>OY856409.1:796942613-797560113 GCA_963693085.1 Alisma plantago-aquatica
AGTTGCACGCCTGAATTTTGTTCGTATTCTGATTTCTATTGTTGTAAATAAAGACTGGCCTCTGTATCAACTTGATGTCAAAAATGCTTTTCTCTATGGAGATCTTCAGGAGGAGGTATACATGGAGCAACCGTCGGGATTTATTGCTCAGGGGGAGTCTGCCTTCAAAATATGTAAACTCAGAAAGGCCATCTATGGTCTTAAGCAGAGCCCGCGTGCCTGGTTTGATAAACTCAGTCAGATCTTAATTACTTTTGGCTTTCAGCGATCACAATCTGATCATTCTGTATTTATTTGTAAGTCAGAAGCAGGGCTTGTTATTCTGATTATATATGTAGATGATATTGTTTTATCTGGCAGTGATAATGTGGGTATCTAGGCAACCAAACATTATTTGGCACAACACTTCATCACCAAGGATCTTGGCAAACTGCGATATTTTATAGGTATTGAAGTTGCCAGATCATCTGTAGGAATCTGTCTTTCACAAAGAAAATATGTTCTGGATTTATTGTAGGAAACAAGCATGCTGGGCTGCAATCCAGCCAACACTCCTCTAGATCCCAACATGGATTGGGATGATGATAGCTCTCCACCTTATGATGATCGTCACCAGTTTCGAAGGCTGGTAGGCAAGCTTATCTACCTGACGGTCACTAGGGCTGACCTAGCAGCTGTTGTGGGATTCATAAGTCGATACCTTAATAAACCCCAGCAGTGCCACCGGGACGATATGTGTCACATCCTACAATATCTTAAAAGCTCGCCAGGGAAAGGTCTTCTGTAAAAAAAGCATGGCCATTGCAATCTATCTGGATTTTCTGATTCTGACTATGCAGGATGTCGATCTGATCGAAAGTCCACTTCTGGATATTGTACCTTTGTGGGAGGCAACCTAGTCACCTGGCGGAGCAAAAAGCAAACTGTGGTTGCTAGATCCAGTGCCGAGGCCGAATATAGAGCCATGGCTCATACTGCATGTGAGCTTCTGTGGGTCCGTGGCCTTCTTCAAGAGTTTGACATTGCTTATTCTAGTCCCATTCCTATGTTATGTGACAACAAAGCCTCGATTTTTATTGCAAGCAACACCACGTTTCATGAACGCACAAAGCATATTGAGGTTGATTGCCATTTTGTTCGGGAGAAAGTTCTGTCTGGACATATCTGCACTCCATATATTGGCACTGACAAGCAGCTTGCGGATATCTTCACCAAGATCTTGCCTAAAGCTCGGTTTCAGACTTTGATTGACAAGCTGGGCTTGTTTGACATCTACTGTGTTACTGTGTTATTTACTTGTTGTTTTACTATTTTACTTTTAGTCCCATATTGCTCACTTGTACTTATGTCTCTACTCTCTTTAGCTATATTAGAGACTAACCTGTAACCTGTTTTACTCACTGAATAAACAATTCCATTTCCCTCTAGAAAACTTATTGGTGGTTTCATCATTTTTCATATTATAGAGTTTCCTTCATATTGTAAACCAACTTTGGGTTTGATTTCTTCCTTCTTTGTGTATGTTTCTATAAATTGAGTTATAACTTATTTTATAGATTTGGATGAATGGATGATATCAATATCAATTCCATGTTACGTGTGTATATGTATATGTATATGTATATGTATATGTATATGTATATGTATATGTATATGTATATGTATATGTATATGTATATGTATATGTATATGTATATGTATATGTATATGTATGTGTAAATGTACATGTATATTTATGTGTGTTTATCGTCGCCAGCGTCGTCGTCTCTATGTCCTACATTTTTTAAGAATCGATGTGGCATGTGTCTATGTGTCTATGTATTGTGTTTGTGCCTATGCTTCCTAGCGTGCGGCACAAAGGGAAATCAAACCCCTAAACCTATTGTGTCCTCTTCTTGATGTTTCAGCTCCCCTTCTTCCTTGTCATCTTTACCTCCATGCTCTTCCACCTTTTCCATGTCCATCTCCTAGTGTTCTCATATGCCCTCCATGAGGCCACATATGCAGATTGGCCACCTTCTCAAAGACTCAAACTATATATATGATGCAGTCCATTATGTGATCCTAACACATGCGGCCACTTCTTATAAAAACTATACATGTTTGTGAATTTTGTTATAAATAATCTTATTTGATTATTCATTACACTACATATACACACAAACACAAACCTAGATATACATATATGTGTACATAGTATAAATATATATAGCATACCATGCATGTATATTTATATGTTTACATATTGATATATGTAGGTGTAACATATTATAGTTTAAATATACAACATGCTCTTATATAATTAATTTATAAAAAAATCAAAACCGCATACCCTACACATCCACCTGCATATTGCATATACTCTATGTAGTACCCTGGCCGAAGACATAGAGCACATAGCTTTTCAGTACATTGTCGTCTCATGTGCTATTTTGGCCCATCCTCGTCTTTCACGTCTCCTCTTGTCATTTCACCTCCCTGTCTTCTTTCATGTTCTCTTCCTCATGACCTTCTATCTTCTCCCCCTCATTATTCTACCTCCTCCTCCACCCCCTCTTCCTGTCATAGTCCTCCTCCCACCTCTTCTTCTGCAAACCGGCCGGTTGAACACTTGAACCCACAGTTGTATAGGTGGGCTAGGCATCCGGGCGTTGCCAAGAGAGCCCGGACAGGCTAGGGGGAGGCCTCGACGTCACTTTACATATTTGATTTTGATTTTTTTTCATTTATATGTTTGAAATAGGGGGGAAGGAGAAAAGAAGAAGGTAGGGGAAGAGGAAGTCGGGAAAGAAGAAGGCAGGGGAGGAGGTGGACATCAGCAAAAAAAGGAAGGGGAAGACGAGGAGCAAGAAGTAGAGAGGAGGCAAAGGAGGAAGAGGAGGTAGAGGAAAAGGAGGCGAGGATAGTAGTAAAAAAAAATAAAGAAAGAAGAAAACCTACCTTGAAGGTTTGAAGAAGACGGTTGTTGCTCCTTGATCCACCTGCAACCTTGGGCTTATGGATGCTCCTTGCCCCAACAAGGTAGATGGCTTGCTGACGTTGCTCCTTGCTCCCCATAAGGGTGGTGGCTTGCTACTACTCCTTGCTCCATGCAAGGGTGACGACTTGCCTTCGAGTATTGCAGAATGCCAACAGGGCATGAGCGAAGAAACACGGACGTCATTTTTAGGTTTTTTTTTCAAACCAAAGCCCATTACCCAAGCCCAATAATCGCCCAGGCGCCTAGGTGGGTCGCCTAGATGCCTAAAAAGGTTGGTGTCTGGGTGGCCGCCCAGGTGAGTGCCCATACAACATGTGTTTACCTTAGTTGGATCACTGAACCACGAACCAGTGGCTTCACTAGTTCAAGCTCATGTTTGATTTTGACAACCTTCATAAGACAATATGGCAAAAGAAATAACAAAACACTTGAATTCTAATAAATCTTCCTAATGGTGATCCTCATGAAGTGTTGTACGTATTGATCAAGTGAGTTTTCGTGATGGTTTAGTTTTTATCTTCAATTACCTATTGCCCTAAGAAAAGGAGCATGTACTTGGGTCCTTTACCTTATAGTATCATAGACTTGATTCCTATCTATCTTCTGTCCTATTTACATCTAACAGCATTGGAGACAATTATTTCCATCTTTTCCTCTATCCAACCCCTAACTTTCCCCACTCGAAATTTTTTATAATATATTTACACTCCACGTGCCTTCGCATATTTCTAATATGCAGTCCCGTGCACCATGCTTTCTGTATGAGTTGTCGATACCCCTTAGTTTATCCTTGGTGGTGCCAACTCAACGAGCACAACCTCAAACTTACCACTTGCCTCCTTTAGGTCCAATGGAACAGATATAAGAGGTGTCTAAATGTCTATCCATTCCAAACGGATATAGGTAGGATTTTTAGATAACATTGGAATACAACCATAATGACTCAGCTCATAATTGTTATCTATTAGACAAATTATGTTTCTATTGTGCCCATGGGCCTAAAAATCTTCAAAGTTAGGCAACTTTTTAAGGTATATTTCGATACAACAATCAATGAAGGTGAACTTCCAATGCTTCAACTAGATACAAACATCTTGGCAAAGTTTAGGCAAAGTCGCTAAAGTTGAACCAAAATAATAGGGTTCTGTCATAACGTCCACGAAGTTGTAGGTAAAGTCGGCAAAGTTGGCAACAGCATGGCAAATTTTATACCTACATCTGCTATATGAAAATGACCCTATTGTCACTCATTAATTTGGCAACCTATTTGTGATTTTGCTCATGTTTTCCATTCAAATGATAGAAGAAACTGTATGCATGTGTTATTTCCATGGATACAATTATTTAGATGATAAAAAACAGCCATCTAAATCTAAGTATTGCTCCTTTAGGTCTAACCTAAATCTTAGTTCCATTCATTCTAGATTAAAGCTATATCGTGCTTACGTGTATGATCCCCACCCATATAGCTCATATGGTTCATATATCTTTTTATGTAGAATCATACTCTTAGGTTGTGTGATGATAAGTGGCATTGCATTAGATATGATAAAAGTTCCAAGTAACACATTCAAACTTTTTGTATCTTATATGTGTAGTTTGTAAATCGTTAATCACTTGAACTAGGATTTGAAAGTCTACCTGCCTAGAAAGTAGGGAGTCGTGCATTTGTGATTGTCTTATGAACGCATGTAAGACAGATATTTATAACATAATCAAAAAAATTCAGCGAACTACACCATTTTCTTACAAAAACAACACTAAAATATCATCGAGGTTTGTATCTAAACTTCTCAGAAACCTCCGCAATATTTCCACAAACTTTGACCTCAAGACTGGTGAAGCCAAAACAAGTTCAATGTCTTGTATCATGTTCGTCATTGTAGTCGACTTGTACAAAAGTGAAAGATTTTTATGGGTCAATTCAGGGTTTTTGGTAGTATAATTTAGGCATATTGTAATCACTCATGTTAGACACAATTGCTACATGATCCCAACTAAAACAAAATAGGATATATTGGAATGATCTAAAAGATATAATATGCATCTCCTTATATAGGATGGAGAGACATTAGATAAGAGATATCCCAGTAATATGGGACTAAAGGAAAAGAACATGACACACCAACAAATAACAAATAACGTAGCAGTCAAGATATTAACTCTACCCCTCAAGTCGGAGCATAGATTTCTCTCATGTCCAGCTTGTCAGTCAGCTCTATCAATCACTCCCTTGGAAGTGCATTGGTGGAACAGGTCAGCAATCTCATCTTCTGAAGGTACATGGAGTTGAGATGTCTTTCTTCATCACAGCCCCCTAATGAAGTGAGTCTACTTCGAATTGTGTTCATGGAAAATTGCATTGCTAGCAATGAATGTTGCAGCTTAGTGTCACAGAACATCGGTATGGCCGTATGGGCATAGTAACAAGCAATCTAAACTCAAAGAAGCTCACAGGTTGTATGAGCCATAGCCATGTATTTTACCTCAGCACCGAATCTGGCAACAACATTCTGCTTTAAATTGTGCCAAGATGCAAGGTTTCCACCCGACATAAGAGCAATAGCCATAAGTGGATTTGTGGTCAGTAAGATTGCTTGCATAACCAGCATCAGAATACCCAAAAATATCAGTGTGAACCTGGTTGGAATACAATAGACCTTTGCCAGGATTAGTTTTGAAGTATCTTAAAATATGACAGATAACATCCTAGTGACACTTTCTAGGTTTTTCTAAGAAACGACTAACAAGCCCAACTGCAACAGTAATATAGCATGGGTAACATTAAGATAAATCAACTTTCCAACAAACAGTTATATCTCCAATGATCAGAAACCCTAGCCTTCATTGTGAAGTTTAGCATTAGGATCCAGGGAAGTATGAACCGACCATACCCCATAATATCAATTTCTTTAAGTAGATTTAGAACATACTTTCCCTGTGAGAGGATCCCTGGTAGGTTAATTCAATACAAGAAAGTAACGCAATTTTCCCAGATCTTTAGTGACGAAGTGCCCAAATAGGTATTTCTTTTGTGGCATGTATCTCAATTTGATTACTACCAGGAATAATAATTGCATCAACATATACAATTAGAATAACATTCACTATATTTATTTTCTTTACAAACACAAAATGATCAACATGTGATCTGCAGAACCCAAAGATCAAAAGAATTTGACTGAGTTTATCAATCTAGGCTCTCAGGCTTTGTTTCAGACCATAGACAGTGTGTATGAGTTATCAGACTTAACCCCCCCACCCGAGCAACAAAACCAAGAGGTTGTTCCATGTAGACCCCTTAATCAAGGTCACCTTATAGGAAAGCATTTTTGACACTGAGCTGAAAAAAGGGCCAGCAAAGATTAACATCAGTAGAAAGAAGAACACGTACAGAGTTGAGTCGGGCCACATGGGAGACCTTCTCAAAATAATCAATGCCATTAGATTGAGTGTAGCCTTTGGCCACAAGACGGGTTTTAAGTCGCTCAATAGTGCCATCTAGATGATATTTGATAGTAAACACCCATCTACAACCAATAAGAGCAATCAGAAGGAGGGTCAACAGAATCCCAGGCGTGATGTTCTTGTAGTATACAAATTTTGTTATCCATGGCATACTATCATCCAAGACGGGCTAGGGCCTCATAATAGATTTTGGGAGCAAAATGGCAGACAATGAACTAGTAAAGGCTGAAAACACATCTCCCAACTTGTCATAGTTGCAGTACTGAGCAATAACATATTTCCTCTTAGGGTTGCGCAAAGCAATCGGTATATTTAACTCAGAAACATGAAAAACTAGATTAGAGACAGTAATATCGTTAGTGATGTGAGGATATACAGCATGAGGACAAGAGTAGGTGGGGATAGGAAGCATAGTAGCTTTAGGTTTCCAACGTTGATAGACCTGGAGAGGTTTAGCCCGCAAGGAGAGGAAGAGGACACCATGGGAAGAGGAACCTCATCAGGGAAAGAAACAACCACTAGTATAAGAGAGTGAGTGTGAGTAGAACAAAAAGAGATGTTCTCACAGAAAACAACATCAGCACTGAAAAGAACTTTTTTGTTACCGGATCATAAGATTTGTATCCTTTTTTACCATGAGGATACCCAAGAAATATGCATTTGGTGGAGGAGATAAGCTTGTCATACACGGGTTTAAGGTAACCAAAAACTCAAGGTGATACTGGAAAGAGAGATGCATTGGGATACAAGATTGAAAAGGAATTTATTATGAAACACAGAGGAAGGCATGTGATTGATTATGAAACAGAGAGTCAACAAGCCATCAAGCCAAGAGGACTTGGGAACATTGGTCTGACACATATTAGTACGAACTATATTAAGCAAATACATGTTTTTTTGGTCCACAATGCCATTTCGTTGGGGATATAAGGGCAAGAAGTTTGATGCATGGAAGCTACATCAAGGCAGAAGTTGTTTAGGTCCTATTGAACATATTCGAGTGTATAGTTAGTGCAAAAAACTTTTATTGTTTTGGAGAATTAGATTTTAATTTCAAAAAAGAAATATTTCTTAGCAGACATAACAGCAAATCTATCTTTCATAAGATTGTAAAGCCACATAGTTCTTGAAAAATCATCAATGAAGTTGATGAGGTATTGAAAACCACAACTACTTGAAATTTTGCAGAGACCCCACACATCGGAGAATACAATATAAAAAGATTCTAAACTACTAATAGAAAGCTTACATGAAAGGATGAACGAGGTTGTTTTCTGAATTGGCATGACTGGCAATCAAAAGAAGTAACAGAACCAGTAAGCACATGGTGCAACTTGCTAGCAAAAGGATGGCCCACGCATAGATGCAATTAGAGAGGTGATACCGAAGAAGATAGGCATGCATTGTAACAGCGAGGTGGCGTATCCAGATAGCATAGGCCATTAGGTCCTTCATGCCCTCCCACTAACCTTCATCCTCGTGCACAGATCATGTAAGAGACAATAAATGGCATGAATGTTATGTCACAACATTATTTTTGTTAGAGCTTGCTCCCAAATAGTAAATTCACATCATACTTAAGAGCATTTATAATTGGGTCTACAGATAAACTTGAAGTGGGCATAGCAGTCCCAGTGCCACTAACCGGAGACTAGGATCCATCTGCCTGGAGGACCGGGCGGAAGGATTGTTACTAGGTAGTTGGTAATGTCTGATAACAAACTAGCGTTGTCACTATTGTGCAACGTAGCACCGAAATCAATATCCATTTATTTTTATTACCAAAGGGAGACAAAGTAGACAAAAGCAGACTGTTGTACGAGCAATATTGGCAGTCACAGCGCTTATAAGCCTATCTATATCATCCTTGGATTACATAACATGACCTCAGGAGTAGTAGTAGTAGAGGTTTTACCCTCGCAATCGTCTCTAGTCTCGGAGATTTAATTTGCCCAAGTGGTTCGCCATGTTTGAGCCAACACTTCTCTTCCACGTGGTTGGTGTGCTTGCAATAAGAGCAGTAGTGAGGGTCAATGGGCTGACCATAGCCACGTCCAATACCTCCAGTAGAGCATTTATGTCCTTGAGAATAACCGCGACGACATCTACCTCCAGCAAGAAGAAGAGTGTCGGAAGTGGCCACAACATGCAAGGTCATGGTAAGGTGTTGCATTTAGCGGTAAAGGCCCTGCCTCATCTCCCTTACCATCCGGTTCAACCTTAGACCGGTCCATTATGAAAATCCTACCCTATCTTCTTCTTCTTCTATCTGATTCTTCTTCTTCCTCTAGACCCGGGGGATTTCTCTCTCTTCCTTGCCACTCTCCTTCGGGCGAGTCTTTCCTGAAGATGAAGAAGTAGATAAGACGAGATGTTGTTCGCAGTGTTCTCTCGCCCGTCACTGGAGAAGCAGATCCACAACCAGAAGCAGGGATCCGGGAAGACAACCCAAGCTAGAGAAGCATTTCTTTTTTCTTTCCTTGATCAATAGGCCGTCAATCCTTTCTTCGACCTCAAGAGATTGAACAAAGACATTGATTGGATATGGTTCCATCTCCCAGTGGTGAGCAAACAGCAGCCCCCCCGGTCAGGTGGTGTAACCTTGTCCAAATGGCTGCTACATCATGCGGGATGATGCTGACGCTACAAGTACAAGTCCTCGAGTTTCGACGCCCTTCTTGGATTGGAATACTGCTTCTTCCTTCCCTAGGAGCTCAACTTTCTCTAGCCTCACCGGGATGTGGTTGTGTACAGCAATCGAGAACCAAACCAGTGGAATCAATGGAAATGAGGGTGACGGAGAAGATCATGAAAGTGACGTCTTATGTGCCCAGTGAGGTTCAGTCTACCTTGATTCAGTAATGGCGAATGTGATCTCCTGACCCCACTCTCACGAATCACTCCTTCCTTCAGTGGTGAGAACCTCTTTAACAAACGGAAGTGGATCTCTCCCTAGGATTTGATCAGCCAACCCAAAGAACGGGTCAGGTTGACTATAGAGGAACTAAACAAGTTGGAATTCTAGATGTTGGGTCAATAGTCATAGGACGATGCTCCTCAAGATCCCCACAGAGGTATTTGAAGGAAGCATAATGACCTTCTAAATAAACTCAACAGACATCTTGAGTTTTTCTAGGTTTCGATAAATCAAATATATGTGCTTAGGATTCTCCTTATGGGCATAGGCAGTAGCCACATGCTCCCACATGGCTTTGGTAGAGTCATTATTCTCTTTGAGACTATACCTTGGTCGGGTGGCCTAACACTCCACTAGGGACGACCCTCATAGGAGGCGAGCCCTTCTTTACGTAGAAGTTAACTTAAGGCGTAAAATGGTGTCGCCCTGTCGTCATAGTGGAGTTATAGGATCCTATCCTACACCTTAATGGGACCTTAGCAACACCCAGTTCTAATCTGGGTGGCCGGTGTGGAGTAATAGAGCTAGTAAAAAATCGGCAATATTTTCTTGCAATTGGTGATTAGGTAAGCAAAAAAGGGTGCCAAGGGGAACAAGTACATGGGAGTGGTAAAATGAGGATAAAGAAGGATGAGAAGTGGTGTCGGGATGAAAATCAGGGAAGGGATCATGCAAGAGGAAGAGGAAGAACAAAAAAGATGGATGTAATATTCATGAATAACATGTTGGTTTTTTCTAAGGAATGATTCAGCTTAGATTTTAATCCATCGATCAGTGGTGAAGATGGTTATTTGACCTAGGGTTTAGGAAAACAATGGTGGATATGGGGTGTCCTAGACCTAGGGTTTAGGCTTTTGGGATCTAATGCCAACTCATGAGGAATTAATTCCCAAATTAATCAAATCTACTAATCAAATCTCTCTGTGTGGACAAGTACCTCCAGTATGGTATTTTTTATGATCAACTAAACCCTAATTATTTGGGTAACTGTGCATAATCAGCTAACTACTAAAATAACAAAATAAAAATAAAATAAAGTATTAAAAACTCATGATTGAGCCCTGGAATTTAATAATAAGTCCATGGAAATAACTAAAATACCAAAATTGATTCACAACTACAAATATCTCTTCAAATGCATGTCGTATAGTTTTTTTAAAACATTGCTATTAGATAAAACCTCATTGAATATATTTGTGGTTTGTTTAAAATATACCAAGATAGTCGAAATATACTTCCCTAAATCACATAATACAATTACTCTATGATTTCAATGTGTTTGGCCCTTTCACAAAGGGCTACATTACTAGTAAGCAAGGTTGTCGGAACCGAACTGGTTAGCAAATCGGCGAGGCTTCCGGTTCTTGGTTCATTGGTTCAACCAATGGTTAGACGATTCAACCAGTGACGTCAGCCTGATTATAAATTATTTTTAAAGATCTTATAGTATATGAAAAATCAAGGAAAAGTTAACATATTAAGGAGAATATCAAAAGATAGCACATAAACAACAATAATTCAATCGAAAACTGCATTTCCTATGCCAAACTATGGTGGAAAAGCAAAGGGGGATGGTAACATGGAAGGAATGACCTTTGAATTAGTAGTATTATGTTGGATACTAAATACAAGTAGCAGATGACCTTTGCGTTATTACTATTATATTGGATTGTAACATAATCATATTAAGAAGAACTGACATTATCTATCGGCATCTTAGATGATATAAGATGGCCTCTCAACACCAACTTGCCTTATCTGCCTCTCATAAATGTGGAAGCATTTTTTGTTTTCTTCATAAAATGGATTTTTTAGTCTACGAGAAATGAAGGGAAAGCGGACAAATGTACATGAAGTATCATTACCTCAGGAATACATGTACTGAGAGACAATTACCTAGGAATTTTTTTATAAAGATGGCACTCACAGAAGTATAACTCTTGTGCTCAACCTAGTCAGTAAACATTTACCAGTTTTTGTCCTAGACCACATTTTTTTTAAAGGTCCTAGATCACATGAATGACATTGCATAATGCAACGACAACTTGTCAAGTTGTTGTTATCAAGCAAGGAAGAGACCATTACAAGGTTAAATTGACCAGTTTCCAATTTTACAATTCATATGGTCAATGAATTAGGTCGAGTCAGAAACGAGCTATGAGAAATAAAGTGGAGTGGCAAGTATTCAGGATAAACTATGGAAGGGTCACCTCACATAGTGTGGACATGTGCATCGAAGACATGGGCACCTTTTCAACGTGATTGAGTGAGACATAATTAAAACAAAAGATTATATCTCAACCAGCTTGGGGAGACATATTAAAAAGAAAAAACTGATAACTGACGTAAATGAAATATGGCAGAAAATAAAGCTGAGCAGAAAAGAGGATCCGAGTTGCTGGGCCCAACGCAGTCAGAATTGAGGCTTAGATATGGTGGTGATATATGAGGTATGGTGTCACTGGGAGATATAAATTGAGAACATTCATATGAGATAAGAGAGTATTAATGGCATACAAATGTCAATTCAAATTCTTTTCAAACCTCCTTTTGTTTGTGGCATGGGGACTCAAGTTTAGCTTATATCGCACTAGAAGGAAGAATTGCCGCTCTATATTGAATAAACCAAGTTTGTTATCGCAAAGAATTACATGAACAAAAAGTAATTTTGTCATAATGCAAACTACAAAATCTTTTGTATTAACAACATCATTAGCATTATTATTTTCTTCAAAGCTGTAGAATGTAGACCCTTAGTTTCCCAACTGGAGCCCAACACAATCAACTAATCCGTCAATGGAGAATTAGAAGAATGACTCTTTCTCCAGCTGCACACATCAAGAGGAACCTATTTTTCCATGTTGTTGCTAATACAAGTGCGTAGGTCACGGTATGTGTAAATGATTTTCTTGACCTACATGTCGTTGTTGTTAATATCTTGACTTAATTACTTTTGTGTTCTCTGTTATTTACTGTTGTATTATGTTCTTTCCTTTTAGTCCCATATTGCAGGGATATCTCTTATCTAATGTCTCTCCATCTTATATAAGGAGAGGTATATTGTATCTTTTAGATCATTCCGTTATATCCTATTTTATTTCATGGTATTAGAGCAGTGATATTCCCCATAGCTGGCCCTAACACTGCTTCCTTCCCACCATCCCCAACCCTGCCCTGTCTCTGTCTCCATGATGTCCAACATCCGACTCTAACCCTTCCCAGCCCCTACTGCCACCGCCTCCCCCCCCCCACCCTTCCCTCATGCTGCTGCCGCAAAGCTGCCTCCCTCTTTGTCCTGCGGCCGCTGGCCAGCCCTCCCCTCACCCCTACCCTCACCGCCAGCCACCTCTCCCTCTCCCTGCCCTCCCACCGCCAACCACCTCTCCTTGTCCCCTCCAAGGAAACACGGACACTTCTAGACAGCCCCCGTGTCCGTGTCAGACACATTTTGGACACGGACACTTCCCGGACACGGCCCAAAACGTTTTGGACACGGCTGGGACGTGTCCAGTTCATTTTGGTCTTTTTCTGCACCCCGGACAAGGCTGGACACTGCCCAGACACTTCCTGGACACGTCATTACAGCAGCTGCTGCTGTAATAGCCTATTTTACAATGCAAATGTTAAATATACAGCTACTGCAATGTCCTATTACTGAGAAAATGTAACACAGCTGAGATCTGATCACAATTACAAGCAAATCTGTTGGAAAAAGAACAATATGTAAGGTCTAAGCTGAATCAGATATTATGAATCAAATTATGGACTAATAAGTTGGTTAAATGAGTAATATGAACTCATATATATAAATATTCTGTAATGTACTACACACACAAAGACACACCTCTACATGCATATAAGATTATATATACATAGATACGTTGATCTGGACAAATTTTAAAACATATTCCAGTTCATATATCATACACCCACATATATGTATATATTAAATAAATATTTTCCCCTCATTCAATGACGTGTCCGTGTCCTACATTTTTCAAATTTGTCGTGTCCCGTGTCCGTGTCAGTGTCTATGTCCGTGTCTAGAAACGTGTCTGTGCTTCCTTGGTCCCCTTCTTGCCCCCACGTCCCTCATTTCCTTCCTGCCACCAGCCAGCCATTCCTCCCTCCTTCCTTACTGCCACCCACCCCTCCGCTTCCTGCCTTCTTGTTGCTGCCCTCTATACCACCTTCCTTGCTGTCCCCTTTTCCCTCCCACCTATCACAAACACCAATTCCCACCTCACTCACGCTAACCTAATTCTCTCCAAGGTTGTTACATAGACAACAAGTAACCTTCTTCTCACCCGTCTCCCTTTACCAAGAGGTCTCAATCATCCACTGGGGGTTTACACCCCCTTTTGAGGCATTGCATGCCTGTCTGATGACACTGACGTCTCCTTATTTTTTGCCTGCTGCCCATGATACATAGGCCTTCATTCTCACCTGCTGCTATTTATGTTTAATCACATGTTCTATCTGTTTAGCTTCTTATCTCTGAGCATATTGATTCTGCACGTGTCCTCTACTCCTGGTTGCTACTTTTGATGGCTTCATTGGTGGAGATTTTCCATCACCAAGTAATCGTTTGTCTTGGAAAACTGTGCCACATGACACAAACCTCCTGAGATCTATGCCTATTTCCCAGATAAGGCTTCTCGTCTGACTGTGCTTCTTGAATTGTACCCACAATATTAAAAAACGTGCTTCGAGGTGTGGGCTTCCTTCTGTCGTGGTGAGGCACACACCTTAGTTTGATTGAGGCGGATCGAGACGTTTGAGACACTGAGGCATTTGTGAGGCATAAGCCTCAATCCGCAAGTCTATGAAAAGCATGTTTCGGGCATGATTGGGGCTATGCTAACCTAAAATTGGATATATATATATATATATATATATATATATATATATATATATATATATATATTGTGAATGTGTGTATTTACGACTATATACGTATGTTATATACTCATATGCATGCATGTATGTATGAATATATCTTGTATGCAGATACTTGTTTATGTATATGCACGTGTGTATATATTTATAATTAATATTTGCGTGTGTAGATTTATATCTATATATTTGTGTGTTAATGATAGTAGTTACAATAGATGTAAATTTGTATAAATGTGTGTCTAATTATCTTTAACTATATGTATAAATGACTATATATTTGTCTATAAACACGTATACATGTTTATATATATATCTATATATAACCATATATGTGTATATAATGGATACACGTACTTTTGTAATAATATTTTTTCAACATATATTATATTTGTGCCTCGGTACAATCCAAGGCTTATGTCTCGATTGCATTGAGGTTTATGCCTCACATAACATCGCTAAGACGAAAGCACCTCGATGCATCACACACTTTAATACATTGGCTATACCAGATGCTAAGACCGATGTTACAATCAAAGATGTGTACACCACATGGAAGAAGAATGGTTCTCTTGGTGAAGGTTGGATATCAGTAGTGTTCAGCCATGTATCAGTTGCTCTCTCATACATTTGGATAGAGATTCACACTCCATCAATTGATCCATTATGTTCTCTTTGAAGAAAAAACAAAAAATATTTTTGTATTTGTTCACTTGTTTCTACGTTGTGAAACTTCTTTGAAGGTTGCTTAATGATTGGACTCCTAGCCTTTCCAAGTCATGCTTCCATAAGTCCTATCTTCTCGTAAACTCAGCAACACCTAGGTTAGGAGCAGAAGGGGATCCCATCTGTCTTCCTTCATCATCATCATCATCTAAGCCTCAATCCCAACTATGTTGGGGTCGGCTACATGGATCCTTCGTTTCCATTCAGCTCTATCATGGGCCATATTCTGATTGAGATGTAGAGATTTAAAATCTCTCTTTATAAGCTCATCCCATGTTAATTTAGGCCTTCCTCTTCTTCTATTTATAGTGTTTGGCTCAATAGCATTGCTTCGTATAGGCGCACTAGTAGGTCTGCGTTGCACATGTCCGTACCATCTGAGTCGGCCCTCACGCAACTTGTCCTCAATGCTCGCCACCCCCACTTTATTCCTGATATAGTCATTTCTCAAACGATATTTTCTTGTCTTCCCACACATCCATCTCAGCATACGCATTTCAGCCACATTCATCTTGTTGAGACCTTGTTTCTTCACCGTCCAACATTCACTCCCATAGAGTATGGCTGGTCGTATAGTTGTTCTATAAAACTTAGTTTTTAACCTGAGAGGGATCTTCTGATCGCATAAAACTCCAGTTGCACTCCTCCATTTCAACCATCCTGCAGTGATCAGGTGACCAACGTCATTTTGGACATCCCCGTCTATTTGAATAATAGAACCTAAGTAACGAAATTTGTCACATTTTAGTATATCTACTCCGTCCAACTTGGCTCCATCATTCACACTGTCAGATTGGCTGAAATTGCAATGCATATACTCAGTTTTGCTCCTGCTAATCATCAATCCATTTTATTCCATTGCCTTTCTCCAACATTCAACTTTATCATTCAATCCATGTTTTGTTTCGTCAATCAAAACAATATCATCAGCAAATAACATACACCAAGGAATATCATCCTGAACATTCTTTGTTAACTCATCCATAACCAGAACGAATAGATATGGGCTGAGTGTGGATCCTTGGTGTACCCCAACTGTAATAGGAAAAGTTGGTCTCTCCTCCAGGAGTCTTGACACTTGCAGTAGAGCTATCATACATGTCTTTGATCAAGTCAATGTATTGGATAGGCACACCCTTTTTCTTTAAAACCATCCATTACACTTCTCTGGGTACTCGATCATAAGCCTTCTCTAGATCGATAAACACCATATGAAGATCTCTTTTGCTTTGTCTATACTTCTCCATAAGCCTCTTTATCAGAAAAATAGCATTTGTTGTTGATCTTCCAGGCATGAAACCAAATTGGTTGTTTGATACCTGCGTTATAGATCTTAACCTCTGCTCAATAATCCTTTCCCAAAGCTTCATTGTGTGACTCATCAGCTTGATACCTCTATAGTTTGTACAGCTCTGAATGTCACCTTTGTTCTTGTAGAGTGGGACTATAATACTATTTCTCCACTCATCCGGCATCTTCTTGGTCTTCATGATCTTGTTAAAGAAATTTGTTAACCATGTAACTCCCTCATCCCCCATACTCTTCCATACATCAATGGGAATATTGTCTGGTCCGCATGCCTTTCTCATTTTCATCTTTTTCAAAGCATTCTTGACCTCAAATGGTGAAACTCGTCGTGTGTAAATGATATCTCTTATATTCATGTCACACGAGTCGCTAACATTATATGCAGTATCTCCATTGAAAAGCTTATGGAAGTAATTTCTCCACTGGTTTTTGATATCATCGTCCTTCACCAATACTCTACCATCTTCATTCTTTATGCATTTTACTTGACTCAAGTCTCTTCCTTTCCTTTCTCTTATACGAGCCATTTTATATATAACTTTTCCCCTTTTCTAGTGTCCAGCTTCTTATACATATCATCAAAGTATCTAGACCTTGCCTCCCGAACCACCTTTTTAGCTTCTTTCTTTGCTTGCTTGTATCTTTGGAACGTTGCATCATCTCCAGATTTGGGCAAGCTCCTATAGATCTCCCTTTTCAGTTTAATAGCCTTTTGTACTTAATCATTCCACCACCAAGTCTCCTTCTGTGGGGGTCCACAACCTTAAGACTCCCCCAAAACCTCTTTGGAAATTTTTGTTATGCAGGAGCTCATGTTATGCCACATAGTGTTAACATCAGACTCCAAGTTCCAAGTTACCTCCTTGATGAGTTTATCATGAAAAGTCAATTTCTTTTCTCCTTTAAGATTCCACCACTTGATCCTGCTATCTTGGTTTCCGTTATGTTTGCCTTTATTGATCTTCATGTTAATATTCAAAACTACCAACCTATGTTGGGTCGTGAGTTCTTCGCCAGGAATCACTTTACAATCCTTGCATATGTTACGATCCACCCGCCTTGTAAGGAGGTAATCAATTTGGCTACAGTTGTGCCCACTCTTGAAAGTAATTTTATGAGATTCTCTTTTCTTGAAATGGGTGTTTGCCAAAATCATATCATATGCAACTGCAAAATCTAATATCCTCTCTCCTTCTCCGTTCCTATTGCCATATCCAAAACCACCATGAACTCTCTCAAATCCAGCATTACCACTACCCACATGGCCATTTAAATCACTCCCAATAATAATCTTCTCCTCGATCAGTATTCCTTGCATCAATTCATCCATGTCATCCCAAAAATCCTTCTTCGCATCCTCGCTAAGGCCAACTTGGGGGGCATAAGCACTAATAATGTTAAAAATATTTCCCCTAAGAACAACCTTGATAGCTATGATTCTATCACCCATCCTTGTAATCTTGACGACGTCATCCTTCAACATCTTATCAACGATAATACCTACGCCATTTCTATGTTTATCAATACTTGTATACCAGATTTTGTATCATGTGTCTCCAATCTCTCTACAGCGTTCCCCTGTCCACTTGGTTTCCTGCAAGCAAGCTATATTGACTTTTCTTCTCATCATGGTATCCACTATCTCCAAAGATTTCCCTGTCAAAGAGCCAATATTCCAAGATCCAACTCTAATCCTTTTTTGTTGAAGTTACTTCTTTACTTGCCTTCGTCGAAAATGTTGCCCCTGCACATTTTTCACTGCATCTGGGCAATGATGCGGCGGGACTAGCTTCTTTACCCACACTCGTCCAAGATGTGGAAACCCTTGCACATTTTTCACTACATCCGAGCGATGATGCAGCGGGACTAGCTTCTTTACCCACACTCGTCCAAGATGTGGAAACCCTTGTTTATCTTTCAACACAACCGGGCGTCGTTGTGTTGAAACCCCTTGCATATTTATCACTGCACCCGGGTGCCGGTGCAGCGCGTCGCTAGGTAGGGACGCTCCAACGATATTCGTATAAGGATCCATGTCATAGAAAGAGTGACAGTTTTTATAGGCTGGCTGTCAACCTACCACCAACCCTCCTCCTTTACCCGGGCTTGGGACCGGCTACATTTACACAAAAAATGAAAACATAGGCTGGCTGTCAACCTACCACCATCTGTCTTCCTTACAAGAACAAAATATCCACAGCTCACTCGTCCATCTTGAGAACATCATATATCAAACATTAAGTTGGTCTATAATACTGTGAATTGTTTGAAAAAATAAACAAATTTTTCTGAGTAACTTGCAAATTATGATTGATAAATATCTCTTTTTTAGACATCTAATCTCGACAAATGAAGACTAAGACTTTCATATTTGGTTGAGTAGTGATTCATGCCCATGGTATTTGTTAAAGAGTATATATTAGCCTATTTAGTTAATAGGTTAATTAGTTAGTGGGCCTTTAGTGTCTTGGCCCGTTTAGATTACTTGAGTCCCAAGTCTCAGGGTTTCTCCCTTACTCCTATATATAGGACAGGATTGTACGTCTTTTATTCATCAAATCAATTCAATACATTCATTATTATTTCTCACATGGTATCAAAGCGTGTTCCGTCCTAGGGAACCCTAACCTAGCCGCCACCCCTCTTCCCTCTTCTCTACGGCGCACAAGCAACAGCAGCCGATGCCGCCTCTCTCTTGTAGAGAGAGCGACCAAGGGGGAGCGCCTCCGCCTAAGGGCGGCTACCGCCATCTCCATGGTTTAGGTCGGCCGCCCGCTAGGCATATCCTGACCTTCATGGTCATTGAGACAAAGCAAATTGAGGAAGCGTAGGGTTACACAATGAGTGTACCCTCATATATATATTAGTGGAACAATTACATATAAGTCCAAATAGAAAAGTAAAATAACAGGACAGTAAATAAAGACATATATTAACACTCCCCCTCAAGTTGGAGCATAGATATCAATCATGCCCAACTTGTCCACAAGTGAATTGAAATGTTTCTTGGCCAGCAGCTTTGTAAGCATATCAGCAACCTGATCTTCTGAGCGAGTGAAAGGTGTGCAGATCTTGCCAGATAAGATAGTCTCTCGAATGAAGTGACAATCAACTTCAATATGCTTTGTAAGCTCATGATATACGGGATTATTAGCAATGAAGAGAGCAGCTTTATTGTCACGGTGCATAGGGATAGCAGCAGAAGACTCAACCCCGAAGTCTTTTAAAAGAGATTGTACCCATAGAAGCTCACAAGCAGTGTGGGCCATCGCCCTGTATTCAGGTTCAGCACTGGATCTGGCAACAACATTTTACTTTTTACTTCTCCAAGAAACCAGATTACCTCCAACATAAGTACAGTAGTCTGAAGTAGATTTTCTATCAATCTTACTCCCAGCATAATTAGAATCAGAATATCCTTCTAGAGAACAGTGTTCATGCTTTCTATAGTAGAGGCCTTTGCCAGGTGATTTCTTAAGATATCGCAGAATATTACAGAGAGCATCCCAGTGACACTGCCTAGGTTTATCCAGGTACCTGCTAAGAAGACCAACAACAATAGATATATCAGCTCTAGTAACAGTTAGATAAATCATCTTGCCAATCAGTCTCCTATATTTTTTACTGTCTGGAAACATAGGAGAAGAATCATCATCCCAATTAATATTAGAATCCAGAGGAGTATCAGCAAGACGTGCACCAAGCATCCCAGTTTCCTGTAACAGGTCTAGAACATACTTCCGCTGAGATAAGACGAGAGCATTAGAAGTCCTAGATACCTCAATGCCCAGAAAATATCTTAGCCTCCCTAGATCTTTAGTAGCAAAATGTTTGCACAGGTGTGTTTTAGTAGCCTGAATCTCAGAATGATCACTGCCAGATAGAACAATATCATCAACATAAACAAACAGGATCACAATACCAGAAGAGGTTTTTTTCATAAAGACTGAATGATCAACCTGTGACCTCAAAAAGCCAAAAGCAGTCAGAATTTTACTCAGCTTATCAAACCACGCCTGAGGACTTTGTTTGAGCCCATAAATAGATTTTTTTTAACCTGCAAACTTTATGTGACTCCCCCTAAGCAACAAACCCAGGAGGTTGCTCCATATAAACCTCTTCTTGAAGATCCTCATACAGGAAGGCATTTTTAACATCCAGTTGAATAAGCGGTCAATCTAAGTTAATAGCAACAGAAAGAAGAACTATGTCAGAGTTAAGTCTGGCAACAGGCGAAAATGTCTCAAAATAGTCAATTCCATAAGTTTGAGTATACCCTTTTGCAACCAGCCGTGCCTTCAGACGTTCCACCGTTCCATCAAGTTGATACTTTACCGCATAGACCCATCTGCAGCCAACAGGTTTGCACTCAGGAGGTGGATCCACCAACTCCCAAGTTCCTCTGTCAGTAAGAGCAGTCATCTCTTCTTTCATGGCAGTCATCCAGGCTGAGCTTTGTAAGGCATCATGGACAGTCTTGGGAACAGCAATAGCAGATAGAGCAGCCACAAAGTTACTAGCATGAATACTCAGATGTGCAGTAGAAACATGATTAGCAATATTATGAGAAGTACAAGAACGAGTGTCTTTTCTGATAGCAATAGGCAGATCTAAGTCAGAGTGTACCTCAGCAGGAGTGGGACCTTCGTGAGGAGAAGATTGGTGTTGCGTGCAAGGAAGAAGATATCGACGATACCATCGATATATCGGTCGATATATCGATATCGACGCAATCTGCCATCGATTCACGCAAGTCTATCGTTAGGCTCGCAAATATCGGTAAACCCACCGGTTTACCGGTAAAACCGGTCGATATCGGCGGTTTTTGAGGGTTGCAGTGCAAAATTTCCCACTTAAGGGCGGTATCGACGGTATGTCGCCCCGACATACCGAGATTTGCGAACTGGGGTCTGCTACTGCCATTGGAGTGAAGAAGGAGATTTTGGGCGATTTCTTTTCTTGGAGCTCAAATCAGCCCTAATCAAGTTATATTTTCTTAATTTCATTCATTCTTCATCATTTCCAACCCCTCTCCTCTCTATTTCCTTCTATTTTTGCCATAATGCTCTCCAAAAATCTCTAAATACACCTAAATCTTAGCTCCACTCCAAAAAATTTAAGATTATATGTTATTTGGGCAGACACTTCCATGCCCATCTCGGAGACTCAGATTTCTCAGTCCCAACATGTGTATTCTAGATATCAAGCTGAACCACCACTAAGATTACAGTTAAAAGTTGGTTTGGGATATCATGAAGCATACTCTGTCTGTAGCCCTTATGGATGCTTTCGAGTGAACACTGAAGCATACTATAAAGATGGAGGGCAAACATGGAGTGGTGGGCATACTACAGTTTTTCCTATTGTCGATGTTCCATTACAACCTCAAGCTCCTCGAGCATGGGCACCTCCTCTCACTTCTTCTCAGCCTCCCAGGAATTCAGCAAACAAGGAAAAATATCTCAAAGATATAGAAGAACATTTCCCAAAGATTGGGATGATGCAGTATGTCAATCATGAAGTGTATGAGGAGCATGTTGTTTCATACAACAAGTCTTATAGAGCTTTGATGACATGGGAGCAATATGTGGAACAACAATATCCATATCAGCAGCGTATGTATAGTGAACCAACGCGCCACTCAACATTCAACTGATGTGACTTAGTAATTTACTATCAAGGAATTAAATGCCAATACCGACGCCTTATCGACGGCGTGGAAATAGATATTTATAGGTATACCGACGGAAATATCGACAGATGCAATCCTGGACTTATCGACGCCTAAATGAACGAATTAAATCATGAAATTTTACAGGCGTGGTCTCAACACCTAGATGCAACGTTTTATGCAATAAAATTCTATATTGGGTATGTTGGGGGGGGGGTCAATCATGTGGGAGGTAAGGAATCAATCCTGTTTTTTTGAGATTTCGATGAAGGATTTCGATGACAAAATATAAGAATTAAGATCTGAAATTTTAGTAGCACAATCCATAAACGCATGTTTACACACTTATGCAATAATATTCAACTTACAACAAACATAACAACATAGTAAATTACTAAGTACTAACTCACATCAGTTGTATGTTGAGTGGTGCGCCGGCTGCTGATAAGGATATTGTTGTTCTACATATTGCTCCCATGTCATCAAAGCTCTATACGATTTGTTGTATGTGACAACATGCTCCTCATATACTTCAGGATTCACAAACTGCATCATCCCAATCTTTGGAAAATGTTCTTGTAAATCTTTGAGATATTGAGCCTTGTTTGCTGAATTCCTGGGAGACTGAGAAGAAGCGGGAGGAGGTGTGGGTGGCTGGGTGCCCTTGCTTGAGGAGCTGGAGGTTGAGGAAAAGGAGGTTGTAATGGAACTCCGGCAATAGGATAAATTGTAGTATGCCCACCACTCCATGTTTGCCCGAAATCACCAGAGTATGCTTCGATGTTCACCCGAAAGCATCCATAAGGGCTACGGACAGAGTATGCTTCATGATATCCCATACCATGTCCAAGTTCTAATTGTAACCTTAGTAGTGGGCCTTGTGGTTCAACTTGATATCTAGAATACCCATGTTGAGAAGTCTGAGATGGGTATGGAAGTGCCTGCCTAAATAACATATCTCCAAATGAATGTTCTTGAGATTGAAATTGAGAGTCAGATATACTCAATGCATCCATTGATTCAGCAACATCAGAATGATAATCACTTGGACTCCGGTATTGTGGTTGTGGTTGTGGATTAGATGGGTAGGAGTAGGGGTAGGGGCTTGGAGTTGTGGGCATTGCGGCATTTGGTGGAGGTGCACCACTGTAATCTTTCCCAGTTTGAATTTTTCTTCTTTGAAAAAAAATTTCAGGCATGGGATATTCTTGTTGTTGTGGAGGTGCACCCCTAGTAACATAAGGCTGATCATCATGTTGAGGATCCACAGCTTGAGGATATTCTGGAGAGCGTTGACTTTGATTACCACCATCATTATCATTGTCACTATCATCAGACTTAGATTTAGAACCAGTTAAAGAAGAAGAATTTGAGCTACCTAACTGCTCTTGTACTCTTCTATCTATTTCCATATCAACATTTGCATGTGCAGCTTCATGCTCAAGTCTTTCAGGCGGATTATCAAGAATAATATCATCACCGTTGTTTGGCTCAAATTGATCTTCTATGTATGGATTTGGACGCCCATCTAAATTATCAAGAACAAGACGACCTATCTTATTCATCCATTCCTCTAAAGGATTTTCTGAATCTTCCTCCAGTCCTCTACGTTTGTCAGTGCTGAAAGTGTATGCGGTATCAATGGGATCGTGGACAATAGAAAAATCCACTTCCCTATAGTTGGCATCTCGTATTGCTCTAGCCCTCAACCGCATGTTGTAGTGAACGTAGACAAGGTCCCTCAACCTGTTTGCCCCAAGCTTGTTCCTTCTCTTTGAGTGTATCAGATTGAATGTGCTCCAATTTCTTTCACAACCCCCTGCAGATGTTGTTTGAGCAAGGAGACGAACAGCCACTTTTCTTAAATGGGGGCACCTGTTCCATTCCAAACCCACCACTCACAAAGATCACCTGCCTCACGATCAGAAACCGCATTTGGATGTCCAAAACATCCAGTGCCTTCACGGAAATGGCGTAACTGCAAAAAAAAACATCATTTACGATATTTAGATGATGAAATCAAAGTGATGACTAATGAGTAATGACTAATGAGACATTAAGAATGTAAGTAATATAGTTATCTTATACCTCTTCCAGTACTACCAATCGCTCTTCTGGAGAGGTAATGAACTTGTTGGTGACATCTCTCACTGCAGTCATTAGAGTCGGATTCAATCCAAGCGTTCGTGAGTATTGGAACCTCGGATTCAAATAGTAAGCTGTCACAAATATAAATAAGGAAATTAGAATGAAATTTTAATAGGTAGACTATGAGTTAGACAAATAACTCAGAAGTTAGAAACTTAGAACATAATTGATTGAGATATATACCTGCTTTATGCAATGGATGCAAAAGCATATTTGTCCAACGATTCTCATAAATTCTGATGTATTTCTCATTGGACTTAGGAGCTGCTACTTTGATGTGGTCCACCATTGAGGTCATTGCATCAAATAAAAAAGGCATTGTTGCAGTTTTGTCACCATCTACCAGCCTCAATACCTGACAATGGGTTCCATTATTCGCAGCACCCTAGTAACCTTATCCCAAAAAGGTCTGCTGGCAATCAACTGCTCAATTCTACTGCCAACTGGGGTATTGTGCTCCTTCATGGAGGTCCACTCCACTCAATTGAAGAGCCTCCTAAGTCCATCCTTTTTGGACTTTAATGATTGTAAGGCAAGAAAATTTGTTGCAAATCTAGTTGCACCTGTTCTAATCAGATCACCTCCACAATACTCACGTCGCCTCATTGCATTCAATAGAAAAGAATGGTTGTAGATGAATCATGTGATCAACCTACCATCAATGATAACAGATTTAATGAATTCAATTGAGCCAATGTCCTTGAGAATGAGATCTATGCAGTGGGCAGCACATGGTGTCCAGTATATGGGATATTTCTTCATTAAACTGTCCCCGGCCTTCTTGAAGGCAAAACCATTATCAGTAACTATCTGCACCACATTTTCCACACCAACCTGTTTCATGTATGTCTTCATTAGTTTCTTTATGAACCTGTGGTTCCTGACCTCACCTGAAGCATCAACAGAGTCCAGAAAAATTGTGGATCCACGACAATGTGCAAGAAAGTTGATAATTTGTCTTCTGTTGCCACTAGTCCACCCGTCAACCATATTCAGCCCACATATTTTTTTGGCCTGAAATCCAGACTTGTAGATCCTTCTTCTCTAGGGGAAGATATTTGTTCATTAATTCATATGAAGTGGGGGCCTTGACGCCCCTCCCAGAATCCCCTATCACATCTGCCATATGTTGCAGATACGGTTCAGTTGCAACATGTGCAGGTATACCATGAGCAAAGTAGAACTTACCCACTGCCTTGCCGACCTTATCTTTTGCACCAGTGAACATTGCTTTAATGCCTTTTTGCCTAGCTTCAGGCCTCCTAACCCCTGGCTCATCAACATGCCTCAATCTCGTACTAGCAGAACGGAAAAGTGTATCAATGTCGTCTTTCTTCCTTTTTCCATGACCAGCTCTGTCTTCATCATCATCTACGTCAACAACAGGAATACGTGCGATACCACTGCCTCCACCTGCACCAGATGGCCCATACCTCCTTGTAATTCGAGCTGCCTCCTCTCTTTCCCACTCATCTCTGCGGGAATCTCTAAGGGCACGCCTATACGCACGACGTGAATAAGTTGTGTCACAATCAGGACGATATGCAATGTCATCATCTGATTCTGCAGAAGAACATGTGCCCCTAACATTGAATAATGTATCTGTGTAACCCTTGTCAGCCTCCTTCATCTTTTGTTGTTTGTGTTTCTTTGCACCCATAATATTTCTAAAATCATCCCTAACACTTTGGGGACACCTTGTGCACATTGCCACATTTTTGTCACCGCCAGTAATGTGACGTTTGAATCTAGTAATCCCCCCTCCACCAATTGTCTTGTTGCAGTAATTGCAAACTATCTTTGCCCTATTGCCTTCAAGAGGCGTGCAATGATTCTATGCAAAATCCATCACATTCTTAGCTCCACCAACATTACCGGCCCCAGAACCCTCACCATCGCTTGAAGACATCTTCTCAAAAGTCAAAAGTGGACATTGTCACACTGCAAAAAGACAAAGACAAATAAAAATTTGGTGTATGAAATCTATAACCCATTAAGTTGCAAGAAATTAATCTATTTTATGTATTATAGAATCAAACACAACACTTTTAGGTGTATAAATGTTAAATGTATTTATAGAATCAAACACAATATTTTTTAAGATTTTTATTAACAAGAAAAAAGGCTTAAATAAAAAATTAAAGTCTGAAATTAATTTAAAATTATAAAATCTGATAATTATCTAGTATTAAGTCAAGTGATGTACTACAACTTTACTCATTCCATCTTACATAACACTAACGCATACATTTTTGTAGAAAAAACAAAAAATATATATTTTCAGCATTTTAAATAAATAAAAAACGAAAAATATAAATATTTTTACTATATTTTTGTTTGTATTTGTTCACATTACTATTTGGTACAACTTCTTCTACTAAACCTAAGTTAGATACCTACTATTTCTAGTACTTATTGTATTATTACGAATTTAATATTAATTAGTGAAATTATATGATAATACTAATTAAAAGTAGAAGATCTAGTTATACATTAGTAGATCTACATATAATATTCATAGATCTAATGTTAAATAGCATTAATCCTAAGTTTTTTGAAGTAGATCTAAGATTTGGGTGTATTTAGAGATTTTTGGAGAGATTTTATGGTGAAAATAGATGGAAATAGATAGGAGATGGGTTGGAAATGATGAAGAATGCAAGAAATCAAGAAAACATACCTTGATTACAGCTGATTTGAGCTCCAACGAAGAAAATCACCCCAAATGTGTTTGTTCTTTCACTCCAACAGCAGCAGCAGCAACACGCTCGCAAATGTCGGCATACCGGGGCGGTATACCGCCCATATCGCCCATAAGTGGGGCATTTTACACTGAACCCCCCCTACCGCCGAAAACCGGTCGGTTTTACCGGTAAACCCACCGGTTTACCGAATTTTGCGGGAGCAGCGATAGAAATGCTTAAACCGATGCCAGGTTGGCTCGATATCGGTATACCAACGATATCGTCGGTATCTTCTTCCTTGTTTACTATGTTGTTATATGTTTGTTGTAAGTTGAATATTATTGCATAAGTGTGTAAACATGCGTTTATGGATTGTGCTACTAAAATTTCAGATCTTAATTCTTATATTTTGTCGTCGAAATCCTTCATCAAAATCTCCAAAAAAACAGGACCGATTCCTTACCTCCCACATGATTGACCCCCCCACATACCCAATATAGAATATTATTGCAGAAAACGTTGCATCTAGGTGTTGAGACCACGCCTGTAAAATTTCATGATTTAATTCGTTCATTTAGGCGTCGATAAGTCCAGGATTGCATATGTCAATATTTCCGTCGGTATACCTATAAATATCTATTTCCACGCCGTCGATAAGGCGTCGGTATCGGCATTTAATTCCTTGGTTGCGTGGGGGGGTCTTGAGCACTTTGGGACCTGTTCCTGCATTTATACACAATAAGTGGAGTAGTAGTCTCAGCAGGTGAAGTTTCAGAGGTGCAATCACTCGTGACAGGCAATGGTGTTGTGATTATATCAGAATCCAGGGTATCTCCTTTAGTAGAATAAAAAGGTGTATCCTCAAAAAAGACTACATCACTACTTGTGAACCATTTTTTCCCAGTAGGACTATAGCACTGATACCCTTTTTGAGTACGAGAATAACCGAAGAAAATACATTTTTCTGTTCTAGGAGATCATTTATCATAGTTCGGTCCAAGTAATCGCATAAAACAAGCAGAGCCAAATATCCTTGGAGGTATAGAAAATAGAGTTACATCAGGCTGGAGAACCTGAACAGGAATCTTGTTGCCAATAACAGAAGACGGCATTCTATTAATCAGAAAACAGACAGTCAGGATAGCTTCTGGCCAAAAATGTCTAGGTACATTAGAATGCAACATTATAGTTCTAGCAACCTCAAGTAAATGCCTATTTTTCCTTTCTGCGACTCCATTTTGTTGAGGCGTATAGGCACACGATGTCTGATGAATAGTACCCACAGATCGACAAAACATTCCAACTTTTTTCTAAACAAACTCCAAAGCATTATCGGTTCGCAGAATTTTAATAGGCATAGAATATTGGGCTTTTATTTCAGCAAAAAAGAATTTTATTGTAGATAGCACTTGAGACCAATTTTTCAACATAAACAACCAAGTGGCACGAGAAAAGTCATCAATAAAGAGAATAAAGTATTTATTGCCAGACAAACTTGGAACATGACACGGACCCCATACATCTGAATGAACAAGATCAAAAATGTTGTTACTGCTAATCTGGGACCGTTTAGGAAAGACAGTTCTAGACAGTTTCCCTAACTGACACGATTCGCATTGAAAGACGTGCGTTCCTACACCAGAGATAACATGCTTCAATTTCTCAGAAGATGGATGTCCAAGTTTGTAGTGCCACTGCAAAGCTGAAACAGATGAAGATAAAGCTGAAGCTAGCGCCAAGTTGTCAGTCTTTTTCAACTCATCCAGATAATACAGGCCATCTGGTCCTTCATGCCCCTCACCAATCTTCATCCTCGTGCGAAGGTCCTTAAAAGTACAAGTACCAGGAATAAATGTGAGACTGCAGTTCAAGCTACGTACAAGTTTGCTAACAGATAATAAGTTCAATGGAAATCAAGGCACATATAGAGCAGATTTTGACAGAAAATGAGAAGTTATGTCTCCAATCTCGGCTACAGCAGTCTTGGAGCCATCCCCAAGCATGACAGAAGAATTAGAGACCGGACTAGATAAGGTTTTAAAAAAAGATCGATTTCCAGATATATGAGACGATGCACCCGAATCAATCACCCATTTTTTATTACTAGTACTAGGCGAGGGGGCACTGGGGAAAGCAGTATCACAACCAGAATATGTAGCAGCATGAGCTCCAGAGGCAGCTCCAGAAGATGACCTAGTACGCTCGAGTAACAGACGCTCCACCTCAGAACGGATGAAGTCAACAATAGTAAAGTTGGATACATCAATAGCAGTAGGCTGTGACACTACCTCAGAGGTAGCATGGGTATCCGAAGCTGCATTAGCCCAGGCAAGCTTTCCATATTTCTCCCAGCATTTTTCTTCAATATGATTGGATCGGCCACAGAACTACAGAACCGTTGACCAGTCTGAGGGCGAGCAGCATTGGGAGGACCAGAGGGTGCTCCACGTCCAGAAGAACTCATCCCCCTCCTAGCACCAAGAGGAGGACGAGTGTCGTGAGAACGACCACGGCCGCGACCATGGCCAGACATAGCAGCAAGGGTTGTAGTATCGCCAGTATCCAAAGGCAACTCAGATGAGGATGACGGCAGTCGTTGTAGACGCTGAAAAGCACTCTGTAGAGTAGGTAGTGGGTCACTGGCAAGGATCTAATCCACAACTCCAGCATATGATTCAGGTAGCCCACACATGAACTGAACTACCTACAACTCCTAGCGTTGATGTTGCATGGTAGCCAAGTCAGTAGACAAGGGATGGTAGGCCTCCATTTCTCCCCAGAGTCCCTTGAAGGCAGAAAAATAGTCAGTGAGATCAGATCCCAAGAAGTGTAGACGGCTCAGTTGCTTGTTGATATCAAAGACTTTTTTCGGATTCTGGCTGTGAGAGTAAGTACTAGCAAGTTGATCCCACATCTGCTTTGCTGTAGTCAGGTAGAGTAAGGTAACACTAATTTTTGTCTCACTACTATTGAGAATCCAGGTCATCACAGTCGAATCGCCTTTGACCCGATCATCATATGCTTTGACATCCTTCGAGTCGGCATTGGCAGCAGGCGCAGGAGGCGGATCACGCGTCAAATGAGACAATTTCCCTTGGGATTCAACATAGATCTGCATAGAGCAGACCCAGTGCTGGTAGTTTCACCCATCTAGCTTCACAGTAGTAACCTGACGACGTAGATCCTCATGGGAAGAGGCCATGACAGGCAGATCACCAATCACCGACAATGAGAAGAACAAGTAGGCACAGGCAGAAAACGACTGCCTAGCTCCTCACCTAGGCGGCAGCAGGCACAGTGGAAAGACTGGACGAACCAGTTACATACGGGCTACGCCGAGGCGCAGCAGAAAACTCGGTGGCTCAAGGCCTACACGGGCAGGTAGGAAGCAGATCCGAAGACGGTCCTTCAGAAGGAGATCGCACCACCGGAGCAAGCGGCGATGAGCACCGTGGGCAGGGCCTGCCGCCCGCGCTGCTGCCCCTAGGGCCGGCTAGGGGAGGGGGTGTGAGAGAGAGAGATGGAGAAGGGAGGGAGGGAGGGGAAGAAGGAGAGGCGGCTCCCGGATCTAGATCTGCTCCGGTACCATGAGACAAAACAAATTGAGGAAGCGTAGGGTTACACAATGAGTGTACCCTCATATATATATTAGTGGAACAATTACATATAAGTCCAAATACAAAAGTAAAATAACAGGCTAGTAAATAAAGACATATTAACAGCCATCTCTATCCTCGATTCATAACAGCGATCTTCTTTCTTCCCGACAATCTCCATCCGTCGTCATCTCCATCACGCCAATGCCGCATCCAGCCACCGAGCAGTCATAGCCATCGATCCCCGGCTACCAGCCACAGACGCCACTGCTAATACAGTAGTAGAAGCACCCACCGCGGCCAGCAGCAAGCAACGCCACCATCTCCTATAGCAGTCATCGCCATCCCATCGCACAGCAGACGACGCCGCCAATCAGCGCCATCAACAGCAGCCATCGTCTCTAATGCTGCACCACCGGGTCGGTACTACCGACTCCCTCGATGGTTGCAACTTGTGACCTCGTCGGTACTACCGACTCTGAGGTCATAACTACCGAGAGTTCTCGATCAACTGCTGCCCCAGTGCCATCGCCAGTCTCACTTGGTTGTCATTCTTGTTGTTGCCAAGTCCTTCTATTGCCGCCTTGATCTCACAAGCTATTTCTCTTCATCACTCCACCATGTTTAACCATGCCATCACCCCCAATTGTTCTATCTTCTCCCAAGTTAATGATGTCCTCTAAAATTTCATAGTAAAAAAATTTAATTGTTCTAAGGGCCGGACAAATGTCGTTTCGGGTCGGGATTAGATCCATTTAATTTTTCTACTCGGATCTTACATTGACACATTTAGCATCTTCTCTCCAGTTATCGGTTTCCAAACTCCACATACTGCACTTCTCAATTTCCCAGTTCCTCCCAATTCCACCAATTCCTTTCCCACCCTTCCACCCATCATGTTTGTATCCTCTTTTCCACGTGCGGGGGGTCTTGTATCCATTTCTCCACACCATATACTCACTCTCGCCGTATTTGGTGTGCGGGGGGATAGAGAGGAGAGGAAGAGTATGAGAAGAGAGAGAGTATGAGAGAGAGATGAGGGTGATGACATATATAAATTCCAGGCTACTATCTTCACGGAGCTTTGTTCTTCAGCAAATTTGTTCTCTACTTCTAGACAGCATTCAAGGATCTCCATTGCAGCGTTGACACCAAACTTATCGCATTCGTACCGCATTATGTACGTCAGGACAAGAGGTTGTTGTTCGCATTCCAGCCTTGTGTTTCCTCCTCATCTGGTGTTAGTGGTGTTTCAGTTGATCATCCTCGCTGCATTCACATGAGACAAATGGGTGCTTTTTTATATTCTCAGAAGCTTAGCAAGTTCTAGCCTGCCAAATCTACATATGCAAGGTTGATTCATCCAGATTTATCTTCACTGAGATGTTTCATCATGTCTTCTCCGAGTTGCATCTATTGTATTAGCATCACCTTCTGCTGATCCACTTGGGACTTTCCTTGATGGATGATCTCCTTTCTCGTCAAGCCCCCAAGGTTCATGCGCCAGAGTTACGGTACTTGCATCGTATCATCAGCACGTCGTCCGTTCGTGTTCGTGCCACGTTATGCACGTTTGTCAGACAATTTGAAGATTCTGCTACTGCTACATCATCATTGTGTAAATGTGTTTGTGTCGCGTTAAGTATGTATTCCAGTGAAGATGGCGTAGTCGTGGTATTGGTGATTGTCTGCTTCAAAGTGGCGAATTACTACTGTAGTATTCAAGTTCCATCTATCAGATGTTCTTCATTCCAGATGCACACCAAAAGACCTTCTTCAAAGCTCGAGGATTTCCAGCCTGCAGAATACAAGCCAAGGAGAGAGGTGTCGTCGTTATATGATTTAGGGGGAGTATTGTTTAAGGGGGAGAATCAATCTTTTCTATGGGAAGTGACATTTATCATTCTTTCATTTATCATTTCTTTTATCGTTTTATCGAGTCTTGTAACTCCAAGCTTGGACATGTGTTTCACCCATGATCCAACTTGAGAGGGAGTGTTAGAGAGTATATATTAGCCTATTTAGTTAATAGGTTAATTAGTTAGTGGGCCTTTAGTGTCTCGGCCCATTTAGATTACTCAAGTCCCAAGTCTCAGGGTTTCTCCCTTACTCCTATATATAGGACAGGGTTGTACGTCTTTTATTCATCGAATCAATTCAATACAATCATTATTATTTCTCACAGTATTAAAAGACCTCGAGGTTCCTGAGGCGTGTCTTAAGTCCTCAGTGTGTCATGAGGCGTGTGCCTTAGTTCTACGACAGGCACCGAGGCATTCAAGAGGTGTAAGCCCCATTTCTTTTGTGTAAGAGGAGCATAGCTACAGCCTACAGCTTAGTTTTCGTTGTTCCCACTAAACTGAGGTAGTAATGGAGATGGTTGTTGTTACAGCCACTACTTTGAGTGGTCACTGTTCTTGTGGCTACTCTTAGTCACAGCTCCTTACAGCAATTGTTGGGGCCTTCTTGTGACAGAAGCTTAGTTCGCTCTTTTTCGTGACTGCATCCAGTGAAATAAAAAATGGCCAGGCGGGCCGCTTAAGCGCCCATGACCCCCAGCCGCTTAATTTTGCCATTAATCGCCCGCTTAATCATTTTGAACAAAATCGCCCGCTTTTTGCCCGCCTCACCCGCTTTTTCCCGCTTTTGTTTAAAATTCCTAATGTAAGCATCTAACATTAATTAATTACATAGCCAAGTAGTATTGACTATAATATACGAAACTTGTATACATTAAATGTTCTATGATATAGCTAGTCGTAATTTAGAATGCATACTTTGTGTGTAAGCTGTAATAATTGGGTACTGCTGTAATGCATCTAAGTAAATATCCTATTGCTCTATTATACTAGTAATGCATGATTAGTTTTACTGATTTCCTTGCTGCTTTCAGTGATTAATGATTGGTACTGCTGGTTAGTATTACTTTAGTGATTACTTTAATTCAATAATTCATAGTTTGTTATATACAATTACTGATCTGCTTGCTGATTTTAGTGATTAGAGATGCTAATTAATAGTAAGTATTGATGAATACTTAGTTAATTACTGATTTGCTGATTAGATATGTATAGAAGTTTCTTATAAATATATTTTTTATATACACATACATGTAATTTTGTATAAAAATATATAAAATTTAGACACCCGCTTTTTCAAAAATCGCCCGCTTAATCGCCCGCCTACCGCTTAATCGGTTACAGGGTGCCGTCCGCACGCCTCCCGCTTCCCGCTTTCTAATACATTAACTGCATCAGAGGATGCGGTAGTCCCTTACAAAGGTTGTGGTGACTACTCTGGTCTTTCTTTGTCATGACTGCAATGGCAGTTATAGTAGACTCCCAAGCAGATGGGGTTATGAAGTGAGGGTCTGAGGATGTCGGGAAGTTCAAATGTCGAGCCGGAAAGGTAAGGGTAGGTAGAGGTGTCACAGTATAGGGTGCTTAGTTTTTGTAAAAAAAAAAAGTTTCATGTGTCTGTCTAAGGTAGACAGGATGCATTAAATATATTAGCAAATTCAATGGTTTATTTAGATATCGCACTTGGTTTACTAGTATTATATAAACAATTTGTTTAATATATATTGGTAATTATGTATCTACACATATTGTGTCTATGTAAATATGGTTCGCCTTAGTCCGCATCGATACATCTTACGCACTTTTTATCCTTGCTCAAGTCTTCCATTAGACCCTTGAATTTTAGTGACATTAACAATGGATGTTTGTTTCTTCGGTTATATATCCTCGTATGATTGTGGTAATTTAATATGGGTGGGAACGTCGTCATAAAATTAACAGAATTGTAAATTTTGGTCATCAGCTTTCCTATTACCTGTCCACTAATACCAAAATGATCCATTCCAATTTTGAATATATAAACTTGTGAGCATGATGTTATGGTGGCCTTACCAACACTGATTTTTATCAAGTATTTCATTGTTTTACTTGAAAGAATGAAGAATTGTACCAACAAATGAAATGAAAATGGATATAGCAAATTACTTCTAAAAAGTGAGGTTCTTCATATTTATTAAGGTATGTGTCAAGGTAACAAGACATCTGAGTGGGGTGTGCCTTGCCATATGCTATGACTAGATTGTCACCATGGATCAATATTTGGGATTATCAGGCCTATTTACATATCTGCCTTCTTTTTGAGGTCAGGATGTCAAACATAATACTTTAATGTGTACTTTTTGTTCTACTTTACCAGTTTGTCACCTTGGATAATATTTTTGGGTCATCAGGTCCATTATCAAATACCACGGTCTTTATGGTCCCAATAACTGGATTGGACGTTTTATCTTTGTTAGGTGCCTAATGTCAAATTTTATTAGGGCATATTACCTTAGTGCATATTTTCACTTTTACTTGGTTGTTTCTTGAATTTGCTTATATTTTGAGGGATGTTTTATACTTATTGGGGGAAAATGCAATGTAGAAAATCATACGTTATACACTAGGGGTCCTCTTACATACCACGGGAATTACGAACACCATATTCTTGTATAGTTATTGAACATTGCGTATAAAACTCAACATGAATAATAAAATGTTTAGTCGTGAAGGTTGATTTTAGAGGCTATAGTATGATGGAACATAAGTAAAAAACACATACAATAATATTCAAATTCTTGATTTTGAATTCTATTATATTGTTTAATAATTATGTACTCTGTTTAAGTTCTATAAATGCTTAAGGGATAATTTTGAGGTTTTAGATTAAATATATGTATTTACCTATACACGTAATCATATAGCTAAAAGCTATCATCTACGTATATAAAGAAGATGACATGTATCACAACCACAAAATGTAAGTATATGATAGGAAAAATGGACTGCGATGATAAAATTATTTAAGGCACCTAGTCTTCATGCTGTAACCATAGGACCCTTGACATGTGATTTCCTCTTGTTTCTATACATTGGAGTCACATCTCTCACTTGATTAATGTTAATGGTATCTTATACAGTTCATATCTGACCCTACTCCTGAATTCCTTCACTATAAAGTTCATTTCATAAGTCATTTTTAATAAATAGTTATAGAAACCGTATATAGACAAAAGTTAGGGGGTTTATTCAACAAAACCATTGAGCTAGTCGCATTTGAATTTCTTAAGTCACAACTAGACTCTAACTTAACCATAGGCAGTTGAAATTTTACCAAAATACCTTCAATCTTATCTTGGTGCTTATGAAACAGTTACCATTCTGACCACCCCAACACTTCGTTACTAAATTGAATTATCATCAAGAAGCTGAAAGTAACTAGGCTTAGTAGTAGCAGAGGCCAGAGTAGAAATCCGAAGACAATCACGCCACCGTCTGGGTTCAACAACACTACTAGAGAGATATTTTGAACAAAGCTTTAATTTGAAAAGTTGTAGTGACTTCATGACTAACCAGCCTGCCAGTAGTAAGGAAGGGTAGAGCCCTATCAGGTCTGGTAATTTCAGACATGATTTTCTTCTCTGCTTCAGCTATATCAAGACCCAGTTTATGATACTGAGCAACTTCTTCCTGTATAACACATGAAACTGAAATGCCAAAAAAGAACACTACTGCAAACAAGCTCCGGACGTATTACACACTTACCTTTCCAGAAGTGTCCAGCAATGTTGCCTCTTTTTCCAGCTTCGATATCTTTTCTGTAATACCTGGCAAAGCCTAAACAGGAAACTATAGTTATAACTGATGGGGGATAGCATGTCCAAATGACTGATAATGCAAAACATAAGGTACCTTCTCATACTGAAACTGATGAAAAGAATTCTTGATGACATGCTCGGCGGTGAATTGTCCCTCAGAGCGGCTCAGCAGGTTCAAAATTGAGAAATAGCTCAATCTGAATGTACTCACTAAAGGGGCAGGTTTACCTAAAACCATATCCTTGAGGGCATTCATCTCTATCTACAGCATAAAGCACACAAATTCAACATCGAACTAAAACGTTCGGGGTTGTATCTTAGTCAAATATGTAGAAGTTTACATTATCCGTCAGGGTTCACTTTATCCATATCAAAAATCACACTTAAAATACAAAACCATAGCCAACATTTCATACAAAATCTAGGCATTTTGCCAAATGACAACGGTTAACAAGGCACATTAATAATTGACAATTGATTTTTATTAGACGATAGGGTTGATCTACTTATTTGGTTATTGTCTTGATTTGTAGTCTTATGCTATTAGTTCCCACTTCTTAGTTTCTATATATGGGGAGTGGGGTTCACCTAATCAAGGCATCGATTATTTCCCTCTGCCTTGTGTTTTCACATGGTATTAGAGCATGATGAATAAAGCATTCCGATCTTTCACATTATAATTTCATGCATGTTTACCTACTTTTTCATGGAGTCCCGGCCCTTATCTTCTTTGGTGTATCATGGGAGTTATGCTATGTTTACAGGTTTATGCTCAATCTGTCATGGAATGGATTTTTTTTCGATTAAGTTCACAATGTTATGATTAGAAGTAATTTATGACTTTGTTAGAATTAAGATAAGATGGTGATATATGTTACCATGAATAAGTCCGAGAAGAAACCAAACCCTAGATCTATATATTTGATAAGAGTTGCAACATTAGATATAAACAGATGAAATGAATTTCGTTAACATTTGAAAAGAGAAAAGAATACTCTCTAATAGATTGGAAGTTAGGCCTAAGGCTTAGCCAAAACCTTGAGAATCATATAATGAAGCTATGGTTAAGTTCTCAACAAATTTGGATAACCCTAGCTCTCCTATGATTTCTAGAAGGTTTAACCTAGAAATTGGGTTGTTATGTGATGTGATGCATCGATTTTAATATATGACCTAAATCGGACTTAGGTCGCAACTTTTGGTTGTGACATTATATGTCACGAATGACATTTTGTTTAGTGAGATGTGTGGCCTTATTATTGACCCTCAGTTGATGATCGGACGATCCTAAGATCGTCATCAACCTACCGCCAAAAGCGGGAAGCGGCATTGTAGATGCCTCCCTCCTCCCTCCCACCCTCGCCTTGTGAGAACACTAAATATACACGACATGGACCTATCGAAAGCAGGGATGGGTTTTTTATGTTGTTATGGTATAGTAATTGTATAGTTTAATGAGAGCATTAAATATAGATGACACGGACTTACCAAAAGGGAAGGGTGAGGAAAACTCACATACTTGGGACTATAACTAGCAGCACGGCCTTTGCACTATGTCAATGAGGAAAGACAAGGTGAGACAAAGGTCTTCCTAGTACTATTGGTCACACTGATGCTAGCCTACATGATACTTGCCATGATAAATTACTCCAAAAGAATTCTTCACAGTTTCCTTAAACATTGGATTCACACTGCAAGATGTATTTATTGATTATAAATTATTGCCAAGCAGATTTTGAGAATATTGGATTGCCAGTGTGAAGAAGTGTATATGATAATGTTGTGTTGTTCTATTGATATGTACACCCCTATCATATATATAGGAAAGGAGGCCATTACAAGGAAACACAAAGGAAGCGGACTAACCCTAATCGGCCATGGGCAAAAGGCCCATGTAGACAATAGACTAATAACCTATTAACTAAATAGGCTATATTCTAACACTCCCCCTCAAGCTGGATCATGGATGAACGCATGTCCAAGCTTAGAGTTACATGACTCGATTGAACAATGAGAAATAAACGATAAATGAAAGATAGATGTGTCACTCCCCATACAAAAATTGTTACTCCCCCTTAACAATACTTACGCCTCTTTGAGATGTGTTTTGCAGGTTAGAGAAGCTCGAGCTTTGAAGAAAGTCTTCTCTTGAAGTGCTTCAGGAGTGAAGAACATCTGAAGCAGACAATCATATATACCACGACTACGCCATCTTCAATGGAGAGGAATGTGGAGTGGAATAAGCGCACTCAACACATCCAACGTACATAACGTTGCACGAACGCGGAGGCATAGTGTCGATGCAGCAGTGGAGATGTCTCTAAATTGTCTGAGAAGTGTAGCCAACTGGAATTAGCACAGAAAACCACCGACGTGCATAACGTGGCACGAACACGCTGGGTGAGGTGTTGAGGTGTCGTCTTAACACGCAGAAGCAGCAGATGCAACTCGGAGAAGACGTGATGAAGTAGGTCGGTCAAGATCACTCTAGACGAATACTTGCGGATACAAAATTGGCGCAGGCTTGAAGATGACGAGCTTCAGAGATGAAGAAGCAACCATCTAGAACACCATCAACGCAACATGGATGATAAACTGGAACGTCATCAGCACCAAAGGGACTAGAGGCCGGAATATGCGCAGCAACCTCTTGTCCTAACTTACATAATGTGGTATGAATGTGAAAGTCTTAGTGTCAATGTTGCAACTGTGAGATCCTTCAACGTTGTCTGAAAGTAATGTCATGCTAAGTGGGAATGACACGCCACAAAGGCATCAAGAAACCAGATGTGTTGAACAATGCCAAGCTCCATGAAGATAGCCTGGAATATATCATCTCATCTCATATCTCCTCTCTCTCTACGCATATCCTCTCTCTCATGTTCTCTTCATAGTTCATATCCTCCTCTCTATCTCTCTCTCTCTCCTCTATTCCCCCCCTCGCACACCAAATACGACGAGAGTGAGTAGATGGTGTGGAAAAAGGAAAAAATGACCCCCTGCACGTGAAAAGGCGCACACATGATGGATGGAAGGGTGGGAAAGGGAAAGGGTAAAATGAGCGGTGTAGAATGTAGAGAAGAACAAAAAGAAGACTATCGGAATGGAAGCATCGGTAGAAAGAGGAGATACACTACCGGAATTTTACTCCGTAAGGGGAAAAGAGGCATTGCCGGAATGGTTTCTCAGCATGAAAATTGATAACCGGAATCAATATGCAAAAACAACCAGATTAAGATCTGGATAGAGAAAATAAATAGATCTTTCCTTGACCCAAAAAGGACATTTGCCCGGCCCTTAGGCCGACAAATGTGGGGGTATGGGGGCGGAACCCCGCAAAAAAAATTGGGTCAAAAATAATAGTAGGATCCGATTATCATCAAGTATTGGGGAAGAGATAGACCTTTGGAGGACGTCAAACTGGAACTGGAAGTGCGTTGACTGCTTCTGACACGCCGTGTCTATAATTGGACACGCCGTGTAACTTCTCAGGGGTTGAGAAGCAGACTCCTAATGGCATGCCATGTAAAATTGTTGACACGTCGTGTAGCTCCTGTGATAACCTAGATTTTAGGATTCTCAATATTCAAATTATGTGAGATTCATATATGATATTTGATCTAGATGTAGGGATGGATACCTATTTTGTTAAAAAAAAGGTTTTACCTAATATCATGAATATATGTTGACGAGATTTATACACATTACTTTTTTTTTTGGGTACTTTTGGGGCTAGGGCCCCTATCTAATAATCTTGATGAACTCAAGTGAAAATTCGAGGAATGGTGAGGTTATGAGGATCATAAAAAGTCTGTTGGAATTTAATTGATGAAGATTCGATGATCAATTAAATTTTAAATTGAGGAGCTTTGGTCTTTTAATCGTTTAATACCTAGGCTATGACTAAATTGGTGTCACGTTGCCTTACTCTCTTTTCTTGGGCACGACCCAAAGCTAGGAAACGTGACCCAATCTGACTGCGAGACTTCGTCTCCCTGCTCCTGTTTCTGCGGAGGAAGCAGTCTCAACCCATCCCAACGACGCCCACAAAATTGGATCAAAGAACTGATTGCCATATATCTCATACTACCTGTTGTTTCATAGACTAACCAGATCTGAAGGCCTCTCGCACAAACCCTTCAGTCCTGAATCCAAAAGAGTTGAACCCTCACTCACCCTGCTTTCTCCAACCTCAGCGGAAGGCCAAGCTTTACACATCTTTCTAGATGACGTGAGGGCATGGAAGCCAACCATCACTTGCCGATGTCAGGCAGCTGGCGACACTGGCTTGGAGAGGCCAACAGGCCAAGCAGAACCCAGATATCGATGATGTCCAAGGATCCGATGATGCCGGCTGTTTTCCATGGAACTGCAGTGAAGCCAAGGCACCATCTTCGAGGAGGGTGCTACGTTCTCACCTAATTCGACACCCTGATCCATACCACGGAAGCGCTGGAAGGAAGGACGAGGTGACTGTGCTGCTCTAGACAAGTCGGGGATGCCATCGGATCCGAACGCACGCTTCCCCTCATTCCTTTGTACCAGAGATTGAATTCATTTTCCAAAATCAGTATAGCAATATAGGAAGCTTGAGCGCGGTCCACTTCACCCCGATCCACTGGTTCTTTGCCTCGTCCACTGCTAACATCGTTGCTCCTTCCGTGGTGGAGGATCCTTCTTCAGCGAGCCTAGGGTGGCCGGACGGCCCGCACAATCCCACCGAAGCGGAAGGGGCGCACAGCTCTGTTTTGCAGAGCGAACAGGGCACCGCACAGGTGGGGGATCCATCCACCTAGCGGATCAGGTTCCGGGGTAGACAAGGCGCTGACGGGTTTCCTGGAGCGTCGAGGTAGAGCTGAAGTGCTCGTCTGTCTTCGAGTCTGACGCTAGCAGAGGTGAGGTTGCTCGCGGTGAACCCAGGCCGCGGCGGCACTGGAAGTCGGGATGAGACAGCTGTGAGAACGAAGGAGAAGACGGCCCAACAGGTGGACCATCCGGTTCACTGGGCCCAATGTCGGTCCAGCCGGTTCAATTAAAATCCAACCAGGTAAATATTTGTATATATATTAGATAATACACAGAACTTGTATAATCCACCAAAAATAGCTCCCATGGCCACTAAATACGCATAAAATACCCATGGACTCAGAAAAACATAATCTTTATTGTTGGACCCTTAGATTAGACTTTTGAAGCATACCTAATGGTGAGTTATAATGTAGATGATTTAGAGATCATTAGTCAAAATAAATAGGCACCATATGATTTTAATTCTCAGAAAATTGTCCTAGAACCTTAATGATGATATACATCCATATTTAGACTTTGATCTGAGTAATATACCTAAATAATAGTAATTTTCTATTAATGACTTTTTAGACACTTTTAATCCCATTTTAATTCTAGGAAATAGATTAAGCATCAGAAAATTATGAAATTTTGAATCAGACCATAGTTATGACCTGTAGACCAGTATAAAAATATTAGAGGCAAGCTTAGGTCAGTTTAAACCTAGGTTTGGCCTAAGCCCTAACTTAGACCTAAAATATCAATGACATAATGGACCATGTATTAATGATGATTAATTTGTTATTAACCAGGTGAAGACCAGATATGTAGATGATCCAGAATGTATATAGGAATCTCTGAACTCAGGTACGTGGGTTTTATTAAGTATAAGACTAGTTTTCATGAATGCATATTGATATGATGTACTTTGGATGCTTGTGTTTGCATATAAATTCTTGGATGTGAATTAGTAGTATATTCTCTGCAAAACATTACAGAACATAAAAGAATATAGATGGTTTGTAGCTACTGAGTGGATATATGCTCTCTCTCTCTCCCTCAATTCTCTCTCTCTCTCTTCCTCTAAATATAAGGTCGGCACTCGGTCCCCATAGCCCAAGGGGCGGGGAAAAATGAAGTGCGACATCTCTCTCTCCCCTCTGAATATAAGGTCGACACTCGGTCCTCATAGCCCAAGGGGCGGGGAAAAATGAAGTGTGACACCACTTAGTAGTACAAACGCATCAAAAGGCATCTAAAAATGTGTTTACCTGATTATCGCTTTAAATAATGTTTTCTTTTACTCTTTCTTTCTCAAGTTATTTCAATTATGAAAATATATTAGTATGTATCTTTCTACCCACGTACACAACACATTGTGTGTTGATTCGTTGTTTCACGTATGTTTTAGGTTCAGAGATAGCGTGGGATAAAAGACGTGAAGTGAGCAGTGTTCAGGTTGTACCTATTGTCTAAGATCCTGTTAGCATACATGTTCAGACTTATAGAATTTTCATTCAATATGTAATTGTAAATCTTGTGTAATAATTCATGTTGTATAAATATACATGTTGAATGTTGAGAAATGTTATGGTTGTATGTTCATGTATGTGTATCATGCTTCCGCATCGCTTTCTGATATGATTGGATGATGTCTTCAGATTCTGACATCTCATTCCCAATAGGGTTTGGAGTAGCCAAAATCCGGGGACGTCACAGTTGGTATCAGAGCATGAACAATAGCTACACCTAACAATTGCTCACCATGAAACAATAAACCTAAATCTCACCTTTCACTTTAAACCTTAGAAACTTAGTAAGTTGTTCTATAGGAATAAGGTTTGACCTAGCCTCTAGGTTAGAACCTAGATGTTCGAGAACTAGGTTTAGACAAGTGTGAGAAACCCTCTCCATATAGAGCTCATATGTATTGGGTAGCTACACTAGTCTACATCTCGTTCTCACCATTTCACTAGGTTACATGACACTAGACTATCTACTGTGTGTGGGACACTCGTTTTGCTGGTTTGGTTTTGTTTTCCAATCGGCCCGAGTCTCGATAGTTTTCTCTGACGTCTTCTTTCTCGGAGAAAAACTATATAATATTTTATTAGATATATGTAAATATAAAAATGTGTCCCTCACACTGTAGAGTAGTTAGTGTTCATGCAACCTAAGTGAAAGGGAGTGACATCAGTCTAGAAGAGAGAGTAGTCTAGATTAGATGTCTAGAGCCTTATCAAGATATGTGATACATGGAGTGGATGATAGAATGATAGTTCAAATAAGCATGTGCAATCTTGTCTAAGTTTGACCTCTGATAGTATAAGTTTCCTTATAAAGGTTTAAATTGTATACTAGTTGAATCCAATTTTGGAGAATTTAAGCAAAATCTTGATGATGAAAGTACATTCCCTTTTTCTACTTAAGATAAGCTAAGTTAAGATAGAGTTGAGTGTGCATGAGCCTCAAGCTCTTATACAAGGAGGATGTCTAGTGGTAGGATGAGATATGTGGTGAACTCTAGAGAGAGTAAGACCCACAAGGAGAAGGTCATAGGACCTAGACTCCAATATATGAGATATGTGTTAGAAAAAAAATGTGTCCTACACTAGACTACTCTTGAGTGTTGAGTTGAGTCCTTATGCATGATTCAAATCTACATGTGAGAATTGGGTAAAATAAAAGAATGGGTAGATGACCCATATGATAAATTCAATCCTTTGGCTGAGTTAGGTCCTAGCTGGAGTGACATATTTTGTGAATCTCATCATTAGTTGCAAGTGAGGTAATATATGAACTCTACTTATGAGAGTATGATGCTTTGTGCAAAAGATACTCAAAATACATGTTCTCCCTTCTTCTTCTCCTTTCTAATAAACAATGATAGAAACCTCACTTGAGCTATATGGATGATTATATATGAGGAGTCACTCGTATAAGCTTGACCTATTCTATATTTTTCCCCCTATATCATACATGTAGTACCCAAGATTGAAATCATGATAAGTTTGACTTTAAAATATTCTCTTCCCCTTCATATGAAACACGAAAGATATGATGCTAAGATCATGGGATAAACTTAGTATATTCTCTTTTTCCCTTACATAATACATGCACGACATAAAAATTTGAACTCATGAACTTGATATAGAGATATTTTTGGATCATAGGATATATGATCAGAAATATAGTTGTAACTTTGATCCTTCTCAATGTATGCTTCTAAGTTGGGTATGAATATCACAACATAGGGTGAAACCCTAATGGTCAAGCATGCTACGTAAGCCCTTCTTATGTAGAAAAATCCTAATATCAAGGATGAAAATAAATCTCCTCTAATTCTGAAATCATTGTAAGATGTTGATCATAAGACATATTAATGACGTTAGATTTTAACGATCTGAATACCATGGTATATAAACGAATTCCTCTTGAACTTTAAAAGTATGAACGAAACATGTACCCTTAGAGGTGATGTAACCCTAAGATATCATAATGTCATGTTATGGATAAGACATTAAGTGATGCTTCCACATATATGAGGTGGGGTGGACACACCCAAGAAACTCTAAGACCCTAAGCTGACAACTTAGAGCGCATGCAACTATGGTGATCTTAGAACCTAAGAAGTAATGATGTATATGAAGTTAGACCCCAAAATAGCCTCTTAAGGATGAGATTAGTTGAATTTCGAGGACGAAATTCCATATAAGGTGGGGTGAATGTGATAACCTAGATTTTAGGATTCTCAATATTCAAATTATGTGAGATTCATATATGATATTTGATCTAGATGTAGGGATGGATACCTATTTTGTTAAAAAAAAGGTTTTACCTAATATCATGAATATATGTTGACGAGATTTATACACATTACTTATTTTTTTTTTGGGTACTTTTGGGGCTAGGGCCCCTATCTAATAATCTTGATGAACTCAAGTGAAAATTCGAGGAATGGTGAGGTTATGAGGATCATAAACAGTCTGTTGGAATTTAATTGATGAAGATTCGATGATCAATTAAATTTTAAATTGAGGAGCTTTGGTCTTTTAATCGTTTAATACCTAGGCTATGACTAAATTGGTGTCACGTTGCCTTACTCTCTTTTCTTGGGCACGACCCAAAGCTAGGAAACGTGACCCAATCTGACTGCGAGACTTCGTCTCCCTGCTCCTGTTTCTGCGGAGGAAGCAGTCTCAACCCATCCCAACGACGCCCACAAAATTGGATCAAAGAACTTATTGCCATATATCTCATACTACCTGTTGTTTCATAGACTAACCAGATCTGAAGGCCTCTCGCACAAACCCTTCAGTCCTGAATCCAAAAGAGTTGAACCCTCACTCACCCTGCTTTCTCCAACCTCAGCGGAAGGCCAAGCTTTACACATCTTTCTAGATGACGTGAGGGCATGGAAGCCAACCATCACTTGCCGATGTCAGGCAGCTGGCGACACTGGCTTGGAGAGGCCAACAGGCCAAGCAGAACCCAGATATCGATGATGTCCAAGGATCTGATGATGCCGGCTGTTTTCCATGGAACTGCAGTGAAGCCAAGGCACCATCTTCGAGGAGGGTGCTACGTTCTCACCTAATTCGACACCCTGATCCATACCACGGAAGCGCTGGAAGGAAGGACGAGGTGACTGTGCTGCTCTGGACAAGTCGGGGATGCCATCGGATCCGAACGCACGCTTCCCCTCATTCCTTTGTACCAGAGATTGAATTCATTTTCCAAAATCAGTATAGCAATATAGGAAGCTTGAGCGCGGTCCACTTCACCCCGATCCACTGGTTCATTGCCTCGTCCACTGCTAACATCGTTGCTCCTTCCGTGGTGGAGGATCCTTCTTCAGCGAGCCTAGGGTGGCCGGACGGCCCGCACAATCCCACCGAAGCGGAAGGGGCGCACAGCTCTGTTTTGCAGAGCGAACAGGGCACCGCACAGGTGGGGGATCCATCCACCTAGCGGATCAGGTTCCGGGGTAGACAAGGCGCTGACGAGTTTCCTGAAGCGTCGAGGTAGAGCTGAAGTGCTCGTCTGTCTTCGAGTCTGACGCTAGCAGAGGTGAGGTTGCTCGCGGTGAACCCAGGCCGCGGCGGCACTGGAAGTCGGGATGAGACAGCTGTGAGAACGAAGGAGAAGACGGCCCAACAGGTGGACCATCTGGTTCACTGGGCCCAATGTCGGTCCAGCCGGTTCAATTAAAATCCAACCAGGTAAATATTTGTATATATATTAGATAATACACAGAACTTGTATAATCCACCAAAAATAGCTCCCATGGCCACTAAATACGCATAAAATACCCATGGACTCAGAAAAACATTATCTTTATTGTTGGACCCTTAGATTAGACTTTTGAAGCATACCTAATGGTGAGTTATAATGTAGATGATTTAGAGATCATTAGTCAAAATAAATAGGCACCATATGATTTTAATTCTCAGAAAATTGTCCTAGAACCTTAATGATGATATACATCCATATTTAGACTTTGATCTGAGTAATATACCTAAATAATAGTAATTTTCTATTAATGACTTTTTAGACACTTTTAATCCCATTTTAATTCTAGGAAATAGATTAAGCATCAGAAAATTATGAAATTTTGAATCAGACCATAGTTATGACCTGTAGACCAGTATAAAAATATTAGAGGCAAGCTTAGGTCAGTTTAAACCTAGGTTTGGCCTAAGCCCTAACTTAGACCTAAAATATCAATGACATAATGGACCATGTATTAATGATGATTAATTTGTTATTAACCAGGTGAAGACCAGATATGTAGATGATCCAGAATGTATATAGGAATCTCTGAACTCAGGTATGTGGGTTTTATTAAGTATAAGACTAGTTTTCATGAATGCATATTGATATGATGTACTTTGGATGCTTGTGTTTGCATATAAATTCTTGGATGTGAATTAGTAGTATATTCTCTGCAAAACATTACAGAACATAAAAGAATATAGATGGTTTGTAGCTACTGAGTGGATATATGCTCTCTCTCTCTCCCTCAATTCTCTCTCTCTCTCTCTCTTCCTCTAAATATAAGGTCGGCACTCGGTCCCCATAGCCCAAGGGGCGGGGAAAAATGAAGTGCGACATCTCTCTCTCCCCTCTGAATATAAGGTCGACACTCGGTCCTCATAGCCCAAGGGGCGGGGAAAAATGAAGTGTGACACCACTTAGTAGTACAAACGCATCAAAAGGCATCTAAAAATGTGTTTACCTGATTATCGCTTTAAATAATGTTTTCTTTTACTCTTTCTTTCTCAAGTTATTTCAATTATGAAAATATATTAGTATGTATCTTTCTACCCACGTACACAACACCTTGTGTGTTGATTCGTTGTTTCACGTATGTTTTAGGTTCAGAGATAGCGTGGGATAAAAGACGTGAAGTGAGCAGTGTTCAGGTTGTACCTATTGTCTAAGATCCTGTTAGCATACATGTTCAGACTTATAGAATTTTCATTCAATATGTAATTGTAAATCTTGTGTAATAATTCATGTTGTATAAATATACATGTTAAATGTTGAGAAATGTTATGGTTGTATGTTCATGTATGCGTATTCTGCTTTCGCATCGCTTTCTGATATGATTGGATGATGTTCTCGGATTCTGACCTCTCATTCCCAATAGGGTTTGGAGGAGTCAAAATTCGGGGACGTCACAGCTCCTTTGTTGAAAACGGATTGACTCCTTGCAACACGCCGTGTGGAAATGCGACACGCTGTGTTGAATGTCGGAGGCATGAACTGGATCTCCGGGGACACGTCGTGTTCCAAGTGAACACGCCGTGTTCCAAGTGAACACGTCGTGTCTGAAGGAGGTGTAACTCTGATATCCGCCGACACACCGTGTTCGAGGAAGACACGTCATGTATTTTGTCGTCGGGAAGAGTTCTGGAATCGAGCAAGCCGTGTGTTTTGAGCAACATGACATGTCTTTTGCGTTTTGGACAAAACTTCGCGCCATGAGGATGATTTCTAGAGCGTGACACGCCATGTTGTTTGGACAACATGTTGTGTCGGCGGCAGCTGATGCACGATCTCAACGGGAATTTGTGCCGTCAAGGAGACAAGTACCCCGGGAATTAGCATCATGGGTCGACGGGAATTAGCGTCGTCTTTTGTACTCCCTTGATCATGAACAGTGATGGCTCCTTGCTTGACCACAATCGGATCTATACGGGAATTAGCGTCGTCCAAGGTCCCCAGAGGTGGTGTAGCGGTGGAGTGATGGAGCGGCTGGATGCGGAGATAATGGATGGCGCGGCGGCTCGACGTTGCGACGGCAGGGCAACGAGGCGGTGAATATGACGGCAACGGTTGTTGGAGCGGAAGGCCGATCTGCTTGGCGTGGCTTCTTCAATAACAGCAGTTGGAGCTGCTTGACGAACAGATCTCGGGGAAAGTGACGACGAACTGATAGATCTAGACGAGAAGGATGGTGCCGTCTAAAGACTCAAATAGAATGAAAAGGATAGATGGTTACCGGGAAGGATGGTGTCGGCTCATAGATAAAAATCTATGTGAAAGGGGAAGAAGATGCGACCATGGTTGCCAAGATGTGCCTAGCGGGCGGCCGGCCTAAGCAATGGACGAAGGCAGCAGCCGCCCACAGGCGGGTTGTCCCCTGATTATTTTCTCTAGGAGAGGAAGGGGCAGCGGCTGCTAGGGTTAGATCGAGCGCCAGAGAGAGAAGAGGGAAGTAGTGGCGGCAGCTAGGGTTCTCTCCTCAGGGCTATTGCTCTGATACCATGTGAAGAAGTGTATATGATAATGTTGTGTTGTTCTATAGATATGTATACCCCTATCCTATATATAGGAAAGGAGGCTATTACAAGGAACCACAAAGGAAGCGGACTAACCCTAATGGGCCATAGGCAACAGGCCCATGTAGACAATAGACTAATAACCTATTAACTAAATAGGCTATATTCCAACAGCCAGATTCATCGTATAAATGTGTACCAGCACAATTGTGTTTTCTACATTTATTGATTTTTAGAGAACAAGAACTAGATCATGATATTGAAGTAGGTAGAGGTTACAATATTTGTAGAATGTTTCTCTCTCATCTATGAACATATCAGTTGTATCTTTTGGTCTTGAATGCAATAATTTAGTTGTTGATTGCTTCACTATTAGTAGATTTAGTACGCTTGTTGTGCGGATCAGCTTCTGCATATCTCTGAAATACATAAGAGATAATCACAAGCATCGATTACCAACTATGAAGTATGAATACTCCAAAATAGGTGGTGTCATTACAGGACACGTATGGGATACCATGGTTACGTCGGGATGCATATTGGACACATATCCGGCTGTATCTATTTTTTCTACTTTTTTTTGCTTAGCACGTCCTGGACACGACACGGATACACATTGGATATGGCCCACCCATTTAACCCTCATCCTAATAGCACACATCCCTACGCACATGATCAGTAACAAAAGAAACTTAGGCACCATCCCAACTCTTGTTACATGACTGCCAACTTTGAACTCCCTTGATTTTCTATGTGACTACTAAGGTTGTGCGGAAAGAGCAGCTCCACAACAAACACAGCTCCCATCGTGAGTGGGGGATGTCATCTCTCCCACAATGTCGATGTTGAACTTCACATACAGCGTCATAGTAGCTGCTAAGTTACCTCCCTACAGCAGCGTGATGAAGCTTCTCCACACCATCCTTCTTGTTTTATTTGTTTTTGAGACTTCCTCTTTTCACATGGTTGGCCTTGGATTTTTATTAGTTCTTTGCGCAAACCAGTGGAACGACTCCTTCTCCCTTTTTCGGTACATTTGATGCTTGCTCTTGATGAGGTGCATGTTGTATGTGCATTGCTGCTCCCCATCTTCTCCAAAGGACTTCAATTTGAAATTCTTGGTTGATGTATCTAGAAGTCAGCAACAAGATTGCTTATTATTGGATGATTAAAAAGAATACATTGGGATCTCTTTTATATGACAAGAGAGTGTAGAGGATTTAGAGATAACCAATATGGGATAAAGAGTAAAAAAGAAAAGACGATAAGTAAAATACACTTAGTAAAGAAAAGCAGTAAAGTGTATATACTAATACTCCCCCTCAAACTGGAACGTAGATGTCAATCATGCCCAGCTTGAATGTCATAGTAGCAAATCTCGTCTTTGGAAGAATCTTTGTGAAGATGTCAGCCACCTGATCAGAAGTAGGGATGTAGGGAGTGGATATCTGGCCAGATAAGACAGCTTCGCGAACAAAATGGCAGTCCACGTCAATGTGCTTAGTTCGCTCATGAAAAGTGGGATTACTGGCAATAAACGTAGCAGCTTTGTTATCACAATACATCGGAATAGGAGAGGAGTCAGAAACACCAAATTCTTCAGCAGGCTCTGAATCCATAATAGCTCACAAATAGTATGAGCCATGGCGCGATATTCAGCTTCAGCACTTAAGCGAGCAACCACAGTTTGTTTCTTGCTTCGACAAGTAACAAGGTTTCCTCCCACAAATGTACAGTAGCCAGAAGTGGAGCGTCGGTCAAGCTTGCTCCCAGCATAGTCAGAATCAGAATAACCAAGGAGTTTACAGTGACCATGTTTCTTATATAGCAGGCCTTTCCCAGGAGAGCTCTTCAAATATTTAAGAATGTGGCAAACAGCGTCCCAGTGACATTGTTGGGGTTTATCCAGATATCTACTAACAAGCCCGACAGCAGAAGTAATATCAGCTCGTGTAACAGTCAGATAAATAAGCTTACCAACCATGCGTCGATATTGATGATGGTCGGGATAGGCAGGAGAGTTCTCATCATCCCAGTCAGTATTTGGATCCAGAGGTGTGCTAGCAGGCTTAGCACCTAGAAGTCCAGTTTCAGAAAGCAGATCCAGAACATATTTGTGTTGAGACAGACAAAGACCAGAAGAGGACCGAGAAACTTCAATGCCAAGAAAATACCGTAGAGAGCCAAGGTCTTTGGTAACAAAGTGTTTCTCCAGATAGCACTTAGTAGCTTGAATGCCTACAGGATCACTCCCTGAGAGAATGATGTCATCAACATATACAATAAGGATAACAATGCCAGCGGTAGTATTTTTGACAAAAACAGAGTGATCTGACTGGGAGCATTTAAAAGAAAACTTCTGAAGAATAGTACTCAGTTTATCAAACCAAGCACGTGGACTCTGTTTCAAACCATAAATGGCCTTCCTCAGACTGCAGACCTTAGAGGACTCCCCCTGAAGCACAAATCCCCGGGGTTGTTCCATGTAGACCTCCTCATGTAGGTCCCCATATAAAAAAGCATTCTTTACATCAAGTTGATACAAGGGCCAATCAAAATCAATAGCAACAGAAATAAGAATCCATACAGAGTTTAGCCGAGCCACAGGAGAAAAGGTCTCAAAGTAATCGACCCTGTAAGTTTGTGTATAGCCTTTCGCAACAAGTCTTGCCTTCAGTCGTTCAACCGTGCCATCTGGTTGATATTTGACAGTAAATACCCAGCGACAGTCAACTGGAAAACAATCTACAGGAGGATCAACCAGCTGCCAGGTGTTGCGTTCAGTAAGAGCCTGCATTTCAGCTTCCATAGCTTGTCGCCAAGCAGGATGTTTAAGAGCCTAAGAAGCATTTTTAGGAATAGATATAGCAGAAAGAGCAGCAGTAAAATTTGCAAAATTAGTCCCCAGATGATCAGTTGTACAGAAATTTCCAATAGGATGTTCAGTGCAAGTTCTAGTTCCTTTCCTCAAGCTGATAGGAACATCAAGATCAGAGAATACCTGCGGTGGTGTTTGATCTGGCATAGAGGATGAAGACGTTGGAGGGGCCATAGAGGGAGTTTTTGTCTTCTGTCTTCTTTGATATACTTTTAGAGGCGGCTTTTCATTAGGAGAAGTAGTATCGGCAGAATCAGTAATATCAGCAGTATCATCCATGATAGGTAAAGGTGTGTCCAGTAATAAGTCCAAAGAAAGAGTTGACCCGGCAGACGAGTAAAATGGCATATGCTCAAAGAAAACAACATCAGCAGATACAAACCATTTCTTTGACACAGGATCATAGCAGCCGTACCCTTTCTGAGTGTGTGAGTACCCTAGGAAGACACACTTAGTTGCTCTGGGATCAAGTTTGGTTAGACTGGGACGAAGGATTTTGACAAAGCAAGTGCTCCTAAAGATACGCGGAGGCACAGAAAAAAGGGGCACATCCGGAAACAGAATCTGATATGGAACTTGATTTCCAAGCATAGAAGAGGGCATTCGGTTAATTAGGTAACAAGCAGTAGAGATAGCCTCAGGCCAAAAATGCTGGGGAACATGATAATGAAACAGTAAAGTGCGGGAAACTTCAAGAAGGTGGCGTTTTTTGCATTCAGCGACTCCATTTTGTTGTGGCATGTAAGCACAGGAAGTTTGGTGTATGGTACTTTGTTTTCGACAAAGGAGGCTGACTGAGGCTTGCACAAATTCTAAGGCAATATCAGTTCGAAAAATTTTAATGGGATTAGCAAATTGGGTTCGAATCTCAACAAAGAAAGCAGTGATATTGTCAAGAATAGTAGACCTGTCTTTGAGCAAAAACAACCAGGTGGTTCTAGAAAAATCATCAATAAAACTCAGAAAATATCGAAATCCAGAAGTACTCGGCACAGAACAGGGTCCCCAAACATCAGCATGAATAATGTCAAATGGTTGTTTAGAGCTAATACATGATTTTTTGGAAAAAGATGCTCGGGTTTGTTTGCCCAGTTGGCAAGTCTCACAATGAAAAATAGAATCTAATACATCAGGTAATAACTGTTTCAGCTTCGCTGCAGAAGGATGTCCTAAGCGATAGTGTCACTGGATGCCCGTCACAGAAGATGTCAAGTATGTTGCGGTCTTCGGAACGTCCAGGTAGTATAGCCCGTCTGGTCCCTCATGGCCCGAACCAATCGTTGTCCTCGTGCGCAGATCCTGAAAAATAACACCATCCGAATCAAACGTAATCGAACAATGAAGACTCTTCACAGTTCTATTGACAGATAGCAGGTTAATAGGAAACTTAGGAACATAAAGAGTAGACCGCAGAGGTAGACAACCAGTGGTACAGATATCACCAATTCCAGTAACGGGTGTCTTAGAGCCATTAGCCAGTGTAATAGGAGGTATAATAGAAGTAGTTTGCAGTTTAGAAAATAAAGCAGGATTGCCAGAAATATGAGATGTCGCACCAGAATCAATCATCCACGAATTTTTACCAGACTGTGTCAGGAGGGCGGTGTTACCATCAGTAGAGACGTCAGCAGAAGAAGCAAGATGAGCCTGGAGAAGTTTCTTGAATTCGGACCGTATCCAATCAGCAAAAGGCGGAGCAGAGGTAGTAGAAGTCTCAGACTGATCCGTCGTGACTTGGTTTGCCCAGGCGGGCTTGCCATGATTGATCCAGCAACGGTCTTCATTGTGGTTTGTCTGCTTGCAGAAGGTGCAGAAACGAGGTTCGGTAGATTCAGTGCCAGAGCCACATCCAGGTGCAGTAGATCGTCCACGTCCGCGGCCTCGGAAGGAGTCGCCAGTACGAACAGGGAGGGCTGCTCCATCGGAAGTGTCATGAAGATGATGTGAAACAGATGGCAAACGTTGAACCCTTTTCAAAACATCTCGCAGGGTGGGAAGAGGATCACTGGATAGGATCTAATCAACAACTCCAGCGAAGGAAGAAGGTAGACCAGCGAGGAACTGAACAAGCATAAGTTCATTTCGTTGACGCTGAACTTCAGCGATGTCGGCAGAAAGAGGATGATACACTTGGAATTCATCCCAGAGAGCACAGCAACTGTTGTAGTAGTCCTCAATAGAGTCCATGGTAGTAAATTCCTGTTTGGCCAGTTGCTTGAAGATTTCAAAAACCTTCTTAGGATTTTTCTGATGAGAGTAGACGTGGGAAAGTTGATCCCACATCTCCTTTGCAGTCTGGAGGCGAAGAAGAGACTGGTTGATCTTTGGCTCGACGTTGTTGACCATCCATGTCATAACACCGTAGTCCTCCTTGGACCAGAGATCGTAGGCCTGCTTCGTCTTTTCATCAGCCTCAGCAGCGGGGACCGTCGGTCCCTTGGTAGATAGATGAGAGTAGCGCCCTTGTGCTTTAACATAGAGCTCAAAGGAAGCCGCCCAGAGGTGATAGTTGGAGTTATCCAACTTCACAGTGGTAAAACACAAAGTCCGTGGAAGATCAGGAGTCGCTATCTGAAGATGGAGATAGAGGCAGAAGCACAGGCGCAGAGGGCAGCAGAAGTCAGCAGCAGCAGCAGCAGAAGTCAGCAAAAGTCCAGTGCATGGACTAGTAGTAGAGGGCAGAAGATCCACGCATGGATCTTAGAAAAACCCACGTAGGGGCAGCAGATAGAGAAAAAAAACCTACACCAACATGGAGGATTAATCATTCCACCATGAGGCGCAGGCAGATAGAGAAGGAGAAGCCTTTTACGCCGTCAACGTGCCAGAACTAGAAAACGTCGGGGCTGTCCGGAGAGTTTCAGAAAGCGAAACAGAGCATGAAAGAGAGACCTGTGGTAGATTAGGCCACAAGGATGGGAGTAGCTAGGAGATAGGAGGTTGGTGGAGAGATTGGAGGGGTGGAGGAGGGTCTAGGTGATGGCGGTGAGGGCTGATGGTGCAGCGGCAGGGAGGACAGCAGTTGCTGTCGGCGGCGTGGAGGAGATGGAGGGGTAGGCGGCGGTGAATGGAGGGTGGAGAGGGTGTAGGTGGAAGAGGGGAAGAAGGAGAAGGGATGAAGAGGAGAAGAGGGGCAGCCGGAGGCGTGTGGAGGAGGCGGGGAGGGCGGCGGGCAGTGCGGCAGCACTGTAGCGGCACTGTAGCAGCGGCGGAAAAAAAAGGAAGGGGAGGTGGCGGCGGCTAGGGTTGGTGGAGAAGATGGCGGCTAGGGTTGGGGTGAGAGATGGATTAGGTTTAAGGTGGATCGGCCCACTCTGATACCATCTAGAAGTCGGCAACAAGATTGCTTATTATTATGATTAAAAAGAATACATTGGGCTCTCTTTTATAAGACAAGAGAGTGTACAGGATTTAGAGATAACTAATATGGGATAAAGAGTAAAAAAGAAAAGACGATAAGTAATATACACTAAGTAAAGAAAAGCAGTAAAGCGTATATACTAATAATGTACATCTTCTGGAAATCTATTTTGCTTCTTATGGATTTTCGTTTTGGCATTGTCCATGGTTCATTTTCTTTGAAAGTAAGTTCTTCCCAAGCCGTCTGTGATTTTGCCATTAAGTTTCTCTAGTTTTATCAATGACTTTGTTTTGACTTCACCAAGTGTGGAAGTGGAAGTTTGTGGAAATTTCAAAGAAACTTTAAGGAATTTAGAAGCAAACTTTGATACTATTTTAACAACAAAATAATGTGAATTAGAAGGTAACTTTGATTGAAAACTTCTAATCGTGCTAGAGTTATAACTTACGTTGAGTTAGTCTAGCAGACTAATAAAGAGAGATTTTGAATCTTTACATCTTGATCAGAGTGTGAACCATAACAGAGTTGATTGGAGAAAAAGGATCCGTGTAGATGACCCCAAAATTGTTGGGATCGAGGCTTAGATGATGATGATGTTTGAGTTAGTTTAGCACAAAATAACGACCGCTAGGCCTTTAGATAGATAGAAGAATAGATAATATACTACAAACTAAGAGCATAGAAATTGTAACATTTGTTTTTTTAATTGGCATTCATTCATCCCATCGCCTGAGGATTGAACTCGTGACCCCGCGGTCATATAACATCACTTTTAACCACTTGGGTGCCACAACATTGGCAAAAACCATACCATTTGTTAAACTAAAATAGTTAAAATGGATGAACTAATTGTAACTAAGGCAGATTTACTAGACCTAAGGTAGACGTTACTAGATCAAAGCTAGATTTACCTAGATTTAGATAAAATCCGGATAATATATAGATATCCAAATCCAGGAAGTAGTTAATTTAAAGAAAAGTAGAGAGAGACTATAGAATTATGAGAGAATGATACAACAGAGAGAAGCCAATGGAGAATCAGTAGACAGTAACCTAGCATTTCAGCGCAAGGACGAGACTTCAAGAGACGGCTCTCCAAGGCTCCAACTCCTAGACTCAACCTCAAAAATCTCCCAGATTCCGAGTCTCGACTGTATGGGATATGCGAAGGCCACAAATGTTGGGGGGAGCCAAGTTAAGGCACTCCTATGCAACAAAATTGGCAGCAGACCATTTCAGGATATTTGGTCTAGGGTTGAAGGCCAGGTTGGTAGCAAAAGGCTACACACAGACTTATGGTGTTGATTTCTTTGAGACCTTTTCTCCAGTAGCTCGTCTGAATTCTGTGCGGATTATTATTTCTCTGGCTACTACCTTTGATTGGCCCCTATTTCAGCTTGATGTTAAGAATGCATTTCTACATGGTGACCTACAGGAACAAGTATATATCGAGCAACCTCCTGGGTTTGTTGCTCAAGGGGAGTGTCAGAAGGTGTGTAAATTGAAGAAAGCCATATATGGGCTGAAATAGTCTCCTCGAGCTTGGTTTAACAAGTTCAGTGACGTTGTACTCCAGATGGGTTTTTCTCGCTCCATGACTGATCACTCTTTATTCTACTCTAGCTCTTCTTGTGGCTCTATCATTATTGTTGTATATGTTGATGACATAGTGATTACTGGCAGTGATTCTACAGGCATATCTCGTGTGAAGGAAGGTTTGCAGAGACACTTCCAAACGAAGGATCTGGGTAAACTGAGATATTTTCTGGACATTGAGGTGCTTAGATCTCATGCAGGTGTTAATCTAAGTCAGAGAAAATATGTGCTTGACTTACTACAGGAGACAGACATGACTGAATCCAAATCGGTATCTACTCCTATGGACTATCACATCAAGGAGACAGTTGATGATGTTGAGTACTCAGATCTAGGATATTACAGGAGAATAGTTGGCAAGTTAATATATCTGACTGTTACATGACCTGACATTTCTTTTGTTGTAGGCGTCGTGAGTCAGCATATGCACTCACCACGACAGTCACACTGGACAGCAGTTTGCCGGATTCTGAGATATCTGAAGAGTGCTCCTGCTAAGGGGATCACATATTCTAGACCCAAAGTGCCTCCATCTACTTTGACTCTCACAGGGTATTCAGATGCAGATTGGGTTGGTGATCATACTGATAGAAAGTCTACATCAGGCTACTGTACCTTCCTAGGTGATCATTTGATTACTTGGAAAAGCAAAAAGCAGCATGTGGTAGCTAGATCCAGCACTGAGGCTGAATATCGTGCTATGGCCCATGCATGTTGTGAACTACAATGGGTCAAATATGTTCTTTCTGAGTTAAAGATCCCTATTCTGTCTTCTATGGAGCTCAAGTGTGACAACCAATCTGCTATACACATTGCCAGGAATCCTATCTTTCATGAGCGTACAAAGCATATAGAAGTTGATTGCCATTTTATTCGTGATCAAATCAAAGATGGCACTATTGTGACGCCATACGTCAAGTCTGAAGATCAACTGGTAGATATCTTGACAAAGCCTTTGGGTCCAACAGCTTTTCAGAGATTATGTGGCAAGCTGGGCATACACGATGTGTACTCTCCAGCTTGAGGGGGAGTGTGAAGCAACCTGCATCCCCGTCGATACTATCGACAGGAAGTCGATGGTATCGAGTTTATCACAGCGACAGAAGAGCGTCTGTCGATACCATCGACAGTCCTGTCAATGATATCGAGAGTTGATCAGCGGCGATCGGCAATCCATCGACCAGTTCTATCTTTATTATGTTATTTGTTTTATTTATTGTTACTCTCTGTTTTTCTTCTTGTACCACAATGTATTTCACCCTAATATATAAAAAGAAGAGAGGCGGCTATTGCCCTCTTAAGGGAAGCTGCTCCTTGCAGCTGACAAATCTCTCGGTGTTCGTCTCCTCTCCTCCTCACCTCTTCTCACATGCCTGATTTCAAAACATGTTTTAACCCAGAATTCCCCCAATTTCTTAAGGAACCCCAAAACCCTACAACAACATGTTGAATATTAATTATTAATGAATATTAATTGTTGAACATGGTAATTGGGGTTTCACCAACCTCGTGAGAATTACTAGGAGTTTCTCCAAGAACAATAAGTGGCACGTGTACTTTCAACATATTTAATAGGTGTGCATATGTTATTATGTACATTATCCATGCCCTGATATGAATGTAATGGTCATGCTTGATTTCCTTTTATGGAGATAAAAGTGATAAGATCAGCTGAATCATCGTATGTTTTTTCTATTTCAAGAGTTGTTATATCACTTTTCATGAATGTTAAGAACAAGATTTAAGAGCTTTCAAGAACAAGATTAATTCTAATGAACCTTATATAAGAACCTCACTAAGAAGCTCTCGGAGCAATTCAAGAGGCACTTCGGTGCAATCCAAGAGGCACTTCATGCATTACAAGAGGCACTTTGGTGCAAACCTAGGATTCTTATATAATTCAGATAAAAAATAATGACAAGAAATAAGTTTTGATTTTTATGATGTAAAATATTTTGTTTCAAAATATATGTTATTTGATGTTATAAAATGTTCGATTCCACTTACTGATTGTTTAAGCATGGTTGGGGATGTGACGTCCGCAAGTGAGGGGCAACAACAAGGCTAGAGCCATTTGAGGTCCAGCGCAAGGATTTCCAAAGACTCGATCTGGTGGAGTGCCAACTATCATATGACAATTAGTTTAGATTTTCTTTCGGTTTATGAGGATCATGTATTAGTTTTGTTCAAAATTTTGAGTAAACCCATGAGACATGAGCATTATTACTGTTATCATGTGTCGGTTGAATGGAAACTTTATTTTTATGCAACGATTCTCATATTTGTGACATTCCCCTTGAAAATAATTGGACTTTAAGCTTCCACTCATTAATGTGTTTGAAAAATTGGGATGTTATAGAATGGTTGTGGTTGTTAGAAATGAGAATACCATTGCAAATAATCATTGAAATGAATCAACAAGTGTGTGCATTGACCATTATATATTTGTATATAAACCCAACTTAAAACACAGCATTTACCACCTAGAATATTCAGGGAATATCATATGAACAAATGCCACAATGCACAACACTATTGAACACTTCAAGTTATGTCACTAGAGAATGATTTGTTTATGGCTTCTATTTATTATTAAATTTCAAAACTACGCTCTTTTTAAGGCAATAAGTTAACATCAACTAATAGAATTGTACCTTGGTTAGGTTTTATACGTGGTCATTTTTGAGATTAACCAGAAAATACATGTCAATGTCTATGTACATAGATTCAAGTATATGTATGTAACGAGGGGTGGAGGTGGACAACTACTACAATTGAAATATGTATGTATAAAAATTGGAAACTATTCAAAAAGCAAGAAGTCTATTAGGGGTCAAGGCACCCAACCTTAGAGCCAAGGCGCCTTGTCGCCTTAACATGCATATGACAAATTTGAGATTCAACAATTTTTCGGCTTGCTTAGAAATTTGTAATTTGAGAAAATGAAGGAAATTTGGAAGAAGAAAAAAGTCACTATTCGAGAAAAAATTGAGAACAAGTCGGATATATAAAATAGATCGTGTGTATGAATCTATGCATGTTTAAACATACAGCCATATATACTTTTATGATACATATGCAAGCACATATAGATATCTAGATGTAGATGTATGCTTACAACAAGAAAGATCCCATATATATGGAAGAAACTATTGTTTTGCAAGATGGAGAGGGGAACCCTCAGCAGTTGTGGTGCAAGAGAAGGAGAGGGGGAATGCCTAATGTTGGGATTAGTCAAGACAAATCATAGAGGGCCACCAAACTTGTTGAAAAAGCTTAACATGGAACTTAACTTTGGAAAAGGATTCGTATGAAAAAGATCATGAAAATCATGAAAATCATGAAAGCTTGTAAAAAAGCGAGAAGGTTCATAAAAAATTGCGTAAGTTCATTAAAATTGTGAAGAAAGAAATGTGGAAACTCTTAAAAATATCGCCGGCCTACATTTTATATGGGAATAATATTCATCTTATTAAAAAATCGTGAAAATTGTGACTTTTTTCAAAAAGTCAAAGGCTTTTTTCACCAAGTTAACATGCATGCCACAGGCATGCAAAATACAACAAATGCATTTAATAAACATAGATACAAAGAAAACAGAGATACATAAACTATTCAACGATCCTTATGGGCCTTGAATAAAAAGTGTGCTACCTAATCTATAAAACATTGGTGGTGTTTCTGATGAGTAAGCCCAAGCATGGTTTGATAGACTTGAATGAAAAGGCTCACTAGAAAAACAAATGGGTGAAACACCTAAGAAGTTCTCTTGAAGGTTAACTTTTCATTTTTCTTTTTGAACCACATTATCCAGATCAATGGAAGTGAGAAAGTAAACACATGGTTGGCAAAGCACCTTCCTAGATATATAATTACCAAGAGAGGTGTCATGGCCCTCATCTTGAAAGTAACGCAACAGAAAATGGGAAATAAGGGTGCCTTGACCACTTAGGTAGTTAGGTGGACTTTTTTTGTGAAAACGTTTTCATTCTGCATGTCCTTTTGCTCTTATAAATAGCTAGTTAAAAGGTTCTTCATGGATTGTTAGGATTGTACTTCATTCTTACTTGATAATTTATAGCAAATGGACCTTTGAACGAATACATAAAATGCTTAATTTTTATTGAAAGTCTACGCAAAAAAATAGGTTGGCACCTAGGTTTCAGTTGGTCGTCTAAACAACACACTAAAACCATAAGGTGCCTAGACGCCTTGACAGCTATTAGTTAATATTGAAGATGATGGTGTTATCGCGGCTCTTAGTGAGGGCTAACATTCATAATTCTTTGTTCAAGAATTTTTGCTAACTCTTAACTTTTTGGCCATTTTTTGTTTATTTCCCTCTAGGTTTGGAAAGCATTATTTCAAATGATTATCTAAGTTTTAGTTAACATAATTCAAACAAAGGCATTCTCAACTAAAATACGAGATTTTGTCAAAATTTTCAAATTTCATCCGAGATCTTAATTTTAATAGCTTCGGATACATGAACATATGTGTGCTTGTAAATGGAGGGTAATTGTAATATAATGGTGGGTATATCACCAAATACCACCATTTCTTGTTGGTATTTACCAATATACTAACATTGATAACAGATACCAATGTTTCTAGTGTGGCTCTATTGTTGTTGTTTGATTGGAGCAAAAAGGAGGCCAGGATGACTCCATCAATTGCATCTCAAACCCGCACAATCCTAGGTCAATTTTTATATGTATTCCATTTTCTCTCATTTGCAGCCTTCTCTATCCTCATTATAGTCTTTATCAAATATTAACCCAATAAATGAGTTTGAAAGGGAATCGACTCTAAACTCGAGATCCACTATACGGGTATTGCCACTTTTTTACCACACTTTCTTTTTTCTGAATTCCCATCTATGGAGCCTATTCCCCTATGTTCTTGTTCTGCTTTTACTTGAAAGCTGGAAATGCTTTCTTTTTCACCTGTGGCATTTTGGCTAGCTGCAAATTCGATATAATTTTCCATGAGTTTCTTATAAACACAAAGAAAATGCAAATGAGTGAGAAGGATTGATTTATAGCATCTTTACACGATGGATGCAGTCCTATTGCATCCTTCTCTAACTAGTGATCCAAAATGAATACCATTTGATGCGATATTGGAATTGGAAGACACTACAAACATTTTAAAATATATACAATCTAAAACATATATATACAACATATGTCGAATGACTATCCATGACCTTATTTTAAATGGGGAAAAAATCATTAATGTGTTTGTGCTTCCTAGGTTAGATGGTGTGCCCACCTTGGAACATATCTGTGACTATGTTCCTACCACTAAGAGTTTGCCTGATTTAAGCATGGCAATCAAATTGATATGTATCCCACCCAATTCAGGCTTATGAAGTGCAAAAGGACCAATTTGGATAATTCTGAGGGTAGCTTACCTTCTCGTCTATCAATATTATACATATGCCACGATCATCTTTACCCCGACGTCCAGCTCGTCCACTCATCTGTTAAAAAAATTGTCGTTTATCCATATATTCACATAACATAGGTAGACATTTTGAGACAGAACATGCAATTAGAGCTACAGACTTGCAGTTAATAGTATTGTATTACCTGTATATATTCACCAGAGGTGATATAGCGATGACCATCGCCATCCCACTTTCTAATGGACGTGAAAACCACTGTTTTAGCAGGCATATTCAAACCCATAGCAAACTGTGTCAAGAGTCACAAGTATTTATGTTAGCATATATATAAGACTTGAGCTTCCATCTATAAAACAGGCTGTTTACCATTTCTCTTTTTTAAAATAAAAAAAAGACAAAGTTGAACTGGTTCTGAAAGGCCAAACACATTTTATGGAAGAAGAAGTTCAATGTGATCTTACTGTCTCAGTGGCAAAGAGGGCTTTCACAAGGCCCTCTTGGAAAAGTAGTTCCACCAATTCCTTAAGTATGGGAAGTAGGCCAGAATGATGAACAGCAATGCCACGCTGTAGAAGTGGCAGCATAAGCTCAACAGCAGGCAATGCTCTGTCCTCTTCGCTCAAGCAAAGGACGGCATTTTGGAAAACCTGCTCGATTGCTTCCTTCTCTTCTGGCGTATTCAAGTCAAGCTTACTTAAGGATGTTGCATATTGTTCGCACTCCTTCCTTGCAAAGCTGAAAACTATACATGGCTGGAATTTCTTCTCCATAATCATCTATATCGCAGAAATTTTACAAGGGATAAGGCAATGTAGTATAACTGGACTCAGCATTTCCTTTAAAAGGAATAGAACATAAATAAATGGGACTTGGTCACAAGAAACAAAATGAGTTCACAGGCAAAGAAAACAGGACTAAATTACTCTTCATAGAATATAGGGTGTGTCATAATGATGTGGAATCAGCAGCTGCCAGAGGTAAGAGGAGCACGGGTAACTTCCGGAAAGGGAATAGAAGACGATGGACTACCTTCACGATCTTGAAAATGTCAGAGTTTTGAGAAGCACCGCCCCCTTTCCCGAACCTGCCACCAGGCCGCTTGTTTCCATCTGAACCTTGCTGGCTCATGGCATCCTGCAGCTTCTCAAAGTTGCGTTCATTGAACTGTTCGTTTTCATCAATGACAAGGTACAAGCCCGAGCCACCCATGGGAAAGATGTAATGGTTCAGGGGCGTGGGACGGAAGTCGGTGTACACAACATGGCATGGCTTCTTGTGAAGCTCAGAAATCCACTCAGCAAACTCCTTGGCGTTGGCCATGGTGGCCGAAAGAAAAACCATCTTGATGGCGGGAGGGAGGAAGATGATGCTCTCCTCCCACACGACCCCCCTCTCCCGGTCTTTCATGTAATGAATTTCATCGAAAATGACCCAGGCGACCTCTTTCAGCACCTCCGAGCCCCGGTACAGCATGCCTCGGAGGATCTCAGTGGTCATGACGAGACAGCTGGCATTGGGGGAGATGGTGACGTCACCTGTCATGAGCCCAACGTCAGAGAACTCATGGCTGAGTTCGCGGTACTTCTGGTTGCTAAGGGCCTTGAGAGGGGAGGTATAGATTACCCGCTGGCGGTCGCGAAAGGACATGGCGATGGCGTATTCGGCCACGGCCGTCTTACCCGCGGAGGTGTGAGCGGAGACGAGGACGGACTCGCGGCGTTCCAGACAAGCCACAGAGACTCGCTGGAAGGGGTCAAGTTCGAAAGGGTAAGACTTGGCCATTTCGCCACTGAAGGACGGCTCCGTGAGGGTGCCATGGAGAGAGGGATTTAACGACGAGGTGTAGTCGGCGGGGACAGCCACTTCGTGGACGCAGGTGCGGGATGCCGCCGAAGTCCGCCGTTTGGGGCTCGATTCAGGGACCAATGAGGAGTCGGGGTTGGATTTGGAGCCGCAGTCCGCTTGCGCTTCAATCTCAGGGGCTTTCCGCTTGCAAGGGATGCATGATGAATCTTCCATTTCTAGCGCAAATAGGTCGAATCCAGTTTAAGAGCTTAATCACTATCGGTTGCAGCAAGTTTCGAATCGAAGGTGATGGAGGGAAAGGCGTGAGAGCGACGTGCCGCGTGCGGATACGAACTGAGCAGGACGGAGGATAAGGCAGCCCTGGGGAAGAAATAAACCCTAGCTAGCCCGACTGGCGCGTTGGACTGAACTAGCTACTACGGCGCTGCTGTGGCACACCGCGGCCTGCCGGCGCGAGGCTGAGGGTCTGGGAGAGCTGAAAACCGACGGTTGGAGGGCCGAGTGAGAGGCGAGAGAGCTTCTGGTTTGAGCTTCTTTCCCTCTCGCCCACACGCTTACGCGCACTCTTCTCACGTGCCACTTCAAAGTTCTAGTATAAGAGTTATGTGGATAAACTAAGTCGAGTATTGAATTCTAGTATCATAATTATGTTTATTTCCCTTTACTTGCTGCGTAAAATATAAATCTCAGGTTTTTACCCAGCGATATTTACAAGTCTCACATTCAATAGTTATGGCGTGACGTTTTTAGAGCATCATCATGTTATATGAATAAATTAAGTTGAGTATTGAATTCAATAAGTATTATAACTATATGGGGTTTTAGAGATATTATTACGTCCTCTTTTCACATGTCCCTTCATCCTACACCTAATTTAGGGACAGTGATTCTTCACACCCGCACATCCGACAACAATTACAAATTTACAACCTATATTAGTGTCACACTGTCAAGAGTCATTGTATGTTGTCCAACTTCATATGTTGCTCATCCCACTTATCCCTACTACTGCCATGATTGGTAGAAGGATTACAACAATGGTTGACCCACCAAATTTTGGACCTCCTTCACAAAATCTCATACAATTCGTATTTCCATCCACACATCATGTGAAACCCCAATGCATGAACTTAAATAGACTTCTAAGGGAAATGGAATGACAAAACCAACCTCCATCAGACAATGTTAGGGGTGCTTAACGCCTTCCTAGACGGTAATTAGAACATGAATGCAAATTTTTCTTAGTGAAATGTAATTAGAGTGTAATCGATTTTCTTTGTTTCACCACAAAAAAGACGAGTCAAACACATCCATCTTCCTTTTCCATATTTATTTCTCACTAGTTTCATTTCTATCATCGTTAATGTTTTGATGATCTCAATATTTTTGTCTAGCGGGTACTTCATGTGTGTGTGATACATTAAGGAATATATCAAATACTTTTTTTAAAAGAAATTACGAGTATTAGTTTGAAGTGTCATTCTAGTAGTGTTGTGTGGTCGGTTACTCTTTCTCTACTGGGAAGATCGCTTGATGTTGGATCAACAAATGATACAATGAGAGCATTGAAGGACTATATTGTTTGTGGCAACTTCAAAAAATTGAAAAATAATGAGTTCCCCACATACGAACGTAGATAATTCAATATAATGATTTCCTGCAACGTGCCAATTGTATCAGTTTGTATAACTTGTGAGATAAAGATGAGATATCCTATCCAACAAGATAAGGGATGGCCGAAATATCATCTTTAGATTATCCTATAGACTTTTGCATGTCAAGATATACATGTGTGCATGCATTGACATGTGTCAACCATGCATGGACATGTGTCACCTAGTAGCATATGGTGATGACACCTCTTATACACTCTTTCTCATGAACCCCAAGTATATATACCTCTCCTTTCACCTACTAATGGAAGTTTACGAACCCCACAACTCTCTTTCTTTGAGATATCATGCATACCCTCTTAGATACCATGCATAGTATCTCAAGGAGCAAGGGGAGCTCGATCACCAAGCATAAGGTAAGGCCATGGCCATCTTCAACCTTAGTTGAAGCATGATTCTCGGGTTATAGTTATTCCTCTCTTTTCTTCTTCACCAAGTTCTTAACTATGGTGATTCCTTGTATATGGAGGAGTTGTAAACGAGCCTTGGACCTTGGATAAGCTCATCTTCAACCTTAGGAACGTGAAGCTTTGGAGCTTGGAGCTTTGAAGTTGTTCTTAAGGCGAGTTATATAACTTGAACCCAACTGTGTTATTATCTTCAATTTTGTTATACTTGTTGATCTACTACCAATTATGAATTTTCCTGCATGTTGATGAATCCATGGATTCTATTAGTAACTTAGAACTGTTGTCCTTGAACTAGAAAAGTAAGAATAAGAATCTAGAGGCTGATGATGATGACATCATCAAGGTCCAACCCGATATGGGTTGAAGTACCTCTAACCCGATATGAAGAGGTGAACACACCACTAGCATGATATGGTGATGAGTAGGTACCTCTTGCACATTATGATGATGAAGTGCACACCTTGTGCATGATATGTTGTTAAGTGAACACCATGTCCATGATATAAGGTCAAGTATACACCCTATGCACGACATGGAGTCAAGCATATACTCCAATCTGATATGTCAAACCCAAGATGATGGGTAACTCGATATGGAGATGAGTGATACCCCATGAACGATATGAGTGATACCTACATATACCTTGTGCACAATATGAATTCAAGTCCATACTTCATGGACGATATGTTGTCATGTGTATACTTTAACCGATATGGTGTTGAAACCCTAGGTGATGGAATGAAACCTGACACACCCTATCGTGTTGTGTAAAGAATTGTTGTGAAAGAGCTCAATATGATATCTAGATGTCATTCAAAAATATGATAGGACTGATTCCTTGAAGGCATGAAAAGTTATGAGCATAATGGTCTATCCAATATACTACACCCGATAAGTTAACCAATATGCAAACACGATATGAAGACCCAATATGGGAACCCGATATGGTATTGTGTATATACTTTGAAAAATGATACCATGATGAGGCATATACCCTATGACTGATATGGTGCACACTTTGTGCATGATATGGAAGCAAGTATACCCTTATTCCCGATATGAGGTCAAGCACTTAGCTCATACATGATATGAGGTTAACATGAGAGGATAAAATCTAAGTGATAGCCAACCCGATATGGGTACATGTTATGATATTAGGGGATACACCCTAAACATAATATGATCATGAGGCTACCCCATATGCCTAATATGGATACCCGATATGATGTTAAGGTTGTATCTCAAGCACAATATGGTAGCATACACACGTCTTGATACCCGATATGGTGGGAAAACTTCAATCATATATACTTGATTGAGTGACCTATGTTGTGTGTTATGTTAAATACAACATTAAAAGATAATGAGTTTAGAGCAATTTGATAATGGTGATATGATGTACCTTAAAGAGGAAAATAGAGCTAACTTAATAAAAGTATGGTGCAATCAACATCCTAGTGAGGATGAAAGAGAAACTTATATTTGAATCACAACCGGGTGATGAGTATATGTTGATATTCCTAATATGAATGGAGTATGAATTAGGGTTTAATCTTTTATGATGTGATCTCGAAAATCTAAGTGGTTAATAGAGGTAAATCTTAAATGATGAGTGATAATATGATCTTGAATCCTTAATTTGTTAATAGGGGAAAACCTAACCCTAATGAGGGGTGATGGTATGCACTTAAAACCCTAATCGATTAGATTGAGAAACCCTAACCCTAATCATGGGAAGGATGTATTTCTCTTATATCACATAATGATGATGTGAATTTGAAATCCTATTTGGTTAAAATAGGCAATCCTAACCCTAATAATGGGAAGGATGCATTTCTCTTGAATTGCATAGTGATGTCATATACTACTAGAGTTTTACCACAAAATGCAAACCATTCATGAATCATGAGATGATGAGCATATCCAGATATGAGCTATGATGTTCTATATGATACATATTTGAATGAGCCTTGTGAGCCATGTTAAATATCTGTACAACAAATATAATGATTATACAATATGATATTTTTAAGGATAGTTGTTGCCTAGTGAGAGGTGACAAGATATTTAATGAACCGTGTGAGCTATGTGAAATATTTGTACAACAATTGTGATGAATACCTTGGTCTAAGGACCTAGAGGTAATAGTTACATGTTACAAAGGTAACAATACTCAATAATGATGTTAGGGTTTGAATACCCAGATCCAGTAATCATGATGATGATGATGATGTTATGAGATGAGAATTCCCAATATTATGATAAGGACTGAGATCCCGAGTGTTATACATTCAAAGTGTTCCAAAGATTTTAAAAGTACTACACCTTTCTTTATAGCATCTGTTATAATTCATGTTTGAATCTTGGTTGATGCTAAAAGATATTGTATTGTATCTAATTAGTCAAGAGGAATCTCATCATGTAGTTGCCCTGACCATAGATCCATTCAGTGTCAGAAATTGCTAATGGTGAAACGAGTATTTCCCACGGGATTACCTGGAGTGCATATTTTTGAATATGATGGGGCATGAGCTTGGATGGCCATATTTTGACTGATCCCCTTACGTCCACAGTCTTGGGAATTTTCTATATGCCATATCCTGGCTCGAGTGCGAATATGGTTGTAGACTCAATAATGAGCATGATGAACTGGCTCGTGGCTCAGAGTATGGCTATATGCCATGACTCAATAATTTTATAAATCCGGGAAAGCTATGTGGTCTTCTCCCAAAGAGAGTACATGTTGCGGCTGTAACTCTATAGAGAAGATGTTGCTATACCCCGATATGCTATTTGCAGCTGACACAAGATATCCTGCCAGCAGCTGATATAATATGTCCTGCTAGTTATCTCGTACTGACCGAGACGAGTGAGGTCTTGACAACCGACTCTGCCATTGACCTTGTATGGTACTGATGCTTAACATAGTCGTGGTCAGTTGGAGCATGAACGGTATACTTCATCTCCTTAGGGCATAAGTGTGATTGTAATATGTAATCATATGTGTAGCATATTTGCTTAAGGATTGAATACGGGAGACATTGGTTGATGTACACTTCTTTTATACATCTTAATTGGATAGATATTATACATGTTCTTCATATTCTTTATAAAGTGAATAGATGATTTATTGCTCTACCATAGATAGATGCAATATATTAAGAGAAGAGATTACTATGTTCTATTTATATCAGTGATTAATCTTTCTTATTTAATATTAATGAACCTCTGCTTAGTTCTATCATGTTTACTTGTGATAATAATATTGTTGGTGGAGAGTTATATCTCTTACTGGGACAATTGTCTCACCCTGTGGGATCCACAATTTTTAGGTGGACGTGCACGAGGAGGTAGAGACCATTTTGCAGAAGGAGAACAACAATAGTTGGGGCAGCGGTAACAGCTCAAGTTGAGTGTACTATTTGTCATGTCTTGTAGATAGAAGACATATGTGTCATCTTTTTACTCTCAGGTCCTCGGAGTTAGTACGTAATGGTTTTATGAATGATCTAAGATTTTGGCTTGTATGCCTCAAGGTTTTATGTTGCTTATGTATAGGTTTTAGCAAAGCAACCGTTATATGTTGTCCTCTAGATGAAATGATACAATGTATGTACTATGTGAACCATGATATGTATAAAGTTTTGGTTCTTTCAATAAGAGTTTCCTGGAAAAGGGTCTCTTTAAAAAGCGGTTTCAATTTTTAGTGATTTTTGTTAATCCGATGTTTATGGTTATTCTACAATTATTACTAGTGATGGTTTGATTTGATGTCGGGTCATCACAACATCATCATGGCTCAACCTGATATCGGGTTGAAGTACCTCTTTGCCCGATATGATGTGAAGTACACACACCTCTTTGCCCGATATGGTGTGAAGCACATACACACCTCTTTGCCCACACACACCACTTTGCCTAATATGGAGTGAAGTGCACACACACCTCTTTTCCTAATATGGTGTGAAGCACACACACACACCTCTTTACCCGATATAAAGTGGAGCACACACACACCTCTTTGCCCGATATGGTGTGGAGTATACACACACCTCTTTGCTCGATATGGTGTGAAGCATACACACACCTCTTTGCCCAATATGGTGTGAAGCACACACACACCTATTTGCCCGATATGGTGTGAAGCACACACACACCTCATGCCCAATATGGTGGAAGCACATCAATCCAATATACTTGATTGAGTAACACTTGAAGTGCGTTATGTCAAATGATACATTAAGATGTATAGAGTTAAATGCATTTTGATAATGTAGGCCAATGTACCTTGAGAGAAGGATTGAGCCAACTTAATAGAGTATGATCTAATTATTTTCCTGATGAGGATGAGAGAGAAACATATACTTTGTGTGTTGACCATTCAATGAGCATACATTGATACCCCTATATGTGTAGAGCTATGCATTGGGGTTTTGATTCTTAATAATATGAATTAGGGCATTGATTTTTGACAATATGAACTTGAACCCCTAATCGGTTAAAGAGGGAAACCCTAACCCTAATCGGTGAAAAGGGAAACCCTAACCCTAATAGTGGAAAGGTTGTATTTCTCTTATGTTGCATGGTAATGATATGTACTTGATATTGCTTCTGTCATGAAATACTAACCATGCAGGTATCATGAGATGATGAGCATAGCCATGTATGAGATATGATGTTCCATATGATACAGATTAAATGGGCCTTGTGAGCCATGTGAAATACTTGTGTAATAAGTATTATGTACACCTGGCTTCGAGAACCTAGAGGTAATAGACCTGATAAGAGGTAATAATGTTCAGTGATGAACTAAGGGTTTGAATACCCATATCTAGCAATCATGACGATGATAAAGTTAAGGGGTGTGAATTCCTAGTAATGTGATAAGGGACTGAGATCCCGAGTGTTATGCATTCAATGTGTTCCAAAGATTATAAAAGTACTTGATAAATGTATTACACCTTTCTTTGTAGCATCTATTATAATTCTTGCTTGTAACTTGATTGATGCTAAAAGATATTGTAATACACCTAATTAATCAAGTGGAATCTTATCATGTAGTTTCCCAGACCATAGATCCATTCGATGTCAGGATTTTCTGAATGGTGAAATGAGTTTAACTTGGAGTGCATATTTTTGAATATGTAGGGGTGAAGGACAAACATATCCTTACTTCCAGATGGGGATTGATGTGTTATCTCCCCGATGAATGTCAGGGTTGTTGTGTGATCGACCCGATAAAAATGTGTCGGAGATTGATGTGATATCTCCCCGAAGAGAGTGCGTGTTGCGACTGTAGCTCTTTAGCAAAGATGCCGCTATACCCTGGCAAGCTAGTTGTAGTTTGACATGTGGTCACTGCCAGTGGTCTCGTACTGACCGAGATGGGTGAGGTCATGGCATCCGACTCTTCCATTGACCTTGTATGGTATCGATGCTTTACATAGCCATGGTCGGTCGGAGCATGAGCAGTATACCTCATCTCCTCTGGGCATAAGTGTGATTGTGAACATGTAATCAGTCATGTAGTGTATTTGCTTAAGGTATGAATACAGAAACTTTGGTTGATGCTTCATTACTTTTATACATCTTAGATTGATAGATGTTATACATGTTCATCATATTCCTTATAAAGCAATTAGATGATTTGTAGCTCTGTCATGGATAGTTGAACTATTTTCACATTGCTAATGCTTTGCGCTGCAATTAAACAATGAGTAAACATGCTTAATTACATAAAAGATCCTCTGCTTAGTTTTATACTATTTACCTGTGATAATAATATTATTGGCGTAGAGTTATATCTCTCGTTGGGACTTGTGTCTCACCCCGTGGGTTCCACAATTTTTAGGTGGACGTGCACGAGGAGGTAGATACCGTACTACATAGGAAGGACAACAACAGTAGAGATAGAAGTAACATCTCAGGTTGAGTGTACTAGCTATCGTCTATTGTAGATAGAAGTCATATGTGTCGTCTCTATAATCTCATGTCCTTGAGAGTTAGTACGTAATGGTTTTATGAATGGTATGAGATTTTGGCTTGTTTGCCTCAAGGTTTTATGTTGCTTATGTATATGTTTGGGAAAAGCAACGGGTATATGATATCCTCAAGATAAGATAGTACAATGTATGTAAAATGTAAACCATGATGTATATATTATTTTGGTTCTTTCTTTAAGAGTTTCCTGGCAATGGATCTCTTTGCAAAATAGTTTTAATTTTTAGTGATTTGCATAAATCTGCTGCTAATGGTTATTCTGCATAATTCCTGGTGATGATTTGGCTGTCAGTTTGATGGTGGGTCATCACAGTGACAATTGTAATAGGTTCGTGCATGTCGTCTTTGTGCATCTGCAATGCCAAATGAATAGCTCGAATCTCAGCTTCAGCCACTAACTATGTCAATATAGTGTTAGCGACCCCTCTGGTCCATAGCCCATCTATGCTAAAGGTTATAGAGGCCACAACTTCTGTTCCATCCTTGACTGCTGCATCGACTATAACAGTCGTTCTCCCTGCCAGATCTGTCATCTGAAACGGGTACTCCTCCCCCCGCCCCGGCTTTGGGAAATGTCTCTTCTTCCTCCCGGCCTCCATCGCTTTACAGATGGTCTCAATTTGAATGAGTTGTCTAGTGACACACATGTTCACTTTGTTAAGAACAGTGGTATTTCTAGCTCGCCAGATTGTCCAGCAACCCGTAGTGAATCTTGTTGTGTTTTCAATTTTATCATGCAGGTACTTAGTCAGCCATGTTTGAACTTGCAGCTCCTGCTGATCAATCAAGCCAATAGGGACGTTCATGTTTAGCCACACCTCTTTAATGAAAGGGCAGAGCCAAAGAGCATGTAGTGTATCTTCATTTTCGGCGCCACAATGTGGGCATGCAGCACTATCAGTGAAACTATGTTATTTCCTTTGAGCATTAGCCATTATGGCCTCGTGGGAAGTAAGCCACATGAAAACCTTGATCATGCTTGGAGTTTGCAGGTGCCAGATGGTACTTTAAAGGTTATTTATGGGAAACACATAGTTCCCATGTATAATGTCATACGTTGAGCTGGTGGTGTAACACCCACTTTCGTCATGCCTCTAGCACCATATGTCTCTTCGCGTCTGGGGTGGGAGGCCTTTAGATTTGCTGTACACAGTCTGCAGGCAGGTAGCTAATAAGAAAATCTTCATCCCAACTGCCTTGGAAGTTTCTCAAGCTCTCCACTTGCAAATCATGAATATCATCGACCACATGCCTCAGGAAAATGGTCGAGAGGTTACTGAAACCTGGGACCCAGCTGTCTGACCAGACTGATGTAGACATACTGTTGTTGATTCTTGTAGAGTATTGTGCTTTAATAAAGTCCATTCCTGAGTCCAGAGATCTCCATAGAGGGGTGGCCCGACCTTTCTTGGATGTGGAGAAATTTTTATACTTGTTCGCTAGACTAGACTTCCAGAGAGAGTTGTGAGTGCTTAGAAACTTCCACATTTTTTTCCCAAATTAGTGCTTTGTTCCAGACAACCATTGTTTTGATCCCCAATCCTCCATTGTCAGGCTTAGTGCTAACTTTTTGCCAAGATACCAGAGACATGGGATGGGGGTTATAGCTCCTGCCCCAGATAAATTTGTGTATGATTTTGTCTAGCTTTGTGCATACTGAAATGGGAATCCTTGTTGTTTGCATTACGTAAGTGGGGAGGGAAGAAAGAGCCGCCTTGCCAAGCAAATGCGGCCCGCAAGGGACATGGTCTTGGCTTCCCAACTATTGACCCTAGATTCCATGTTGCTTGCCAAATAAGAATATGTTTCTTTGTTGACCTTTTTATGTAGAAAAGGCACTCCAAGGTACTTACCAAGGTCTGAGGTTTCTTGTGTAACATCCCTGACCTGGGTTATAAACTAACCCCAGGTGTTTTTCTTAATCATGTGATTAAATGCTTGTGGTTGTCTGTTGATAATGTAATTAAAGCTCCTGAGGAACATATATTTCCCTTTCTGTCCTTTTAAACAATATTGTAATATTGTTTTGTTGAAAGTGGACTTATGTGCAAATTACCCAATTAAAGGGGTTAACTTGCAAATTGCACATGTTTAGATGTTCCTATGATGATAATACATCATAAGAATGAATTTGATGAAGTATTATGGATTCTCCAAGCTTGGGCACCAAAAGGTAGCTTGTGGAGCAATCCTTGTGCTTTAAACCCTAGTTTTGGTGTAAAGTGCAATTTACCAAAAACATGGGGTGCAACATGTAAAATATACCTTCTAGAATATTTTTTATGACTCTTGGCATCAATTAGAGTAAAAATGATAAAGGGGGCACTTCATTTGAATAAACAAATAAGAAGGATAACCCTTCTAACTAAATAACCAAGTTGTAAGCATAATGACCCTTTATATGTGTGCAACTTAGTAGGATGTTTGGCTTCCTTTTCACTAGACTTTGGTTAAGACAGGAGTTTTGCTTAAGAATAGGAAGGAGGGGCGTGGCCAAGAAGGAGATAAGGACCCATATGAGAAATAGAAGAAAAGATTGTCCTTATCTTGAAAACATGCCCAAAGTATATATACACCTTTCTTTTACAACCAAGGGATCGTTTCCCTTTCTCTCTTCACTTATCTCTTGTTGTGGCTGACTAAGGAAGGATCTCAGGAGAAGGGGAGAATGGCCAAGTAGGTTTGGGTAAGCTTTGGTTATCTTCTAGCTCGGTTCATGGAGGAAATCATGATACAAGGTTGGTTTGCTAGTTTTTCTTACTAAGTTCTTCTTTCTAGCCATCCTTTCCAACCAATTCTTGAAGATGAAACCTTGGAAGACCTGTGGAGCTCAAGACACCATTAAATCTTCGAAGCTTGGAGCTCTAGATCTGGTTCTAAGGTGGGTTTTATAACTCTAAACCCTTAAACTTTGTTATGCATCTTTCTTTCTTGCAAAAATAGTTTGTTCTTCTTTCCCCCATCCTTCCTTGCTTTCTTGCAACTAAAACCATGAAGAACAGACCTGGATCTGGAGGTAGAAGAAGGGGGTGTGAATACCAATGTTACTTTAGCAAACGGTCTTGCACCCTTGGCCAAACGGTTTGCAAAACCGTTTGGGGGTTTGCAAAACCGTTTGAGGGGAAAACGGTTTCACAAGGTCGGTTGGAAGAAAGCGGTCTCCAAGACCGTTTGGTTGAGTTGACCAAGGGTTGAAAGTTTGGTATTACTGTTCATAATTATGTTGGTTGATAACCCTCCAAATTTGAGGGATTAACTCCAAAGTAATCGTGAGTTGAAGGCAAATCAATTAGGTAAATCTAATTGGATTAAGTGCTGATTTTCAACCTGATTAACTTGACCTTTTTGAGCAAACGGTTTCAAAACCGTTTGAGTGCGTTGACCAAGGGTTGACCGTTTGGGATTATTGTTCCTAATGATGTTGGTTAATGACTCACCAAATTTTATGGGTTAACTACCAAGGAATCTAGAGTTGAAGGCTAATCAATAATATAAACCTAATTGGATAAGTGCTGATTTTCAACATGATTAACTTGACCTTTTTGGGAAAACAGTTTCAAAACCATTTGAGTGCGTTGACCAAGCGTTGACCATTTGAGATTACTGTTCCTATATATGTTGGTTAATAACTCACCAAATTTGAGGGGTTAATTATCAAGGAATCATGAGTTGAATGCTAATCAATTGGGCAAACCCTAATTGAAATTAGTGCTGAAGTTCCAATGAGTTAATTTGAGATTTTGGGTTGATTAGCCCAAATGGTTTCAAAACCATTTGGGGATCACCCAAACGGTCTAAAGACCGTTTGGGGGCCCAAGACCATTTGGAGGTCTAGGGTGAAGTATGGATATGTGTTTGAAGATCCAAAGATGTGGTATGAACCCTAATCGGCTAAATGCTGATTTTACAAGTGAATGAGATGATGTTTTGGGTTGATTGGCCCAAACGGTCTCAAAACCATTTGGGGATCACCCAAGACCGTTTGGAGGTCTGGGGTTAAGTATAATTGACCAATTGAAGGTCCAAAGGTACCAAATCATATTACAATTAAGTGCTGATTTGTTGATCAACTCGATAGACCAATCCTTGATAGAATTTCACTAGAATCCAAGGGTTGGATGAGCCAAACGGTGTCAAGACCGTTTGGAGCTCATCCAAACAGTCTCAAGACCGTTTGGAGGTCACCCAAGACCATTTGGAGGTCTAGGGGTGAGTATGGTTAAGCAATTGATGATCCAATGTTATTAAGTTAAAGTGTAATCAATTGCTGATTTGGTGGTCAATCCAATGATCCAAACCTTAATTGGTTGACTTGGATTTTGGTGATATGATGAGCAAACGGTCTCAAGACCATTTGGAGGTCATCCAAACGACCTCAAGACCGTTTGGGGTCAGGTCATACCCAATTTGGATGATGGTTCTATGGTTTCAAAGTAACTAGTCTTACATTGATTAGTATTGAAGGATCATCGATTCCAAACCCTAATTCATTAGAATCAAACCATAATTGATCAATAATTGAGGGTCAATTGAGGGTCAAATCAGTTTAAGGTTGAAATATTTAACTCAATTTAAGTATGAGGATAGGTCCAATTGATGATTGGTTCCATGAATTCAATGATTGAAGGAATCAATATTGAGAACCCTAAATCGATTGGTGTAGTTGAGACCATCCTTGGTTCATGCAGTTTTGAGGAGGTTTGGACCAAACGGTCTCAAGACCGTTTGAGTCCAAACGGTCTCAAGATCGTTTGGGACCAAACGGTTTCAAAACCGTTTGGATTCATGCGGTTTCAAAACCGATTGGAGGTTGAAAGTGTAAAACCGTTTGGAATCTTTTAAGGTCAAGAATGCTTAATGCTTTAAAGACTTAGATGGTTCAATGGTTGTTTAACCTAAACCCTGAAGACACCTAAAGTCATTAAGGGGTTAAGTAATTAGTAAACTAATGTATGTTAGGGTCAATGATGAAGATTACAAAAGTACCCTTAGTGGGTTAGTGTGACTAGTACCCTCGATCAGGTAAACCCTAATGACCTTAATGGTGATGACTTGACTTATGTCAGTCAAAGTTGAGTTGACTTAACCTAATCAAGAGTGTTGTAAACATAATCTATTAGTAAGAGGAGAGAGAAGACTCCTAATATCAATGACAATCAAATAAGATACCTTTAAAATGTATCAATACACACCAATAGGGTATGATCCTTCATAAGGAGATCATGGAAACCCTAATTATGGAGTTTATGAATCTTAACTTAATTTGAAGGTGTTAATGAAAGTAATCTTCATAAATAATGATGGTAAGACCTCAATTTACTGTGATGTGAATAGTAAAACCTAATTTTAGGGTAAATCATGTAATGTGAACAGTAAACCTAATTCTAGGGGAATAACATGATGTGAAATAGTAGTCCCTAATGGAGGGATATTAATCATAAACCTAATCTAGGGGAGATGTGATATGAATAGAAACCCTAATTAATGAAAGGTAGGGTACTTTAACCCTAGGTTTGGGTTATGCTTTTAAGTATGAAACCCTTTTGAATGAATTATAATATGAGGAATCCTTATGCCTTATAAGTCAAAGGGGTTTAATAACCCTAATTGAGTTGAATAAACCCTAACCCTAGAAATCAACCATGGTGATGTAACATGGTCATGGTATGATGTTGATAGAACGACCGTGCAAGGGAGAACGACCGTGGTAGCTTTACTTTGCACGACCGTGCAAGGTGGCATGGCCGTGGTGTTCTATGAATAAATTGAAAAGAATTGGTATTGTGTTGATATTTTTATATATGCATGTCTTCAATTATGCTAATCATGCATGTTGCTAGCAAAAGGTAATAATATCTAGGCAAGGGTTATGATGTTTTATTCATTAAAATCATTTTATAAGCTTTATGAATAATGATATACTATGTTGCCTGGTTTAAGAGATAACATATGAGAATGATGGGCTGTAAGAGCCTTGAGTAATATTTACATTGTTACAATTCAGGTCATGCTATTAGATGACTTATGATGATTTAAGGGTTTGAACACCCCTGTTCTTGAACCATAATGATGATATGGTTATGAAATGATAATTGATGTGAAATAAACTTGATACATTTAGTATTCTTCTTCTATAGCAGATGTTTTAATTGTTTATGTTTGAAAACATGCTTGATGCTAAAAGAATGCTAAAATGTACTTAAATAATCAAGTATGATCATATCATGTAGGGCCGTGACCATAGATCCATCATTGTCAGAGACCAAATGATGGTGAAATAGGTTTTACCAAGGGAACTCCTGGATCATATACTTTTGAGTATATGGGGGTTTATGGACGCGAATATCCTTACGTCCTAATGTAGGAATTGATGTAGGATGTACTATTAACCTATCAATCCTTCATTATATGTTTATACCGGGATGATGTATCACCAATCTCCCGAAGAATCACCAATACCGCATCGATGAGAGATAAACAAGAGATCTTTTGATGACGAAGAGAGTACATAATACCACTGTAACTCTATAGCGAAGTTTCCAGAATACCCTGGATAGCTATCATAGTAGAGACATAAGATGTCCTACAAGTAAATCCTCTTACTGACTGAGGAAGTTGAGGTCATAAGAATCCGACTCTTTTGATGACCTATGTATGGTACCGACGCGATTTCATAATGGTCGGTTGGAGAATGAGCGGTATACCTCATCTCCGCAGGGCATAATAATGTTTGAAAAATATAATCAGCTGTGTAGCATAATTCCTTAGGTTGAACTATGAGAAACAAATGTTTGATGTTACATAGTTTATATATGTTCTTCATATTCTTTAATGAGATATGCTTTGATATCCAATTAGATTATAATTGAAATGTTGTTTTATTGACATTAAACATGCTGTTAAATGTTAATAATCATACTGCTTAATGTTATTCCTTATTGCAATAACAAAGCTTCTGGCAGAGAGTTATAACTCTCGCTGGGACAATTGTTCAATTGTCTCACCCCGTGGGATTCTTCTTTTTAGATAGACGTCGAGGATGAAGGAATCCATTTAAGAATGAGCAACAACAACAACAACAGTATCAGGGGCAGCAATGAATCTCAGGTGGAGATACTGACTGTCAAGTCTTGTAGATAGTATGTCTTATGTCGTCTCTGTACTCTCAGGTCCTAGGAGTCAGTAGGTCTTAGGTTTTTGGCTTTAAGCCTCGAGATTTTGTTGTATCTTGCCTTGTACAGTTAGTAGGGCAATGGATGTATGCAATCACTCGAGAGGTGATTCCACAGAGATGTAATGTTAAAACATGATGTAAACTGTTTATCCTACTTCTTATAAAGAAGTTTTATGGATTAAAGATCTTTTCTTAAAAAGTTTAATTTCTAGTGATTTTTCATTATTTCACTGCCAGTTAAACAATCGCTTCTGTAGAGTTTACCGCTTCCACATTAGTTAATCCTGTTTTCGCGAGATGGTCACCACAATTTAGTGGTATCAGAGCTCTAGGTTTGCTGAGACTACAGAGACATAAGACTAAGGTAGTAGAGTCTGTTCTAGTGTCATCCAGTGTATCTGATGGTATCTTCTGCTCACATAGGAGGAGAAGAACTTGAAGATGACTGGATCGGACGAGGAGTTTGCTGCAGAGAGCAACAATGCTACACTGAGAAGAGGTGTAGAGGAGCAAGCAAGAGAGGGACAATTACCTGAGATTCCCCTAGCTAATCCAACCATGATAAGGAATCCTTCCTTAGGAATCACTGTTGGGGAATTTAGGGCAACTATGATGTATCTAGTGGATCAAGCACTAGCAATGCAACCTATATTACCATCTCCTAATGATGATGTTTTGGATATCAACAGAATATGTGAACCACAACAACAGGTTGAAGCAATGGTAAATGATGAAGCTTTGAACCTAGAGCAAGTCAGTGCTCAACCTCAATCTGATGAATCAGTATATAGTAATATAGGGGTTAGAATACAACCAGAAACTAGGACCTGCTATAGGTGTAGGAAGCCTGGACATATCAGAAATAATTGTCCAGAAGAGAAATATAAAGGAAGAATTGAGAAAAGGCCTATCCAAACCCAAGAGCAGAGACCTAGTAGTTATAAAAGGAAGAAGTTTCTGGTGTCACCAACACAACCAGGACCTAGTGCACCAAGGCAATGGTTATCCATAAAGGATAAGGAACCCTTTAGACCACACTGGGAACTCAAAACTTGCTATCAATATGGACAGGTAGGGCATCTGGTAAGAGATTGCCCAGCCGGAAATGTTATGGCAAATCAACCTCTGAGGCAGAATCAGCCCGCGACAATGAATAATCCTTGAGTCATGACAAGTTAGACGAAATAAATGTTATTCTTATATGTCTTTTTATAATATCTTTGACAAAACTGAGAAAGTAATTGATTGAACTTTTCTGGATTAGTCCTATAAGGACTTATAATGTTGTATAAAATAGATGTTTCATGTTACATGCTTACCTCCATAAGAAAGATGAGGTATTAAAGAATTGGTCTGGATAGAAATTCAGTAAGATTAATACTTATACTTATAATGATAAGAAAAGAGAAGGAATATGGTATATACAAGTGCATATTACCTTATCTCAGTATTTATATACCCTGGACAGGTATACAATTGTTGATGATAAAGTAAATATAGAAACTCTTAGATTGTTATCTTTTTGATTGCTCTGATCAAGTAGTCATTCTGAGATAATCTAATGAGTATCATGAAATAAGAAATATGGAAATAAGGGAGGTTAACCCTGTCCAGTAAAGTTGTAAGAATAATAATAAAGATTCTCCCCATGATGTGAAAATGTGATGAGACCATAAGACCTTCATGAATATGTTAGATAATACTAAGGAAAGGAACAATGTCATGTAATCATCCTTATAAAAATTCCTATGCTAGAACAAGGAACTGAGGATGAGATGAGAGGTAAATGTTTCATGAATGGTTGAAAAATACATGAAATAATATGATTCCTTATTCTCTTTCCTACTAGGAACATGGAAATCAAGTGGGTTTTAGGACACTTGATGTGCATAATATAAAGATGTTTATGTAATGAGTACTTATAAAAGTGTCAGTTTATCATGGACTTTGGTTCCAAGGTGAGAAAATATGTAATAAGTAATGTTCCAAGATGAAAGGAAGATAAGATGTAATGTGTTGATAACACATGTAATAGGTAAAAAGATAAGAATGTAATAATATATCTGATGAATTATGTTGATTACCTGGAATAGTCAACAATGGAATCAAAGTAAACATGTAAAATATTATGAACATCACTTGTTAGGGGTTTATGTTTTTCATAAACATATCTTTCTCCAAGATATCTATCAAATAAGTCCTTGATTGATAAGTAACTTTTCCCAATGATAAGAGAATGTACAACTAATGAGAGAATTAGTGCAAATAATAAGGAAAGTTAATATGGTGTTATCAGATATGATAACACAATCAAGGTATGAAAGGACTTATATAGTCTCAAATAAATGATAGAGTATAATTGTGATCTTAAGAAATGTTGATCTAACTAAGGAACATGAGAGTATATGTTCCATATGAATCTTTCCATGAAAAGTTTGTGAGGAGTAACTATGTATTGAACAAAACTCTATGATGTTCCATAATAACGAAATTTCACTTGAAGATATAATGGTACAATGCTTAAATAATATCTGCTTTCCCTTTTCTTTCTGGGATTTCGGGGGCGAAATCCTTGTTAGGGGTTTATAATTTGTAACATCCCTGACCTGGGTTATAAACTAACCCTAGATGTTTTTCTTAATCATGTGATTAAATGCTTGTGGTTATCTGTTGATAATGTAATTAAAGCTCTTGAGGAACATATATTTCCCTTTCCGTCCTTTTAAATAATATTGTAATATTGTTTTGTTGAAAGTGGACTTATGTGCAAATTACCCAATTAAAGGGGTTAACTTGCAAATTTCACATGTTTATATGTTTCTATAATGATAATACATCATAAGAATGAATTTGATGAAGTATTATGGATTCTCCAAGCTTGGGCACCAAAAGGTAGCTTGTGGAGCAATCCTTGTGCTTTAAACCCTAATTTTGGTGTAAAGTGCAATTTACCCAAAATATGGGGTGCAACATGTAAAATATACCTTCTAGAATATCTTTTATGACTCTTGGCATCAATTAGAGTAAAAATGATAAAGGGGGCGCTTCATTTGAATAAACAGATAAGAAGGATAACCCTTGTAACTAAATAACCAAGTTGTAAGCATAATGACCCTTTTATATGTGTGCAACTTAGTAGGATGTTTGGATTCCTTTTCACTAGACTTTGGTTAAGAAAGGAGTTTTTCTTAAGAATAGGAAGGAGGGGCGTGTCCAAGAAGGAGAGAAGGACCCATATGAGAAATAGAAGAAAAGATTGTCCTTATCTTGAAAACATGCCCAAAGTATATATACACCTTTCTTTTACAACCAAGGGATCGTTTCCCTTTCTCTCTTCACTTATCTCTTGCTGTGGCCGACTAAGGAAGGAGCTCATGAGCAGGGGAGAATGGCCAAGTAGGTTTGGGTAAGCTTTGGTTATCTTCTAGCTCGGATTCATGGAGGAAATCATGATACAAGGTTGGTTTGCTAGTTTTTCTTACTAAGTTCTTCTTTCTAGCCATCCTTTCCAACCAATTCTTGAAGAAGAAACCTTGGACGACCTGTGGAGCTCAAGCCACCATTAAAGATTCGAAGCTTTGAGCTCTAGATATGGTTCTAAGGCGGGTTTTATAACTCTAAACCCTTAAACTTTGTTATGCATCTTTCTTTCTTGCAAAAGTAGTTTGTTCTTCTTCCCCCCATCCTTCCTTGCTTTCTTGCAACTAAAACCATGAAGAACAGACATGGATCTGGAGGTAGAAGAAGGGGGCGTGAATACCAATGTTACTTTAGCAAACGGTCTTGCACCCTTGGCCAAACGGTTTGCAAAACTGTATAGGGGTTTGCAAAACCGTTTGAGGGGCAAACGGTTTCACAAGGTCGGTTGGAGAAAACGGTCTCCAAGACCGTTTGGTTGAGTTTACCAACGGTTTACCGTTTGGGATTCCTGTTCATAATTATGTTGGTTGATAACCCTCCAAATTTGAGGGATTAACTCCAAAGGAATCGTGAGTTGAAGGCAAATCAATTAGGTAAATCTAATTGGATTAAGTGCTGATTTTCAACCTGATTAACTTGACCTTTTTGGGAAAACGGTTTTAAAACCGTTTGAGTGCTTTGACCAAGGGTTGACCGTTTGGGATTATTGTTCCTAATGATGTTGGTTAATTACTCACCAAATTTTATGGGTTAACTCCCAAGGAATCGAGAGTTGAAGGCTAATCAATTAGATAAACCTAATTGGATTAAGTGCTGATTTTCAACCTGATTAACTTGACCTTTTTGGGCAAACGGTTTCAAAACCGTTTGCGTGCGTTGACCAAGCGTTGACCGTTTGAGATTACTGTTCCTAATTATGTTGATTAATAACTCACCAAATTTAGGAGTTAATTCTCAAGGAATCATTAGGTGAAGGCTAATCAATTGGGCAAACCCTAATTGAAATTAGTGCTGAAATTCCAATGAGTTAATTTGATATTTTGGGTTGATTAGCCCAAACGGTTTCAAAACCGTTTGGGGATCACCCAAACGGTATAAAGACTGTTTGGGGCTCACCCAAGACCGTTTTTAGGTCTAGGGTGAAGTATGGATATGTGTTTGAAGATCCAAAGATGTGGTATGAACCCTAATCGGCTAAATGCTGATTTTGCAAGTGAATGAGATGATGTTTTGGGTTGATTGGCCCAAATGGTTTCAAAACCGTTTGGGGATCACCCAAGACCGTTTGGAGGTCTGGGGTTAAGTATAATTGACCAATTGAAGGTCCAAAGGTACCAAATCATATTACAATTAAGTGCTGATTTGTTGATCAACTCGATAGACCAATCCTTGATAGAATTTCACTAGAATCCAAGGGTTGGATGAGCCAAACGGTCTCAAGACCGTTTGGAGCTCATCCAAACAGTCTAAAGACTGTTTGGAGGTCACCCAAGACCGTTTGGAGGTCACCCAAGACCGTTTGGAGGTCTAGGGGTGAGTATGGTTAAGCAATTGATGATCCAATGTTATTAAGTTAAAGTGTAATCAATTGCTGATTTGGTGATCAATCCAATGATCCAAACCTTAATTGGTTGACTTGGATTTTGGTGATATGATGGGAAAATGGTCTCAAGACCGTTTGGAGGTCATCCAAACGACCTCAATACCGTTTGGGGTTAGGTCATACCCAATTTGGATGATGGTTCTATGGTTTCAAAGTAACTAGTCTTACATTGATTAGTATTGAAGGATCATCGATTCCAAACCCTAATTCATTTGAATCAAACCATAATTGATGAATAATTGAGGGTCAATTGAGGGTAAAATCAGTTTAAGGTTGAACTATTTAACTCAATTGAAGTATGAGGATAGGTCCAATTGATGATTGGTTCCATGAATTCAATGATTGAAGGAATCAATATTGAGAACCCTAAACCGATTGGTGTAGTTGAGACCATCCTTGGTTCATGCGGCTTTGAGGAGGTTTGGAACAAACGGTCTCAAGACTGTTTGAGTCCAAACGGTCTCAAGACCGTTTGGGACCAAACGGTTTCAAAACCGTTTGGATTCATGCAGTTTCAAAACCGATTGGAGGTTGAAAGTGTAAAACCGTTTGGAATCTTTTAAGGTCAAGAATGCTTAATGCTTTAAAGACTTAGATGGTTCAATGGTTGTTTAACCTAAACCCTGAAGACACCTAAAGTCATTAATGGGTTAAGTAATTAGTAAACTAATGTATGTTAGGGTCAATGGTGAAGATTACAAAAGTACCCTTAGTGGGTTAGTGTGACTAGTACCCTCGATCAGGTAAACCCTAATGACCTTAATGGTGATGACTTGACTTATGTCAGTCAAAGTTGAGTTGACTTAACCTAATCAAGAGTGATGTAAACATAATCTATTAGTAAGAGGAGAGATAATACTCCTAATATCAATGACAATCAAATAAGATACCTTTAAAATGTATCAATACACACCAATAGGGTATGATCCTTCCTAAGGAGATCATGGAAACCCTAATTATGGAGTTTATGAATCTTAACTTAATTTGAAGGTGTTAATGAAAGTAATCTTCATAAATAATGATGGTAAGACCTCAATTTACTGTGATGTGAATAGTAAAACCTAATTTTAGGGTAAATCATGTAATGTGAATAGTAAACCCTAATTCTAGGGGAATAACATGATGTGAAATAGTAGTCCCTAATGGAGGGATATTAATCATAAACCTAATCTAGGGGAGATGTGATATGAATAGAAATCCTAATTAATGAAAGGTAGGATACTTTAACCCTAGGTTTAGGTTATGCTTTTAAGTATGAAACCCTTTTGAATGAATTATAATATGAGGAATCCTTATGCCTTATAAGTCAAAGGGGTTTAATAACCCTAATTGAGTTGAATAAACCCTAACCCTAGAAATCAACCATGGTGATGTAACATGGTCATGGTATGATGTTGATAGAACGACCGTGCAAGGGAGCATGGCCGTGGTAGCTTTACTTTGCACGACCGTGCAAGGTGGCACGGCCGTGGTGTTCTATGAATAAATTGAAAAGAATTGGTATTGTGCTGATATTGTTATATATGCATGTCTTCAATTATGCTAATCATGCAGGTTGCTAGCAAAGGGTAATCATAGGTAAGCAAGGGTTATGATGTTTTATTCATTAAAAGCATTTTATAAGCTTTATGAATAATGATATACTATGTTGCCTGGTTTAAGAGATAACATATGAGAATGATGGGCTGTGAGAGCCTTGAGTAATATTTACATTGTTACAATTAAGGTCATGCTATTAGATGACTTATGATGATTTAAGGGTTTGAACACCCCTGTTCTTGAACCATAATGATGAGATGGTTATGAAATGATAATTGATGTGAAATAAACTTGATACATTTAGTATTCTTCTTCTATAGCAGATGTTTTAATTGTTTATGTTTGAAAACATGCTTGATGCTAAAAGAGTGCTAAAATGTACTTAAATAATCAAGTACGATCATATCATGTAGGGCCGTGACCATAGATCCATCATTGTTAGAGACCAAATGATGGTGAAATAGGTTTTCCTAAGGGAACTCCTGGATCATATACTTTTGAGTATATGGGGGTTTATGGATGCGAATATCCTTACGTCCTAATGTAGGAATTGATGTAGGATGTACTATCAACCTATCAATCCTTCATTATATGTTTATACCGGGATGATGTATCACCAATCTCCCGAAGAAATCACTAATACCGCATCGATGAGAGATAAATAAGAGATCTTTTGATGATGAAGAGAGTACAAAATACCACTGTAACTTTATAGTGAAGTTTCCAGAATACCCTGGATAGCTATCATAGTAGAGACACAAGATGTCTTGCAAGTAAATCCTCTTACTGACTGAGGAAGATGAGGTCATAAGAATCCGGCTCTTTTGATGACCTATGTATGGTACCGACGCGATTTCGTAATGGTCGGTTGGAGAATGAGCGGTATACCTCATCTCCGCAGGGCATAATAATGTTTGAAAAATATAATCAGCCGTGTAGCATAATTGCTTAGGTTGAACTATGAGAAACAAATGTTTGATGTTACATAGTTTATATATGTTCTTCATATTCTTTAATGAGATATGCTTTGATATCCAATTAGATTATAATTGAAATGTTGTTTTACTGACATTAAACCTGCTGTTAAATGTTAATAATCATACTGCTTAATGTTATTCCTTATTGTAATAACAAAGCTTCTGGCGGAGAGTTATAACTCTCGCTGGGACAATTGTTCAATTGTCTCACCCCCATGGGATTCTTATTTTTAGATAGATGCCGAGGACGAAGGAATCCATTTAAGAATGAGCAACAACATCAGTAACTGTATCAGGGGCAGCAGTGAATCTCAGGTGGAGATACTGACTGTCAAGTCTTGTAGATAGTATGTCTTATGTCATCTTTGTACTCTTAGGTCCTAGGAGTCAGTAGGTCTGAGGTTTTTGGCTTTAAGCCTTGAGATTTTGTTGTATCTTTCCTTGTACAGTTAGCAGGGCAATGGATGTATGTAATCACTCGAGAGGTGATTCCACAGAGATGTAATGTTAAAACATGATGTAAACCATTTATCCTGTTTCTTATAAATAAGTTTTATGGATTAAAGATCTTTTCTTAAAAAGTTTTAATTTCTAGTGATTTTTCATTATTCCGCTGCCAGTAAAACAATCGCTTCCGTAGAGTTTACCGCTTCCGCATTAGTTAATCCTGTTTTCACGAGACGGTCACCACATCTTGGATGCCGCTAGCCTAACATATAGATGTTCTGGTAGCCCGGTATACTGAGGAGGTGAAGAAGATCTTGGATTTGTCAATCGAGATTTGTTGCCCGGAAGCGTCTTCAAAAAGTTTGAAACATTTATTGATGATGGACATTTGTTCCATGGTTGCCCGTGCAAATAACCATGATATAAGTATGCATGTACTAAAAAAAATCATAAAATGAACATTTGAGTATATTAGCTATTACATTAGTACCATACAAAACCATATGTCTTTAATCATATTCACATATAAGTATAAGCATTTACCTGAACTCTGGACAAAGTAGTTCCATTATACGACATCGTATTCCAATTTAATTCTCAACACGGTAGTATGATATGCAGATATTATCACAAAGAGGATGATAATCTCCTTTGTTCCTTGGTTACTTAATTCCACATTAAAGGCTACATTATGATATTTCTAGTGAAGTAGGTTAATAGTGGGTGAAATCATCAAAATATAATCTTAGCAAGTTAATATACTTAGAACAATACAAGAAACATGTAACATTCACTCAATCATGGTTATGGAGTATTAATATTCAAAATTCATGATATTTGTAGACTTCAACCTCAAGAACTAGAAAATTTACCAATAAATCCAATGAACCTTAGCTCTGATGTGATTAAGGCCAACACGTGTCAATAGCATAAGTGGGATTAAATCACTCATCTACATCAAGTCATAAAAGTATAAACGAAGTTATATCAAAACCATCTCCATGCTCCATAGGTATCTAACTTATCCACCAATTCTCCTTCTAGTGTTCCATACAAGATTTTCCATTGAAGATGGTGGGAAAGAAGCAAGGATTAGGGTAAAATAAGAGAATAAGAAAGATTTCATATAGAAAATAGCAGTTTTGAAACCCTTTTTTCACCATTCATTAAACTATCGAGATCAAATCTTCTGTCTATGTAGTGATGGACTTTGTCCCATTTATTATGCATTTCCAAAAAAATTACGTCTATTTGGTCCACAAATTTCACTAATTTTCCACATGTCGAGGGTTCACATATAGAAGGTATTTTTCTCTAAATTTAAGGTAATTTTTCCTTTAACTGAGCTTTTGCAAGCCTTTTTAAATAAAATTTCTTGTTGAATTATTCTAAATATAATATTCAGTTTCAATCCCATTATAAATTCTATCACCTCTATGTTGGACACTATTTAAAGAAAAATCTGATCAAGTCCATATTTTTAACAAAAGGGAAGACTTGGCCCCAAGTTTTGTCTCTCTTGTTCCCTTTCTTCTTTAAATTTCTAAATCCTACAATCAAAGCAAATTTCTATCCAATGTATCTCCAAAATCTTCTAGAAAACATAAAAACTCAAATATTAAAACATTTTTGTTTCCTTCCCTGGGATACTTGGGAATCCAATGTTCCTACATGTTCCATATGACATAATCAAGCATTTTTCCAGTGGTATGGCCCACATAATGATGTTTTCCATCAAAATTTTCTCCCCAATTCATGAAATCCCGATTGATTTCCTATTTCCCCTGATCTGACGAAACTTATTCCAAAAACTTCTCCCTAAAATGTGAACCCCCAAAACCTAATCAACAACTATTTATACCCACCCATACCGACCATCAACTTCCCCCCTTTCGATTTCCCTGAAGCTAGAGACTAAACTACTTATCCATTTTACTTTTTATTGCCCAACGACCAGATGATCTTCTTCTAGTACAACTACCACTTATGCATTAAAAGTATATTGAGATGGTATGAAGGCAACATGACACTTATTTTTAACTATTTATCTAGAACTAGTAGAATTGCTTATCTCGAAATACTATTTGGAACTACTCATCCACTTTTACTACTTGTTCTATAATTTCTTATCTAGCTAAAACTACCACAGTTGATTAAACTAGGTATTGCTATGCTTATCGGTCCACTACTCACATCTAGAACAACTGCCACACAATCTAGTTGTTCTCTACACCTCTTCCTTGATTGTCTCAAATGGAAGTATCTCTTTATAACGATTGATTCCCTCTCCATCACCCCTCTCTACATATTCCTACATCTCATCCCATTCGCCTGAGATGGATATTCACAATGGAAGATATTGAGGCAATTCAGATCCCATATTAAAAAAAAACTAAAGTTGGTACCTAATCTAGTCATAATAGGATAGTTGATCCTGTTCATTTGGCCACATTTTCCATGATTTATCATTTCGTACGTGGAGTCATTTTTTCTTGCTTTTTGTATCTTCTATTATTTTAAACGGCAATCCATAATTTTTCTTATATTTCTTGTGCAATAAGGTAGCAACTCTTAACCCTTATAATTATTATATTTTCCTTTTAGTTTTATGTGCAACCTCCAAGATTTGCTCCTTGTGAGATTTTTTAGTTAGGTAAAATGACATGGGTACTCCGTTGGGAATCTACTAGACAATCTGAGTTACTTCTTTCATTTTTTTAGTTTCCTTTCTCAGTTTGGCTTTTCAAGCTATCTGTTTTATTGACATTTTTCTTCCCTTTTATAATTTCATTTATGCTTCCCTTTTAGGATTTCCATTTTTGCTTTTTATTTTTGCCTCCTCTTTTTTCTTTTGTCTTCGGTTTTGCTTCTAGTTTGTTTGATAGTTTGGTTTCAAAGAAAAGAGTGAAAGAAAGAGAAGTCTTCCATAATGAGCATGATGCTACTTTTGTAACACTTTCATTATTGTTTTTTAGCATGCTTGGATTGGTTTTTGGTAGATGGGGAGAACTTTGAATTATCACGTAGGGGTTCCTTCTCGGTCTTTAGTTTCCTTATATTTCTATCATGGGTTCACAACAAAAAACATAAAGTTTGCACTTGCAATTTACACAGCTACAAATGCATGCGTCTACAAGCAGGCGTCAACATTCATGTTGGATATTGAGATGAGGCGTGGGGGTGTTAGTAAAGATACTCACACAATACAATGATGGACGTCTAAAGACATTGAGGACACCCCCTCTCATATCAGTCATGAGCGATTATGACTGTCAATCTCATGAGGTGTACTAGGAGTTGTAATCAAATTCAAAGAGACCATGTTACGTAACATTTTAGTATCTTATTCAATTATATAAGTATACATATAACATTTCTTATTGTTGTAGATTTTGAAGGAAAAATAGTTAGAAGGAAAGGGAACATTCATGTGTCTAAAGTATGGGTTTTTGAGACTGGTCTAAAGATTATTGTCAATTTTAACAAATTCAAACAGCCAATAGGTAAAGGAGGGCATGTATTAGTGAATTTTTTTGGAGAGGTGGCAAAACAGGGGAGTTTGTGTCCAATTGGGGAAAGTAGCTGGCACTATGTGCATGACTGCTATAAAGTGGATATTGTAAAATTAACTCGGGTAAATAAAATATTACCCTATATAAGTAATTATATTTCAAAAATGTAGGAATACTTTCACATTAAATATATCTCCTTTCACATGATCCTTTTTGTGTGACCCAGGGAAAGTTTCATATTCCTGTTGGCTTGGAAATTGATGAGATGATTCTTTCACTTGTAAATGGAAAATGGAGAACTTTAAGAAGCAAGTCGAAAAATCTTTACTTTGATCCAAACAAGACAGAGAATCAAATTGCTATCTTAGTTCCAGATAATGTGATCAAAGAGTAGTGGGTGTACTTGGTTAGCTACTGGTTTTCTCCTACAGGAAAGGTAAGCTTTATCCTTTAATAATATAGAATAATAGATGCTTCATTTTCCATTATATGAGATGATTATTTTTATTTGCAGAAACTTTCCTTAATAGGAAAGAGATCCCAATATCAAAAAGCTCATCACCATACTACTGGTTCAAAAAGCTTTGCTCAGAAGAAATATGATTTTGTAAGATAACATATTAGTAGATTGCAATGTGGAATAAAATAATAGAAGTAACACAGTTTAATCAAGACATATTATCTTTTTCACAAAGAAAGAAAGAAAAAAGAGAACCAAGCATTTTAGAGGCATGGAGGCTTACTCATGTAAGGAAAGATGGAAGCTATGTAGAAAATACAAGCACAAAAGAGTTTGCGGTATGTGTCACTATTTAAATTTATTTTGAGAATTGCAAGATGTGAAATACATAAAAGTGTATATATAAATCATTGGAATAAATAGATAACATTCTAATAAATTGGTATAGGAAACTGCTGAAAAGATGGTAGATGAACGTCTTGTTGAACAGCCTGAAATGTCAAAAACTACAATAGAAAATGATGTATTCAATGAGATGATGTATGACGATGAGAACCCTAATCAACGTGTAGTTGGATATGGACAAGGGGTGTCTCGAAGCCAAGTATTTGGGTTAAAAGCAAATTTGAGGAAGTGTGTTTCCATGGAGGACTCCATGGATGTCAAAGAACAACTTGTTTCTGTTGTGAAAGAGAATGAACAATTAAGAAATTCACATGCTGATTTGCAAGCCCAAATTCATCAAATGACGTCTGAACTTGCTAAGAATGGAATTGTCCTTAATATTCCTACCAGGAGTGATGGTATTGGAAGAGAAACACGTGGATAAGTAAGTATCATTGCATATATGTTGTTTCTTACTCATTATAAAACATGCAAGTAGTATGACTTGATTGTTCATTGTCTTTTATATATACAATCCTCTGAATTATCATTATAAATTCTAGTTTGAACTTGGTTATCGGGCATGAATAAATTAACTGTATATCTACTCATGAGTTAGATTTTGACTCTGAAAAATTCAGCTGTGTGTGTGTCTTCCTTCTTTAATGATAGTCTCCTTTGAAAAATAAGGTGTTTGGCAGTTTTCACTCATTCAAGATATGAATTGTATAACTTTGGGTCATATATGGTATAATTCGATTATAAAATGTCTAAATCAAAATAAGTTAGGTCAATTTGGATCAATTGGTATGATTTAGGAATGATTGGATATAATGAGGTCGTATTTTTCTCAATGTAAGCATATATTGCTTATGTAGGTCCTATTTTTACACCACAGATAATGTTAGGGGGAGCAAGACAGGTTGGTTTTTGTTAAGTTTGATTAATTATAATGTGGGGTTGGTTATTCAACTATTGGATTCAAGTCAATTTTCAATAGACTAGTTGGAAATTTCTTTTAATATACTACTAGCTCATTGATTTTTGAGTTATGTTTTTACTCACTTGACAACTTAGATACACAATTGAACAAGGAACCCATATTTGTCCTCCTTAGTTAATAAGTAATTGATTGGGAGCTGTATAGTGGACCTTATTATCTCTTTAGAAAATAATCCCTTGACAAATGTTTCCCATTAAATAGTTGAGAAAAGTAACACAAATGTCATAATTTCTTACAAGTGTTTTCAAATATCTAGTTGAACAAAACTCAAAATTATACATTTGATCAATCTTTGGCATCGTTAGAAACAAATATCATACAATATTTATCTTGTCCTACTCGTGTTCATCCTTTGCCGATAATAATGACTATACAGTATGATATTAATTAGACCTGTACGATATGTGTCAACCTAATTTTACAGATAATTAGTAACAGTGATTAGAAAAATTGTCCATTGCAAGAAGATTCATAGGTTCACCCTCCCTCTGCATTCATATGTCTATGGATACTATTATATTCTTAAGAATACCCTTAAGAAAGGTTATGAGTTCTAGATCATTGGAGGACCTCCATCTATCTATGAGGTTTGCCAACCCTCTATGTCTACGACTGGCTGTAATGTGTAGGTTTTCATTTTCTCTCCCCAGGTTTTCAATGTTGGTGTTAATGTATAGAGGACCAGTTGCTTCCTTTCTAGCATGTTGTAGAAATTCATGCTGCATTGCATGACTTATATTGTATGTCCTCTATCTTAATAGGTGTGCACGCCTATCAAGAGGGTTTAGGGATTGAATCCTATTCTTACTCTCAGACTCTACTAAATATTGTGCCTCTTGATTATATATTACACCTTCAATGTGTATCATCCTTTTCAAGATACTACTTCTTCCTCTGTAAAATATTAGGCTATGACATAAGTGAATCTAAGATAGCGATGAATTTTAGAAACTACTATAGTTTTAGTAAATCTGATTCAATTCTTTCTTTATTTACTATTATGGGAGACACGAGCAATATTGTTTGGCCTCACTTCCTTTCCTAAGGCTCTGCTTTCTCCATCTTCATACATCAATACCACACATAATGGTTGCTTATCTTCATTATTACGCATAAAATGCATATAGGAGAGAAATGCACACGAGAGTGCCTCTAGGTGGAATGCATTGCTTGGTTGAACTGGTGTAGGGTTGAGGGGGCATGGTAAGGTTGTAGTGAGCTTTATAGATAGACATTTGAAAGGTTCATATACATGATTTAAATGCTTTTGTGTGTCGGTATGTGGTTTCTATGCTACATGACAAGTGTACTACTGGGAAAATAATGAACAAATCTGCATCCATTCATCTTGACAAACAATTGAGAAAGTACAATCTACATCGTTTTGTTTAACCTATTGATATTAATTATACAATCTGATGATACATGGATACTCAAATATTTTAATCCCAGATACTAACCATATACACATGTTATATGAACATTATGGGTTTATTATATTAGGCCTTGAATAAGTGAACAAACCTACATATTTGTTTATATGAATAACAATTGGACAAGCACATTTCATAGCTGTTTGGAATCTTGATATAAGTTATATAATCTAATTACAAATGTGATACTTTTGGTTTTGGTGATAGCTGTACGCATGTATAATATATGGGCATTATTATTTGCCTTTATATGTTTGAATCTGAGGTATTCTTCGGTCAATTAGGCCTTGTATATTAGATTCTTGTCATAGACTCACAATTATGCTAAAAACTATATGTATATAGTATTAAGGTGGAATTTTCTTGCGTCTATATCACTGTGCTGTATCCATTGTACCATACTTGTCTTTGCCACTGTACTTTTGGATCCTGAGTCATCAGTTGTCTTGTTATTTATACATTTCCTTGTATTTATTAGACTCAGTTGTCTTGTTAATAACGCCATATACTTGTATCTATTATTTTTTATTTCCAAAATCAGCAACTGGTACGATACTTGTATTTATCATTTTGTGTGATGCCCGTTGTACACTATTTGTATTTTCTCCTACACATCTGGAGTCTGACAGAAGATTGTTTTAATTGGCTTCTCCACCTTCTAGTCTCCTTCCTCATCATTTAATAATTCCTTCAACGTTAGAGGGGAATGGAGAACCTCATTCTATATTGAATCATTCTGGACACGGAGAATTATTGCTGAAGAAATGAGATACGCACAATTAATGCCATTTTAGTTTCATCCAATCGAGTAATAATTTATCTGGACCCTGTTTAATTCTGTTTCTAAGTAGTTTTTAAGTACTGTATCATTATTATAGTTTTGCATGCACGTGTAGCAGATATGAATCATGTTGTGAATGGTGTGATGGTGTGTAGCATACGTGTCTTGATTTTATTTATTTTCTCTACCAAGTTTTTTTATACTTCTAATACGTAGTCATAGTGTACAGTAGAGACAAACATGGGGTAGATATGTTCTATATAAGCATTACTATTTATGTCATGAACTTATAGTTTTTAGATTAACTTTTAGTAATAAGATTTTTTCATTCAGATATGAATTATATTTGTTTCTTGTAATTTTAGGAATCACATATCTTTTACTTATTTCTTAATTGGGTTTTGTAAGCTACTGAAGATGCCTTAAATGGACAAGATGATGACTGTAGTACGACAAACATTTCAAGAGGAGACTTAAATTTTAATGGGATGTTTAGATGTTTAGTTTTATGTCTTCGTAGTAGATGACTGCCATATATGGCTGCTTTCCTTTTTCTTTTAGATGATTTGTTATGAAACACATAACTAGGTGTCTTTTGTAAGTATACTCTCTTGATGTGTTTCTATGAAATAAGATATTTTGTTAATGAATATCTCCTTTTTCAGTTAAAGACACATTTTCGCACAAATTGTTCCATGAACGCCTTAATTTGATATATGTATAATGTGTACAAAAATGTTTGTATATGTATGTGCGTACACACTTAGTGCTCATAATCCATGATATCATAAACTTAGTTGTTTATTCACGCCAAATCAATACCATTTTCATGCTTTCTAATGTAGATAAAATGTTTCCCACCAAATAGAAATATGATGCACATTAATAAGCATAAGTATTTCTTCACACTGTGAAGCATGGATAAGTACGTTTATATACAAAATCATATGAATACATCCACACTGAAGGCATGTGGATGATAAAATACCATGCAAAAAGATATGACAAAATATTGTAATAAAACTGTGGAAATTTATATGCCAAACAAAATAATGTTAACAAAAAGCATGGAACTTAAGACGCCACATCATGTAATGTAAACTAAAATGTGTGGAAATATAGATCCCACACAATACGATGTGGACTAAATAGTGTGGAATAGTTAGATGTCACATAATAATGAGGATTTAAAAGCGTGAAAATTCAGATGCCACACAATATAACATGGATGTAAAAGCGTGAAAATTTAGATGTCACACAATATGATGTGATATAAAATGTGTGGAAATTTTAATTTCCACACCATATGTTGTGACGAAAAAGTGTGGAAATTTTAAGGCCACACATTATAATATGTATTTAAAAGCGTGGTTAAGTTTTTACACTCATTTTTTCCACACTTTTAATTGGCGTGGACAATGTGTGTTTCCACACTTTTAAGCGTGGAAAACCCTTGTCATAAAGCGCGAAAAAACACTGATATTTTTTGTAGTGTACCTCCCACAAAGAGGCCATCACACCATAGAGAGGTTAATATTTAACCCTCCTATACAGGTCCTGCTTTAGTGAGGACATAGATCACATATTAAGTCATTTTCTGAATGGGGTAGGGGTGTTTATCTTATACACATCATCTTAAGAGTGTTGCTTCCTTTAAAATTATAAGAATTTTGCTTGATTTATTTTATGAAATTGTTGATTGATTATAATTTTGTGTAGATTATTTATTGGTTACAAACATGTTCATGTCTAAAACAACAATCTCATTATGCATACATCTCCTCACATCAATAGTCTTCCATTAATTCAATGATCTTAAGAAATAATCTCACATCCTACACTATGTTGATGGGTTGCCAAGATTCCATCAGATCACCTTACTAAAATTTCACAACCCATAATCTGCCACTAGACTGCCCAAATTTACCTTTATACAAAATATTCACCTTGAGTGTAAGGTGAGGGACCCATTCAATCCTTAGTGAGAATAAATTTTTCTAAATCCAAACATAAAATTACACATGATGGAAAAGATATATTTTAGTTCATAAAAGTATGATACATAAATCATGGTAAATATTAAGCACTGAAAAACATTAACTATTAAATAAATATAAAACTTTATAATGCTCCTCATAGAAGAAACATATACTAATAAGGAAAGGGTACAACAACACATACTAAGGATCAATTGTAGAGGGCAACCTGACCATTTCAATCTAACCTCCAAAGATCATGGTCTTAGTTCATAGTAATCCTAGGTTATCATCCTCTAAGTCACCTATGACTGGGTGGATTGCAAACAACACCCAAAAGAGGGAAAACCATATAAAAATGGATGCTTCAAAATACATGTATATGTGCATTAAGTAAAATATGTGGCCATGAAAAGATGGAAGTACAATGATAAGGTGTTTCCAGCAAAAGAGGGTTACATCGATTGGGTAAGGTCAAGACAAAATAAATGTTAGAAAAAATACTAAATCATGAGTAAAGAAAGATTGCAATATTTTTAATCTAGATAAAAATCACAAGTTAGGAATTTCTTGTCTTACAAAACTTCACAAACAACAACCGATACAAAGTTCATGCATATTATAACAAAGACTAGAACTATCTAAACTAGAGCTAGGGCACCATAAAACCAAGCCATGCCAGGAGAAGTAAAAGTATTTTTTTATCCCTAGAAATAAAAGTCAATGACCAATATATAATACATGATAAGGGGGGACAAAATCTCAATGCTTGACAGGAGGAATAAAGCCTTTGTGCCTAAATATATAACACATGGTAGGAGTAATGGAACCCCAATGCATGGTAGGAGGGTGAGGCCTTAGTGCCTAAAGTAAGGTTAAATACTAATTAATGTTAATGCCCCCAATCAAACATGAATAATAGAGTAGGAAATATCATAAGTGAATTCCAATTAACATCCATGTACAAAATGGATGAGAGCATCCAACATATGGCAATCAGGGTCATAAGACTCATTATTAAAGGTTCCACTCGGATTGACCTAGATGAAAGAGAATTTTTCATAAAAATATGAATAAAGAATCAAATTTTAGATTTATGCCTCAAGGAAGAACATGAGGGTTTCTAAGAACCCAACTGAACTAGGTTAGATGCACATACCTGATGTCTAGAACTAAGGGTCCATAAGGTCAAGAATACACATTCCTATTATAAATATGCATATGTTCTTATCCTAATTCTAATCACTTAATGAGAATATTAGGGTTTTTTATCTTAATAAGTGAATGTATGATCAATTAAATATCTATTATAGTTCTATGATCCATCTCTAGTCACATAAATCTAAATATGTCTAGGTTACATATATGTGGTGGTAATAATATACATTCATCCAATTTGGGTCTTGGAGTGTTATTTTCTCTCTAATATTATAAATGATACATATTATACCTAACATCATATTTAGCATGCATAAAGATGAATGCACAAATTATATTATCTTGTTCCTAAATATGCCTTAAATATAAGAATATAAGAATACACTATATGGGCTATATGGAAAAGAGTATAGTCCAATTTAACATGTCATACAAAGTAAACTTATCAAAACCTAAAGTTACTCATAATTACATTTATAAAACTATCTTTATTACTTATATTTTTACATCAAAATTTATTTATATCAAACTATATAGTATGTCTTCAAATTCCTCACCAATTCATGTAGAATTTTTTAATATCATAAACATATATATGCATGTATGTATCTAGGGTCATTATTCATGATAAGAATTAATCAATATTTTTGTTGTTTTTGCTACAATTGACTTACGTTATTATTCCATCTTAACTTAATTTCCATGTAAGAATTTGATGCATTTAAGAATTGGTCTCATCAAAGTATATTAGTTTATCACCATAACAACTCATGTTATCCTCCTATATAGTGTTATCTTGATTAGTTTAAGTGTTTTTTTAGTTAATATACTAGTTGATTTTATTAATTAATTTCAAGAAATAGATATCACAAGGACACTCAGAATGACCTTTTAAATGATGTAATATTACCGATCATCGTTAATCAGTTGTTTGGTCACATCTTATAGGTAGAGGGTGATTCTAAATTCCTTTTAGACCTACTTGGCTAAACAAAGATGTCAACAATGGATCTTCATAAGATATACAAACTTGTTGTCGTGGTTGAACTCTTGTTGATCTCAATAGATCAACTCCAGATCACATTCAAGTACATGAAACAATCAAGAACTCATGTAATCCTTCATTGACCTACATGGAAGTGAGTATGAAGGTCTTATGTTTTCAAGTTTCTGAGGTATTTGCAAGAACTCAAGTTTGATTAAAGCAGGCTGATGAACTCATATGTATAGGTTTCAAATGAGGTATGAGGGGATTTGATGGATCCTTTCATATTGTCAAGGAGGCTATCTTGTAGTGATTCAGTTCTTGGGACTTATAGTTTATGGAGAGGCTTGTGTTGAATATCTATCTATCGCCATGTTCAAGGGTCTCAAGGGTTAGTATGAGGAAGTATAGGATGCAATGAGGAGGGTTGACAATGTTATGACATGGTTGAAATATGGGTTTAGGTACCAATGCCATTGCATTTTTTGGAGAGGTCAAATGCCATATTGAATTGGTAGTTGAATCGATTGTACAAGATGGATGGTATGAACGAATTCATTTCAATTAAAGAGATATTTTTGGATCAACAAACGTCCATGGAGGGGAACACCACTATTCACGTCATGATTTATCCTTTACATTATACAAATATGAGATAAGGGAAGGTTAGATCAAGTGTAAATGTAGCAAGATCAAATTAGTAAAGGAGATGGTCAATGTGGGACATAAATAACACAGATTTAGAGAAAAAGATAGAGGAATGGGATGATTGGGATAACATAATAGTATAATTTTACTAAAAGTTGTTGGAACATAGTGTTACATATCTTGATTTGGCTAGTTAAGTGTGAATCGAACCTTTGTTAGCTCATGCTTGATTCAATGTAACACGTGAAATATCATATGTATATTGCGTGATTACTTAACTTTATATACACCCAAACCATGTAATCATAATTTTGTTGGTTACAAGCGCACATACACATTACTCAATAAATGAAATATAATATTCTATTTCAAAAGCAATTAGTTTTCCAAAAAAGATTATTTGATTCATGAAAGGCATGTTCAATATATGTATAGTCAAATATCTATAATTTAATGAAGTTATACTGAAGTAGTGCGAGAAGTTGGATTCATGACCAGATTTTAAAAATATCTTAAATAAGATGGAATTACTTATTTAAACAAAAGAAATTACAAATGCAAATCAACAAATTTGAAATGAGGTTTTTGATGAGGGGAACTATCAAATTTTATCTCAAAGTAGATCTATTACCCAAAATTTAGTATGTTCCATTGAGTTATTAGTTTTCATCTTACTAATGGCCTGCTTTGGTTCAAAAGTCAGACAAATTAATTTTCAAGGTATCTCATTCTTTGACAACCTTTCTAGAGATATTGTGATTTCATCCACAAAGAAAGGGAGCCCATATGAGGTCCCATAACCTAAGGTCACCACTCACACATAAACCCCCCAATGTCTACTAATAGGTTGCCAAAACTCATTCAATATTTGGGATTATATCTTTAGACACTTTTCAAGATTTACCATTGACCAAAACGTTCTAAAAGACTACCCAATTCAAGAAAACATCCTAAAAAGCTTTGTCATTCTAGAAACCACATTTTTGAGCTTACAGCCTCATGCCAAAAGGCTTATCAAATTTTACTTGCAAACTATGTGCTTTCATGAACATACCAAATATTTCTTTACCATTTAAACACATGCTTCATTTCCAAGCTACACATACCTCCATGTTTGACCAACAATACCTACTTGAAGGGCCTCCCAACTCTGGTTGGACCTTTCAAATAAAGCTTCCTAGTTATGCCATATGGCCAATCAATCATCAATCGATGGACATAACTTATGACTAAATCTACTTTCTATTCCTTTATCTTTACATATCAATTCCATTTGAAATGAAGGATCTTCTAGCGTGAGTAAGATGTCACCCAATATCATGATGGTCTGGCCATATATGGATAACCCACCATAGTTTTATAACATGACCTGAAATTGGACCGTCATCTCACTTTCATTTTCATATATGATGGTCTTGGACCATGAAATAAAACTAGACTATCACCCACTTCCACTTCCATAACTATACGATCCTAGACTAAAACCTTAAACTATATCCATGGGTCCTATACAAAGACCTTAAAAGAGAATTTGCATGTTAATGTCTCTTATTTTTTCATCTTTTTGTAATGAGGATATGTTTTAGGAGAGGCTTAATCAAATTGAGTAAGAACTAGAGAACCAACGAGATGTTTTGAAGCCTAAAAATCAGGACCCCCTTCAATACATCAATAGGAGCCATACTAGATCATACAAGAATATTCAATAGAGATGGAAAAATCAGATGTTGTTGAATAACATTCCAAAGGAGGTGTGATTGCTCAAATTATATCATATTTTCATGACATTTTAGCTGCACATTTCACTCAACTTAACCATATTTCTACTCCAATTCATGCTAAGATATATGTTTCTTATTGGTCTTACTCATGTCATGGTCTGAATTGCAGGTACACCACATTTCCATTTATATGAAATAAAAATGCCCAAAATCTGACCTTTTGGCATTCCCGAAGTTTCCCCAAATCTTAGAGCTCAAATCCTACAAAAAAGTGACAACATTGCGTGTGGATCGCAGACACGACGTGTGATTCTCAGTCAGTCAACCCTTGAATCAACTACAGTCATGGTGTGTGACCCGTTGACACAGTGTGATGTGAGAAATCCCAAAATTAGATAAAAAGTTGCCCTTACGTCATGTGCACATTCTACACGACATGTTACTTGTGATTGTGGCCTGACTTATTCAAATAACTAAATCTAACACGGTGTGTGACTTGCAAACACAACATGTCATATTTATTTTCTAGTAAATTTTAAAAGAACAGTTGCTCATATTCATTAGATATAACGAGCCACTTCCATTGAGAAGTGTACCACGTACCATTTGGAGCAGTTAGAGGCCAGAGATGAGTCCAAATCTTTTGAGGGGTGATTTTGGAGAGAAAGCTAGTATTTCTCAGGAGAGAATCCATTCTTGGTTCATTTTCTCTTCTCATTTCCTTTATAAAGCTGTATAGAGGAGGTTGCTGAAGCTAGGAGCATTTTATAGAGACAGATCTCCACCTCTTGGTCGGGAATCTTCATATTTTCTTCACTCCCACAGATTTACCTTTTTAGTCCTCTTTATCTACTCATGATTCTTTCAATGACATAACATTTATGCATGTATTTTCTCACCATGAGCGAGTAAACTCCTTTTCTTGGACATGGGAGAGTAGATCTCATGTCATAACTCATGTGATCTGAATTTCATGTTTAAATATTAGTTAATCTTCTTCTTCAAAATGATTTATGGTATTTATCTTCTTGTATGCATGGTCGACCATCATATTTACATGTTTTATGCTTCTTATTATTTTGGGAAGATTTATTAAGAAGTAAGGCATAGTCATTTTGACAACATGTCCTTGACTATGGGAATGGCTAGGATCATGTTGAGGGTTCTAGGTTGTAGTTTGAAACCATGTATATGTATGGAAATGCTATACGAGACTAGGACTATCTTATATCATTGGGAAATATATTAGATGAAATCACCCTACCCTTCGAAGATTGACTAATGTTAGTGAGATTCATGGTTCTTTATTAAGTTATGACGTGGAAGTGAAATCCCATATCTAAGATTCTCATGGTATGATCTTCAATCATTCTCCAAGTAATTTGTGTTTTTAATTTTCTTGTTTAAAATTTAAATTGATTTGATCCAAACCCATCTTTTAATTGAAACCGACTTAGATTGTTGAAAATTAGCAGTTTTGTGCCTAACTAGCCTAGCTCCATGTGGTTCGACCATGGCTACTATTCATCTAGTATACTTGCGAGTGATTGACAAGTTGAGACATTTAATTATTTTAAAACTCGCTTGCCTTTGGCAATCAAAAACTTTTTGACGCCGTTACTGGCGAGCTATGGTAATTTTTAGTTAGAGTAAAAGTGTTAATTAATATCTGAGACTAAGTCATCATTTTACATTATTCATATTGTGATACCTTTTAGTCTTGCTATTCTCACTTAACAATTTCTTTTGTAGGGTGCATGTGTCGTTCTAAGAGAGGTCTTGACACATCTATTTTCTTAGACCTAGAAATCGAGCGAACTTTTTGTAGCCGAAGGAGAGAAAAGAAAAGTGATAACTCTTAAAGCTTGGGGGTATCACAACCATCGTCACCCCCATTCAACACCTTCACCACCACCTTCACCAGATTACCACCAAGAATCGGAGATGGAAGACATTCGCATGCTAAAGGAATTTGTGGTACCGACTGCCATAAACATTTGTAAATCCATTGATCATCCAGCTATTGAGGCTAACAACTCCTTTATCAGCCCCACCATTATGTAGATGATCCAGCAAAATAGATGTGGAGGAACTCCTATATAAGATCTAAATCTTCACATAGATGATTTTTTGCAGTACATGAACACCTTCAAGATTAATGGTGTTCCCGCTAAAGGAGTACGTCTACTGTTGTTTCCATTCACTGTATGAGACTGAGCCAAGGTGTGGTTATACTCTTTGCCCAAAAGATCCATCAAAAGTTTGGATGAACTGTTGAATACTTTTCTTGCCAAATACTTTCCTCCTAGTAAGGCCGCCCAACTAAGGATCCAACTCACCATTTTCAAGAAATAGAAACACTTTATGATACATGGTAGAGGTTTAAGGGCCTACAATGTCTTTTTCCTCACCACAATTTGACCAACTAAATACTGCTACAAACCTTCTATGAGGGTTATTCTATAACACCCGTATGACTGTGGGTAGTGCTACAAATGGAGCACTTATGAACAAATCCTACAGAGAGACATATGACATCATTGAGGATATGATACTCAATCTTTAGTGGAGTTCTACAAGAACCAACCAACCCCACTCATCAAGTGGCACAACTGATTAGTCAAGTGGAAAACACACCGTCGATGTCGTTGACCTTATTGCATCCAAACTTGATGCTTTATCACAAAAGTTTGAAAATCTGAGCACGCACTCCATCCAAGTAGCTGAGAAAGTATGCAAAGCATGTGGATCCCCCGTGTATGACTCTTCTTCTTGTTTTTCCCCATAGATGAATGTTGGAGAGGTGCCAGAGCAAGCTAATACAGTAGGGAGTTTTCCCAACAAGCATATCTACAAACCCCACTCGAACACCTATAATATAGGTTGGAGATATCACTCAATTTTTCTTACAACAACTATCGTTAGAATCAACAATCATCAAATCAACATCAACAAAACCAAGGCCAGAATCATCAACAACAAGTGAGCAACCGACAACCCATGAATAATAACCAAATGTTGAGATTCAACAACAACAAGAACTACAATCAACCTCAACCTAAGTCAACTTTGGAAAGCATGCTTGAAAATTTTGTGTCAACATAGATTCAACAAAATGAAGAATTTTGTGCACATGCGTTACTCTTGGAAGATGGTATCACTCAACTTTCTTCTAAGGTAGACATCATTGCTACTCATACAAAGATGCTAGAAATTCAAAATTCACAGCAAGCTCTTGCAAATCAAAGAGCCTCTTCCAACTCACCACCAAGCCAACTGGAGATGAATCCACGTGAATGCAAGACCATTTCTTTAAGGAGTGGAAACATTCACTACTACAGAACACGCCTTTGGCGTCAGTTGTTTAACCCCTTTTAGCGACGGTTTTCAAGCGACGCCTATGTGGGCGCCGCTAAAGGTCGAACTCTTCGGCATCGATTTTATAATCGACGCCTATATGACTTATAGGCGTCGATTATATATAGTCGTCCGACGTCTATAGGGTTCGCGCCACAAAAAAGGGCACCACCTAGGACCCTTTCTGCGTCAGTTAACAACTGAACAACCGACGCCATACTCCTAGACGACACGGCCATGCTTCGCTGCACGACCGTGTTTATTACAATAGGCGTCAGTTTTATACGAATAAGCGATGCCATTTCCACCACGACTGTGGTTTCCTGCACAGTCGGATTGTTTGTCATATTAGGCGGCAGTTTTATCCAAAAACCGACGTTGTAGGCCTTTGATGACGGTTTTCTATAAATAACCGACGCCTATATTTTAATTTTTTTTTCTTATCAGTTTGCAGGCCTGCTGTGGCTGGTCAGCAGGATGAGAACCTACAATTCAGTTTTCTGAACTGCAGGTTTACGACATCCATTGATATCAGCCTACAAACAGGCCACAAACATGCAAAATCAACAAATATTTTTTCACACAAGTAGATACATTCAGACATCAGTTCAATTCTCACATTAACACATGTAGAAACATTCAAATACATGTAGAAACATTCAAAAATATTCATTTACAAAATATCATTCAACATCGCTATCAGCATCCCAATTATATCTTACAATCGCCACTGCTTGTATGGCTTTTGTCCATTCTTCTCTTACTTCATTTAATGCTTCCATCGTATATGGAGCATGTACATTTTTTAAGCGTTTACCTATAGTGTGGTCAGTTTTAAACACATGCAAAGAGAATGATGTATATATATAAGTAATAATATAAAAATAAGATTGATATATTTCATACTAACTAATGAGACTATATATAATACCTCATGTATGGTATTAATATCCAATGCGGTATGTCGGATAATCATCTGCATAAATCACATCACATAGTATGCGCATGCCCAGCCGTTGTCTTGTGTAGCGCACTATAAATTGAAACATACAAAATATTAAAAAATACAACTAAGCACAGTTCACATAAATAATATATACATTGGAGTCGGGAACTTACTTTTACGTTATCCCAAATTATTAGCTGGTTCTTTCTCCTTGGGACATTTCCTCCAGCATTTTTGAATGCATCTAAACCCCTACATGTTAATATAACACAGTAAATTGCATAATTAAATAGTAATGTAATAACATATGTTAACGGATATAAAAGTGAAATATTTCTCACCAGAATAATGACATTCTCATTACGTGTCCAATTTTAGTATTCAATGTACTTCCCGCAGGATCTAGATAATAAATAGTGAACGTCCCGGGGACAATAACTAGTAACTCCCAATGTCTACCGCTAGAGGTAAAAAAGTTAAAAATTAATAACTCAAAATGCACAATAAAAATGGAATTTTCTTAAGTCCAAATTATAAATAAAGTAAACTTACTTGACATTGAATGGAGCTATTATTATCGTCTTCTTTTGCTGACCAAAAATTGTAAAAGCATCTATACAGTATTGTTGAACACTATCAGGGTCTTTAGCTACCATACTAATCAATGATGGAATCAAAAATCTTACATGATCAAATGCAAATTGTTTGCATTGATCTTCGACTAAGTAGCTGCAAAACATGTATTACATATGCATTAATATATAATAAACCAGATCACAAGATCTTACACAAGGTATATGGATGTATAAACAAGATATCACCTTATCCATGTCTCTATCATTGATGTATTCATCCAATCATACATAAACAACTCAATAATATCTTGTATAAATAAAGAGCTATCGTATGATTGGCCTGCATAGTCTGCTTCTAAAGAAACAATTATAGGGTAATGTATATTATGTGCCCGTAGCCAAAATGCCATTCCCCTACAAGCAGGACCTAACATGTATTTTAGGTCAGTTGGAACCCAACTTGGTAATGCAAGAAGTGGAGGTGGAGGCCTAGGTGCTCCGAGTGTCTTCTTTTTAACCTGTATATATAATTTCAGATCAGTTGACCTCATATATACACATTAACAATCTAAAGTAATGTAAAATTATCTTACAATTTTAGTTGTGTAGATGACATCTGCTTTGGGCCACAATATCACCCCGCCTTCTGCCTCAGCAAGTGTATCAATATCCGGGTGGGGATATGGCAATGTAGCTTCCCTCCAATCGGGTAACACATGTATCGGGCTCACACGAACGTAGCCCTGTGGCATTGGAGTCCCGTGAAACATTGCCCCAGGAAGGGACGGGTAATCCTGCGCCTCTGCAACAACATGTCTTGCATTCTTAAGCGACATGGCTTCAATGCCTACAAATTTACGTAAAGAATATTATACATACAAACATATCATCTTAAAAAGACTAGCTACAATGTCATAAACAATACTTACAACAGACGTGTTAGGCGGTGGGTCTACATGATTACTTGTAGTCTGTACATCAGGAGAAGAGTGGGTCGCCATAGGTTGATTGGAAGTCTGAGATGCCTGCCACCGCAACAATTCTTCCTTGACCTTCTCATCAACTATATCATTGACCTTCTTGGCAACTATATCCTCGACTCTATTATTCTCCTATACATGGATAAAAGAAACATTAGCTTCTTATTATTGAATTCCCTTTTGCAGTAACATTCTTAAAAAAGAATAGGTTACCTCTTCTTGTGAAAGTCCCGCTATGGGTTTGCGCTGGGATGGCCCAAAGAATGCTTTGATGCCCACACCAACGCCTGCACCCCTAACACGTCCAGGATGCTCTGGGTTACCCAGAGCAATTGTCAATTAATCCCTTGTGCCCTGAGGGATGAACATGCCTTGTTTCCTCTGCTTGTGCAACTCCCGCTAATCACCATCAACAGAAATTGGTAAGTTAACACCACAAATAATCAATATTCAAACGATTGCTCTAAGAGTTGTATTTTACCATTTTCGCAGCCGCCTCAGCAATTACATGCTTCTTTATTTCACCCTTCTTGTTTTGCCTCCCAGCTATCCAGATATCATGGCGAGGCATGGGTGTAGCAGACTCTTGAGTAGCAGCAGACTCCTGAGTAGCAGCAGACTCCGCCTGTAGTCTTTGGCGAACGCTTGCATAGCCCTTTGGACCCATATTGTGGTCATGCACATTCAGTGCACACCTTGCTTTTTGCGCCTCACTGAGGGCCTAGTTAGTATGCACATTAATGATTTGGTTAGTAGCACTAAATGTTAATCTTGAATAGGGGAATACAACATATATTAATTAAATTGGGAGTGACACCTAATACCTTGAATTCTTCAGATTTTCTTGAAGCAACAAAATTGTCCCAATCTTCTTTGTCCAAGAAGTTCCATTGTTCAAGGGCTGACTTCTTCTTCTTATCATCATCTTTTATGTATTCTCTGTTGAGATTTGTCCTATAGTTCCTAAGCATCTTTCCAGCGCGTTGCATCACACTTTTATGATGCAGCTTCTCATCTAATGTAAACATATTCTGTAAAATAGAATTCTTATTAACTAGTATCCAAAAATAGAATTGCAAATAATATAATTTGTAATCTACAAAATAGAATTGCAAATAATAATAACTCACACATAAATCCTTCCATATCAAGTCTTTCTTCCCCTGAGGAACTTTATGCCAATTATCATACTTAACACCACAATGGCTTCGAGTGACACACCCAAGATAGTTTACAAAATTATTGCGGTTCACTCCAGTTGCATTTCCTCCATTATCAAACTCCACAACCAATTTGGATCCACTGCCACTTAGCGCTATTAACTTCTTCAACAGAGTGATGCCCCTTTTCTTGTTAAGTGTTTGGTGCTGCGCATCAAGTTGCTCCAGTGCTTCAGTGGGTACATGTGCATCATCAACCTAAAATTTGACAAAAATAAACACACTGAATTAGCGCAATATAGAAATATGGGATATACGACATAACTAGAAGATAATGAATTTTATAGAAATACAGGATATGTTTTTAGAACTTACATTGGTATCCTCACCATGCTCGTCATGGACAACATGCTCATCATGGACTTCATGCTCATCATGGACATCATGCTCATCATGGTCAGCCATCTGAAAATGTCATTAAAAAGGCAAACATTTAGCATTTGTATTAACTAGAAGATGAATTGACTACAAGTGTGCGTTTTGGGTTTTCTATGTAAATGACCTTAGAACATCTATGTAATCACTTGTAATGATGAATTGACTTGTAAATTAGAAGAGAAAAATGTTTGGGACAAATTTCACCAAGTGCTAATCACTTTAAATGCAAATTAGAAAATGGATTACAAGCACTTGGTCGGTCGAGTTTTCCTGGATTGAAACTCGACCGATCATCCTTGGTCGATTTTTTGAAGATTGCATCGGTCGAGTTGTGCACTCACATAACTCGACCGATCAGGTAACATGCCATTTCCGGTTAAATGGTCGGTCGAGTTTTGTCCGAAATTTTCTCGAAAATCCAATACACATTATACACTTACATCCTAAGTGAGATTAGGTGTTCAAGAACAGTCCCAAACTGGGGACTATCCAACAGCAAACATGGCCGTATTAACTAGAAGATAATGAAAAATCAAACCTGAAAATGATATTGATATTAAAAAAGCAAACATTTAGCTTCAATAAAAAAATATAAACATACATGCCTCTAAATTTGTGATCTTTTATCAATTAACAATCTTTCATTGTGATCTCCGCGCACATATAAGTCATCATTAGCTTCAATATTTTGTGGAGTTGGCAACCCAACTGAGAATGGACTGGAGTCATCATACTTATCATAGTACTCTTCTTCATCTATAGGATCTTCAATGAACTGTCTTTTACCATGAAGAACAACCGATCATTTATCAAAAGATAGGAGGTGGATCGGTGTGCTCTACCCTACAACTATCCAACATCATGCACAATGTTTCTAAAGATAGGAGGTGGATCAGTGTGCTCTACCCTACAACTATCCAGCATCGCATCAACGATGTCTACTGGAACTGGTTCGTTCACATCTACGTCATCGGAGGCAATTTCTTCTTCCACCCAAGCACTGCTATCGACATCTACTGGTTTTGAGTTTGAAATCTCTCCATGCCAGTGCCATTCTGTATAGCCTTGTACAATCCCGTTGCACATGACATGACTTTTGATTTCCTCACCAGTGCTGACTTTCAAGTTGTTACCGCAATGCCTACATGGACAGTAGAACCTATCTGTAGGTTTTTTCCTATGTTCCTCGGCAAATCTAATAAACTGATCAAGACCAGATATAAACTCTGGGGTACAGTGATTGCGAATGGACATCCATGATCTATCCATTCTATGATCAAAGAGAAAACAAGTATATATTAGGACAAGATTAGGGTATACACTTACATCCTATCCAAGATTGTTCACTTTCTAGGCCAACAAACACATGTGATGTCATTCTTATATATAATAATTGTGTACCACCTATCCCATCCTTGAACACTTAATCTCACTAGTAAGTGTATAATGTGTATTGGGTTTTCAAAAAAATTTCGGCAGCATTTCCCTGCTGTTCTCTAAGTACATATGTACTTAGAGAACAAACGAGGAAATGCTACCGAAATTTTCTCGAAAACCCAATACACATTATACACTTACATCCTAAGTGAGATTAGGTGTTCAAGAACAGTCCCAAATTGGGGACTATCCAAGGTTTACTCCTAATGAGTAAATCTTGGATGGGTTTCTAGGCCAACAAACACAATAATAGATATGTACATGTTAGGGTTTCATCACAATTGATGTTAGGGTTTCATCAATGTTAGGGTTTAATCAAATCAAATTAGGATGCTACAATGGACAAGTTTAAATCTTATTTCAACATGCATCAAAATTTACTGAATTAGGTCAAGCATTAGAATTAGAAGCACAAATATATGCAAGCAAAAGATTTGTTCGTATCCTAGAATTTACATAAACCATTACATATAGATTTGTTCATATCCTTACCAACAGCAAACACAGCCGTGGCTGTGTTGGCCTACCACGGCCGTGCTGGGAAGGACGGCCGTGGTAGGCCAACACAGCCACGACCGTGTTTTCTGTAGGTAAAGAGCTAGGGAGAAAGAAGAACAGAGGCTACGGCTAATACCTGGAGAGCAGAGCAGCAAGCAGCGGGCGGTGACAAGGAAGAAGACGGCGCGACGGCGACGCAAGGAGGAAGGCGGTGTGGTGGCGACGCAGGGAGGAAGGAGCCGCAGTAGGGCGTGAGCAAGGAGGAAGGCGGCGCGGCGGTAACGCAAGGAGGAAGGCGGCGGGCGGCAGCGGCGACGCAGAGCAGCAGCAGCGCTGTCGACGGCGAGGAAGCAGCAGGCAGCGTCGGCGGCGAGTGAGAAGCAGCAGGCACCAGGCGGCGAGCAGCAGCGGGTGATGAAACAGAAGAAAGGGGAACAGTTGCTGTTCGTGGGTCTATTAAGTTGGTAAAAGGCGTCGGTTATCAAATACAAACGACACCTAACGTCTTCAGCGTCGGTTCCACTTAAACAACCGACGTCAAATTAGACAAATTTTACCCTGAATAATTTGGCGGGAACCATTATCGGCGTCGGTTATCAAAGGATAACCGATACCTAAGCTGGAACTTTTCGCACAAATTTTCATCTTATATAGGTGTCGGTTTGATGGTAAAAAACCGACGCTGTATGTGACACTTTGGGGCCAAATTTTTTTCGCTCGAAAATTGAATTTTGCGGGCGATTTTAGGTGTTGTTTTTTTGTTACCCAGCCGATGTTGAATACAAAGTGGTACCCGTGTCTTGACTATAGACGTCGGATGACCTACATCACCGACGTTGAATGTTATAGGCGTCAGATTTCCTAAATAACCGACGCCCAGAAAAGTGACATTGAATGCTGTTTCTGTACTAGTGATTATTGAAAGGCCCTCAACGATAGATGAGAAGAAAGTTGATGATAATATAGAAGATGATGCTGAGAAAAAATAAAGGAAGAAAGATACAACTGAAGAGCAACCATCTTACAAGCCTACTGACCCCTTTCCTCAAAGGTTAGCACACCAGAAAGAAGATGGAAAATTTCATAGGTTCATGGACATTCACAACAAACTATATGTTAACCTTCCCTTAGCATAAGTCATTGCTCGAATGCCTACCTACCCAAAGTTCCCAAAGGACCTATTAACCAAGAGGAGGAGGATAGATCAAGTGGAAACCGTCATGTTATCTGAAAGGATGAGTTCCATCATTCAAAATAGATTACCGGAGAAACTTGATGATCAAGGTGGTTTCACACTTCCATGCAAGATTGGTGATGTAATGTTTGATAAAGGTTTTAGTTGACCTTGGGGACAATTTAAGCCTTGTTCCTTTACATTGTGGGAGCAGGTTGATATTGTAGACTTGAAGCCCACCAAGATGACCATTCAATTGGTAGATCACACCATCAAGTATCCAAGAGGAATTGTTGAAGATGTACCTATTCAAGTGGGCAAGTTCTTTATCCTGTGTGATTATGTTGTGATAGGTATGAATGAGGTTCTGTCCAATCCTATCCTCTTTGTAAGACCCTTCCTCCACACAACTAATTGCATAGTTTATGTACGGCAAGGCAAGATCACCCTTAGAGTAGGAGGGGAAGTTATAGAAGTCTCTATCCTAGACACAATGAAAGCTCCAAACAATATGGAGGATATCTGTCTGGTTGATTGTATTGACAAGTTTATGGAGGAGGATGAAGACTTTTCTGAGAATTGAACACCACCATGGATACATAAAATTTAGATGTTGTCTCCAGTTCTCTATCTCATGAACATGTTTCATCATTGAAGAACAACTATTGTAAACCCTCCAAGGAGAACAAGGTAGAACTCAAAACCCTTCCATTGGGGCTAAGGTATGCTTTTCTTGACCCTAATTCTACATCTCCTATCATCATAAACATCAATTTTAACCGATGAACAAGAAATAAAATTGCTAAATGAAATGTGTTTGCATAAAAAAGTAATCAGTTACTCAATCTATGATTTGAAAGGCATCAATCCCTCCATTTGCATGCATAGAATTAATCTATAGGAAGACGCTAAGCCTTATGTAGAACCTCCTAGATGTTTAAATCAGAATATGCTTGAGGTTGTTAAAAAGTAATTTTTCAAGTTGAAAGATGCATGGATTGTTTACCCCATAAGTGACAGCCCTTGCGTTAGTGCTATTCATGTAGCACCCAAAAGGGGGGGTACAACTGTTATCAAAGGGGATAATACTGAGTTGCTTCTAACCCGTGTACCCATAGGATGGCGCATGCGTATAGACTATAGGAGGCTGAACAAAGCAACATGTAAATACCATTTCCCATTGCCATTCATTGATTTAATGCTTGAGAGATTAGCCAATCATTCCTATTTCTACTATCTTGACGGTTATTCTGGATTCATTCAAATATCAATTTATCTGTCGGATCAGGAAAAGACATCTTTTACATGAACCTATGGCACATACGCCTATAGACGCATGCCATTCGGTCTTTGCAACGCACCAACAAATTTTCAGCATTACATGATGGCTATCTTCTCAAATTTTATCGAACGAACAATGCAAGTTTTTATGGGTGATTTGAACTTATAGAGGAACTCTTTTGATGGTTGTTTGTATTACTTGTCTAAAGTCCTTGAGTGTTGTAAGAAGGTTGACCTAGTACTAAACTAGGGGAAGTTCCATTTCATGGTACAATCCAGAGTAGTACTAGGCCATGTGATTTCTAACAAACGTATTGAAGTTGACAGAGCAAAATTGGAAGCAATAGAGAAGATGTCTACCCTATAAAATGTCAAAGATGTTCAAAGCTTTTTTGGCCATGAAAGATTTTATAGAAGATTCATTAAAGATTTTTCCAAGATAGCTAAGTCCTTGTGCTGGTTACTTGCTAAAGATGTTGAGTTTGTGTTCAACGATGAATGTCAAACTGCCTTCAAGAAGCTTAAGGATGCTCTCATTCCAGCTCCAATCATTCAACCACTAGATTGGGATGCACCCTTTGAGTTGATGTGTGACGCAAGTGAATATGCCATTGGTGTTGTACTTGGTCAACGAAAGGACAACAAGTTGCAAGCTATCCACTATGCTAGTAAAATGCTTGATGAATCCCAGATAAACTATGCTATGACTGAGAAAGAGATGTTATCCATAGTATATACCTTCAACAAATTTCATCAATATCTAAAGAGTTCCAAGGTTGTGGTCTATACTGACCATGTTGCCATCAAGTATTTGCTGAATAAGAAGGACGCTAAACCACGTTTGATTCGATGGATTTTTCTACTTCAAGAATTTGATATCGACATCAAAGACAAGAAAGGAATCCAAAAAAATGTTGTTTATCACCTTTCTAGAGTGACTACAAGTGAAAAGGATGTATTGCCTATTGACAATTACCTCCCCCATAGAGATATTATATGTTGTTGATACACCGCAAGCACCATAGTTTGTAATCATCACCAATTTTCTTGCCACATGACATCTTCCACCTGATCTCACTAATAAGTAAAAGAAGATTTCTTTGCATGACATCATATTTTATTGTTGGGACAACCCAATGTTGTTCAAACAAGGAACTGACGATCTGATCCAGAGGTGTGCAACTGAAGAGGAGATACCAAGCATCATTTCTGGCTGCCATTCTTCTTCCTATGGAGGTCACTTTGGGGGAGAAAGGACAGCTACCAAGATCCTTCAAGTTGGATTCTATTGGCCAACCTTTTTTTGAGATGTTCATGATTATGTCAAAGCATGTGACAAATGCCAAAGGACCAGTGGGATATCAAAGCGAGACAAAATGCACTCAACTTCATCTTGGAGATTGAGGTGTTCGATGTATGGGGTGTTGACTACATGGACCCCTTCCCTTCCTCTTGTGGTTACAACTATATATTGGTCACCTATGATTATGTCTCAAAGTGGGTAGAGGCCATCCCTACCCAAGCTCCTGATGCTAAGTCTGTGCACAAGTTGTTTCAGAAGATTACCTTTCCTCGCTTTGGAGTTCCAAGAGACGTGATTTCAGATGGTGGGACACATTTCAATGAGAAACAATTCAAAAATCTTCTCACCAGATATGGGGTGACACATAAAATATCTACCCAATATCACCTCAAACAATTAGACAGGTTGAAGTGTCAAATAGACAATTGAAGAACATTCTTGAGAAAACAGTTTCAATCTCAAGGAAGGATTGGGCACTCAAGCTATATGATGCTCTTTGGGCATTCTAAACAGCATACAAGACTGCCATCGGGACCGCACCATTCTGACTCATCTATATAAAATCTTGCCACCTTCATTTGGAGCTAGAGCATAAAGCTTTATGGTCTATATCTTAATTTTGACATGAATAAAGTAGGTGAGAAACAAATGTTGCAACTCTAGGAGCTTGAGGAGCTCATGCTCGACACATACAAAAATGCAAAGATTTAGAAGGAGCAAACGAAGGTATGGCATGACAAGAAGATAAGGTGAAGAGACTTTGTTGAAGGAGATCAGATGTTGTTGTTCAATTCAAGACTAAAGCTTTTTCTAGGAAAGCTTAGATCCAAGTGGTATGGAACCTTCCTAGTCTTGAAGGTTTTTCCTTATGGGACAATAAAGATGTAAGGAAAGCAGTCGATGTTCAAGGTTAGCAAACAATGTTGCAAGCTCTATACTAAAGGAGGGAAGATAGAACCATGAGCATCATGCTCCCTCGCTAAACCTTACTGAAGAAGAATGGAGTCTACTTCCAAACTCCAAACAGAAGGTCTTTGTGGGACACTTCCCCACATTTAGATAGTTTCTTTTGTTTCATTTCCTTTAGTGTTGCTTAGATAGTCATCTACTTCCAAATAAGACCTCATGGTGTTGCACTGTTGAATTTGTCAGTAAACATCAAGTAATCATTTGTATTTTTGCAGGTGGAGATCACTTCTACCAAAAAGAATAAGGAGACAAAGTTGTGCAAAATCATGTTGCAACACGACGTGTGGGCCACCCCACATGGCGTGCAGATAATTTCACAAATTCATAGAATATCATAGAAATTTCCTCTTACAACGTGTACGAAGACAACACGGTGTGGCAACAATCGAAGAAATCTAAAGCTAAAGAATTTTCAATAACACATCATGTTGAATTATTTTGATGGAGATCACAGTTTCACAGAAAAATCATCTTACACCGTGTTAGCGCCAGCCACACCGTGTGATTTTTGAGAATAAAAATAATCTAATTTCACAGTGAATCAGCATTAAGCTATGTGATCTCCAACCACGGTGTGTGCAACTCATGACCAAAAATTCCATATTTTTGATAGAGTTTTCTCTTTATGGCATGTAGCAGGTCTTTACGATGTGTCATTGTGCACAAAATTGGGGAAATTCAATCAATCCTTACGTCGTATGCTCCATCATTACATTGTGTCACGTTGCAACTTAAGTGACCAAACCCTAAACTTCAGTTCATTCTATTTCTCCCCTCACTCAGCGCAGCCGCCTCCTAACCCTACCTCCACTCTCAACAGTCACGTCATGGACGAAAACTCAAGTTTTGGTGTGCCCTTTGCCAACCACACCCACAGACCACCATCGCCGTAGCTCTAGGGGTAGTAACAAGGAAGCCGACAACCACAACCAATCTTCATGCATCCTCATCATCTCATGAAGGTGGACCACCATCGTATGCCCTCCATCACTCACCAACTACAGATTCCAACCATCCACACTGAGATCAACTGCCAGAAAACCAAGAAGAGAAGACAATACCACCGTCCTCCACCAATCTCAGCTCAAATCCATAGATTTTCCACCGCAACACGTTGTAGCGTTCTCTGCTACGTTGTGTTTGTGTCTGTGGAGGGTTGAAGATAATCAACGGGTCTTACATTGTGTGTGGTCACCACTATACCGTGTCACTCTCAGTCAAGCGTGGAAGAAGAACGATATCAACACACCGTGTGGGTCACCGCTACACCATGTTGATATGTCCAACAAATGAATAATGCCTAGAATGAAGATTTTTGCAAAGTGATCCTATCCCAACCCCAAGGAATCTTCCTCTGGTTCTCCCTACGTCTCCTTGGCACACTTCACACTAAATGTAGAGGAGGACATCAACTACCTTCACCTTGGCTCTCGTCGGGTGGTCCCGACCATGTTTGTACATGATAACCATATGGAAATACTAGGCATTTTGAATGAGGATAAAGAATATATTGTTTTTCTAAGTCTGGGTATTTGTTGTTTTGATTGTGTTGTTACTTACCCCGTGTGACCTATGAGTTTCTCACAACTCTCAAAATAGCAGAGGACATGTATGATAAACATGAACCCTTTAGACTAATTTCTTTCCATTTGATGAATAAACCTTTCAAACTGACTTTCAAATGGTTTTGTAACTTGCTAGAATTCGATTATGACAACAATATTATCATGCCAGAACAATTTGAGCCTATCACCTTCTGGAGCCAAATCACTGAGGAGACCTCTACAATCTTGCTAAAGCTAGAGTGTCTCATGTTAACTTCATTTTTCAATACATTCACGACCTTCTCAGCACAGGTGTTTTTGCAAGGAAGGAAACACAAGGTATAGTTGGTAAACTTGATTTATTTTCTTATGGGACACATTGCATAATTGTGATATGAACATCGAGTACCATTTTATGTCACGAGCTGTAAAGATCCAGAAAGAAGCAAAGGGAGATATTATGATAGGGGGCATTATCACAAAACTATTTATTTCTTTGAAGGTTGAAATATCCACTATCGATCCCCTAGATGGCGGGGAATATTTTGATTGTGATTGCCTCATTTCCACCGATATGTTGAGGAAATATAAGAATGGATAACTCTTCCACAAGGTTCACAACAAATCCTCTATCATCCAATTGCCTAATCCTACCCTCACAACTCTCAAAGATAAGGCCAAATGGAAGTATTTTCTAAATGAGGGACCTTCTATAGGTGCACAAGCCAGGTCTTTCTCTTCCAGGACTAATATTTCACCACCTCCATCCACAGGAACACAAATAGATTTCACTTTGAGATACCCATATACGAGGTAGCTCTATGGGTATGTTCAACACATATCTGATGATTAAGACACCCACATCTCTTAGCTCTCTCACCAGTATACTAGCATATCCCAGAGTATCATGTACATCCACACCATGGTGAAAAGAATGAATTCCTGGCACATCTCTCAAGGTCATTATGGCTATCCTCCACTTCCATCTCCACCTGCAGGATGCTCCTCCATGGATATCATCAACCCCAACTCGCTATTCCCAGAGCACCTCCAGCCTCCACAGAAAGGTTTTGACCCCTCTTTCTAAAGCACCTGAGGTAACCGGTTGTAAAATTCTTGAGTTTGTTATGAGCAATGAGGATACTACAAATTTCAAGAATAGGAGGGATACGACCGATCAATAGTTTTAGTTTTACTTTTCATGTCATTTGCAAGAAGTCATTTGCTTATGTCATTTAGTTGTTGCTTGCATTTTTTGCATTTCTTTTCACATCATTGCATGATTATTGAGTGAAAATTTTTGATCGATCCGCCTTACTACTTGAATCATCAGTTTGTACAAAGAACGTGGCTATATGATGACAAAATTGGGCAAAAATCATTCTAATTGATTTTTTAAAAAAAAATTGGCTATTCATATCTATATTTAGGTATTTGGATAAACATGATTTTCAATTCTCTACTCATGCTCTTAACCCATGTAATCATTCAAATGCTTGGAATTTCTCAACTTTAGAGCTTTCAGTAACAATAAAGATGACTTTGCCAATCTTATAATGCATTTTTCACTGCCATACTTAGAAAATTTTACAAAATGAAAATCTTCTTGCATGATCAAAATAATGAAGGGTGGCCTAGCATAGGACAGTGTGGTTCCAAATCAGATCCCAAATCACATAAAAAGGGGGAATTTGTTTCTTAAATAAAAAAATACAAACCCCACAAAAGATGGCTAAGGCGACCCACAATTCCACCAACCCAACAAAGGTTAAGGATAACGTCTAAAAGAGGAAAATTAATCCCCAAATGGTATTCTACGTGTGTGTAAGCCTATATTAATAGTCGAGTACCGAACAATGAAATCTGATTGATTTTTTTTTCTTGAATAATGGTGACATTGCAGGAAGATAGAAAATTTCATTTCAGTGAGCTTTGTGGCAAATCATTATATTTTGGCTCTGCCATCTTCTTTTTACTAATTTCTCTCTAGTTAGTTCTTTCAAAGCAAACTGAATACCTATTTGAACTTAAAATCTTATCTTGAGAGTTAGAATTGACTTCATGTTCAGTCACATATCTAAATTATAAAAATTTCCATTTTGAGATCTATCAATTCACATTCAATAGGATCTGATTTTTACCCATATGTTTATTCTAGCCATTTATCCAGTGCTTTTTTCTTGAGGAAAAGCAATGGTTCAAACTTAGGGGGATTTGATGTGCACAAATCATATCATATTTGTATGACATTTTAATTGCATATTTCACCCAATTTGACCATATTTCTACTCCAATTTATGCTAACATGTTTGTTTCTTGTCGATCTTACTCATGCCATAGTTTGAATTGTAGGTACACCACATTCCACTTATAATGAAAAAAAATGTCCAAAATATGACCTATTGGCATTCCTGGAGTTTTCCCAAATATTGTAGATCAAATCCTATAGAAAAGCGACAATACAATGTGTGTTTCACAGACATGACATGTGATTCTCAGTCAGCCGACCCTTGAATCAACTTTAGTCATGACGTGTGACCCGAAGACACAACGTGATGCGAGAAAGCCCAGAATTAGACAAAAAATTGTCCTTCCTCTGTGTGGTCATTTCACCCAACGTGTTACTTGCGATCGTGGCTCGACTTATTCAAAAAATTGGATTCGACACGACGTGTGACTTGGAAACACGTCGTGTCATGATTATTTTCTATTTTAAAAGAACAATTGCTCGTATTCGTTAGATATAATGAGCCACTTCCCTTGGGAAATGCGTCACATACCATTTGGAGTATTTAGAGGCCAAAGATGAGTCCAGAGCTTTTGAGGGGAGATTTTGGAGAGAAATCTAGGGTTTCTCGGGAGAACCCATTCTTGGATCATTTTCTTTTCTCTTTTTCTTTGCAAATCTATATAGAGGAGATAGTTGAAGAAAGGAGCATTTTTAGATATGAATCTCCACCTCTTGGTCAGATATCTTCATATGTTCTTCACTCCCATAGATTAATTTTTTATTCTTCTTTCTCTACTCATGTTTCTTTTAATGACATATCATGTATGCATGTATTTTTTCACCATGAGTGAGTAAACTTATTTTCTTGGACGTGGGAGAGTATCCCTGTAGGGAAATACGTGCACATAGTAGGCAATGGAAACAAAAAAATTCTATCCTTATTTCCCATAACAACAAGATCGTGTCAACAACTATGTAATAGAAAGGATGGTTAAAAGAGTTCATACCTGGTCCTGGAGCAAGTCCAACGACTATAACTCATTGTAGTAGTGCAACACTCCTAGTTGTACTGGGACTCGTCTGCAGTAGGTCCTAGTCTCCACCACGTATAGTAGACTCAGACGACATCTACAGTAGCTCCACCACATACCGGAGGCAAACATTGTCCTCCTAGTGATGGGCAACAACCACCTCGCCTCTATGGTAGTCCATACGGACCACCTAGAACTCCTGTTATTTTGTTAGAATAGACAAGAAGGGGTTTTCCTTCTTGTTGGTGTACTAGCTACCAACTTGCTCTCCCATAATTATTCTCCCTTGATATCCCTCCCTTTATTAGTAGGACTTGCTCGGGCTCTCTATTGGTTACCACAACCAGAGAGGATAATAATTGTCAGAGACAATTGAGTTGTGTCTGAGAAGACCCCAATACCCCTCTATTTATATGAGGGGTTAGATTTAGGGTTCCTAGTTTGTGTGGGAGTAGAAGGGACTAGAATATCATAAAATTCACAACCCGCAAGCGGCGAACCGATCATTTTGCCATTTTTCAATCGTATATGAATTGGCAATTTGAATCCAATTAATGCACAACATGACGTTAGTACTAATCCTTGATGCAACCAAATTTCTTCACAAATTGGGCGTCTCGCCCTACCGGTCGGTCATCTCATGACCCCAACCGATCGGTTCAATAGGTGAACCGGTCAGCTCGCTCCCCACTTTAGGAAGAACTCACCCAATTCAATTTCTTATCAACCTGACACTCCAACCAGTTGTTTCATTATATGAGCTGGTCAGTTGGGAGTCTAGTCAGCTAATTTGTTGCTCAAATTGAATATCTAAACACTTTTGTAATCAATTCAATTATCATTCATGATAAAACTCCTCTTCTAGGTAAATTTCTATGTGTGTGACCCTATAGGTTCCATATCACGTTGGCGCTGGATTCCCATAACTAGTTTATGACATCACAAGCAAAGAGTTGTGCCTAGTCACACATTAGTGCTACCCAAGTGAATGGAAAGTTGGAGAAAATTTTCAACCTACAATTTGTGTAAGGTGTTATAGTGATTGTACAATTCCTTTGTCTCTGATATCTGGAATGAACTCAAGGCATGGAATCACCATACTCTCAATGTTCCATCCATGTTCCTTGATCCAAGAACAAACTATCTGAGATATACATGACCTCAATATCATATATTTATTCACATATGCATGCACATGCTTTTCTCAGTCTCGCTTATCAAGTGTCCAGGATATCAAACTCCAGTAGGAGGGACAAATTCCATCTACAACACTCATAGTCAATCCACATGCGTCAAAACTACCCAATCATCACCGTTATGCCAATCCTTATTCAGGTTTACTTTGGATGATGTCAAAGTATACCAAATGACATGTGATGAGTGTAGTGACTTCAGGTCTAAGAATCACAATCACCACCTTCACTATGAGAGATGACTATGACCACCAAGTATGGTTTCCATGTGTCACTCTCAAGGTGGGTATGTCTGATACACTATTTTCTAACAAATATTTATGTTTATGGTTTGATATAACATATCATGACTGATGAGATTTTGTCATCAACCAACACACACTCCAGTCTTATGTGTTAATACTGTCTATCAACCTTCCACAATAAAATCTGACTAGGGACATGATAAGAATCTACATACTCTTAACATCTGTATGATCTTATTATTCAAGTCACATACTTGAAGACATATGTCATTGCGTAATTGTCATTCTCTAGACATTTGTTATGTTTCCTCATTATCTCATAAATGAGTGAAACAAAATGAATTGGAAGCTTGCCTTTTTTATTATTAATCAAATCCTTTATGTAATATCCCATCACAATCATCATATGGTTGGCTCTCTGAGCATACTTACTGATAAGCTCCCATGTCATAACTCATGTGATCCGAATTTCATGTTTAAATATTAGTTAATATTTTGCTTCAAAACGAGTTATGGTGTTTATCTTATTATATGCATGGTTGGCCACCATATTTACTTATTTTATGCTTCTTATTATTTCTGGGAAAGTTTATTAAGAAGTAAGGAATAACCATTTTGACAACATGTCCTTGACCATGGGAATGGCTAGGATCATGTTGATGGTTTTAGGTTATAGTTCAAAACCATGTATATGTATGGAAATGCTACACAAGGCTAGGACTATCTTATACAACATTTTTAAGAGGTTGTTGATTAGAGTAACCACACAAGAACTAGTACAAATCACAAGAGTTTGATTGTTTGATTATACTAGGATTGCAATGCTTAGAAGGTTGGAATACAATTCTAATATATCATGGACAGGAATAGTAGGGTGAGTGGGTTTCACCAACCCTACCAAATGTTCACACTCTCAATACATCATAATAAGCATGAACATACATAAGTTGATATTGGGTAGTTCCCCCTTTCAATGTTAAGATCTACCATATATTACTCTAATCTCGATGTTGTGTTACCTAGAGTGTGTTTACCTATCACCTCTGGAAAACATATATAAAAAATTCTCAGTAACTCAACATGAAAAAAGGATATCCTAGATCTTAAGTTTAAAGGTCTCTACGTCCAAGATCTGATAAACATGCAAATAGTCAGTTAAACTAGATATGCAAGTATAAACATTTGATTAAAAATATAGCATGGTTCATACAAGAATGGATGCAGTAAAGAGAATAAAATTGGGTAGTAGGGCTACTCCCTGTATGCTAGCGATGATACTACTCTCTCATGGTAGTAATAACAAGATTAACAGGAAAAGATCCATTAACAAGCACAATTGTGGTATGTTAATGCATGGTATTATGCTAGGAACAATAGTGGACAACACAGTAGTAAGTTCTCTCCTTGACATTTGTCAGTAATGGTCGCGAAGGTGTCATCTTTCTCCTTTTTGAACTTATCTGTCATCAAAGGAGCAGAAGGTGTTTGATGATATGGAGACTACCAACTTATTTTTATTTTGTGACCTTAGAGCCTTGGTGGATATGGATGCATCATCGGTTGATGTAGTCATCAACCTATGAAAAATAGAGACAAACTGTAAGGCCCCTAAACTTGCTTAATGAGTTGAATAAGCTTAATCACCATATTTGAATTCTTATAACCCTAATATAACCTTGTGATATGCTTTGAAATAATAATACAAGCTTAAGTTTCAAATTTGGTCCAATTTGGACACTGTTTGAGCAAGTTATGCAATTTTATGCACATTTTGGACTTTTATACAATTTACCCATTTGATTGGTGTTATTTGCAATTTATCACTTTCATTATGTTCCTTAGATATTATCTCATCATTATTGATCTTTTTGAGCCATGGGGAACCCATTTAATCCTTGGTTTGAAGGTATTTTCTCTAAGGGTATTTTAGGGTTTACCCCTTCACGGATGAGCTACCTTTAGTAGCTATCAACTAATGAATTATGTGATTGGCTGGAAAATCCGAAAAAGGAAAGCTAATTAGGTCTATAAGGACAGTGGGGGACCTGCTTGTGTTTGTTCTTGTATATTCTTAATAGTTTAAGGCCATAGACACATGGGGAAGCTACTTTTACACCTCATGCTTGCTCCCATCCTTATCCATGGGCTATATTTACCTCTTCCTTGCCCAAGTACGAAACTTTGCTTGCTTTCTCTTTCCTATAACATGGAGCAACGAATCCACTCTATTTTTCTGCGGAACTAAGTGCTCTAAGGTAGAAGACAACCTCTTTTTGGAGAAGAAGGTCTCCTAAAGCTCCATTTAGCCCTACCTAGGGTTTCCAAGGTCATCTTCTAGGGATTTTGACCAAGGTAAGTTATTTTATTCCTTCCTTCTCCATTTCTCTTTCTCTTCTCCTTCTTTAGACCTTCCTCCAGGTCAGAACCTTGCTGTTCCATGGTAGAAATTGCTCTAAAGCTCTAAAACCCTACCTTTCCTGCTCCTTATGCTTAGGGTTTGCTCATTTGATGAAGAAAGGTGCTAGATGGACGAGTTCATAGCTTATGCTTGGATTTTATACCCTACATGCTCGAGATTTATTTTGTGTGGGGTTTCATATTCTCATTATAGGTAAGTTTTATAATTTTCTCCACGTTTATTGCTTACCATAAGCTTTCTAGATCACGTTCTTTCTTGAAAATGATGATCCATGCACTAAAAAGCTATGCCTGACTTGGATTTCAATTTTTATAATGTTCCCTGTTCTTATTTCAGTTATAGATGAATCTGTGATCATATTTACGTTATTCCTAATGTATAATATGACTTGAATCAGGTTGGTTTGACAACCTATGGTGCTAAGCACCTATCAACCAATGGTCAATTTTAGGGTTTTAAGCCGATTTCTTCTATAAACCCATGACCCGATGATGGTACCATTGCAACAACCCTATGGTGTTGTCTTTATGACAATGGATGGTGGTAAACAAGGGTGTCAACTGATGTTCACCCCCTTAGGTTATGTTTTGGCCTAATTAGAATCCTAGTGATTAACAACTAAGTATCCTAATGATGCTATCAATCAATGGTGATATTAGTTTGATATTTGATGTTGATTAATGAATATAGTGCTGATATAACAACCTATGGTGACTTAATGGTCACTAATGATGGTGGATCAGGTCTCCAAAACCTATGGTGAGCTAATTATATAGTTGTATCATCAATTAAGCCTTAGACCAATGGTTTCTTGGGTAACTTGATGCAATGGTCGGACGTATACTGTAATTGATGGTTTTAATATATTAACTTGACTTAATGGTCAAGATATAATGTGTATTCCTCCAATAAAGTGGAATGATGGCTAATGTAATATGTTGTTCCTAATAATGTGATTTATATGGTTTCCTTTATATGATCAACCTAAGGAGCTTACTTGTTGACAATGGATGGCTTGTTTTAAATGAACAGTCGATTGTGGGTTTTACCCTACTTTCAATGGAACTTTTTGTTTTGTTAATCAAGGGATGTCTAGGGTTATATGGTGACTCTTTATAGAGAACAAATCAAGGACTTAATAGGTGGTTTATCCAAGGTGTTTACTTATGTAAACAACCAATGGTATTACCTTTTAAACATCAAATGATTCTGGGTGACATTGTGGTATGGTGATATGGGTTGAATGATGATGGAACAAATGGAGAGTTACCCTTAATAAGGTAGTATTACCTATTAACTCATATGAATAGAAGGGATGATAATCATATTGTGTTGATATGTAACCCTAATGAGGTATATCTTGTTATACCTAGCTTTAATATAACTAAATAATGGTAATTGGGTATGAATAGTCCTGGAATGACTAATACAATCATGAAGTACTATGTTAATGTTGCTGAAACCCTAGTATGCTATAACCCAATGGTTACACCTTGATTTATGTGTGGGTTCATACTTGAGAATAGTATGGAATGTGATGGTGACGCTTCACCTTATGCATCCATGATCCAATGGGGTTGTCGTGAGTTAGGGTTTGGGTATAAGTGCTGATTAGTAACATTACTATAATTTATCGTGTTGAACCTAACTCTAATGCAAATAGATAAAATGAGTATTCATGTTTAACATTCTTATATGATGGCATGATGGTGAAATAACCTCCTTAACATGATCATAACCATAATGTGTTAATTGGTGGTTGTCATAGCCACATGGTTGATACTTGGTTATGCGAAACATGTGCATTATGAATATGATGAGGGTTAATCATATCTATATTCCTTGCATGTTGATGTAAAAAAGGATTGTTCTTAATGTTAATATAACCCTACTTTGATTATTTATGAATATCTCCTAGATCATTAATGTAATATTATGCTGATCTGGTGTATTATATGTAAGTGATGTTGTTGAGCCTTGTTATAAGGCATGCAAAGATAATGATGATCTTGTAGGGAATAGTATGATGGTCTTAATGACCTTTGGGCATAGTTGAGCCCTGAATGAGGTGTAATCCTCTTATGTTGATAAGAGTTGATACCCTGTGGTATTGTGAAAATGATTTATATCTTGTGATAGTATGATGAATAGTGTGGTCTCATGAATGGCAAGTGAATAGTACCATGTGATGATGAGATGAGAAATTATGTTTCATATGTTTTATATCTTTTTATAGTTGTGATATTTCTATGCTTTCTAGAAGTGAATTAGGTTTTGTATGTCCAATTGTTTGATGCAGCCTTAATTCACCCAATTGGCATAACTAATCAAGTGCAACTCTAATCATGTAGTGCCCTGTGCCGTAGAAGCATCTTCAGTGTCAGAAATTGCTGGATGGTGAAACAAGTATTCTTAAGGGAAACTCGGAGCGCATACTGTTGAGTATGTGGGGGTGGAAGGTTGAGGATATATCCTTGTCATCCACAATGCATATTGTGGAGGTTGGCTATGGTTATGCCTCATACATATGATGTGATTGAGAACGGCTGTGGTCGTGTCTCGGTGATTATAACATGATGAAATTAGAGGACAACTGTGGTTGTACCACAATGATTGGGTTTGAATACCCTTGATTCTAGCATCATGACTTGTACGAAGGTGGGCTAGTTAAAGGCCTATATGTCATTGTGGTGGTAGCTTTGACTGATATGTCACTGCCCTTTACTCATACTGACCGAGGGGAAGAGATCTTAGGATATCGACACTCCTAGATCTTGTACGGAACCAAATAGCCCTTCGTAGGGGTCGGTTGGACTTTGAATGGTACGATCGAAATTCCCTGAGGCTTAGGAAAAGATGTAATACAGTCATGTAGCATATTTGTTTAGGGTTATACACAACATTTCACATTGGATGATAACTCTTGTTTGTTCTCGTTACATAAAGATGATGCTTTATGCAATGAAGAGATAGTAATTATACTTATGTTGTGGATATGCATATGATTGTAAATGTGTGCATACACTAGTCATGCTTATGTTGATATCTATACGGCTACTGTTGATTATAATTAGGATGCTAGCTATATCATGTTGTTAGTTATGTTTAGCATGCTAGCCATGCCTCTATAATTAGAAATGCCTATACTGCTAATCATGCTTATGCAAATACTCGTGCTTATGTTGATAGATCTGCTTATTATATTGATCTATTCAAACTGTTAGACATGCTAATGTTATTAGATATGCTTATGATGCTAGACTTATTCATGTTAATAGAGATAATATGCTACTAGACTTGCTTATGCTAGTTAAGCATATGGTATTGAATCTCTTGTACGGTTAAAAAGGAAAATGATGATAGTCAGCTTGACGATGATAATTGTTATCAACTCCTTTATGTATTTTGTTAATCATCAGTGTTTTTGAGCCTATTTGTTATATATGATTAAACTGCTTAAACTGTCTCATTACCTATAATGTTGTAATCAATAAGCGTTGTTGGAGGTTATATCTCTTGTTGGGACATGGGTCTCACCCTTGTGGTTCGCCACATTTTTTTAGGTAATCGGAAGTGATGAAAACAAACATGTGGCAGCAAAGAGGAGCTATACTTATGAATCTTTGATAAAGTCAATTAGATGTCTAGTGTGTCCTAGAGTCTTCCTTGTACTCTCAGGTCTGGGCAGGATAAGATTGTATATGGTGTTTCAAATAAATTGGACTTTTGTTAGCATATTAATGTTTGTTTGTGTGGCATATACGATTATTGTTCTCATGTATATATATGTTGTAGCTAAGACGATAGAACAATTTGTATCTTGTGATAGTATGATGACTAGTGTGGTCTCATGAATGGCAAGTGAATAGTACCATGTGATGATGAGATGAGGAATTATGTTTCATACATTTTATATCTTTTCAAAGTTGTGATATTTCTATGCTTGCTAGAAGTGAATTAGGGTTTGTATGTCCTCTTTTTTGATGCATCCTTAATTCACCCAATTGGCATAACTAATCAAGTGCAACTCTAATCATGTAGTTCCATGTGCCGTAGAAGCATATTCATTGTCAGAACTTGCTGGATGGTGAAATGAGTATTCTTAAGGGAAACTTGGAGCGCATACTGTTGAGTATGTGGGGATGGCATGTTGAGGATATATCCTTGTCATCCACAATGTAGATTGTGGAGGTTGGCTATGGTCATGCATCATACATATGATGTGATTGAGAATGGCTGCAGTCATATCTCAGTGATTATAACATGATGTGATTAGAGGACAACTGTAGTTGTACCTCAGTGATTGGATTTGAATACCACTGATTCTAGTATCGTGACCTGTACTAAGGTGGGCTAGTTACATGACTATATGTCACTGTGGTGGCAGATTTGACTGATATGTCACTGCCTTTTACTCGTACTGACCGAGGGGAAGAGATCTTAGGATACCGACACTCCTAGATCTTGTACGGAACCAAATAGCCCTTCGCAGGGGTCAGTTGGACTTTGAATGGTACGATTCAAATTCCCCAGGGCTTAATAAAAGATGTAATACAATCGTGTAACATATTTGTTTAGGGTTATACACAACATTTCACATTGGATGATAACCCTTGTTTGTTCTCTTTACATAAAGATGATGCTTAGTGCAATTAAGAGATAGTAATTATACTTATGTTGTGGATATGTATAAGATTGTAAATGTGTGCATACAGTAGTCATGCTTATGTTGATATCTATACTGCTACTGCTGATTATAATTAGGATGCTAGCTATATCATGTTGTTAGTTATGTTTAGCATGCTAGCCATGCCTCTATAATAGAAATGCCTATACTGCTAATCATGCTAATGCAAATACTTATGCTTATGTTGATAGCTCTGCTTATGATATTGATCTGTTCAAACTGTTAGACATGCTAATGTTGTTAGATATGCTTATGATGCTAGACTTATTCATGTTAATAGAGATAATATGCTACTAGACTTGCTTATGTTAGTTATGCATATGGTATTGAAGCTCTTGTACGGTTAATAAAGAAAATGATGATAGTCAGCTTGATGATGATAATTGTTATCAACTCCTTTATGTATTTTGTTAATCATCAGTGTTGCTGAGCCTATTTGTTATATATGATTAAACTACTTAAACTGTCTCATTACCTAAAATGTTGTAATCAATAAGCATTGTTGGAGGTTATATCTCTTGTTGGGACATGGGTCTCACCCTTGTGGTTCGCCATATTTTTTAAGGTAATCGGAAGTGATGAAAACAAACATGTGGCAGCAAAGAGGAGCTATAGTAATGAATCTTTGATAAAATTGATTAGATGTCTAGTATGTCCTAGAGTCATCCTTGTACTCTAAAAGGAGCTATAGTAATGAATCTTTGATAAAATTGAGATAAACCTAGGATAAAATATCAATTCATAAGAGTTAGAGTGGATGAAATAAGTTACATATGATAAGAGATACATAATGTTCTATGTTTGATAAGAGCCAACAAGAATTACTTTTGAGTAATGTGTTGATACAATGGATATAATTTTAGGATGATAGATATAATTTAAAGTTGAACATTACTACTAGAGTTGTACAGATGACACAACAAGTTTCTACATTCCATATTGAGAATGTCTTCTTAGGTGGGAGTTTTTGTGCTAACCCAAGAGGAGATATGTATGAATGATGTGACATCATCATGATATGCAAGTAACCATGTGAAGGTAATAGGATGAGGTGCAAAGGAAGTACCCATCTTTGTTTACCTTGGATTTCGGAGGCGAAATCCTTGTTAGGGGTTTATAGTTGTAAGGCCCCTAAACTTACTTAATGAATTGAATAAGCTTAATTACCATATTTGAATGCTTAGAACCTTAATCACCTTGCTATATGCTTTGAAATCATAATACAATCTTAGGTTTCAAATTTGGTCCAATTTGGACACTGCTTGAGCAAGTTATGCAATTTTATGCACATTTTAGACTTTTCTGCAATTTACTCAATTGAGAGGTGTTGTTTGCAATTTATCACATGAATTATGTTCCTTGGATATTCTCTCATCATTCTTGAGCTTTATTATCCATGGTGCACCTATTTAATCCTTGTTTTGAAGGTGTTTTCTCTAAGGGTATTTTAGGGTTTACCCCTTCATGGATGAGCTACCTTTAGTTGCTATCAACTAATGAATTATGTGATTGGCTGGGAAATTTGACAAAGGAAAGCTAAGAAAGTCTATAAGGACCGTGGGGGAGCTTCTTGTGTGTGGTGTTTCAAATAAATTAGACTTTTGTTAGCATATTAATGTTTGTTTGTGCAACATATACAATTATTGTTCTCATGTATATATATGTTGTGGCTAAGACGATAGAACAATTTGTATCAAATTCTTGGCATAATATAGATACAAGAAAGATGTTGGGCTCTTATGCAAATGTTTTTGAGTGGGTGTTGATGTTGGAATTGATTTTAATTTACCCATATTTTTGGGTATGTGATTAATTAGTGATTGATTGTGTTTTATGTTTTGAGTAATCTTGTTTAGTGTAAGGGGTTCTAACAAGTTGGTATCATAACTTTAGGTTCACCGAGTCTACAAGGACACTAGGACTCAGGACTAGGATGATGTCAAAATTAGGAATATGACATAAATATATGGTGCATACTGCCTAACCTCAGTATTTGGGTGCCCTGGCCAGGTATTCAATTATTGAAGAAACGGTAAGTATGGAACTCTTGGATTGTTATCTTTCTGATTACTCTGATCAGGTAGTCATTTTGAGACAATCTAAAGAGCATAACGAATAAGAAATCGTGGTGTGAATATCTCAATCCTACCTTAAAGAAGATGAGAAATACATCATTATCTATCAAAACTTGAATGTTTGGTAAATATTAGAGAAAGATACAACACCATGAAATCTAAATCTGAATACAAATAAGGAAAAGAGGAGTTCTTGAAGATGTGATTCAAGAAGATAATAAAGTAAAAGACAAATAAGTTTATGCTTATAAAGTGAATCAAGGTATGAAATCCACATAAGATAGAGAGAACTCCTATAACAAGTACAAAATGAGAAGATGAATGGGAACAATGATAAAGAAATAAGGTGGAACCTGAGTTAATCTTAGACCAACCTATGTGTGTAAGAAAGTGTTAATGAAAAATCAGAATGGCATGTGAAAGAAATTAAGGGAGATGATCCCGATTTAATGAAGAAAATGTGGAATATGATGATTTACCTGTCGATAAGTGGTTGAAAAACATAATAAAATAAGATAACATACCAAGTGTGATAAATAATCAAAGGAAGGAGTAATGAGATATGTTAACCATGATGATTCCTATGCTAATGGCAAGGAACCTAAAATGAAAAAGGTAAAATGATACATAAGAAGTTGTAACTTGCATAATGAAAATAGAATTGGTTACCTTTTACTAGCAACCCTTGAAAAATGCTTCTATAATGTGGGAAGTGTGTTTCCCTTTGTGTCTTTCCTTTCTAGGGTACAACTTTCAAGTGGATCATTGTCAGTTGGTATGTGTGGATTTATTGTAAACATGAGGGTGGATAGTTTATTATAGCATAAGGTTGTTTGGATTATGGTTCCAAGATCATAAAGTTTGTGATGATTTTACTTTTGAGCCTTCCAATAATTAGGAAGACTCCTTTTATATGTCTTGATATTTGTTATGTTGGTAAAAGTAGATGATATAAGGATGTGAGTTTCTTATAGCACATAAGGTGGATACCAAGGTAATGAATCCTAGTATCCAAGATGTATTAATAATATGAGAAATATGTGAAGGTTGGAGATGTTTATTAAATGAACATTCCAAGTATTCCTCTTCCACAGAGAGAGAGGGAGTGAGAGTTGATGATGACCCTCTAAATGTTGTTTGGAAGGAAAAACAAAAGTGATTCTATAATGTTGTGTATGGTTAAGTGATAGCTGGGCAAGACCACTATAAAGGATAGATGGTTTTTTGGTTAATAGATATGTGATACCGTGTTCCTTTAAGATAAACCTAGGATCAAATATCAATTCATAAGAGTTAGAGTGGATGAAATAAGTTACATATGATAAGAGATACATAATGTTCTATGTTTGATAAGAGCCAACAAGAATTACTTTTGAGTAATGTGTTGATACAATGGATATAATTTTAGGATGATAGCTATAATTTAAAGTTGAACATTACTACTAGAGTTGTACAGATGACACAACAAGTTTCTACATTCCATATTGAGAATGTCTTCTTAGGTGGGAGTTTTTGTGCTAACCCAAGAGGAGATATGTATGAATGATGTGACATCACCATGATATGCAAGTAACCATGTGAAGGTAATAGGATGAGGTGCAAAGGAAGTACCCATCTTTGTTTACCTTGGATTTCGGAGGCGAAATCCTTGTTAGGGGTTTATAGTTGTAAGGCCCCTAAACTTACTTAATGAATTGAATAAGCTTAATTACCATATTTGAATTCTTAGAACCTTAATCACCTTGCTATATTCTTTGAAATCATAATACAATCTTAGGTTTCAAATTTGGTCCAATTTGGACACTGCTTGAGCAAGTTATGCAATTTTATGCACATTTTAGACTTTTTTGCAATTTACTCAATTGAGAGGTGTTGTTTGCAATTTATCACTTGAATTATGTTCCTTGGATATTCTCTCATCATTCTTGAGCTTTATTATCCATGGTGCACCTATTTAATCCTTGTTTTGAAGGTGTTTTCTCTAAGGGTATTTTAGGGTTTACCCCTTCATGGATGAGCTACCTTTAGTTGCTATCAACTAATGAATTATGTGATTGGCTGGGAAATTTGACAAAGGAAAGCTAAGAAGGTCTATAAGGACCGTGGGGGAGCTTCTTGTGTGTGTGCTTGTATATTCTTAATAGTTTAAGGCCACAGACACATGGGGAAGCTACTTTTACACCTCATGCTTGCTCTCATCCTTATCCATGGGCTATATTTACCTCTTCCTTGCCCAAGTATGAAACTTTGCTTGCTTTCTCTTTCCTCTAACCTGTAGCAATGACTCCACTCTATTTTTATGTGGAACGAAGTGCTCTAAGGTAGAAGACAACCTCTTTTTGGAGAAGAAGGTCTCCTAGAGCTCCATTTAGCCCTACCTAGGGTTTCTAAGGTCATCTTCTAGGGATTTCAACCAAGGCAAGTTATTTTCTTCCTTCCTTCTCCATTTCTCTTGCTCTTCTCCTTCTTTAGACCTTCCTTCAGGTCGAAATATTGTTGTTCCATGGTAGAAATTGCTCTAAAGCTCTAAAACCCTACCTTTCTTGCTCCTTATGCTTAGGGTTTGCTCATTTGATGAAGAAAGGTGCTAGATGGACGAGTTCATAGCTTATGCTTGGATTTTCTATCCTACCTTCTTGAGATTTATTTTGTGTGTGGTTTCATTTTTTCATTAGTGACAAGTTTTATAACTTGCTCCATGTTTATTGCTTATCATAAGCTTTCTAGATCATGTTCTTGCTTGAAAATGATGATCCATGCACTAAAAAGCTATGCTTGACTTGGATTTCGATTTTTATAATGTTCCATGTTCTGATTTCAATTATAGATTAATCTATGATCATGTGTACATTATTACTAAGGTATAATATGACTTGGATCAGGTTGGTTTGACAACCTATGGTGCTAAGCACCTATCAACCAATGGTCAATTTTAGGGTTTTAAGCTGATTTCTTCTATAAACTCATGACCCGATGATGGTACCATTGCAACAAACCTATGGTGTTGTCTTCATCACAATGGATGGTGGTAATCAAGGATTTCAACTGATGTTCACCCCCTTAGGTCATGTTTTGGCCTAATTAGAAGCCTAGTGATTAACAATTAAGTATCCTAATGATGCTATCAATCAATGGTGATATTAGTTTGATATTTGATGTTGATTAACGAATATAGTGCTGATCTAACAACCTATGGTGACTTAATAGTCACTAATGATGGTGGATCAGGTCTCCAAAACCTATGGTGAGCTAATTATATAGTTGTATCATCAATTAATCCTTAGACTAATGGTTTCTTGGGTAACTTGATGCAATGGTCGAACCTATACTGTAATTGATGGTTTTAATATATGAACTTGACCCAATGGTAAATATATAATGTTTATTCCTCCAATAAAGTGGAATGATGGCTAATGTAATATGTTGGTCCTAATAATGTGATTTAGATGGTTTCCTTTATATGATCAACTTAAGGAGCTTACTTGTTGATAATGGATGGCTTGTTTTAAATGAACAGTTGATTGTGGGGTTTACCCTACTTTCAATGGAACTTTTTGTGTTGTTAATCAAAGGATGTCTAGGGTTAGATGGTGACTCTTTATAGAGAACAAATCAAGGAGTTCATAGGTTGTTTATCCAAGGTGTTTACTTATGTAAACAACCAATGGTCTTACCTTTTAAACATCCAATGGTTCTGGGTGACATTGTGGTATGGTGATATGGATTGAATGATGATGGAACAAATGGAGGGTTACCCTTAATAAGGTAGTCTTACCTATTAACTAATATGAATAGAAGGTATGATAATCATATGGTGTTGATATGTAACCCTAATGAGGTAGAGCTTGTTATACCTAGCTTCAATATAACTAAATGATGGTAATTGGGTATTAATAGTCCTTGAATGACTAATACAATCATGAAGTACTATGTTAATGTTGTTGAAACCCTAATATGCTATAACCCAATGGTTACACCTTGATTTATGTGTGGGTTCATACTTGAGAATAATATGGAATGTGATGGTGATGCTTCACCTTATGCATCCATGATCCAATGGGGATGTCGTGAGTTAGGGTTTGGGTATAAGTGTTGATTAGTAACATTAATATAATTTATCTTGTTGAACCTAACTCTAATGCAAATAGATAAAGATGAGTATTCATGTTTAACATTCTTATATGATGTCATGATGGTGAAATAACCTCCTTAACATGATCATAACCTTAATGTGTTAATTGGTGGTTGTCATAGCCACATGGTTGATACTTGCTTATGCAAAACATGTGCATTATGAATATGATGAGGGTTAATCATATCTAGATTCCTTGCATGTTGATGTAATAAAGGAATGTTCTAAATGTTAATATAACCCTACTATGATTGTTTATGAATATCTCCTAGATCATTAATGCAATATTTTGTTGATTTGGTGTATTATATGTAAGTGATGTTGTTGAGCCTTGTTATAAGGCATGCAAAGATAATGATGATCTTACAGGGAATAGTATTGTGACGATCCGACAACAAATCAAACCGTCACTGTGTAATTAATTGCGGAATTAACCATAATCAACAGAATAACAAAAATCACTAAAAATTAAAACCTTTTGCAAAGAGATCCAATTCCAGGAAACTCTTATAAAGAGAACCAAAGCATTGCATACATTATAGTTCACATTGTACATACCATGTACCATCTCTTCTCGAGGAATATATTTACAATAGTTGCTTTGCCAAAACTATACATAAGCAACATAAAACCTTGAGGCATTTAAGCCAAAATCTCAAATCGATCATGAAAACACCGAGTACTGACTCCAAGGACATGAGAGTACAGAGACGACACATAGGCCTCATATCTACAATACATGACAGTCAGTGTGACTGTTGTCCTTCCCCTACTGTATGGTCCCTACCTGCTCGTCTGTGTCTACCTAAAAATGTTGATGACCAACAGGGTGAGACCCATGTCCCAGCGAGAGATATAACTCTCTGCCAAATAATATTATTATTACAGATAAACAGTAATAAACTGAGCAGAGGATTCTTTATTATTAATAAGCAGGATAAATCACTATTTAAGCAGAATAGAGCAATATCATCTTTTAAAGCACTACAACTATATATGATGAAGCAGTAAATCATCTATTTAATAAGAAATATGAATAACATGTATAATATTTATACATTTCAAGATATATTAAGCAATGTAACATCAACCAATGATTTTCGTATTTCATCCTTACGCAAATATGCTACACGGCTGATTACATTTTACAATCACACTTATGCCCTGAGGAGATGAGGTATACCGCTCATACTCCAACCGACCACGGTGGCGTAAAGCATCAGTTCCATACCTAGGTCAATGGAAGAGCCAGACTCCATGAACTCATCCGTCTCGGTCAGTGCGAGACCACATGCAGGACATCTAGTGTCACTGCTAAATAGCTTTCCAGGGTATACTGGTAACTTTGCTATAGATCTACAACGGCAGCTGCACTCTCTTCGCAATCGAGAGATTTCATGTTTATCTCACATCGATCTGGCATTAAACATCATCGGGAGATTCATGATACATCCATCCTGGCACATATAATGAAGGATTGAGAGATCTCGTGTTTATCTCACATCAATCCTACATTAGGGCGTAAGGATATTCATGCCCATTACCCCCACATATTCAAAAATATGCCCTCCAAGAGATCCCGTGGGAAAACCTATTTTACCATCACCAGCTACTGACGATGATGGATCCATGGCCAGGGCTCTACATGATAAGATTTCACTTGATTAATTAAGTGCATTACCATATTCTTTTAGCATCAACCAAGTTTTCAAACATGAAATATTATGACGAATGCTACAAAGAAAAGTGTAATACATCTATCAAGTACTTTTCAAAACTTTATAAAACATTGGGATCTCAATCCCTTATCTCATTACTGGTAATTCTCATCCCTCAATAATATCATCATCATGTTTACTGGATCTGGGTATTTAAACCCTTAGTTCATCATTGAACATTGTTATCACTTATCAGGTAACTATAACCTCCAGGTCATTTGACCAAGGTATACATGATACTTGTTACACATGCATCTCACATAGCTCACAAGACACATTAAACATCATAGCTCATACCTGGCTATGTTCATCAACTTATGATACCTGCATGGTTAGTATACTTGTTAACAACCATATCAATTACATATCAACACCATGCAATACAAGGGTAACACCACTATTCCCTCATTAGGGTTAGGGTTTCCCATTCTTTATCAATTAGGGTTTCTCATACCATTACCCGAAATTAGGGTTAGGGTTTCCCATTCTTTATCAATTAGGGTTTCTCATACCATTACCCGAAATTAGGGTTAGGGTTTCCCATTCTTTATCAATTAGGGTTTCTCATACCATTACCCGAAATTAGGGTTAGGGTTTCCCATTCTTTATCAATTAGGGTTTCATGATCACATTGTCAAAGATCAAACCCTAATTCATACTCTACACTTATTAAAAGTATCAATGTATGCACATTACATGTTTATTACACAAATATGAGTTTCTCTCTCATCCTCTTTAGGATGTTGATTACTCCACACTTTATTGAGTTGTCTTATCCTTTCACTAAAGTACATGCACCTATGCTTATCACAGTGTATTGAGTTTATTACTTTCATAAGCATCAAATGACAATCACTCTAAGTGTACTATTCACCTAAGTACTTTAGAGGTACTTCCATTGTAATCAACCGTGAGATACTTTACAAACACTCATAGGGTTGTTTGACCTTACATGTTTTTGAGACTATTTGGTCTCAAAACGGTTTGATATTATTTAATCTTCAAATGATCTTGAGACCTCTGTGACCTTCAAACAGTCTTGAGATCCTTTTGACCTTTAAACGGTCTGGGCCTCTTTGATCTCCAAATGGTTTGGGACCTTTTTGTCCTCTAAACGGTTTGAAACTGTTTGGACTAAATTAGGTTGAAACCGTTTGCATTCTAAATGGTTTGAAACTGTTTGTCCTATCCAAAGTTGAAACCGTTTGAACTCTAAACGGTTTGAAACTGTTTGACCTAGATTAGGTTGAAACCATTTGAACATGAAACGGTTTGAAGCCGTTTGTCCTAGGTTATATTGAAACCGTTTGAACTTTAAACGGTTTGAAACCGTTTGGCCATACATAGTTGAAACTGTTTGGACCACTAAACACTTTTGAAACCGTTTGGCCATACAAAATTGAAACCGATTGATATTATTGATCCAGATGTGTGTGCTAAGATGATGTCATCATCAAGCTTCCGACCTTCATTTATACTGACCATACAACTGATGGATTTGTTGATTCATCAATTACTCATGAAAAATTCAAGAAGAAGGAAAGATCAACATATATATATTGCAAGATTGTAATCAAATAATAATATCAATGGGTTCAAGTTATATAACCCGCCTTCAAAGCAACTTCAAAGCTCCAAGCTTTTCGTCTCTAATGGTAAAGATGGATCTTCCAATTATCCAAGGCACGTTCTCAACCCTTTTGATGTAAAAGGTTGCTAAAGTTGAGCATTGGATGGAAGAGAGAAGAAAAGAAGAGTTATAACTCGATTTTAGCCTTCAAACCAAGGTTGAAAATGACCATGGATCTTACCTTAAGCTTGGGAAACAATCTCCTCCTTCTCCTTTGATTCCTTGGTCGTTGGCCTAAGTGAGGAGTGAGTGTGGTGTGCAAATAGCCTTTCTAGTAGGTGAATGGTTGAGTATATATAATTGAATTCGTAAGAGAGAGAGAGAGAGTAGGAGGGAAGTCATCAACCTTCCTTACTAGGCGCCACATGCCCCCTCCACTTCCTTATCTACGAAGATATCTTTTTTTTACTTTAATTCCTTTGAATTATCCCTGAATTATAGTCGACCGTTTAAGCTCCTTAATAAATATAATACTATTATCCATTAGCACCTTTATTTTAGTGGACATTACTTCTCAATTAAAAATGTAGGTAGATATTTTCACCTACTTAGGAATAGCGGCGCCTCTCACGGTATTTTGGCTGCCATTCCATTATAGGATTTCACCCATAGCTTTTTAGTTGATGGGAACTTCATTTAATTTATATATTTTTGCTACAAAATGACTTAGGGTTTCAATTATGCTTATTTCTTGATTATTTTATTATCAAGAGTATCATTTCTCAAATATGGTTCAAACAAGACGCCCCTTTCCTTTTCTTTTCTCTAAATGATACCAAGAGACAGTAGGAAAACTCTTGAGGTGGTATTTTACATATTCAACCCTAGGTTTTGGGTAAATTACAAATTACACCAAAACTAGTATTCAATGTACAAATATTATTCAAACAAGCCCCTTCTTAGAATTTAGGCTTCCACAAGCCATCCCTTAGCATCATTCTCATTCTTATGATGCTATAGTACTTGAGGAATATTTATCATGTAGAATTTTGCAAGGTAACCCCTTATATTGGGTAAATTGCACTTTAGTCCAAAACAAGCAAATATTGCTTCAACATTATTCAAATAGGATCAAAATTTGAAACATAAGCTCTCCTTTAGTCTTAATTACTTTTCAAAAGATAAAGACAAGAATATAAGTGACTTACTTAAGCAAAACTCCTAGGGTTAAGGCGTAACCCAAGTTAGGGATGTTACAAGTATGATGGTCTTAATGACTTTGGGCATAGTTGAGCCCTGAATGAGGTGTAATCCTCTTATGTTGATAAGAGTTGATACCCTGTGATATTGTGAAAAGGATTTATATCTTGTGATAGTATGATGACTAGTGTGGTCTCATGAATGGCAAGTGAATAGTACCATGTGATGATGAGATGAGAAATTATGTTTCACACATTTATATCTTTTCAAAGTTGTGATATTTATATGTTTGCTAGAAGTGAATTAGGGTTTGTATGTCTACTTGTTTGATGCAACCTTAATTCACCCAATTAGCATAACTAATCAAGTACAACTCTAATCATGTAAAGCCCTATGTCGTAGAACCATCTTTAATGTCAGAACTTGCTAGATGGTGAAACGAGTATTCCTAAGGGAAACTCAGAGCGCATACTATTGAGTATGTGGGGGTAGCAGGTTGAGGATATATCCTTGTCATCCACAATGCAGATTGTGGAGGTTGGGTATGGTCATGCCTCATACATCTGATGTGATTGAGAACGGCTACGGTCGTGCCTCGATGATTATAACATGATGTGATTAGAGGAAAAGTGTAGTTGTACCTCGATGATTGGGTTTGAATACCCTTGATTCTAGCATCATGACATGTACCAAGGTGGGCTAGTTACTGGACTATATGTCGTTGTGGTGGAAGCTTTGACTGATATGTCACTTCCCTTTACTCGTATTGACCAAGGGGAATAGATCTTAGGATACCGACACTCCTAGATCTTGTACGGAACCAAATATCCCTTCGTAGGGGTCGGTTGGACTTTGAATGGTATGATTCAAATTCCCCAGAGCTTAGTAAAAGATGTAATATAGCCGTGTAGCATATTTGTTTAGGGTTATAGACAACGTTTCACATTGGATGATAATCCTTGTTTGTTCTCTTTACATAAAGATGATGCTTAGTGCAATTAAGAGATAGTAATTATACTTATGTAATGGATATGCATAAGATTGTAAATGTATGCATACAGTAGTCATGCTTATGTTGATATATATACTGCTACTACTGATTATTGTTGACTCAAGGTCAATTAGGTCAATGTTGACTCACGTCTAAATTGACTAAACCCGTGTTTTGATGATGACTAACCATTCCACATATTGGTGTCTAATGCTTCTACTTGAGTGATTTCAGATTAGGTATAGACACACTCCAATTTCCCTAACTTGCGCATCTCAAATTGGAGAAAAGACAAGTCAAAGTCATACAAGTGCACGTTTTTGTAATATGATGTATATCCATTAGAATCATGTTGTAAATCACTTGTAATGATTGTATGACTTGTAATTAAGCTTAGAAAAATATCAGGAACACTTAGATCGAATATTAGAGCACTTTTAATGCAACTTTGAAAATCAATTACAGGCACTTGGTCGGTCCAGTTTCCCACCCTGAAACTAGACCGATCCACCTTGGTTGATTTTCTGAAGATTGCATCGGTCGAGTTGTGCACTCACAGAACTCGACCGATTGGGTAGTAGGCCATTTCCAGTTGAAATGGTCGGTCGAGTTTCCTCAGGACAAACTCGACCAATCCTTTGAATATCGGTTTGCCTCCTACTTGATCGGTCGAGTTACAGCCATTAGAACTCGACCGATTGCACTGTACAGAAAAGTGTAGAAAAGTGTTTCTAGCCATTGTGGAGTTGCAACAAGTGAAAATATATCCGTTGCAAGCCACAAAACGGCTAGTTTTCATTCACAAGTGTTCCCAAAGGCTAAGAGGCATCCCCAGCTATAAATAGGACCCCTTGGGCTTCATTCCAAGGTTGAGCATTCATTGCAAACTCTTTGTGAGGTTCCTATTCTATAGTTGAGTGCTTCCTACAGCCTCCTCTCTCTCTCTAAGCTTAATCACTTGCTACATCCATTAGAGTGAGTAGGAAATCTGTAAGAGAGCTAGTCCTACATGTATATCTTGTGAGGCTCTCACTTCCACCACCTCCACTTCTCTCATTTGCAATCATGAAGATGAAGGTTCTCTCTCTTGTCCAAGAGAGGTGAAGAAGAACAAGGGAAGGCATCCCTTGGTGAAGATCAAGGCTAAAGACTAGGAGATAGAGTGGGTAAGCCCTTGGAGAAGGCAGAAGACTCAAGCTCAAGTGGGTAAGACCTTGGTGAAAGCTTCTCCGAGTGAAGGTGAGGTCAAAAGCTGAAGATCCAAGAAGAGTGGGTAGTTCCTGCAAGGCCGAAGACTTGTGCAAGAGTGGGTAAGTCCTTGGAGAAGGCCGAAGACTCTTGCAAAGTGGGTAAGTCCTTGGTAAGGTTGAAGACTCTTTGTCTTGGATAGGTAAGTCTTTTATTTGGTCATGCATTGTATGTCTTATGAATGAATATAAGAGTGAAATAGTTTGGAAGTCCTAGAGGTTAACCTCTCTAGGCAAGTGGACTGACACACTTCTAGTTTGAAGTGTGGAACCACTCTAAATAGCTTGTCTATTGGTGCATGTTCAATCTCTCTCATCCTTGCTATGTATGATTTAGTTGCACTCAAATTGCCTATTTAGCAACCTTATCTTGTAATATATTTTGAAGGTTTAATGAGTTTTGTTTAAGTGCTTTCAGCTCTATTCACCCCCCCCCCTCTAGAGCATCTAATCACCCATCTAGGATCCAACAAGTGGTATCAGAGCGGGTCTTCTCCAAGCATACTTCAACAAGTAGGAGAAGATGGGTGACTACCTAGGAGGGAGACTATCGACCAGCGTTCCAATCTTTGATTGGAGCAATTTCCTCTTTTGGAGAATAAGATTTCAATTCTACATCCAAGGATCAAGTCTCGAGATGTGGCAAATGGTGAACAGCCCATACATTCTACCAAAGACAAATATTGAAGAATGAGATGAAGCCACCTTGATGAAAGCAACCTTGAATGCTAGAGCCATGCACATCCTATATGCCTCCATGACCCCCACCGAGTTCAACCGGATTTCCTCTTGTGAGACGGCCTATGAGGTATGGAGAAAGCTTTGCATCACTTATGAAGGGACAGATCAAGTGAAGGAAAGCAAAGTCTACATGCTCAAAGGGATGCTTGAGAACTTCAAGATGGGAAAGGAGGAGAGCATAGCCAACATGTACTCAAGGCTCAGCACCATCTTGAATGGTCTTGCTATTCTAGGACATCCTATGTCTAGTGGAGAGATCAACTCAAAGATCCTTAGAACTCTCCCCAAGAGATGGGAACCCAAGGTGACCTCTATTGAAGAAGCAAGGTCTCTTTGGGATATTCCTATTGAAGAGATCATTGGAAATATACAAGCACATGAAGCCACACTTGACAAGAGGGAGGAAGTAGAAAGACAAGAGAAGAAAGAGCTAAAGAGAATGAAGAAGGCTGAAATCAAAGCTCAAATCAAGGCTATTGTTGGTCAAGCTTCTCCATCCTCTCAAGTTGAAGAAGATGCCATGTACTCCAAGGATAGATTCTACAAAGGCAAGTCCTCCTCCACAAGGTGCTTCACATGTGGGAAGAAGGGTCACTACAAGGAAGATTGCCCACAAGGCAAAAAGACCCATCTTCACAAGAAGAAATGGCAATCAAGCTCAAATGGCTCCTCCAACTCAAGCTCAAGTGAAGATTCATATGAAGGATCAAGCTCAAGCTCTAGTGATGAAGAAGAATGCCATTTTGCCCTTATAGCGTCAACAAGTGAAGACTCAAGTGAGGTAAATCTAGACTCTTTAGATAAAGAATCTTTAATTGCTATTATTCATTATATTTGTGCCTCTTATAAGTCTTCTAAAAAGAAAAAGAAAAAGCTTGCTAAAATTGTTGATAATTTGCATATAGAACTAGATGATCTTGAATATGCTAATTCTTGCTTGCTTATTGATAAAAATGATTGTCTTAGCCAAGTAGACTCTCTTAAACTTGAAAATGCTAGTTTACTTGATAAGATTAAATTTCTAGAAGCTCAACCTCTCATGCCTAGTTCAAACGAAGAGCATACTTTAATTGTTGATTCTCTCATGCATGACATTGATGTTCTTAAATCTGAAAACAAGGACAAAGATTTTGTTTTGCATGAATTAGAAATAGAAAATGCCTCCTTGCTTGCTAAAATCAATGGGCATGAATCTTATTCTAGTTCTACAAATAGAGAGAATGATGTTGCTGCTCTTCATATTGATAGAGATTCTTATTCAACTAAATATCTTTGCTTAGAAAATGATCTTTTGCATGCTAGAGATAATATTAATCAATTGTCTACGACTATTGCTTCTCTTAAGCATGATAATGACAGTTTGAGATCTTCTTTGCAAAGATTCTTAGTGGGTAAAAAGAATCTCAATGATATCCTACACTATACTACTAAACAAATTGGTAGACATGGTTTAGGATATGATAGTAGTCAAGGGAACAACAAAGATAAAGGACCTCCAATATTCCATGGAGAATCCTCTAGTTCCAAGACTATAGGCACATGCAACTATTGCAATGAATTTGGTCATTATTCTAATTGTTGTCCTTTTAGGAAAGAACCTAAGAGAAATAGGACTTGGGTTGCTAAACTAACCCCTCCGGACCCAATAACATGATTGGGGACCATTTCATCTTTCTTCTTGTAGGTACTTGCAAATGGATTAACTTGAGCTATTGAATTGCAAATTGACTTCTCAATCCACATGAAAGAAGAAAGGTGAGATGTGTAGAGGGTGACAACAAATGGAAAAGGAATGGTAAGCACAAAGGTAATGTTTCTCTTGCTTATAACCTATCCTAACTTGTTTTTGTCAAGTTAGTGTGCACTATACATATGGTTTTTGAGTCAAAAGTGGAATTTTGTGATTCTCTTCACACTCTTGCTCAAAAACTATTTCTAATGCTTCTATAGTGCATTACTAACTTGCTTAGACATGTTTGGATATGGTTTGTATTTTTAGCATGCCTTTAAATATGTTTTTTTGAAATATATGTGCTTTTTGACAGCTGATCTGTCGGTCAAGTTTACCCTATTGAAACTCGACCGATAGGCACCACGAGTGTTGCCAACAGCTGTCATCGGTCGAGTTGACAATGCACAGAACTCGACCGATAACACTGTGCACAGAATATAAATTTGGCTTATTGAGTGAGAATTTCCCTCTCAACTAGATTTTCTCAACCAATAGCCTTATTCTTTGGAACTCTTTTGGTACCTTTGTATATGCATATTACCATGTTCTAAATTGCCTATCTTGCTTACAACTCTATCTCTCTAATTGCTCTAAATTGGTATATCTATATCTTGCAATTACTTGCTTGGAGTTGTTTTGCAGGTTTTGATGATGATCTCTTTGGATCTCTTGGTTGTGTCTAAAAATTGCTTCCGTTGTACTCTAACTTGCTACATCTATCTAGGTGTATATCTTGTTTTGATACAACCTTGAGGTTCATAGGGGTAATCATCTTATGGTAAGAATGCATATCTAGTGAGTTATATACTTTCATGCTTCTAAAATTGCATATCTCTTTGTTTGGATATATCTATACATCTACTCATAGCTTGCTTTATCTTGTGTATCTTTTGGTATCTCTTGCTATGATCTAGATCCTACTAGTAGTCCTAACTTGTGATATCATCTACTAGTAGTTCATATACATGTAGTTCTAGCCTTGTTTAAAATTGCCATCTTTGCTCATCTATATGCTATGCTTGTATCTTGTCTCATACATGCTCAAGATTGTTCCTTGAATTACATATCTACTATCTTGAGTTACTTGCATAACATTGTGATGCAGGGCACATAGAGCTACATTATATGTAGAAATTGGAGTATTTTTGGATTTTATGCAGCTTTTGCTCCAGTTTTAGTTTTTGGTACAAGACTAGTGTTTTTCATGCAGAAACGACCTTCTGAGCAAGACTCATCGCTTTTCCATGAGCTCCGATGGTTTTTGGTCAAATTCCATCATCTTGAGGGTTAAAATTGTGATTTATTGTATTTCCAGCAGCACTTTATCTTGCATTTTGGGTTGTTCAAGTATATGCTTTAACTTGCTTTTCTTTCTATGCTTGGACAAGACCCTATCTGTGCTCTTCTACTCTCCTTAAATATTTATGTTATCTCCTTTCTCTTTAACAAGTGATGTTTCTTATTTCTTCATAACCCCCTTTTTGAAATGACAAAGGGGGAGAAAGGTATGTCTTCTTTTAAAAGAGGAAGAAGGCATGTCTTACATGAAGAGGAGAAGCATGTCCATGTAAAAGGGAGTAGGTAAAGGGGAGAAGACATATATGTGTAGAACATATATGAGTAGAAGACATAGTACTCTATAAATGTTATGAAAGCTAACCATGCAGGAGAAATAGCATCAATTGAGGGGGAGTGTGAGAACTCCATGCACATCAATTGAGGGGGAGCATATGAGCTCAATTCTTTTGAAACCCCTAGGTTTCTCCAAAGGTATGATTTTACTTTAAAGCTTTCAATACATTTATGGAATGGTGTGTCATCTTCAAAAAGGGGGAGATTGTTGACTCAAGGTCAATTAGGTCAATGTTGACTCACGTCTAAATTGACTAAACCCTTGTTTTGATGATGACTAACCATTCCACATATTGGTGTCTAATGCTTCAACTTGAGTGATTTCAGATTAGGTATAGACACACTCCAATTGCCCTAACTTGTGCATCTCAAATTGGAGAAAAGACAAGTCAAAGTCATACAAGTGCACGTTTTTGTAATATGATGTATATCCATTAGAATCATGTTGTAAATCACTTGTAATGATTGTATGACTTATAATTAAGCTTAGAAAAATATCAGGAACACTTAGATCGAATATTAGAGCACTTTTAATACAACTTTGAAAATCAATTACAGGCACTTGGTCGGTCCAGTTTCCCACCCTGAAACTCGACCGATCCACCTTGGTTGATTTTCTGAAGATTGCATCGGTCGAGTTGTGCACTCACAGAACTCGACCGATTGGGTAGTAGGTCATTTCCAGTTGAAATGGTCGGTCGAGTTTCCTCAGGACAAACTCGACCGATCCTTTGAACATCGGTTTGCCTCCTACTTGATCGGTCGAGTTACAGCCATTAGAACTCGATCGATTGCACTGTACGGAAAAGTGCAGAAAAGTGTTTCTAGCCGTTGTGGAGTTGCAACAAGTGAAAATATATCCGTTGCAAGCCACAAAACGGTTAGTTTTCATTCACAAGTGTTCCGAAAGGCTAAGAGGCATCCCCAGCTATAAATAGGACCCCTTGGGCTTCATTCCAAGGTTGAGCATTCATTGCAAACTCTTTGTGAGGTTCCTATTCTATAGTTGAGTGCTTCCTACAGCCTCCTCTCTCTCTCTAAGCTTAATAACTTGCTACATCCATTAGAGTGAGTAGGAAATCTGTAAGAGAGCTAGTCCTACATGTATATCTTGTGAGGCTCTCACTTCCACCACCTCCACTTCTCTCATTTGCAATCATGAAGATGAAGGTTCTCTATCTTGTCCAAGAGAGGTGAAGAAGAACAAGAGAAGGCGTCCCTTGGTGAAGATCAAGGCTAAAGACTTGGAGCTAGAGTGGGTAAGCCCTTGGAGAAGGCAGAAGACTCAAGCTCAAGTGGGTAAGACCTTGGTGAAAGCTTCTCCGAGTGAAGGTGAAGTCAAAAGCTGAAGATCCAAGAAGAGTGGGTAATTCCTGCAAGGCCGAAGACTTGTGCAAGAGTGGGTAAGTCCTTGGAGAAGGCCGAAGACTCTTGCAAAGTGGGTAAGTCCTTGGTAAGGTTGAAAACTCTTTGTCTTGGATAGGTAAGTCTTTTGTTTGGTCATGCATTGTATGTCTTATGAATGAATATAAGAGTACAATAGTTTGGAAGTCCTAGAGGTTGACCTCTCTAGGCAAGTGGACTGACACACTTCTAGTTTGAAGTGTGGAACCACTCTAAATAGCTTGTCTATTAGTGCATGTTCAATCTCTCTCATCCTTGCTATGTATGATTTAGTTGCACTCAAATTGCCTATTTAGCAACCTTATCTTGTCATATATTTTGAAGGTTTAATGAGTTTTGTTTAAGTGCTTTCAGCTCTATTAACCCCCCCTCTAGAGCATCTAATCACCCATCTAGGATCCAACAATTATAATTAGGATGCTAGCTATATCATGTTGTTAGTTATGTTTAGCATGCTAGCCATGCCTCTATAATTAGATATGCCTATACTGTTAATCATGCTTATGTAAATACTCGTGATTATGCTGATAGCTCTGCTTATGATATTGATCTGTTCAAACTGTTAGACATGCTAATGTTGTTAGATATGCTTATGATGCTAGACTTATTCATGTTAATAGAGATAATATGCTACTAGACTTACTTATGCTAGTTATGCATATGCTATTGAATCTCTTGTACGGTTAATAAGGAAAATGATGATAGTCAGCTTAACGATGATAATTGTTATCACCTCCTTTATGTATTTTGTTAATCATTAGTGTTGCTGAGCCTATTTGTTGTATATCATTAAATTGCTTAAACTGTCTCATTACCTAAAATGTTGTAATCAACAAGTATTGTTGGAGGTTATATGTCTTGCTGGGACATGAGTCTCACCCTTGTGGTTCACCAAAAAATTTTTTAGGTAATCGGAAGTGACGAAAACAAATATGTGGCAGCAAAGAGGAGCTATAGTAATGAATTTTTGATAAAGTTGATTAGATGTCTAGTGTGTCCTAGAGTCATCCTTGTACTCTCAGGTCTGGGCAAGAAAAGTTTGTATATGGTGTTTTAAATAAATCAGACTTTTGTTAGCATATTAATGCTTGTTTGTGTGGCTTATACGATTATTGTTCTCCTGTATATATATGTTGTGGCTAAGACAATCGAACAATTTATATCAAATTCTTGACATAATATGGATACAAGAAAGATGTTGAGCTCTTATGTAAATATTTTTGAGTGGGTGTTGATGTTGAAATTGATTTTAATTTACCCATATTTTTTGGTATGTGATTAATTAGTGATTGATTGTGTTTTATGTTTTGAGTAATCTCTCGTTTAGTGTAACGGGTTCTAACACAAATATTGAGTATGGATTTTAGCGGCATGTCGGTGTCTAGATGGTGACGCTTCTCCATGGAGGCGAGGTCTTGTATTTTGTGTGTGTGTCTGTGTGTATTTGTATATATTTATATTTCTATCTTTTATTTTACATTTTTCTGTTATCCAAACGGCAAAAGCACCATCTACATTGTTTGGATAATTCTATGGGTTAAACGGAGAACTCACTGAACTTGGCTATTCTTGAACATTTTGAAGGGTTTGTGCATATCCTTAGATCTATTGTAGCAGAGCTATAATTCGTCGAGGGAGCCGCATGGTAGATTTGTTTGAGAGTTTGATTCTAGACCGCCTTGACGTGGTGAAAACAGGTTATAATTATAGGACATGATCGGTTAAGGCTTCTTATTACGACCAGGACATCTTTATCGCAATTTTCTAGGTGACAAGGACGATATGGAACAGGTCATGGGCTTTTCATAGCATTATGGTATAACTGATTTTCCAGATGATAAATGAATTTGGGTTATCAACGACCAAGACGTGAGGATATGTTTATTGGAAGATCCGTTCATGTTTCAAGATACGCATGTGACATATGCCTACTTGATAGATCGAAAGGTATATACGTTTTGAAAATCAAATGGTCTCAAAATCATAGAAAAGTTAAACGAGAACGTCGGACATGTGCCCATGAATATCAGTTCGTTTACCTTGAGAAAAAGATTGACGGGCCATAAAATATAGGATATATTGACATGGTTTGGGGTTACAGAGATAAGTCAAACGTTTCCTAGCGAGGTATCGAAAAATAGGACGTGGACAACAAGTGAAGGACGATTTGTTTAGCAACTCTTCGTCCACAAAACTCTAGACCAGAAAATTTCGTCATCTTCGTATGTCAAACAAAAAATCCAAATAAAATCTGTTGATTATTCCTAAAGCCATACTTCCAATTTGATTTTCCTTTCATCTTGTAGACGTTTGATTAAGACCGCCGTCAACGTATTCAAAGTTTATTTCCACGGAACTTCTATTCATAAGTCTTTCAGCTAGCTTTCCTCTCCATGTCAATGAGCTACAACTTACCAGATATTCCAACAAACTTTTCACTTCAAAATAGATGGTGCTTGAGCCAACGTTCCAGTTCCAGATCCTGTTTGTCACGGCAACAAGAGTTTTCTTTTTCATCTCTTGAAGAAAACTTGTTTTTGGGCTTCTCTATCAATCGCCCAGTTGATCATTGCAGCACATGAAACCAAGCCTGTCTTGTCCCCCTGGACCATCATCAGTCACCCGTGCCGACAAAATTTTGGGCCCAACCATCTAAACACCTTAACTGTGCAGGAAGTATTATTTTTTCTTTGTTCCAACTCCTATGTTGACAAATAAAATGTGATTGCAGCAAATTTTCTGTGCTAGGGTTTTTGTCGCCCCTTCTTTATGGGATTCGGGGACGAGGGAGTAGGCACTACGGCCATACATTTCAACAGTCCTTGCTCTTGGACTCCTCTCTTGATGCCCAAGTGGCTGCTTTGACAGGTGTCCTCTTTAGGCTAATTGATTCGATCTTGTTATATTTATTTCAACGATACCTCTTTTTGTGAGAGTTTTCTCCTAGCTTAATTGGATTTCTCTCTCTTTAATAGAGATTTTTTCTCTTCCCATGAGAGTATGCTTGGTTGACCTATCGATAGTGCTCTACATGGCTGTAAATGGAAGGCGATCATCACCTACATCTTACTTAATAGCTTTGCTGATCACCTACATCTTATATGGCTGTGAAGGGACTACTTTGGTGAATTTTGTCATTTTCTTTATCACTCGTGGTTATCTTTTAGTCTATGCCGAATAATCATGATAATTATCTAATTAGTAGGTAAACTGACATTACTAACCTATATAACTGTAGACAAATTATTGATGGAATTATTTATGATCCCCTTCATAATTTGACTGCTTTTGAAAGTTAGCACTACTGAAACTTGTAAGAGTGACAAATGTTATCCTAAAACCAAAGATGAGGTGAATGCTTCCGCCACTGGCTTCTTGTTTCCTGCAATATCTTCTTTTGACTATCATTATAATCTTCTTTTATGTGCATCCTAATTAGTTGTCAGTCTCATCTTGAATAGATCTTTTACCAAAATTTTCAGACTGCAGTATCATTTCTATTATACCCAATGCAACCTAACTATTTTCTTTAAAGAAATCATACAAACACAGTTGAACAAAAGAAAAGAATCTATATGTGATTTTGGCTTCTTATATTGATCTCGTAAAACAATAAACTACAGGTAACGATAGGCACTGTACAGAGTAGAAAAATCTGAAGCTCCAGATAAGACCAACTAGAGAGAACTGAAAAAGGAAGAAAAAAAATTACAGTTTCAACAGCTGTCAAGAGCTGAAGGAGCAATCCACAGGACCACCCTAATACCTTGCGGTTAAAAAAAATCAACTGCAAGATACTAACTGTATGGTTGATTATCTTTGCACTGTAATCTGTAATGCACAGCTAACCTCGTATAGGCAACTAGACCTTATCATTTTGGAGCTGCTCGATGGCACCTGTCATTGGACAGGGGGCATCTTAGTTTGACTCAGTCATCTTGAGACTGGGTACATACAGCGGCCATATGTCACTGGTCTCAATTAGTGGAAGTGATCATAAGATGCAGTAGAAGTATTGCCAAGATTTTGATCGCATTGCCCCCGCCACACATTTCCACCATCTGAACTGCTACATGTCTGATTAGGAAGGGAGTTGTTTCCTCCAATGTCACCATCCAAGCTCATTTGTTGAACTTCTTGTGGGGATAAAATCTTTATGCTTCGAACACAGCCCACAAATTCCCTGTTAAGAACACAAGGTATAATGGTGAGTTGTGAAAAGCAGACAAATTGTTAAAGATTTGGCTTAGAATTAGACAGTTTTTACTAGTAGGATTATATTCTATTCTCTTGGTTATTGCAAAGTCTAAAGCAAGATGCAGTTAAAACTTCTACATAAGAGTGTAAATGAGAATTGATGCACAGCAAATCATAGGGTTAACAAGCACTTCCATGATAAAGTTTGAGATTCTATATTTGTCTGACCGCACTGTTATCTTGCAAGATACTTATAGTTATTTTATTTATTTATCACATGATATTTTTGTACCCGCCACATAAAGATTATGAGTTTTGCAACTTACTCCCAAGGATCGTCACCCACCAATAAGACATCATTCTCATGATCAACGTAAACTAATTTCCAGCCTAGTCTCTGCAGATCCTCTATTTGTCCACCAATACTGAACATCCGTATTAGGTCCTGCTTCAGTTCGTCATAACCGGAGTAGCGTGCAATGTCAATTGATCTTCCAACAGCCCCACGTTTATACACCTACACATGGTGGATGCAATAAATATAATAAGTTGAATACAGCAATGTAATGACATGAGGAGAATTGTATTTCAATATATGTTGAACGGATAATAAAATACTACGTATAGAATATAGAAGATAGATGCATGAGTCCTAAGACTTGCTATGTTTAAGAACTCTGCATGACTGATTGCGAACAAGAGCTAGTAGATCAATGCAGTCGCGACTTGAAAGAAAACTATACTTTAACATTGTTAGTTAATTAGTGATCAAAATATTATCATTGTACCAAATTGTTCTTATTGTCATCAATCATCATTACATTAGCAGTAGCCACCCTTGCAAATTATGCAAAAGAAAATCAATTATAATAAAGGATAACCTATCAAAATTTGATGTGGATATCTGATTAATAAGACTAATTTGCACCATGATCCTCATATTTTAAAACAGTAATTATATAACGCCAACATGGTTAGAAACGAAGCTTAGATGCTGATGACGACGACGATGATTATGATGAACTATAATACGATGTTGCAGACTCTCGGAGAGAGCTATAAATTAGGGTGTGAACAAGATACCTTAGTGTATGTGCGCATTCGTTGTACTTGGGGTGGAGGTGCCCAGGAACATTTGTTCAAGAAGCTGGTATCATCAACAGTGGATTCAATTGAATTGAATGGAACATCGGCTACTCCAAAAGGCTGAGAAACAAAAGAAGATGATATTTCTTGTTGAACTTCCTTCGAGTTGTAGTTCTCTATCATATTTCCTGGAGTTATAGTATTTAGACAGTCCTTTCCTTGACCGATATTTTTATCCAGTAAATGATCACTGGTCATAGGAACACAGAGTTGATCATCGATATTCACTCCAAACAGGAATTGGTTGTTTCTCTGATCTGTTGTCTGAATCCCCACATCTGCAGAGGAATCTCTGAATGGTATAGGTTGTTCATTGAAAGAGGAATATTGTATTGGCTGTTGTAATTGCACATCCGAGTGTGAAATGCAGTTTGAAGTCGCTGAAGATGATGAATCCAAGTAATCAACCTGCGTACCTGAACCCAAGTATGCTTGTGGAGCTACGGTTCCAGTATGTTGTGATTTGGGAATAGGCACAGAAGGTTTAACAAGGCTTGCTGGCTTTTGCAACTCTTGTGTAGTTTTCACATTTCCTATTTGCGTTTCTACATTTCCAGTGCTCCCAGTAGTCAAAGTACAAAGCTGCATAGTATCAGTACATGGAAGACTTGAATGGATCTTGTTCGCTGTTTTATGAGGAATTGACGAACCATTATTTGTTGAAGGTGATGTAGAGCAAGATGGAATATCATCTGTTATCACAGAGCGTGCACCAGATGTAGGCAAGCAACTTCCAATTCGCTGAAGAGGGTTTATCTGAGGATTTTGAAAACCTGGATTGGGTAGCTCTGTTGTCATCACTTGTGCTTGCTGTGACTTCTGCTGTACCTGGTTCTGCACAGATGGAAATTGTACTCCTACTGGACTGTTCTTGGTTATATTTTGCTGCACATGTAAATTTGAGTTTGCAAAGTGATTGGAACTTTCCAGAACCTTGCTTCGTTGTTCTTGGGTCGGTTGAGGGTGTTGAAGTACAGGCTGACACAAGATGGACTGCTCTTGCTGAAGAGCTTTCTGTTGCTCCTGAAATTTCTTAAGCAGTTGCAACTGGGCTTGCTGTTCTGACATTTGTAACTGCTGGTTAATTTGGTTAGGTATCTGCAGTGGTACGTTAGCTTGCAGCTGCTTTTGTTGTTGCAATAGTTGCTGTTGCAGTAGTTGCTGCTGTTGTTGCTGAAGTGTTATCTGCTGTTGATGTTGCTGCTGTTGCTGCTGAAGTGTTATCTGCTGTTGATGTTGTTGCTGCTGTTGCTGCTGAAGTGTTATCTGCTGTTGATGTTGCTGTTGTTGCTGCTGAAGTGTCATCTGCTGTTGATGTTGCTGCTGAAGTGTCATCTGCTGTTGATGCTGTTGCTGAAGTGTTATCTGATGTTGATGTTGCTGCTGAAGCGTTATCTGTTGTGAATGACTCGGGAGGACATTGGATTGCGGAAACTGATGAGTTTGGACAAGAGATGCATGCTGCTGCTGTTGCATCTGAGGATTAATAATCTGCGTTTGCGAGAGAGGAGTTTGAGTTTGATTGTAAGTGCCAGTTTGATTGACCATAGTCTGCCTTTGCATGCTGATGTCTTGAAGCTGCTCTTGTGAGACAGGAAAGCCACCAAGTTGCTTCAATTGGGGTGCAAGCTTCGAGAGCTGTTCTAATTGCTGCGCTTGCTGTGGTGGCCTCTGTGGATTGAACTGAATATTGCTTTTCTGCAGAGCCTGTGCCTGTAAACTCAACTGTCTTGATAGATCTGCTGCACTAAGATTTTGTAAACCCGCTCCAGAAAGGGATTGCATGTTTGAATTGGCTAGCAAAGAACTCTGCTGCAGGTTCATCCATTGCACTAAACTAAGTCCAGGCATTACACCACTCTGACACAGGGGATCTTTTATGGTAACGTCCTCACCTAACCAAGGTACTACTCTTTTCAATAAATTCTCCATTTCTTGTGATTCATCATCTGAGATCATATGAAGGTGTAAATAAACAGTAATGAAGTATGCAAGTGCAATGAACTTGTAATTAAATATAAGACTGAACATGTATAGAACTATGCTTAATATGTTAAACACAACCAATTATAGCGATTCGATCATGAAAGAAAAACAAACCAGGAACAGTTACAGCATGCAGACATTATCGACAAATAATCCAACCCCACCTCTCCCTAACCTCCATGACCACCCTAGATTACATTGTGCTTCAAGTTCATGTCTTAACTTTACTTGACTAATGAGATCTAGCACAAAATCCACTGACTTACATGGAAAATACCCACATTTTATGAGATTATGCTATTTATCCGGAGTATAAGAAGTGACCTCCTTACATTCCTTGATCTTCTCTTCACCTCTGCTATAGGTTTCTGCTGTAAGGGAAGTACATGCAAAGGGGGCAGAGGAGTTGAAATATACTATTTTACTCAGAACTGGCTAAGCAGATTGAGAAACTGAACTACTGCTAGTAATCACATTTCAAAGAGCGAGTGACACGCAAATAACAAAAAGAACTGTGAGCTTTGTGATAGGAATCCTAGCAAAAGGAAGCTTAGGGAATGTGACAATTGTGAGTGAGAATCAAACACGTGTTGGTGGTAAAAGCCTAAAAGGTGGGTCCTTTTAAAGGAATATGGGAACTAGCATGAACTAGAGGCTAAACAAAGAGTGGTGAGAGCAAGTGATGACGGAATGATCATAAACAACCTCTGGACAGCACTATTTGTTTCACAGACAATAATTACCCAACTTTGGACAAGTGACCTAGGCAACAGCTATAATGAAATAGCTTTACATCACTGTGGATCAACCACACCCCCCTTTAGAGGAAGGTGAAAAGTAGCAGCGAGAAAGATAAGGGGAAAAAGGGGTGTGCCCAAAAGTACTCCAGGTATCAATATTGTATGTCTTGAGTGTGCTAGGGGTATTTTTGGGTAATTTCTGAAGGTTCATGATAGATTTGAATGGGAGTGACGTGCACGAGTACTTGTAGGTTACTCAAATATAGGAAAATGGAAAGGGAAATCTATCGCCATATCTATATGTTTTTTGTTGGTGAATGAAATCAAAAATCTCTCATCATGTTAACTAACAAAATAAAAGAAAATACAATGGGGAAAACATTCACTTCATCTTCTCCTCAACAATGGTTACTAACAGTACTCCTCACTGTCAGTGGTCTTTGCACCTCCTTCCTCATTGACTTCCTCCTCTCCCTCAACTGTGGCATGAGGCCACAACCCACACATGTTATATAGCAGGGAAAAGAGACAGGGCATGAAAAGAGGCAGAATGAAAGCCACTGGAAGATGTAGGATAAAGATGAATCTCCTTTTATCCTTATATATATACTGTGTTGTTTACTTGTGCTGCTTTGTTATTCTTGTGATATTAGTCCCATATTGCTCACTTGTACTTATGTCTCTTTTTATCCTTATATATATACTGTGGTGTTTACTTGTGCTGCTTTGTTATTCTTGTGATATTAGTCCCATATTGCTCACTTGTACTTATGTCTCTACTCTCAGTTGCTATATTAGAGACTACCTTGTAATTTGTTTTACTCACAAAATAAACAATTCCTTTTTTATTTAGATGGTATCAAGAGCAGGTTTCTTTTTCCCCACCCACCCGTCCGCAGTGACGTACCCCCCCCCCCGCCGATCTGCCACCCCCCCCCGCCGCTGCAAACCCCTCCCCACCCTCCCTTCTCCGCCGCCACCCCCTCCCCTCTCTCCTCCTGCCGCCGCCGCCCTCCCCTCCCCTTTCCCGCCGCCGCCCCCACCCCTCCTCTTCCCCGCCACCACCACCCACAACCGCAGCCACCCTCCTGCCCCTCCTGTTTCCCTTTTCTGCTACGGCTGCTACTGCTATCCTTCACTCTTCGCTCTCTACATCCGGGTAAACTACCACTCTACGTCCGGACAACCACTGACCATCTAAGTTGAGAGTCTCTCATCTCATCGTCTTCTCTGCATGCGCCTCATGAAGGAACATTAGTTTTCCTCATAACGGCATAGGTCTCTCTATATGCATACTCTGCCCTATAAGGGTTCGCTGATCTGACTTGTCAGATCCTACTGCTGCTATCTGCCCCGTCGTGGGTCTCTGATCTACTCTGCTACTGCGCCGACTACTGCCTCTGTTATGGCTTTATCTGAGCCTCCTCGCTCTCTGTGTGTCACCACGGTGAAACTTGATGGCGGTTTCAACTATCATTTGTGGTCGGCGTCCTTCGTTCTGTATGTCAAAGCCCAAGGTTGGTATCACCATCTTACTGTTGAGCCTCCGGTTGTTCCTACTGTTGATGCGGATGACAAAACCAAATAAAGCTATGCACAATGGTCCAAGGACGACTCTGGAGTTATGTCATGGCTCCTCAACAGCATTGAACCAAGGATTAGCCAATCTCTACTCTGCCTTCATGATGTTAAGGCCATGTGGGATCAACTCTCCCATGTCTACTCTCATCAGGAGAATCCCAAGTGAGTTTTTGAAATTTTCAAAAACTTGGCCAAGGAGTTCTCCGCTGACACCTCTATTGAAGACTTCTACAATCAGTGCTCAGCTCTGTGGAATGAGTTTGAACTCTACCACCCCTGACGGCGGACATCAAAGTAGCCCAGAAACAGCGCAACGAACTTCAGCTTGTTCAGTTTTTGGTTGTTGTTCCTGCATCCTTCTCTGGTGCGGTCAACCAGATTCTATCTAGTGATCTGCTGCCTACCCTCAGAGATGTCCTAAAAAGAGTCCAACGACTACCATCCATGACTCCTGCTCCTGCTATTGAGCATCCGACTCTCATTACTCGCTCTGCTGATTCTGGCCGTGGTCGTGGTCGCGGCCGTGGCCGTGGAGGTCAACCTCCTCCATCGGGTGGTCGTGGCTCATCTACTCCTGGATGTGGTGCACCTCCCGGCCCTCGCTACTGCAACTGGTGTGGCCGGGACAATCATACTGAAGATCGCTGCTGGATTAAGCATGGCAAGCCCGCTTGGGCTAACCAGGCTTCTACAGATTCTACTGCTGACACTACCTCTGACACACCTGCTGCTCCGGGAAACGCAGACTGGCTTCGTTCTGAATTTGAGAAGATGTTCCAGGAGTGTATCACACAGCTACCCTCCTCTACAGCGGGACCCTCTGCTATGTTTGCATCTCCAACTAGTGGTAACAACAAATGGTATATTGATTCGGGTGCATCTACTCATATGGCCGGTGACATTCACCTATTTTCTGCTCTCAATAAAACTGCTACTATCCCGTCTGTTACTGTTGCAAATGGTTCCAAAACTACAGTTCATGGCACTGGCACAATTCCTCTTTCACCAAAGCTACAACTAAATTTTGTTTTATATATCCCACAATTTTCTATTAATCTTTTATCTGTAAGTAAGATGATAAAACAGCTCAAGTGCTCTATTAAGTTTGATCCTTCTAGTTGTGTTTTGAAGGATCTCCGCACGAAGATGAGGATTGGTTCGGGCCATGAAGGACCAGACGGGCTGTATTATCTGGATGGACCTCCTGTTGCATCTGCTCTGCTATCTACTTCAGTAACTGGACTACAATGGCATTTTAGACAAGGTCACCCATCAGCTGCCAAATTAAAACATTTATTTCCTACTTTATCTGAGAACAGTTTTACTTGTGAAACTTGTGTATTGGGCAAACAAACTCGTTCTATTTTTCCTGCTAAGAAAGTTATTGCTTCTAAAGAAATTTTTGACATAATTCATGCTGATATTTGGGGCCCTTGTTCCGTATCGAGTCACTCGGGTGTGAAATATTTTATGACTTTCATTGATGACTACTCTCGCACCACATGGCTGTTTTTGCTCAAAGGTCGGGACACTGTGCTGAAACTATTCGTACTTTCTTTGTTGAAATTCACACCCAGTTTAACAGGCCTATTAAAAAATTTCGTACTGATAATGCACTTGAGTTCATGCAAAAATCAGTTACCTCCTTCTGTGCCGCTCGTGGAACCATACATCAGACTACTTGTCCTTACACTCCTCAACAAAATGGTGTCGCTGAGCGAAAAAACCGTCACTTACTCGAGGTTGCTCGCACTCTTCTCATACACTACAAAGTACCCCATCACTTCTGGCCTGAAGCTGTCTCTACGGCTTGCTATCTTATAAATCGCATGCATTCCTCGGTTTTGCAAATTTTTTGTACTGATAATGCACTTGAGTTCATGCAAAAATCAGTTTCCTCCTTCTGTGCCGCTTGTGGAACCATACATCAGACTACTTGTCCTTACACTCCTCAACAAAATGGTGTCGCTGAGCGAAACAATCTATGTGATAGTTTTGCATGCTTCACTTTTGTTTTGTCTGTTGTGACTATCCCAAAATCAGCAGAAGAGGCCCTTCGTATTCCTGCCTGGAAACATGCTATGGAGCAAGAAATGCATGCGTTCTGCGATCGTCAGACATGGGATCTAGTCGATCGTCCCTCTTCTTGCCCTACCGTGGGCTGTCGTTGGATATTTACTATTAAATATCAATCGGATGGCACTATTGAACGCCTGAAAGCCAGATTAGTTGCAAAAGGTTACACACAAACATATGGTGTTGACTACTTTGAGACTTTCTCTCCAGTTGCACACTTAAATTTTGTTCGCATTTTGATATCTATTGCTATGAATAAAGACTGGCCTCTGTTTCAAGTCGATGTCAAAAACGCCTTTTTATATGGTGATCTACAGGAGGAGGTATACATGGAGCAACCTCCGGGATTTGTTGCTCAGGGGGAGTCTGCCTTCAAAATATGTAAACTCAGAAAGGCTATCTATGGTCTTAAACAGAGCATGCGTGCGTGGTTTGATAAACTCAGCCAGATCTTAATTACCTTTGGCTTTCAGCGATCACAATCTGATCATTCTGTATTTATTCGTAAGACAACAATAGGACTTGTTATCCTTATTGTGTATGTTGATGACATTGTCTTATTTGGCAGTGATAATGAGGGTATACATGCAACCAAAAATTATTTAGCACAACACTTCATCACCAAGGACCTTGGCAAACTACGATATTTTTTAGGCATTGAGGTTGCTAGATCATCTACAGGACTCTATCTTTCACAGAGAAAATATGTTCTTGACCTGTTACAGGAGACAAGCATGCTGGGCTGCAAGCCAGCCAACACTCCTTTGGATCCTAATATGGATTGGGACGATAACAACTCCCCTCCTTATGATGATCGCCACCAGTTTCGGAGACTAGTGGGCAAGCTTATCTACCTGACGGTCACTAGGGCTGATCTGGCAGCTGTTGTAGGATTCATAAGCCGGTATCTTGATAAACCCCGACAGTACCACTGGGATGCTATTTGTCACATCTTACAATATCTCAAAAGCTCGCCAGGGAAAGGTGTTCTGTATAAAAAGCATGGCCATTGCAATTTATCTGGATTCTCTAATTCTGACTATGCAGGAAGTCGATCTGACCGGAAATCTATTTCTGGATATTGTACTTTTGTGGGAGGAAATCTAGTCACCTGGCGAAACAAAAAGCAGACTGTTGTTGCTAGATCCAGTGTCGAGGCAGAATACAGAGCCATGGCTCATACTGCATGTGAACTTCTGTGGGTCCGTGGCCTTCTACATGAGTTTGATATTACTTATTCCAGCCCTATTCCTATGTTCTGTGACAACAAAGCCTCTGTTTTTATTGCGAGCAACCCTACATTTCATGAACGCACAAAGCATATTGAAGTTGATTGCCATTTTGTTTGGGAAAAAGTTATATCTGGGCACATTTGCACTCCATACATCAGCACTGACAAGCAGCTTGCGGACATCTTCACCAAAATTCTGCCTAAAGCTCAGTTTCAGACTCTGATTGACAAGCTGGGCTTGTTTGACATCTACGCTCCAGCTTGAGGGGGAGTATAGATATACTGTGTTGTTTACTTGTGCTGCTTTGTTATTCTTGTGATATTAGTCCGATATTGCTCACTTGTACTTATGTCTCTACTCTCAGTTGCTATATTAGAGACTACCCTGTAATTTGTTTTACTCACAAAATAAACAATTCCTTTTTTATTTAGAATACTTATCTGGTTCCTTTGAGGGGTATTGGTAGCTTCTACTACTGCTACTCCATACTCTGCCACTCTTTCATCTTTCACAATCTTTCACCGCAATATCACACAGGTCTGGGAGAAAGCAGGAGGGTCGACAGTGGCATATGCAAGTTTGCTCGTCTTTGCTTTTGATTAGATCAGTTAATGGAAATGTTAACCACAACCTAAGAAAATACAAATTCTTTTCAGATATATAACGGTTTTTTATTTACAATGTGGAAAGCTAGATCAAGGAAGCACATCTAAGTTTGAGTCAAATTGTGTGGCGAGTGGTGTCTTTATCATGCAACACATGTTCTTTTTCATGAGTTGGAAAATCAAACCTCATAATAGCATGTCATCCATCAAACCAACAAGTAGAATACCCACTTCGGAGCCACATAACTTTGAGGGTCCATTTTGTATATTTCAAGGATTGCGAAGATTACATGTGAGGACCAATACACGATGAAGAGCGTACTCAACATTAGTAAACAGTGAGTGGAAGGGCTCTTAGTGGCATCAGAATTGGTATATATCAAGTGTTATACAGTAGCAAACTTGATTTAAACGATATAAAAAAGAATACAGCATGCACAGTTGCGATGTAACAATTATCGGACCATGACGCTGACTGGAAGGTCTTCAGTTATCTTCTTGTTGTTATCAATTTATTATGAGATTTTATAATAGTATGGTGATTTGAAGCTTCAAGCAATGCACTAATTATCGACGAACCTAACCCCCTGCTATCACGCCTTGCGTGGGCTTCCAGGTGTAAGGGGATGATAAATAACTTGAAAACTATATCCAGTCAGAAGGATTATCTTCTAACAAGTCCAGGTATGCCCTTGGAGTTCAAGTTTCTACGGTATGTAATATTGAGTGTATTGAGTAGATGGATAGCCATGTTAGAAAATGGTGAGTTTGGTTAATAACTGAAACTTCAACCTAAAACTTTACTGAAAATGACTTTATTTACTTTGCATATATTTAGCTAACAAAAGGTGAACAGTCAATGTAACTGGTTTCAGGGACGTATAACAATAGAGACATCTGCATAAACAAAGAAAAACAGGATAAACCGCGCTGAATCAGCAATAGTGAAATACCTGGTTGTCTCGAACGCTTTGAGCCAAAAAAGGGTGGATAAATGAAGAAAGGAGCTAAGACAGGTTCAATCTCCCAAATCGATACTCTGTTGCGTCTTTCACCAGCAGCAGATTCATCCCAACCTACCTGCATCCATATAGAGAATATATCATTAGAAATCTAAAGCAATATTCCATGGTAGTTGCTGCCATATATCTGAAAATCGAGAAAGATCACCTGCAAATTGCGCCATCGTGAATTTTTCCACCTGACAGGATCTAGATCACTGATGCCTGTGATTGTACCCATATATCTGTAGAATCACAAACATATTGTATGTTATTTTAAGATTCTAAATTCCTCACTAAATGAAAACACAATTACCAAACAAATAGTATAGCTTCCTAAGTACACCTTCTTGTTCCTGATTCCTCGGTTTCAAACATCATCCTGAATCGCATGCCAACTGATATATGATTACCATAAATTGCTTTGTTGTACTTCGCCAAAGGAATGACAAACTCTGAGGGGCTTGTCCTGCACATATATAAGAGACATTGTGATCTAATGATTTATGTAGGAACATTGGCCTTGAACAGTATCCAAAGCAGGAGACCAACCTTGGGTTATAAAACACCGTAAATGGACTGTTATTTGCCGCGGCATGTGCAGCGGCTGCAAGAATGCCAATATGCATGCTATCACTAGACAAAACTGATGACGGTATGTTGGTAGGTTGCCTGTTAGCTCGTCTAATTCCTAGTAGAAGCTGTGACTTTTCATCCCTGTTTATATCAGTAAAAATAATCTTATACTAAGAGATCCGTTTGAACAACCCCAAAGCAGTTGAATAAAGTAGAATAGTTTTTCTTACCTAATGAAAAGAACAGAATCACCTGCAAGCAATCGCTTCCCGCTTACAAATAAGCTCCACCCAGTAGTGAGTAAATGTCTCTTGGGTTGACCTGAATGTTGCAAGTATTTATCAGAAAGCTTCATATATTCAACAATAAATAGGAACACCGTTGTTAAGATATAACAACTCAACTATTCCATTAAACTGGCATTAAATTATTGTATGGGTTTGGAAAGAATGTTTAGACTGGGTTGAGGCAAACTTCAGGTGTGGCATTTTAGATGGTTTACTTTATTTTTAGTATAGGCCCCTGAATGCACGCACCTATTAGGATGAGCATTGTCATTGAAATTGTAGAAAGTATTAGTGGAAGAGAAAATATGGGAGAAAGTAATAGAAGTGGTTACAGGCTATTCTACAGGTAATGGATGGTCCATGGAGTTGAGACTCGGCTGTTGTCATTGGTCTGTGGCAGAGAAGGAGTTCCATGGGAATTATAAACATACTATGTGATAAAACAGTCACTACCTCGGTATATATGGCGAAAGGTCCATACATTATCATGCAAATCTCTGGCCTGGAGTTCTTGTGCTGGAGGCTGCATCCCATAGTCCTGCACAGACATTCATGTTATAAACACGAACCAACTGAAGGTTTATGCTGGCTGACTGAATGCCAAGTCTGCAAAAAAAACAAAAACAAAAAACATCATATTTACCAGAGGTGGAAAGATCTTCTCCGCGGAACGTCGAGGTACGGAGAAACCACCATGGGTACTGGTATCACTTGCAGTCAATGTTTTGCAGAAGAACTCTGGTTGTGGCTTGTTAGACTTTAGAGAAAGATCCGATGCTAATATGGCTTCCTTGTTGGTCTGACACAAGGGGAAAGGAAGAAACAAGGAGGAAAAAAAGATGTTGAGATACACATTCTGTCTTAAAAATTATTTCATAAACAAACAACTATACTCAGGCATAGGTCGATAGAAACCTATGAGACATATAATTTGGAAGTTACTACATGAAACGGGCACTCACTGTATTGACTGGTTGAAGAGTCATCTGAGCATAAACTTCATCGGTCTCTGGATCTGCCTGGAGAAGGTAGATAGATAGAGAATGCAGAACAGAGAGTTAAACTTGACAATAGAAAAAGGAAAAAGTAATAATAATAATAATAATGAAGAAATATACACATAAAAATTAGACAAGCTATATAATGGCTTGGATGAAAAAAGGGGGAAAACAAGGCTTACATGCAGGGTAACATTGTGTAGCAAGCAAATCATTTCGGAAGGCAGATTTGGGTAGTTTGGGATGTGAGCATCTATGTCTTTTCTCATGGAAGCAGCCACCTGAAGAAACGGATAGCTAATGATGAGCAAAGAAATTATGGCATAGTTACTTGGAATCAAAAGCCAGAATATTTTCGTTCCCATAATTTACAAAATTATAAGGAAAAAGACCAGTTACACTTATTGTTGCAGTATTGTCATGGTGCATAAAGAATCAGATTTTCGGAATCAAAACAAAACGTAAACCAAGTGGAATTTTTTTTCCACATACGCTGGCAGAAGGATTTCGGAAAACAAAATGTTACCTTGACATAGTTACTTGGAATCAAAAGCTTTACTTTCTAGCATAGAACCTTTCCGTTTCCATAATTTACATTATTATAAGGAAAAAGACCAGTTACACTTATTATTGCAGTATCATCATGGTGCATAAAGAATCAGATTTTTGGAATCAAAACCAAACGTAAAACAAGTGGAATTTTCTCCCACATACGCCAGTAGAGGGATTTCGGAAAAGAAAACAAAACAAAATGTTACCTTGATTAACCTAAGAAGAGAGATAAAAAGGGGGTAAAAAAAAAGCACAAACAGCAAGGATCCAAATCTAAAACTCCCCCATCACAGGTAAATGACAGCCCATGTGAGGGAGATGTATAATAATTAATTAGTTAAGATAATAGCTGGTAGGTTTGAACATCACCGAACCATCTCTTCCGTTTCGGGTGAGGGGACCAGGAGTTGGAGGAGGAGGTGGTGGATCGGAGTATGGAGACAGGACATTGAAAACGAGTAGCCAGTACACATAATACATGAGATTGAAGTGCATACCCATCAGCGCATATGTTTTTGAAGGGGGGGTTTAGATAATTGACCCAATGAATGCCGTGGTTTTGGACAGAGAAGGAAAGAAGGCGATGGAAGAACAAAGTGACCTGGAACATTGATTCGGTCCAGTTTAAGGGAAAAGGAAAGGGAAAGAGGGAACAAAGCTGAACTAGGAGATGGGATTAATACACACATGCAAGGAAAAGGGGGAAACAGAAAACGAGCTGGAATTTTCCTGCTCCCTTTGTGCATTGAAAAGCAAAGGGGGAAACGAGCAGTTTTATGACTCAGACGAAGCATGTTAGGAGAAGGTCCAGGAGGTACGAATTAAAGTCAGGAAGTACAAGGAGGATTATGAATCTGGCCAGGTTAGGCCAGGCAAGGACGTCAGGAACTGCTGGAGTACATAGCAAAGAAGCTCAGTGCTACGGAAGAAAGGAAGGAAAATAAATAAAAGCTGCAAGGCGTCTAGAGTCGGAGGCAAATAACATCACCCATCCATTGAACTGTTCCCCAACGCGCAGATTTTACTTCCAGTAAGCCACTGGAGCCGTTGCTTGGTTGCTCACCTGCTCGCTGTGTCCCTGAGGGAAGTATACGACCAAGCTCCCTGCAGGAGGAATCGACACCAGAGGCCCCGCGCAGGCGTGCCATAGCTCCGGGTTGACAGTCTTCTTCTCTGCACGGCAAGCACCCATGTCAAAACCCACACAAGCTGGAAAAGTCCGGTGAGATACCCCCCCCAAGTCTCCCTTCGCTCCTCCCCATTCCCAAAGAGATCCCAGCTTAGAACTATCCCCACCCACTCAGCACATTGCAAGGAACCTCACCTTCCCCTTGATTCCCCGCAGCAGCAACAGCAGCCACACCGGCGCCCTGCATCTTCATACCCAGAGGGCTTGGCACCTGGACTTGCGAGGGCGAGCAGAGTCACCGCAGCTGGAGTAATGTCAACGGGTACATGGGCACACCCACCCACAGCTCAGCTAGCTAACAGCAGTATGTAATCCCGCCACGAATTTTGACTGGGCTCAGGTGGAGAAGAAGCAAGCACCGGTAGCAAGCAAAGCAACTCCAACACGCCGCCCGTCTGGGTTGGAGGTGCAGGAAGACGGGAGCTTTACCCGAGGCGCGAACAAGGAGAGAGGGATGGCTGGCTGAGCCGCCTTGTTGTGGGGAGGTGGGGGAAGAAAAAGGAAGAGCTAGATAGGAGAAGAAGAAGAAGAAGAAGGGAAAAACAAGAGAAGTGGTAGAATAATATGAAGGGAGGACAGATACTCAGAAGCGGGGGTGGAGGCCCCCACACAGACACACGCAAATACGCAACAGTCTCTCTCTCTCTTCTTTCTCTCCTGTATATATAGGGCGCCGTTTTCCGTCCTGAAAATTGTAAATCTCGCTCGTCCTTTCCAGCATCAGCAATTTCCCGACATGGTAAAATGGGTGAGAAAAGTTGGAGAATAAAATAAATAACATATGTTATAATTTTCCCTCTTCTATACTTTTTCGGGAAATAAGAATTGCAAACTTTTGCAGTTTTTTTTACGAGACTGCACACAAGGCGGACGGGAACTTGTTTGTTTATTGGTTCTTTTCGTATTGCTTTACAGTGAGAGAGTATAAGTGGAGGATTGTGGTAGTGATGATCGTGGATTCATCGGGAAACGGTACATACATCACCACTCCGAACCGGACCCCCTCAACTAAGCTCTCTCACGTGTGATTGGTCTCCGGAATAGGGTTGTAGGCCTCTGCCTGGCAGGGGCTACGCCCGCGAATACTGCAGTTGGTCAGGGATACTGCTCTGCTCTCAGCTCAGCTCCGCGCGGCGCAGCGCAGCGCAACTCAGCACAGTCCTGTCATTTGGCTTTGGAAACACCTCCCAACCAGACCACACGCTTTTGTTGCAACTTCGAATTGTCTTTGTTATTATTTTTTTAGAAAGTAATACGATGTCGCATTTTCATCTAATTCAATTTTTTAATAAAGGAAACAGTAAAATTAATTATAATCTCTTTTACATAATAAACAAGCTAACAAAGATTAATTCTTGAAAGCACCGACCGCCCACACGTCTCTCTCAATGTGGGACACACTATTTTTTATATATAATAAGAAGAGTGGGGGGGGGATAATGAATAACTTCCACTCCGTAATAAACCTTTTTGGTAAAATAAAAAATATTTTTTTTGTAAAAAAATTTCAAAAATGATAATATGAGATAAATATTGTATCTATATTTTGGAGTATAGTACTCCATGTTTTGGAGTATACATCAACATGTAACTATTCGTATTTTACTCCCAGAAGAGGAGTAATATACCTCATTATACGGTATTGTGACTCTCTTATTTATCTACCAGTGTATAATATGAATATTTGGAGGTTGGTTACCTATGTTTTGGGGTCTATTATTCTAATTCTTGGGTACACTACTAATGTTACTTGGATTATGGAGTACAATGCCTATGTTTTAGGGCACTTTACTTTTTCATACTTCTCTTTTTCTGTACTTCTCATATTATTTTTTACTCTAAAGTATGTCACTATTGGTCTTGTTAGAAAATATTTTTGGTGACGAATCTAATATTTTTATTTTGACAATACAAGGGCTTTTTAAAGCTTAGAAATTTCATGATGCTACAATGAGGTGATTCATAAGTATCATTAATATTGATTATATCACATATTGTGACATCATGAAACTCACGTCATATTTTATTATATTATATTATAATTTATATTTGTGAGTTCCATATTTGACTAATCCCACCTCCATTTTGCATATACAATAATGGCGCTTTATATGAGCTTTCAATTGTGCTCAATTACTAGCATAATGCATTCTTTAACAAGCATAGCGGGAGTGAGGAGAAAGGTGGTCACCTTAGAAAGGAAGACCAACACACGTTTACACTATAAGCCCCACCAAGAAGTTGAGGAGCCATATTTATGCACAAGGAGCTCATGTTCCTAGAGGAAGAGGCAACAAAAAATATGTTAATGCTCTCTCATCTACAACTATCCTTGACAAACCAAAGATGAGGAGTGTCATAGAGTGAACAACCCATGATGAAAGAATCTTGGGACCACTTAGTGGAGAGGAGAATCCTAGGGAGTGCCCTCTCACAACAATCGAACTACTAAACAACACATGACAACTACGTTGAATGTGGAATCCCAACATGAACATATAGAGGATCTAGCCAAGAAGGATAAAATCCCTAGAACATAGGTGTGACAACAATTGTAGGCATGGAACGGTATAGGGAACACTTCCTCACACCACCCAACCATTATAGTGAAAACCCCTAATTGCAAGGAAAGGCAACAAAATTGTATCGAGGGGAGCCAGTGAGGAAGTGGCATGTAAACTAATTTGTGGGAAGGACTAAGGAGAGCCTAGTGAGATATGACACCACACCATCCATGTAGAACAACTCCAACACCCAAATAGACAAATAGTGAACATACCCAAACAAACTCGAGCACAATAAGAATTGTCACAATAGATCAAAAGGGGCAAGGAAGGCACCTAATCAATCCAATCTTTGGGCATTTCTATGATGACAAAGCAATCCCATCCTCTATGAGATGGAATGAACCAAACATCACAGTGATGTTGTTAATCCCCATCATCTAGAGTTTGAGGACAAGAAAACCAAAAAGAATAAAAGGATGTATTGTCCAACAAAGGAGTGTAGGATGGTGGTGAGCACGGTGAAGCATCACACTCTCCTCTATGTCAAAACTCTTAAGGTAGATAGAAGAGATGTTGGCTTAATTTAAAAAACCAAAATCCCTACGGGTGATCGGATGTGATATTGACTAATATCATTCCAATGTACACAACTATATTCTACTGTATTCTTCCCCATAATATGCTTTCCTCTTTGTTTCTCTTGGGGAAATAATGTGAATTGTCACTAGGATAGTTGAACCTTATTCTATAAAAACCAAGGAATAAATAAAAAGGGACACTAGGACATGCCTTTTATGATTTCAACTTCTTTTATTTGGTTTGGCATAAAAAGAAAGCTTAGATTTTTTTCTCTCTTCTAAAATGCTTGCTTTGCAAACCTATATTGTGCTTTATATGGTTGAACATAAAACATATATTGTAGGCGAGTCTAGAAAGCCAACAATTCAGAATTGAGGAAATGTTCAAGTGTGCTTGGTTTTGCATTTTTTTCTTCATGCATATAACTCATGTTGTAGTTTATTTCTTCATAGTGGTTCCATTTTTGCTAAGCCAAACAAGAGGATTTGAAATGATGTTGGATAATGATTTCATTCCAACCAAATAAACCCTTAACGAAAAATTTATCATACTAAATAGGGTTGAAGTACACATCATGTAAATATTATCGTTTCCTTAAGATCTACTTGGCCATCTAGGATCCTTTCATTGGTTGAAGTAGGATTGTAAAGTTATATGTATAACTCCACTTCATCTATCAAACTTGCCTTTACAAGAGATAACACAAAATAATAGAGAAGAATCCTATTAGGAAAATTCTATAAGGAAAAAAGAACCTATTTTCACATACAAAATGTGAACATTTTTTAAGTTTTGACACTTTGGACATGCACATTGGTTTGGGGTTATCCTTATGACATAATTTCATACTATAGGTTGTAGCACAAAAGTTTCTTGTCATCACCTATTTGGTCCCAAAATATACTCTGTCGGGAACTTGAGAAGGGTCCAGTATAACATGCTTGAGAAAGGTTCCTTTACACATTAAAAAGAAAGGGAAAATGGATCTTTTGTGTTAGAATGAAACTTCTCATAATTAAGTATTTCTTTCTAATAAGAAAGATTATAATCACAAAACGAGGTCCAATGTCCTTATTTGAATATATTTCACATCTATAGGCCTCAAATCTATCAAAGGAGCTCAACTGAACAGACAACCCTACTAAATTGGACCCAACTAGTGTCATATTTTCTTACTAATATGTATTAGTGAACAGAGAATGCGGTTTCACTAAAAAAGAAAATGAAAGTGAGACAAATTTTATACACATCATTAATATTTAGGGGCAGAGTCAAAGGGGGGGGGACCTTCCCCACCAAATTTCTAAATTGGTATCTATATTCATCACATGTGCATTTATGTATAATAAATATCTATATATACACAAATCCATAAAATGATCACATTTTTCTTAATATATGGGTGGTGGGTTCAACTCTATATTTATAGAGGACTCCTACCATGTCCATAAAGATAGTATCACTCTATAGTTTATGATCAACACCCCACTAGTCAAAAGAGTAAATGGAACCCATGTAGTGCACAACATATATATATATAATCTTATTAAGATACACTTTAAATTTCAACCAATAGAGTATTTTAAATTATGGGTAAAAAAATTCAAAATGATAAAAAGTTATTTTTATTATATCAATAAGATTTGGTCAATTGATTTTCACTAAACCCCTCATGTTCTATGAAATATATATATTTATAATAAGAAGGATATTTGATTTGATCAAATAGAATAATATATTGACTACCATATAGATAAATGTTAGTTATAATTTCATCCAAAAAGAGATGTACTGGTCAAACAAATAAGAAACTTCATTGTTTTGATAAGTCAAATCCTTAAACACAAAAATAAATGAGAACAAACCCTACATTGTTTATAATAAGAACATAATTGTTGATGGTAAGATCAAAATGATCTCCTAGAGATATTTCTAAAGAGTTGGAACTTCTTTTTGCATCTTTTAAATATATCAATATAGAGAAACAAAGTCATATAAGGAGGTAAGATTAAGATACCATATATAATGTATTATTATGAATGCCTTTCTTTGTATTATCAATACATCATAACATAACTTCACCTCTAGTTCTTACAACTATTAAGAAAACTATAATCTCAACAACTTTATCATAGTACACTCTAATGGCGAGTCACCACCCCAAACATATCCAACAATGTATTATTAAGAACTCCACCTGGAGGTGGGGGTTGGTTGGTCATAAGTATTCTAGAGCATCCATGTACACTTTGGTCAGAAGAGGGGTATTTCTCAATGCTTGTATATGACTAGTTTATGCAAGATCATATGTATATGTTGTATATATATTATAGAAGTCAAATTCTTGTATAAAATATGTTTTTGACTATTAAGCATGTGTCAAGTACTTGTGGATGACAAGTTTTAAATACAAGTAGTATTTGGTTTTCATATATCACCTTATTTCTATTTTTATTAAAAAATAGTTATTATTTTTAGAATTAAATTATAAGAATATGATACTTATAGTCATTTCTATTTTATTGAAGTTTCAGCACATGATCTTGATTAATGAGACATGATTATTGTTGATCTTGATATTGTGTGTCACATTTGGTTGAATTACAGCCTAGATTGGAGTTTCAGGGACATAAGATATAGTTTTTTAGTACATTCCTACTCATTATTCATATCTATTTACCATTCCTATCTTGATATAGATTTGACATTACGACATGAAGAATAGGAATGTATTAGTAAAGTATCATACAATACCCAATCTTGACCAATGCCAGGCGAAAGCTCATAGGGAAAAAGCAATCAAAATGTCTGATGGGAACATACACATCCTCCATTCTTTCCACTATCATTCTCTAGACTAGTGTATCCCTTTGTATAGGAAATATACAACTTAGTTGATGTCTGCTTTTATTTGCATGATAGACATGATGACAATTCTACAATAACATGCACCATTGACAGAGTGTGTGATCAGGATTGAGACACAAAGGATGTGAGACCCTAACCTTGCTTAAAGTGTTGAACAATCTTAATTACCATAATATAATTCTTCGTACCCTAATATAAACTTGTGATATTATTTGGAATCATAAGACAAGCTTAAGTTTCAAGTTTGGTCCAATTTGGACATTGTTTGAGCAAGTTATGCAATTTTATGTACATTTTGGATCTTTCTACAATTTACCCAATTGAGAGGTTTTCTTTGGAAATCGTCACATTAATTATGTTTATTAGATGTTGTTTTATCATTCTTGAGCTTTTTGAGCCATGGGGTGCTCAATTGTACCTTGGTTGGATGGATATTCCTTTCTATGTTGAATTAGGGTTTACCCCCCCATGGATGAGCCACCTTCAAGTCCAACAAACGATGATCCTATTGTTAGGTAAGAAACCATCAGTCATTATCCAGTGGTAAAAACTGGTGGTGACCCCTAGATGGTAAGGAGGTTGATGGTTCATTCTGGTTTGGTTCACTTGAACATGTGGTTCACTCATAAGGTGATAAACCGATGGTTCTACTACCTATTGACCTAAACCATGAACAAACGATGGGTACCTTTGATTGATAGGTGATGGCTGGTCTGGGAGACCATCAAACAATGGCCCAGAAGTCCCCAACAGATGGTGGAGTTGTTGCTTTCTCATCCATTGAAGCTTTAAGCCATGGATACATGAAGAGCTGCTTGTACACCTCATGCTTGCTTCCATCCTTATCTATGGGCTATATCTACCTCTTCCTTACCCAAGTCTCTAACCTAGAGCATCGACCTTGCTCTATTTGGATGCAGAACCAGGTGGTCCAAGGTAGAAGATGACCCTTATTTTGAGAAGAAGGTCTCCTAGAGCTCCATCTAGCCCAAGCTATGGTTTCAAATGTCATTTTCTATGGTTTTTTTACCAAGGCAAGTGGTTTTATTCTTTCCTTATCTATGTCCCTTATTCTTCCTATTCCTTTGACCTTCCTCTAGGTTGGAGCTAAGGTCATCCATGGCGGAATACCATCTAGAGCCCTAAAACACTTCATCTCCATACTCTTTTTCTAGGGTTTGTACCTCTAAAGTGGAGAGGATGATCTTTAATCGAGAAAGGAGCTCTGTTTGGAGAAACCGGTCCTTCTAAGCTCGGGAATCTACTGCTTGGGACCTGATATAATTTAGAGAGGCAATTTATATAACCTGCTCCACTTTTTTTGCTTACTACATGCTTAAACATCATGTTTCTATGCTTAAAATAGATGATCTCCACTTCTAGATACTATGATTGGTTAGGGTTTCTATTTCTTACTATTCTATACCTTCTTTGTAGCTGTAAATGAACTTGTTTTGTATGGAATGTCCCTCCTAGAGTGGAGAAGGACTTATACTAGGTGACAACAATAAATTGTGTGAGCTATAGTTGCTAGAAAACCATAGGTCGATGACCCTTTTCTAGAGTTTTGCCATGACCCGATGGTGGCACCATTGCAACAATCGATGGAGTTGTCTTCATGACAACTGATGATGGTGACCAAGGGTATCAACTAGTGGTGAAAACCAATGGTCACCCTTAGGTCAGGTTTTGGGTTCAATTATAAGCTCAATTATCAACAACTAAGTACCCTAATGATGCAATCAATTAATGGTGACATTAGTTTAGTATCTGATGGTGATTAATGAATATAGTGCTGATCTAACAATCGATGATGACTAAATGGTTACAACCAATGGTGGATTAAGTCACCACAACTATGGTGAGTCAAGGATTTAGTTGTAGTATCCATTAAGCCCTAAACCAAGGGTTTCTTGATTCAATTGATACAATGGTTAGACCTATAATCCAATTGATGATCTAAACATATGAATTTGACCCAATGGAAAAGATCTAATGCTTATTCATCCAATAAATTGGAATTATGACTAATGTAATATGTTGCTCCTAGTAATGTGATTTATATGGTTCCTTTGTGTGATCAACTTAAGGAGCTTACTTGTTGACAATGGAAGGCATGCTTTAATGAATAATTGATGGTGGGTTTTGCCCCACTCTCAATGGAACCCTTATGTTGTTAATAAAGAGATGTATAGGGTTAGATGGTGACTCTTTCTAGAGAACAATTCAATGACCTCATAGGTGGTGTTGTAAGGACCCTGACCTCCGTTTTGGGCTTATCTTGTTTGCTTTGCCTAAACTTGGTGTTTAGTTGCTTGCTAATCACCCCAAGTGGTGATTAGGGTTTGTTTATGCTTTGTTGAGAGTTGTAGGTGCTACTTGCAAATAACCTAAGTTTAGGGTTGATGAGCAAGTTTGTCACCTTGAGAGATGTTTCTGTCTCTCCTTACTTCCTCTAGGGTTGAGAGGAAGGGTTGGGCTCATTGCTTGAGTTGCCCTGGGCTTTGTTGAGCTTTGTTGGGCTTTGTTTTTCCTTGTTTGGGCCTTGCTTTGCCTTGTTGGACCCTGTATCGGGCAAGTGAGCTTGGTGTTGGCCATGGGCGTGTCGCCCATGGGGCTATGTCAGGCAAGGGAGTGTGGTGTGTCAGCCATGGACCATCTTTGACCTTTGGCTTCGTTTGTGTCACCACTCTAGTGGACACTTGGTGCATGGTGCTTGCATGTGGCAATAGCCTTGGACATGTGGTCGTGGAGAGATGAGAAAGTGGTGTTTCCCATGGACAAGTGTCCCTAGGTGGGCGAAACATTGCCTTGTTTTCTCCTCCACCCTCTTCTATATATGTATCTCCTTTCTCTTGCTAAGGATCCCTTTTAGTCCCTTAGTTTCCCCTCTTCCTTGGTGAATGACACCTCTCCTTTGCAACCTTGGTGGCCAATACCCTTAGAGGAGCTAAGCTTGGTGGCCGATCCTTCTCCTTGGAGTCTCCTTCTTCCTCTTATGGTGGTGCTTGATCTTAAAGCTTGGAGCTTTAGAGCTTGAAGAGCTTGCTTAAGGCGGGTTACATAACTTCTAACCCTAACTATACTACCTTATTTTATGTTGCATGTTCACATATGATCATGATCGGCCATGCATGTTGTTAGATATGTTTCTTGTTCTAGTTTGCACCTTTGATCTTGATTTATGATCTTATTGCTATAATGGATGTGTTGGATGTGCTTTGACCTTGTTGGCCGAACCTATGGAGTGGGGTTTTCTTTGGGGCAATACCCCTTTCTCTCCTTTGGTCTTGAGAAGTGAGTTCAACTCTAGTGATATAGGCAACACCCCTCTCACTTGGTTGTTGAGAGGTGAGTCTATACTATAGTTGCTTGGGCAACACTCTTCTCTCACCATGGATTTGAGAGGTGAGCCTTGGTTGAGTGTTGACCTAGTAATGGTTGAGAGTTGGCCGATATGGATATGATCCATCATGTTGCCCAATTGGTGTTGGAGGTTGTGCAAAACCCCTCTCTCTTGGTTGTTGAGAGGTGAGCCCATCCTATTGATCTTTTAGGGTTTTTGAGGATGGTGATCTTGAGGTTGATGATGACCTTGTCGGGATGAGCTTGGTGCCTTGCACGATACACCTTGGAGTAGTGTTGCCCAACACACCTCCCTTGGTCTAGGGTTTTGATCTTGGCCGATATGATGTGTTTGGTTGGCTTTGTGTCCGTTATGGCTCTCTTAACCTTGATGATGAGCTTGGGCGATATGCCTTGATCTAGTTGATACTTTGGCCTAGTAGTTGTTTCCCCCTTGGCCGATAGAGTGCCTAGTTGATATCTTTGTTTGGAGTCTTGGGCGATACATGTTGGGTCGGGTTCTTGCCCAACATGGGTTGATTGGTGCCCCTTGTGAAGTACCTTGTGGTGACCGATATGGTGTGTTAGTTTTAGTTGGGCATTAGGCTTCCTTATGGTGCCCTTGTATCGGTTGTTGATGTGTACCTTGATGGGTGTTATGGTGTGGGCTTTGGGCCCACAAGCTTAGCCGATAGGGTGGTTATGGTTGTCTGACACAACCCAAACCCTAACCCTAGATAACCGTTTGAGCTTTGTCCGATACACATAGCTGCCTGTCACACCTTGACCTTGGATGCACGATATGCCCCATGGACCCAGCTACACGATACACTTCTTGGTCTTGGTTGCATGACGTAGTCCTTGCATCTGAGTTGAACGTTAGCACCTTTTCTCTCTAGGTGCATGACACATCATGAAGTGGTTGCCCGATATACCTTGCCTTTGGGTTGGCTGATAGGCCTCTAGTGAGGGTCGTTTACCCTGCCCGATATCACCAATGGTATGTTTGATGTCTAAAGATGATGTCGTTTAAGATGGTAAGATACTTGCCCATGTTTATATGGTAAAGAGAATAATTGGATGCCCATGATTTGATAGAAGTGATGTAATTGATATAGTATGACACACATATTTATAATCATGACATGTGCATCTGCAAATTATAATGACATGATAATCCGTAAGAGCTATGTCTAGTGATTTTAAGTTATCTCTCTTGATGTGCATACTAACCATGCAGGTATATTAAATGGATTCATAGCTAGGTAAGAGCTATGAGGTATATGTGCTTTGAATAACACTAAATGATGATAATCCTTGTTGATGAGATAACATGCATCACTAGTACAATGAGATAGGTCTGAGGACCTGATAAAGGCTGAGTGCCTAGTTGAGGTGTTATCCTCTGATGATGAGATAAGGGATTGCTATCCCAGGATGTTGATGCAGGATGTTGATGCCTTGAGAGGCAGTAGCAATATGTGAGGAGGGATTGAGATCCCATGATGATGTGATAATAACAGTATTAATGTAGCTCAATGTTGTTTATGTTTTACAACTTGGTTGCCTCAACAACTCACTTAAAATATACTAATTAATCACAGTGGAACATATCATGTAGTTGCCATGGCCATAGATCTATCATCGTCAGATTTGGTGATGGTGAAATAGGTTTATCTTGTGGGATTACCTAGAGCGCATATTGTTGAATATGCAGGGTTTTCTCCTAGCCGAAAATAGGAGGATTAGAGTACAACTATGGTTGTAGACTCCGTATGGTAAAGAGCATGGTGAACATGCCCATGACTCAATGAGTTAGAGCATGAATGCGTTCATGGCTCAAGAGCACGATGATCAGGCTCGTGGCTCAAAAAGTATACTAGCATACGTGTCAAGGTGAGCAAGAGATATGGGTAGCTTGTGGAGATGACCCTGAGGCTGAGGCCATATAAGCATGAGACTGCAGTCCTGCTTTGGTTTTCGTGCACTGACCATGAGGAGGTGAGGTCATGGAGTTCAACTCTCCCATTGACCTTATATGGCACCAATTTTTGGGCTTCACAACCAAAGGCTGGATTTGAGCAGGGACAGCTCACTTCCTTAGGGCATAATAAAATGTAATCCAGTCGAATAGTATATACTGCTTAGAGCAAAACATGGAACATTGATTGAGGCCTTGCTTATATAGCTGATCTAGTTATACCTCATAGTTATGTGTATGATCCTTATATTTTGTGATAAATTCTTATAAAGCTTATCTTGTCAATCATGTTCCATAAAGAAATATGTGGTTATATGCCTCCTGGATATCTTGGTAAGATTGATGGTAATCATAGTCTTGCTGAGTATGCTGCTCTCAATATATGCCTTTACCAACTACCTGCGCTATCTGCTTTGAACCTTATGAGGTTTTATAGTTTCGGTGAGGAGTTATGTTTCTCGCTGGGTCTGTGTGTCTCACCCTACTAGTTTACAACCTTTTTTAGGTGTTCACATTAGACGTGGTGGTGGTCGTGAGGTTGCGGCCGAGCAGCTAGAGGAAGAGCAGTAGAAGGCAAGAGGTGGACATGCTGCTGTTTTGGTGGTTTTGTAGTAGAGTTCTAGAGTCATCTATGTACTATCAGGTCCTCAGAGGTGTTTGATGATGTTTTACGTTGTATGGATGATATAGTTTGTATATCCTGCTGCTGGCCTTACGTGGCCTGTTATGTATGTATAATCAGGTGATGAACTCATGTGCTGGTAGTACAGCTGGTTCCGATAAGCTGTGGACATATATCAAGGCTTGTACATGTTTATATAACATGTTTCGTAGCAGGATCTGGATGTAATAAGCTTTCTTTTATATGTTTCCGCAATCAGTTTTAATCAACCCATGTTTTTGGTAATATGTGGTTTATGGTGTTTCCGCACGTTTTCGCATGTCACCTTAGTGTCTATGTGTTGGCAGGGTGTCACAGTTGGTTTGGTATTAGAGCCCTAGGTTCGCTAAGTCTACAGGGATCTAGGACTAGGTTGTGTCTGTTCTTAGGAGTTTTCCAGATTTTCTTACAATAATCTTATGCCCTCAGCGGAAGATAAAGCTTAAAGATGTCTGGAAACCATGAAGAACATGATGCCAAGAGTAGCGATGTTGCATCAGTTGATGGAGATAGAGTGCAGGCACATGAAGATCGGGTGCCTGAGGTCCCTCAACTTGACCCAACCATTCTTGAAAACCCTGCCTACCAGCAACTTATGGGGAAGTTAATGGCTATTGTGGCAACACAACCCATTATCATATAGATAACGAGGTGTTACACGAAAACGTGCAGAAATCACCATAACCACAGATTATGAAAACACGGGTTAATTAAAACCGATTGTGGAAAACGGATAAACTATTACTTTCTAGTCCTCATCCTGTACAGAAACATGTCATATATAAACATACGCGAGATCTGATACGTGTCCACAGCTCAGGGACAACTGTTCATCCATCCCATGAGTTCACCACCTGTTCATATACATAGAGGCCCGCGTCCGGCCAACAGTAGGATATACAAAACATTATCGATCGTTCACTGTGAATCAACGTCAAAACACTACCAAGGACCTGAGAGTACAGGGATGACTCTAGACTCTACTATAAAACATCCAAACAGCAGCATGTCCATCGCTTGCCTTCTACTACTCGTCAAGCTGCTCGTCCGCAACACCGCGACCACGACCACGTCTACCTCGACCACCTAAAAAGGGTGCAAACCAGCGGGGTGAGACAACTGAACAATTGTCCCAGTGGGAAACATAACTCCCCACCGCAACTACAAAACCTCAGCCAGATAAACTATAACAACAGATAACTAACAATAGGTATAACAAGAGCAGTCTATATAAAGCAAAACTATTCTTACCGACAAGCTTACCAGCTGTACAAAAGCATATACCAGATATTTCTCAATGGAACATGATTGACAAGATAAGATATATCACTATGTAACATGATTACCAGGACAAGATATAATGCCACATAACCTGATTATCAAGATGAGACAGATTACCACATACCTGATGAATATAGAAGTAACTGCAAGATATAATAGAGATATTACACAAACAAGGCTTCAATCAAAGTTTCGTGTTTATCTTAAGCAGTAATTACTAAACGGCTGTATTACGTATTATTATGCCATGAGGAAGTGAACCGTACCGTTCAAATCCAACCTTCGGTTACAAAACCCAAGCCGGTGCCATACAAGGTCAATGGAAGAGTTGGACTCCATGACCTCCCATCTCGTGGTCAGTACACGAGTACAACACAAGCAGGACCGCAGTCTCATGCTGAAGTGGTCTTTAGCCACAAGGTCAGCTCCATAGGCTACCCTCACTCTAGCCCGCCTTGGTACAGGTCTCGGCGCTAGCAAAACTGAGCCACAGGCCTGTTCACCGTGCTCTGAGCCATGAATGCATTCATGCTACTCATATCACATATCCTGAGCCATGGGCCTGTTCACCATGCTCTACACATACATATATCTGAGTCTGCAACCGAAGTTACACTCTTAACTCCTCATTTTCAGGCTAGGAGCAACCTACACATATTCAACAATATGCGCTTCCAGGTTAACTCATAGGAGAACCTGTTTCACCATCACCAAATCCTGACGATGATGGATCTATGGCCAGGGCAAACTACATGATATGATTCCACTGTAATTATTTAGTATCTTTTAGATGGATTGCAAGATTCAACCAAGTTGTATAACATGTAAGATATAACAGCAAGTAAATGACATTATATTATTATTGAAACCACATCAACCTGATCCATCTCAAGGATTCAACATCACATGTTACCACTTGGCCTCTTGCCAACCATCTAGATCCATCTCAAGGTCCATCACATACCATGGGACTTAAATCCCTCATCATGTACTGCCAATGCCTCTTCAAGGCTTACATCATCATCATCATGGAACAACACATCATACATACTATCTCATCAATCAGAGTATTATCAAAGTGATGTTACTCATCACATATGTCACATAGCCTTTTCATGGCTAAACATCACCTGCATGGTTAGGGTACACAATAATCATACTTTCAACATAAAGACTATACTTACCATCACAAGATGATATTCAAGATACTGTACTTATTCTTACACTTATTTGATGATCAAGTGTATTAAGCACATCATTAACAAACCATATTCATGCTTACCCTTATCTCGAGATTATACAAATAATCAAGGTGTTCACTTTATATAGAAATCATGTTGAGTATACAGAGCAAACGCTATTAATACCACTACCATTACTGTCACCATCCACTATCATCATTATTATCATTATGCAAGATACTAGTGTAACTACCACCATTCTCATTAATAATTAAGAATAAGGACCACTTCACACATATCATTACTACTACCTTCCTCATCATCATCGTCTACTACTATCGACATCATTACTACCATTATTGCCATCACTACTATTATCAGCATCATCATTATTGTTATTATGTTACCATCATTCTTATTATTACTATAGCCAAGGAGTCAACATCAAAGTATAATCATAACTATACACTTCCATAACACAAGGAACTATCGTTAAAAGGTCACAAGACCCTCACCAAAACTCCTCACTACCCTCACCCAAACAACCCACAACAACGGCTAGAGAGGAGTGCAGCAACGCTGCGTTGCTACCACTAAACCCAACGCACGACGCAGCGTCATAAGGGGTGTCGCGCGTCAGGGTGTAATGGTGTGTCGGGCAACGCCCATCACACCTCCTGCCTCGACGCCCGTCACAAGCGCCCAACTGCAACGCCCGATATACTTGCTAGTCATAACGACTAGGGTACTATGCTAGTAACAACCAGGAGAGAGAGAAAAGAACTTCCACATAACGTGCCACAAACTATCCAAGGCCTAACGACCGACACACACCAAAGCCAAGGGCGTGACGCCCGTCACAACCCAACCCTATCGGCTGTCACAACTCAAGGTGTATCGCCCACCAACAACCATCATGCTCAACAAGGATATATCGGCCAACACCTCACTCTAGCCTATCGTCCAACCCAAATAAGCTTGCCACACTTGGCCCTGTCGTCCACCATCAACAAACCACCATGTCATTCTTGGTCCAACGTCTATCACAAGGACAAAGGTGTCGCTCATCTCAAGATGAACCATATCGTACAACAAGGGTCACCATATCGGCCAACACTCATACTAGCTCAACCAATCGCCCAACACAAGGGCACCTCATGTCGTCCTTCTCAAGAACAAGGATGTCGTCCAACACACCAAAACAAGGAAGGGTATCGCCCAACAGGGGTCATCTTCAACCTCCAACTCAAGGATACTCAAACCCTAAAAAGAAAGGTACACCAGATCACAAGGAAACCCTAAACCCTAAGGGGAAAATGGTCACCAAGAGCTATCAAAGCAAGGTACAAAAGCAAGGAACTAAGCTAAGCTACTAACATGCAACAAGATCATAGCTAGAGGTAGAGGAGTTAGGGTTAGAAATTATGCAACCCGCCTTAAGCTCCAAGCTCCAAGGAAGAAGAAGCACTCCAAGGTCCAAGGGATATCGTCCACCAAAGCTGATCCAAGAGAGGGTATTAGCCACCACTGCAACTCTAGGAGAGTGTATCGGCCAACACAAGCAAAGAAGGAGAGGGGTGTCGTGCACTCAAGGTGGAGGAGAGACCAAAAGATCAAAGGAAGCTAAGGCAAGGAAAAGAACCACCTATATAGAAGGAAAGGGAGGAGAAAACAAGGTAGATCCATGCTATGTGTCGTCCTCCCAAGGGACACTTGTCCTAGGGCTCAAACCACCACCCTAGCATGGCATGAGACACTTGTCCAAGATATGCACCAAGTGTCCACCAAACAAGACCAAGCCTCATGGGCGGTACAAGCAGCAGCTCTGGTGGGCGACACACCAAGGCACCTAGGCGACACACACTCCTCCTTCGGCGACACAAACTAGTCTTGGCCGACACAAGGCTCAAGCAAGCCCAAACAAGGCACCCCAAGGCCCAAACAAGCTCAAACAACAATCCCAAGCCTTCCTCTCAACCCTAGAGGAATCAAAGAGAGGGAAACATCTCACAAGATGGCAAACTTGCACACAAAACCCTAAACTTGGGTTCTTTGCAAGTAGCCCCCCTCAAACTCTCAACAAAGCACAACAAAACCCTAATCACCACTAAAGGTGATTAGCAAGCACCAAAGCACCAAGATTAAGCAAAACAAATAGGGTAAACCCTAAACGCAGGTCAGGGTCCTTACAAGCTAACCCCCTTTAAGGGATTTCGTCCCCGAAATCCGAAGAGAAAAGTGAGGGATACTTCCTCCTCATCTCTTCCTCAAGCTCCCACGTGGCTTCCTCAATGCCACGACGCTGCCAAAGAACTTTCACAAGAACCAGGTCCTTCCTCTTGAGCTTCTTGATCCTTCTGTCAAGGATCGCCACATGACCTTCCTCGTAGGTTACATCTGCATCAAGCTCAACCTCAACTGGTTGTATCACGGTACCTGAATCCAGATGACTTTTCTTCAACATACTGACATGGAACACTGGATGCAACCTGTGCAACTCTGGAGGCAACTCTAACTCATAAGCTACCTTGCCAACACGTGTTATGACTGGGTAAGGCCCCATAAACCTAGGTGCTAACTTACCCTTCCGTCCAAACCTTAGCACACCCTTCCATGGTGAGACCTTAAGATATACTTTGTCTCCTACCTGGAACCCAAAGGTCGTCGGCGATTGTCTGTATATGACTTCTGCCTGTCCTGTGCCACTTTCAACTGTTGCTGTATCACTTTGATCTTATCTGTTGTCTGCTGTACTAACTCAGGACCCAAAAGCTGATACTCACCAGACTCATACCAACACAAAGGAGATCTGCACTTCCTTCCATACAAAGCCTCATAAGGAGCCATGTCGATGCTCCGCTGATAGCTGTTGTTGTAGGCAAACTCTATCAAACTCAGATGTACATCCCAGTTGCCTAGAAACTGCAAAACACAAGCTCGAAGGAGATCTTCCAAAATCTGAATAGTCCTCTCAGACTTTCCATCTGTCTGCGGGTGAAAAGATGTACTGAACCTCAACTCTGTTCCCAATACTTTGTGCAACTGTTCCCAAAAATGACTCATAAATTGAGGACCTCTTTCAGAAACTATCGTTGCTGGCACACCATGCAAACGTACTATCTCATCCACATATACTCGAGCTAGTTTCTCAGCTATATATGTCGTCTTCACTGGTAGAAAATGGGCAGACTTAGTCAATCTGTCCACTATCACCCAAATGGAATCATGATGCCTAGTTGTCCGGGGTAGACCAACTACGAAATCCATGGTAATATGATCCCATTTCCACTGTGGTATCGACAAAGGTTGCAACGTACCTGCCGACTTCTGATGTTCAGCCTTCACTTGCTGACACACCGCACATCTCGCCACGAACTCAGCTACATCTCTCTTCAAACCGGCCCACCAATACAAGTCCTTTAGACTATGATACATCTTGGTGACACCTGGATGCATAGCATACATCAACGTATGTGCTTCCTCAAGCACCAACTTCCTCAGATCATCAACATCTGGAACCACCATCCTATCACGATAGCAAACTAGTCCATCCTCAGACTCATGAAACCCATCACGCTTGTCGCTGCCAAACTCTGATCTGATCAACTGTACCGCATCATCTGTCTGCTGTGCATCCTTGATCTGATGTCTCAACGTAGGCTTAACTTGCATCTGTGCGAAAAGACTAGACAACAAAGAAACTTCCATCTGCACATTCATCTGTCGAAGAGAAACAAACATATCTCGCTTATGGCATACCAGAGAACTCAACTATGCCTTCTTTGCAGAAAGAGAAGAAGACTTTCTACTAAGCGCATCAGCTACCACGTTTGCCTTACCAGGATGATACTCAATAGTAAAGTCGTAATCATTGATCATCTCCATCCATCGTCGTTGTCGCATGTTTAACTCTTGCTGCGTAAAGATATACTTCAGATTCTTATGATCCGTAAAGATCTGACACACTTCCCCATACAGATACTGTCTCCAAATCTTTAACGCATGAACCACTACTGCCAACTCCAAGTCATGAGTCGGATAGTTTTCCTCATGTTTCTTGAGCTGTCGCGAGGCAAAAGAAACTACATGATCTTCCTACATCAACACACAACCTAAACCTTTCTTGGAAGCATCACATAAAACAACATAGCCTTTCCCAGGCTCTGGCAAGATCAACACTGGAGCACTGGTCAGCTTCTCCTTCAAACTCTAGAAAGCTTGCTGACATCGATCATCCCAAACAAAAGGTACATCCTTCCTAGTCAACTTCGTCATTGGCAACACGATCACACTAAAGTCCTTGATAAAACTCCGGTAGTATCCTGCCAAACCAAGGAAACTACGAACTTCTGTCGGAGTCTTCGGCTGTTCCCAATCCGCAATGGATTCCACTTTCTTCGGATCTACTTTGACTCCTTCAGCAGATATCACATGACCCAAGAAAGTCACTTCATCCAACCAGAACTCACACTTACTGAACTTGGCATACAACTGATGTTGAAGAAGAAGAGTCAACGCTCTACGAAGATGTTGTTCATGCTCTAATCTGTCCCGACTATAGATCAAGATATCATCTATAAAGACTACAACAAACTGATCTAAGAACGGACGGAACACTCTGTTCATCAGATCCATCAAAGCAACAGGTGCATTGGTTAGCCCAAACGGCATAACCACGAACTCAAAATGACCATACCTCGTCCTGAAAGCTGAATTTGGTATGTCATCCGCCTTTATCCTCAACTGATGATATCCATACTATAGATCGATCTTTGAAAACACTGCATCACCACGCAACTGATCAAACAGATCATCTATCCTCGGCAATGGGTACTTATTCTTGATCGTGACCTTGTTCAACTGCCGGTAATCTATACACAACCACATCGAACCATCCTTCTTCTTAACGAACAACATAGGAGCACCCCACGACGATGTACTCAGTCGGATAAAACCTTTCTCCAACAACTCTTGCAACTGCTTCTTTAACTCTTCCATCTCTGCTGGAGCCATCCTATACGGTGACTGTGCTATTGGATGTGTTCCTGGAACCAGATTTATCTCAAAATCAATCTCTCAGGGTGGAGGAACACCAGGAAACTCCTCAGGAAACACGTCTGCAAACTCTCGAACCACTGATACCTCCTCAAGACTAGGACCTTTCTCCTTGATAGCCACAACGATATCTACCACGTGAGCTAGGAACGCCTCACATCCTTGTCGTAACAACTTATCTGCCACCATAGCTGACACCAAACATGTCGGAAGAATCTTCCTATCTCCCTGGAAGATCCACTTCTCTCCGGCAACATCAAACACTACCTGCTTGGAACCACAGTCCAAAACAACCTTATACTTCTCTACGGTATCCATCCCAAGGATAACATCGAACCCATGCATATCAAGTGGTATAAGATCCACTTGGATACGGTGTCCTGAGAAAGACAAGACACAAGATGGACACTCTTCTTGAAGCAAAGAGGAACCATCAAGAGGGGTTTCTAACAACAAGCTATCCTTCTTACAGCTAACAGGTAAATGACAGTTTTCAAGCATACTATAGGCGATAAAAGAGTGTGTAGTACCCGGGTCAACCAGAACAGACATAAAGAAAGAAGAAGACATATCAGAATGAAATAACTTCATCTGACCTGTCACCACTCGCGGGTTGACTATCGCCTCCGGCTGACTCATAGCATAGAATCGAGCCATTGCTTGCTGTCCACGACCTCTGCTTCCTTGAGCAGACGATCCAGCTTGAGATGCTTGACCGCGTCCTCGTCCTCTGCTACCACTCAGTTGTGGCCTCTATGACCTGTGAAAATTCTGCCTCGGCTGCTGCGTCACTTCAACGTCTCTATTCGGGCAATTCAACTTCCAATGCCCGACTTGTCCACAAAGATGACATGACTTGTCCTCGAACTGTGGCCTAGCTAGCCATGTCACTGCCATAGAAGCTGAACTATGTGCCTTGGACGGAGAAGAAACATAACCTTTCCCCTTACTCGAAGACCACTGAGAAGGTACACCAGAACTTCTCATCGCTGACGGTGCCGAAAACCTGGGCTTCTTAAAGCCACCAAACCTCCGCCCTTGAAACTGAGCAGGTCTTTTGTGAGACATAGACTCTTTTTTCTCCCTTACTGTCCTCTCGATCCGTCGAACAGATTCCACAAATGTAGCAAATCGCTCTCGGTTCTCTAACGCAGACACCGGGGTTCTCAACTCAGCACTCAAACCCTTCTCGAAACGTCTGATCCGCTCCTCATCTGTCGTCACCATGTGAGGACAGAACCTCAAAAGATCCATAAACTTGGCTTCATACTCGGTGATGTTCATCATTCCTTGTCTCAGGTTCTCGAACTGACTCACCTTATCATCCAGATACGTCTTCGGGAAGTATCTGGTGACGAACTTGCGTCGGAACACTTCCCAACAGATCACCTCACTAGGCCGCTTCTCTTCCTCGATGGTCCACCAGTGACCAGTACTACCTTTCAGAAGGTAGACAACATGCTTTACCTTGTCTGTTTCGGGGATGTCAAGGATCCGGAAAGCCTTCTCAAGACTTGTCAGCCACAGATCTGCATCCGCTGGAACAGCCGTTCCAGCATACTCCGATGCTCCAACTCGGCGAAGTCGCTCAAAGGTCTTCCCAATACTCGATGCTTCTCCTTGGGGAACCTGTGCTCGCGGAGGAGGCACTGGTAATCGCTCAACCATGAGATTCATCGTAGCCATTAACTGCCCCATAAGTTGTTGGTAAGCAGGATGTTTGAGTATGGCTGGGTTAAATTGGGGACCCTCAGGCACCCAATCTCCATGTACCTGCCCATCTGCTCCATCAACCGATGCAACATCACTGTACTCAGTAGAGTGTTCTTCATGGTTTCCAGAAATCTTGACTTTTCTTCCGCTGAAGGCAGAAGATTTGTAAGAAAACCTAGAAAACTCATAAGAAGAGACTCAACCTAGTCCTAAATCCCTGTAGACTCAGCGAACCTATAGCTCTGATACCAAAACTTGTGGCAACACATCCCATTATCATATAGATAACGATGTGTTACGCGAAAACGTGCGGAAATCACCATAACCACAGATTATGAAAACACGGGTTAATTAAAACTGATTGCGGAAAATGGATAAACTGTGAAACTATTACTTTCCAGTCCTCATCCTGCACAGAAACATGTCATATATAAACATACGTGAGATCTGATACGTGTCCATAGCTCAGGGACAACTGTTCATCCATCCCATGAGTTCACCACCTGTTCATATACATAGAGGCCCGCGTCTGACCAACAACAGGATATACAAAACATTATCGATTGTTCACCGTGAATAAACGTCAAAACACTGCTAAGGACCTGAGAGTACAGGGATGACTCTAGACTCTACTACAAAACATCCAAACAGTAGCATGTCCATCGCTTGCCTTCTACTGCTCATCAAGCTGCTCATCCACAACACCACGACCACAACCACGTCTACCTCAACCACCTAAAAAGGGTGCAAACCAGCGGGGTGAGACAACTGAACAATTGTCCCAGTGGGAAACATAACTCCCCACTGCAACTACAGAACCTCAGCAAGATAAACTATAACAGTAGATAACTAACAACAGGTATAACAAGAGTAGTCTATATAAAGCAAAACTATTCTTACCGACAAGCTTACCAGCTGTACAAAAGCATATACCAGATATTTCTCAATGGAACATGATTGATAAGATAAGATATATCACTACGTAACATGATTACGAGGACAAGATATAATGCCACATAACCTGATTATCAAGATGAGACAGATTACCACATACCTGATGAATATAGAAGTAACTGCAAGATATAACAGAGATATTACACAAACAAGGCTTCAATCAAAGTTTCATGTTTATCTTAAGCAGTAATTACTAAACGGCTGTATTACATATTATTATGCCCTGAGGAAGTGAACCGTACCGTTCAAATCCAACCTTTAGTTACGAAACCCAAGCCGGTGCCATACAAGGTCAATGGAAGAGTCGGACTCTACGACCTCCCATCTCGTGGTCAGTACACGAGTACAACACAAGCAGGACCACAGTCTCATGCTGAAGTGGTCTTTAGCCATAGGGTCAGCTCCATAGGCTACCCTCACTCTAGCCCGCCTTGGTACAGGTCTCGGTGCTAGGAAAACTGAGCCACGTGCCTGTTCACCATGCTCTGAGCCATGAACGCATTCATGCTCCTCATATCACATATCCTGAGCCATGGGCCTGTTCACCATGCTCTACACATACATATATCTGAGTCTGTAACCGAAGTTACACTCTTACCTCCTCATTTTCAGGCTAGGAGCAACCTACACATATTCAACAATATGCGCTTCCAGGTTAACTCGTAGGAGAACCTATTTCACCATCACCAAATCCTGACGATGATGGATCTATGGCCAGGGCAAACTACATGATATGATTCCACTGTAATTATTTAGTATCTTTTAGATGGATTGTAAGATTCAACCAAGTTGTATAACATGCAAGATATAACAGCAAGTAAATAACATTATATTATTATTGAAACCACATCAACCTGATCCATCTCAAGGATTCAACATCACATGTTACCACTTGGCCTCTTGCCAACCATCTAGATCCATCTCAAGGTCCATCACATACCATGGGACTTAAATCCCTCATCATGTATTGCCAATGCCTCTTCAAGGCTTACATCATCATCATGGAACAACACACCATACATACAATCTCATCAATCAGAGTATTATCAAAGTGATGTTACTCATCACATATGTCACATAGCCTTTTCATGGCTAAACATCACCTACATGGTTAGGGTACACTATAATCATACTTTCAACATAAAGACTATACTTACCATCACAAGATGATATTCAAGATACTGTACTTATTCTTACACTTATTTGATGATCAAGTGTATTAAGCACATCATTAACAAACCATATTCATGCTTACCCTTATCTCGAGATTATACAAATAATCAAGGTGTTCACTTTATATAGAAATCATGTTGAGTATACAGAGCAAACACTATTAATACCACTACCATTACTGTCACCATCCACTATCATCATTATTATCATTATGCAAGCTACTAGTGTAACTACCACCATTCTCATTAATAATTAAGCATAAGGATCACTTCACTCATATCATTACTACTACCTTCCTCATCATCATCGTCTACTACTATCGACATCATTACTACCATTATTGCCATCACTACTATTATCAGCATCATCATTATTGTTATTATGTTACCATCATTCTTATTATTACTATAGCCAAGGAGTCAACATCAAAGTATAAGCATAACTATACACTTCCATAACACAAGGAACTGTCGTTAAAAGGTCACAAGACCCTCACCAAAACTCCTCACTACCCTCACCCAAATAACCCACAACAACAGCTAGAGAGGAGTGCAGCAACGCTACGTTGCTACCACTGAACCCAACGCACGACGCAACGTCACAAGGGGTGTCACACGTCAGGGTGTAATGGTGTGTCGGGCACCCATGTGTGTCGGGCAACGCCCGTCACACCTCCTGCCTCAACGCCCGTCACAAGCGCCCAACCGCAACGCCCGATATACTTGCTAGTCATAACAACCAGGGTACTATGCTAGTAACAACTAGGAGAGAGAGAAAAGAACTTCCACATAACGTGCCACAAACTATCCAAGGCCTAATGGCCGACACACACCAAAGCCAAGGGCGTGACGCCCGTCACAACCCAACCCTATCGGCCGTCACAACTCAAGGTGTATCACCCACCAACAACCATCATGCTCAACAAGGATATATCGGCCAACACCTCACTCTAGCCTATCGTCCAACCCAAATAATCTTGCCACACTTGGCCCTGTCGTCCACCATCAACAAACCACCATGTCATTCTTGGTCCAACGTCTATCACAAGGACAAAGGTGTCGCTCATCTCAAGATGAACCATATCGTCCAACAAGGGTCACCATATCGGCCAACACTCATACTAGTTCAACCAATCACCCAACATAAGGGAACCTCATGTCGTCCTTCTCAAGAACAAGGGTGTCATCCAACACACCAAAACAAGGAAGGGTATCGCCCAACAGGGGTCATCTTCAACCTCCAACTCAAGGATACTCAAACCCTAAAAAGCAAGGTACACCAGATCACAAGGAAACCCTAAACCCTAAGGGGAAACGACCACCAAGAGCTATCAAAGCAAGGTACAAAAGCAAGGAACTAAGCTAAGCTACTAACATGCAACAAGATCATAGCTAGAGGTAGAGGAGTTAGGGTTAGAAATTATGCCACCCGCCTTAAGCTCCAAGCTCCAAGGAAGAAGAAGCACTCCAAGGTCCAAGGGATATCGTCCACCAAAGCTGATCCAAGAGAGGGTATCGGCCACCACTGCAAATCTAGGAGAGTGTATCGGCCAACACAAGCAAAGAAGGAGAGGGGTGTCGTGCACTCAAGGTGGAGGAGAGACCAAAAGATCAAAGGAAGCTAAGGCAAGGAAAAGAACCACCTATATAGAAGGAAAGGGAGGAGAAAACAAGGTAGATCCATGCTATGTGTCGTCCTCCCAAGGGACACTTGTCCTAGGGCTCAAACCACCACCCTAGCATGGCATGAGATACTTGTCCAAGATATGCACCAAGTGTCCACCAAACAAGACCAAGCCTCATGGGAGACACAAGCAGCAGCTCTGGTGGGCGACACACCAAGGCACCTGGGCGACACACACTCCTCCTTGGACGACACAAACCAGTCTTGGCCGACACAAGGCTCAAGCAAGCCCAAACAAAGCACCCAAGGCCCAAACAATCTCAAACAACAAGCCCAAGCCTTCCTCTCAACCCTAGAGGAAGCAAAGAGAGGGAAACATCTCACAAGATGGCAAACTTGCACACAAAACCCTAAACTTGGGTTATTTGCAAGTAGCCCCCCTCAAACTCTCAACAAAGCAAAACAAAACCCTAATCACCACTAAAGGTGATTAGCAAGCACCAAAGCACCAAGATTAAGCAAAACATATAGGGTAAACCCTAAACGCAGGTCAGGGTCCTTACAGCTATGATGAATCACATGGTGGAAAGAGTGTCGATGCATCTGCCAAGAGCACAGGCTCCCCATGGTGAATCATCAAGCATTAGGAATACCTTTTAGCGGCTTCGCCGAGTCAGAGCTTTGGATTACGCTAGAACGGCTGATCCAGCGGATGCAGATCTGTGGCTGACAGGTCTCGAGAAGGCTTTCTGGATCATTGACATCCCTGAAGCAGACAAAGTAAAGCACGCTATCTACTTCTAAAGGGTAGTGATGGCCACTGGTGGGCCATCGAGGAGTAGAAACGACCCGATGAGGTGATCAGTTGGGAGGTTTTCCGGCGAGAGTTCATCAGTAGATACTTCCCGAAGATGTACCTGGACGAGAAGATCAACCAGTTTGAGCGTTTACGCCAAGGATCGATGAGCATCACTGAGTATGAAGCCAATTTCATGGACTTACTGAGGTTTTGTCCTCACATGGCGGCGATAGATGATGGGCGGATCAGGCGGTTTGAGAAAGGTTTGAGTGCTAAGCTGTCGACACTTGCTGTTGCTTTGGAAAATTGGGAGCGGTTTGCCATGTTCGTGGAGTCCGTCTGCAGGATTGAATGGTATGTCAGGGAGAAAAGGGAGTCCGTGACCAGGAACATGCCTGCTCAGTTCTGGGGACAGAAATCTGGCAGCTTCAAGAAGCCAAGGTTTTCAACACCTTCCATGATGAGAGGTTCCAATACACCGTCACAATGGTCCCCGAGTAAGGGAAGAGGTTATGTTTTTTTGCCGTTGAAGGCACATAGTACAGCTTCAGTGGCAGTGACATGGCCATCTAGGCCATAGATAGAAGGAAGGTCATGTTACCACTGTGGACAGACTGGGCACTTGAGGTCAAATTGCCTAAAGAGAGATGTTGAAGTGACACAACAGTCAAGGCAGAATCAGTAAGGGTCAGATAGACAACATCCCAATGGTAGCAGAGGGCGAGGACGCGGTCATGCGTCGCAAGTAGGATCGTCTTCTCAAGAAATTAGAGGACGTGGATAGCAAGCAATGACTCGATTATATGCTATGAGTCAGCCGAAGGTGATAGTCAACCCGCAAGTGGTGGTAGGTCAGATGGAGTTATTTCATTCTGATTTGTCTTCTTCTTGCTTTATATCTGTTCTGGTTGACCCGGGTGCTACACACTCTTTTATCGCACGTAGTACGCTTGATAGCTGTCTTTTACTTGTTAGCTGTAAGAAAGATAGCATGTAGTTAGAAACCCCTCTTGATGGTTCCTCGATGCTTCGAGAGGTGTGTCCATCTTGTGTTCTATCTTTTTTGGGACACAATATACAAGTGGATCTTATACCACTTGATATGCATGGATTCGATGTGATCCTTAGGATGGATACCTTAGAGAAGTATAAGGTTGTGTTGGACTGTGGTTCCAAGCAGGCAGTGTTTGATGACGGTGGAGAGAAGTGGATCTTCTAGGGAGATAGGAAGATTCTTCTGACGTGTTTAGTGTCAACAATGGTGGAAGAAAAGATGCTACGGCAAGGATGTAAGGTGTTTCTAGCTCATGTTGTAGATACCAAGGCAAAAGGTCCTAGCCTTGAGGAGATGCATGTTGTCCGAGAGTTTGCAGATGTGTTTCCTGAGGAGTTTCTCAGTGTTCCCCCACCTCGAGAGATTGATTTTGAGATTAATCTGGTACCAGGAACACAACCAGTTTCTCAGACACCGTACCGGATGGCTCCAACTGAGATGGTAGAACTGAAGAAGCAGTTACATGAGTTGTTGGATAAAGGTTTCATCAGACCGAGCACATCACCGTGGGGTGCTCCGGTCCTGTTCGTAAAGAAGAAGGACGGGTTGATGCGGTTGTGTATAGATTACTGGCAGTTGAACAAAGTTATGATCAAGAACAAGTACCTACTGCCGAGGATAGACGATCTGTTCGATTAGTTGTGTGGTGCTACAATGTTCTCAAAGACCGATCTACGGTCTGGATATCATCAATTGAGGATTAAGGCGGATGACATACCAAAGTCAGCTTTTAGGATGAGGTATGGTCACTTTAAGTTTGTGGTTATGCCGTTTGGGCTAACCAATGCACCTGCTGCTTTTATGGATTTGATGAACATGGTGTTCCGTCCATTTCTAGATCAGTTTGTTGTGGTTTTTATATATGACATTTTGATCTATAGTCGGGACAGTCAAGAGCATGAACATCATCTTCAATAAGATTTGACTCTTCTTCGCCAACATCGGTTATATGCCAAGTTCAGTAAGTGTGAGTTTTGGTTGAAAGAAGTGATTTTCTTGGGTCATGTGATATCTACAAAAGGAGTCAAAGTGGACCCCAAGAAAGTGGAGTCAGTTACAGATTGGGAGCAACCAAAGACGCGACAGAAGTTCATAGTTTTCTGGGTTTAGCATGATATTACCAAAGGTTTATAAAGGACTTCAGTGTGACCGCATTACCGTTGACAAAATTCACCAGGAAGGATGTACCCTTTGATTGGGATGATTGTTGTCAGTAAGGTTTCCAAAGTTTGAAAGATAAGCTGACTAGTGCTCCAGTGTTTGTGCTTCCAAAGCCTGGGAAAGGCTATGTTGTTTTCTGTGATGCTTCCAAGAAAGGCTTAGGATGTGTGTTGATGCAGGAAGATCATGTGGTTTCTTTTGCTTTGCGACAACTTAAGAAACATGAGGAGAATTATCCGACACATGATTTGGAGCTGGAAGTAGTGGTTCATGCGTTAAAGATCTGGAGACACTATCTTTATGGGGAAGTGTATCAGATCTTTACAGATCATAAGAATCTGGAATATATCTTCTCACAGAGTGAGCTGAACATGCGACAACATCACTGGATGGAGCTGATCAATGATTATGATTGCACCATTGAGTATCATCCTGGTAAGGCAAATGTGGTAGTTGATGCGCTTAGCAGAAAGTCTCTGTAACGACCCTGACCTGGGTTATGAGGTAACCCTATTTGTTTTTGCTAATAAATTTGCTTAGAACTTTAATATAATCCTTTAAGGTGATTTGTTATCATGTGACACACTCATGTTTCAAGTTTGGTCCCGATTGAATGTTGTTTGAGCAATTTTCCTTTGTTTTGGACCAAAGTGCAATTTACCCAAATTGAGGGGCTACAATGCAAAAGGTCACATGTTGAACATGCCTCATGTGTTTTAGCATCATTATAGAGAGAATGATGCAAGGTGGTGGCTTGTGGAAAGTCTAAATTCCAAGTTTGAACTTGTTTGAACAATGTTGGTGCATTGTGCACCAATTTTGGTACAAATTGTAATTTACCAAAAATGTGGGGTTGTTATGCAAATTACCACATCTAAAATGTTCCTACTTCATTCTAGTATCATTTAAAGGAGAGATAAATAAGTATAAACCATGTTTGATTCCATTATGAATGATGGTAATCTTGGTGAAGAAATGACCAAGAAAAAGGGTTGAATATGAAAGCTTAACTTGAGTTGTACCAAGTTGAAAAGCTTATATATGAGTGCCTATCGGCCAAGGATCCATAGGACAAGCCTCATATAATTTTGTGAACTCTTGGCAAAGGCCATATAGTTCAAAGCACCTCAAGGAGGTGAGGTGTGATGACCAACAAGTTTCCTTAGAAAAAGTGTATCGGCTTGACATAAAATAGTGATTAAACCTAGATGACTTATCCAAATGAATAAGTTGTTGCCTAGTGAGAGGTGACAAAATGTTTAATGGTCCTTGTGAGCCATGTGAATAGTTGTTTCCTAGTGAGAGGTGACAAGATGTTTAATGGGCCTTGTGAGCCATGAGGATACTTGTACAACAAGTGAAATGAATACATTGGTCTAAGGACCTAGAGGTAATGATTACCTGTTAGAGAGGTAACAATGTCATGTGATGATCTAAGGGTTTGAATACCCAGATCCAGTAATCATGATAATGATGATGTGAAGAGATGATAATTCCCAGTAATGAGATAAGGGATTGAGATCCCAAGTATCATGTGTTTTAAAGTTTTGAAAAGTACTTGATGGAAGTATTACATGTTTCTTTGTAGCATTTGTCATAATAATTTTTGTTTTGAAAATTTGACTGATGCTAAAAGAATATGGTAATGTACTTAATTAATCAAGTGAAATCTTATCATGTAGATCCATGACCATAGATCCATCATCGTCAGTAATTTGGTGATGGTGAAACGGGTGCTCCGCGGCAAAACTCGGAACACATATTTTTGAATATGTGGGGGTAATTGGGTAAATATATCCTTATGCCCCATAGGAATGGCTACAGGCTATGTCCTATGTATGGGATTGGTTTCGGACCATACCCCGATAAGAGTATGGCTACGGGCCATGACTCCACAATATAAATACCAGGCATTAGCTACGGGCCATAACCCTAAAGAGAGTATATGCTACGAGCTATAACTCTATAGCAAAGTTGCCAGTATATCCTGGAAAGCTATATAGTAGAGACACAAGATGTCCTGCATGTGGTCTCGCACTGACCGAGATGTGGGAGGTCATGGGAATCCGACTCTTCCATTGACCTTGTATGGTACCGATTTTGACTTCGCAGTGGTCAGTTGGAGTATGAGTGGTATACCTCATCTCCTCAGGGCATAAGTGTGATTGTAAAATATGTTCAGTTGTGTAGTATATCTGCTTAAGGATCGAATATGAGAAACATTGCTTGATGCACAATACAATTATACATTCTAGTTGATAGATGTTATTTATGTTTCTTTACATTCCTTGCAAAGCAGATAGATGAATTAGAATCTACCATGGGTAGATGCAATGTTCTCCTTATGAAAGGAGATTACTTCATATAGTTCATATAGTGAATTATCATGTTTGTTAATATAAAAATAACCTCTACTCAGTTTATAAATGCTTAATCTATGATAATAATATGGTCGGCGGAGAGTTATATCTCTCGCTGGGACAATTACAATTGTGTCACCCCTGTGGGACCCAAAATTTTAGGTGGACGTGCACGAGGAGGTGAAGACCTTTTTGCAGAGGAAGAACAACAACTGAGGCAGCAGTGACAACTCAGGTTGAGTGTACTGTCTGTCATGTCTTGTAGATATGAGTCCTATGTGTCGTCTCTGTACTCTCAGGTCCTTGGAGTTGGTTCGTACTGGTTTTATGATCAATAAGAGATTTTGGCTTATGTGCCTCGAGGTTTTATGTTGCTCACGTATAGTTTGGTAAAGCAACTATTATATGTTATTCTCGAGATGAGATGTACCGGATATGTTCAATGTGAATAATGATGTATATAAGATTTTGGACCTTTCAGTAAGAGTTTTCTTTGGAATGGATCTCTTTGAAAAATGGTTTTAATTTTTAGTGATTTTTGTTAATCTGTTGTTTATGTTTAATTCCGCTTAATTAATGATGATTTGTTTGTCGATTTGGCGACTGTCGTCACAGTCTCCTTCTTCTCGCTCGATGAAGAAAGCACAATTGAGTTCTTTGGAATGCCATAGGTGGGATATGTTTGTCTCCTTACGGCAGATGAATGTGCAGATGGAAGTTTCTTTGTTGGTAGGTTTGTTGGATAGATGCAAGTCAATCCTACGTTGAGACAGCTGATCAAAGACACACAACAAGCATATGCATCAGTGCAGTTGATTAGGTCAGAGTTCGACAGCAAAAAGTGTGATGGGTTCCATGAGTCTGAGGATGGACTAGTTTGCTATCATGGTAGGATGGTGGTCCCCGATGTTGATAATCTAAGAAAGCTAGTACTCGAGGAAGCACACACATCTATGTATGCTATGCATCCAGGAGTCACCAAGATTTATCATAATCTGAAGGACCTGGATTGGTGGTCTGGCTTGAAGAAGGATGTAGCTGAGTTTGTATCTAGGTGTGCGATATGCCAACAAGTTCAGGCTGAGCATCAGAAGCCAGCAGGAACATTGCAACCCATGTCAATACCGCAGTGGAAATGGGATCATATAACCATGGATTTCATAGTTGGTCTTCCAAGGACAGCTAGGAATCTTGATTCCATTTGGGTGATAGTGGATAGATTGACAAAGTATGCTCACTTCATACCGGTAAAGACAACGTATATAACAGAGAAGTTTGCTTAGGTGTATGTAGACGAGATAGTGCATTTGTACGGTGTACCAACAACGATAGTTTCCGAAAGAGGTCCCCAGTTCACGAGTCATTTCTGGGAACAGTTGCACAAAGCATTGGGAACGCAGTTAAGGTTCAATACTGCTTTCCACCCACAAACATATGGACAGTCTGAAAAGACTATTCAGACTTTGGAGGATCTTCTTCGAGCTTGTGTTTTGCAGTTCCTAGGCAGTTGGGACGTGCATCTCAGTTTGATAGAGTTCACCTATAACAGTTACCAACGGAGCATCAACATGGCTCCTTATGAGGCTCTATATGGCAGGGAGTGCAGATCTCCTCTATGCTGGTATGAGTTTGGTTAGTATCAGCTTTTGGGTCCTGAGTTAGTGCAGCAGACAACATAGAAGATTAGAGTGATACAAAAACAGTTGAAAGCGGCACATGACATACAGAAGTCTTATGCAGACAATCACTGACGACCTTTAGAGTTCTAGGTGGGAGACAAAGTGTATCTCAAGGTCTCACCTTGGAAAGGCGTGCTGAGGTTTGGCCAGAAAGGAAAACTGGCACCCAGGTATATGGGGCCATACCCGATAATAGCATGTGTTGGCGAGGTAGCTTATAAGCTAGAGCTACTGCCAGAGTTGCACAGGTTACATCCGGTGTTCCATGTCAGCATGCTGAAGAAAAGTAATCCAGACACAGGGACAATGATACAGCCAGTTGAGGTTGAGCTTAATGAAGATGTGACCTATGAGGAAGGTCCAGCGACGATCCTTGATAGGAGGGTAAAGAGGTTTAAGAGGAAGGACCTGGTTCTTATGAAAGTTCTTTGGCATCATAGTGGCGTTGAGGAAGCCATGTGGGAGCTTGAGGAAGAGATGAGACAGAAGTATCCCTCACTTTTCTCTTCGGATTTTGAGGATAAAAACCCTTTGTAGAGGTTTATGGCTTGTAAGGACCATGACCTCCATTTTGGGCTTATCATGTTTGCTTTGCCTAAACTTGGTGTTTAGTTGCTTGCTAATCACCTCAAGTAGTGATTAGGGTTTGTTTGTGCTTTGTTGAGAGTTGGAGGTGCTGCTTGCAAATAACCTAAGTTTAGGGTTGATGAGCAAGTTTGTCACCTTGAGAGATGTTTCTCTCTCTCCTTGCTTCCTCTAGGGTTGAGAGGAAGGGTTGGGCTCATTGCTTGAGTTGCCCTAGGCTTTGTTGAGCTTTGTTGGGCTTTGTTTTGCCTTGTTTGGGCCTTTCTTTTCCTTGTTGGACCCTGTATTGGGCAAGTGAGCTTGGTGTCGACCATGGGTGTGTCACCCATGGGGCTGTATCGGGCAAGGGAGTGTGGTGTGTCGGCCATGGACCATCTTTGACCTTTGGCTTCATTTGTGTCACCACTCTAGTGGACACTTGGTGCATGGTGCTTGCATGTGGCAATATCCTTGGACATGTGGTCGTGGAGAGATGAGAAGGTGGTGTTGCCCATGGACAAGTGTCCCTAGGCGGGCGACACATTGACTTGTTTTCTCCTCCACCCTCTTCTATATATGTATCTCCTTTCTCTTGCTAAGGATCCCTTTTAGTTCCTTAGTTTCCCCCCTTCCTTGGTGAATGACACCTCTCCTTTGCAACCTTAGTGGAAAATACCCTTAGAGGAGCTAAGCTTGGTGGCCAATCCTTCTCCTTGGAGTCTCCTTCTTCCTCTTGTGGTGGTGCTTGATCTTAAAGCTTGGAGCTTTGGAGCTTGAAGAGCTTGCTTAAGGCAGGTTACATAACTTCTAACCCTAACTATACTACCTTCTTTTATGTTGCATGTTCACATATGATGATGATCGGCCATGCATGTTGTTAGATATGTTTCTTGCTCTAGTTTGCACCTTTTATCTTGATTTATGATCTTGTTGCTATAATGGATGTGTTGGATGTGCTTTGACCTTGTTGGCCGAACCTATGGAGTGGGGTTTTCTTTGGGGCAATACCCCTTTTTCTCCTTTGGTCTTGAGAAGTGAGTTCGACTCTAGTGATATAGACAACACCCCTCTCACTTGGTTGTTGAGAGGTGAGTCTATACTCTAGTTGTTTGGGCAACACTCTTCTCTCACCATGGATTTGAGAGGTGAGCCTTGGTTGAGTGTTGACCTAGTAATGGTTGAGAGTTGGCCGATATGGATATGATCCATCATGTTGCTCGATTGGTGATGGAGGTTGTGCAAAACCCCTCTCTCTTGGTTGTTGAGAGGTGAGCCCATCCTCTTGATCTTTAAGGGTTTTGAGGATGGTGATATTGAGGTTGATGATGACCTTGTCAGGATGAGCTTGATGCCTTGCACGATACACCTTGGAGTAGTGCTGCCCGACACACCTCCCTTGGTCTAGGATTTTGATCTTGGCCGATATGATGTGTTTGGTTGGCTTTGTGCCCGTTATGGCTCTCTTGACCTTGATGATGAGCTTGGGCGATATGCCTTGATCTAGTTGATCCTTTGACCTAGTAGTTGTTGCCCCCTTGGCCGATAGAGTGCCTAGTTGATATCTCTGTTTGGAGTCTTAGGCAATACATGTTGGGTCGGGTTCTTGCCCAACATGGGTTGAGTGGTGCCCCTTGTGAAGTACCTTGTGGTGACCGATATGGTGTGTTGGTTTTAGTTGGGCGTTAGGCTTCCTTATGGTGCCCTTGTATCAATTGTTGATGTGTACCTTGATGGGCGTTATGGTGCGGGCTTTGGGCGCCACAAGCTTAGCCGATAGGGTGGTGATGGTTGTCCGACACAACCCAAACCCTAACCCTAACCCTAGATAGCCGTTTGAGCTTTGTCCGATACACATAGCTGCCTGTCACACCTTCACCTTGGATGCACGATATGCCCCATGAACCCAGATACACGATACACTTCTTGGTCTTGGTTGCATGACGTAGTCCTTGCATCTGAGCTGAACGTTAGCACCTTTTCTCTCTAGGTGCATGAAACACCATGAAGTGGTTGCCCGATATACCTTGCCTTTGGGTTGATCGATAGGCCTCTAGTGAGGGTCGTTACCCTACCCGATATCACCTATAGTAAAGGTTTCACTACCCGTCACACTTCTAGTGAGGGTAGTGAGCACCTTTGGTGAGGGTTATGTCCAACCCAGAAAACCTAGCTAGTGATCCTTTATCATGTAATCACCGTTGTTGATAATGAAATATGAATAATGGTTTGTAAACCAGTGGTATGTTTGATGTCTAAAGATGATGCCATTTAAGATTATAAGATACTTGCCCGTGTTTATAAGGTAAAGAGAATAATTGGATGCCCATGATTTGATAGCAGTGATGTAATTGATACAATATGACACACATATTTATAATCATGACATGTGCATCTGCAAATCCTAATGACATGATAATCCGTAAGAGCTATGTCTGGTGATTCTAAGTTATCTCTCTTGATGTGTATACTAACCATGTAGGTATATTAAATGGATTCATAGCTAGATAAGAGCTATGCGGTATATGTGCTTTGAATAACACTAAATGATGATAATCCTTGTTGATGAGATAACATGCATCACCAGTATGATGAGATAGGTCTGAGGACCTGATAAAGGCTGAGTGCCTAGTTGAGATGTTATCCTCTAATGATGAGATAAGGGATTGCTATCCCAGAATGTTGATGCCTTGAGAGGCAGTAGCAATCTATGAGGAGGGATTGAGATCCCATGATGATGTGATAATAACAATATTAATGTAGCTCAATGCTATTTATGTTTTACAACTTGGTTGCCTCAACAACTCACTTAAAATATACTAATTAATTACAGTGAAACATATCATGTAGTTTCCCTGGCTATAGATCCATCATCGTCAGATTTGGTGATGTTGAAACAGGTTTATCTAGTGGGATTACCTGGAGCGCATATTATTGAATATGTGAGGTTTTCTCCTAACAGAAAATAGGAGGATTAGAGCACAACTGTAGTTGTAGACTCCGTATGGTAAAGAGCATGGTGAACAGGCCCATGACTCAATGAGTTAGAGCATGAATGCGTTCATGGCTCAAGAGCATGGTGATCAGGCCTGTGGCTCAAAAAGTATACTAGCACCTGTGTCAAGGTGAGCTAGAGATATGGGTAGCTTGCGGAGCTGACCCTAAGGATGAGGCCATATAAGCATGAGATTGTGGTCTTGCTTTGGTTTTCGTGCACTAACCACGAGAGGTGAGGTCATGGAGTCTGACTCTCCCATTGACCTTGTATGGCACCGGTTTTTGGGCTTCACAACCAAAGGTTGGGTTTGAGCAGGGACAACTCACTTCCTCAGGGCATAATAAAACGTAATCTAGACAAATAGTATATACTGCTTAGAGCAAAACACGAAACATTGATTGAGGCCTTGCTTATATAGCTGATCTAGTTATACCTCGTAGTTATGTGTACGATCCTTATATTTTGTGATAAGTTCTTATAAATCTTATCTTGTTAATCATGTTCCATAAAGAAATACTTGGTTATATGACTCCTGGATATCTTGGTAAGATTGATGGTAATCATAGTCTTGCTCAGTATGTTGCTCTCAATATATGTCTTTAGCAGCTACCTGCTCTATCTGCTTTGAACCTTATGAGGTTTTATAGTTTCGGCGGGGAGTTATGTTTCTCGCTGGGACTGTGTGTCTCACCCCGCTGGTTTATAACATTTTTTAGGTGTTCACATTAGACGTGGTGGTGGTCATGAGGTTGCGGCCGAGCAGCTAGAGGAAGAGCAGTAGAAGGCAAGAGGTGGACATGCTGCTGTTTTGGTGGTTTTGTAGTAGAGTTCTAGAGTCATCCCTGTACAATCAGGTCCTCAGAGGTGTTTGACGATGTTTTACGATGTATGGCTGATGTAGTTTGTATATCCTGCTGCTGGCTTTACGTGGCCTGTTATGTGTGTATAATCAGGTGATGAACTCATGTGCTGGCAGTACAGCTGGTTCCGATAAGCTGTGGACATATATCAAGGCTTGTACATGTTTATATAACATGTTTCGTTGTAGGATCTGGATGTAATAAGCTTTCTTTTATATGTTTCCGCAATCGGTTTTAATTAACCCGTGTTTTTGGTAATGTGTGGTTTATGGCGTTTCTGCACGTTTTCACGTGTCACCTTGCTGTCTGTGTGATGGTGGGGTGTCACAAGTGTATTCAAGGTGTTTACTTATGTAAGAAACCAATGGTTTTATCTTCTCAACATCCAATGGTATTGGGTTGTTGTAAAGAGACGAGATCACCTTCTTACTAAAATTTAAAGGAAGTACAAAACATCCATCTTTTTATAAAGATAAAAAATAATGAGGGATGCATGTATAATATTCCAAGTAAATAAGCATGCACCAGATACATTACAAAATGTCAATAGCAGCGGAAATAAAAGCACTAAGCCTATTACATGGCTTTCATTGTCCATTACATGATTATTCCCAAAAGAAAAAGACAAGAGAAAAGGATGTAGCTATAGCAACCTAGACATCCTTTCAGATAGTTTGAGATCTACTCCTGAGATGACTTCCTTCAAACTTGTCCTTCTCCTTGCTCAGCACCTACACCTGGGTGGTTGGGAAAGCACCCAACAAAAGGGGAAAGAAAACAAGGTATGTGTCACAAAACTAGTCTAGGATAACAAGATACGTAAAGAAAATAAGAACATGCTAGGGTTCATCATAAGATGAAGATAACAAGAGTATGAGGCTATATTCAAAAGAAACTTGCCATTAACAATTATATCAAAAAGGATTTGCATGTAAGATAATTATGCCTACCTAACAAGTAGGGTTGAGGCACCTACCGGACCTCTAACCTATAGGTGAGGGGAGAATAAGACATTCCCAATCACCTACACAATTATATAGGGGAGAATAAAACCATTCCCCAGGGCGATTAAATACATGCCCTCTGCGGGTGGTTGTACACAAGAACCGCTACTTTAAATTAAATAGAACATAAATCTTCATGTTAGAAAAAGTAGTCATGGCAAGAATAATCATATGAATCAATAAGCATGGCAGTGGAGTACCAAGACCCAAGAATAAAGTTCCAAAACTTATTTATGAGGCAAGTATAGCAAAAGATTCAAGAGTATATTAAATAGGGTTTAATAAAGCCTCATTATAGAAAAATAGGTTAAGGAACAATTATTCCCAACTTAAGGTGTAAATGCACATACCTCTCTTACTGATATCAATTACTAACTTTCACCACTTTAATTGAGTCCAAGTTCCACTTTGCCTATTTTCAATGTATTAACATGTATTAGAGTACATAGTGCACATTAATGTATAGAAACCCTAATTTTAGACCTTTTTTGAAAAACTCAGATTTAGACTCTTCAAACATCACCAATAAACTTATTAAGTTCTCCTGATCAAGAAAACATATTTTTATGTTAATTTTGGAGTTATGATGATTAAGATGTACTTTGTATGGATTTTATGCATTAAATTCATTTTACAAAAATCACCCTTCGTCAAACCATAAAATCAGAACTTGAAAATATTTTTATTAGATAGAGATTAATTTTCCAATTCCAAAACATATTTATTTTTCAAATTTGGATAAGCGGTTTAGAAGATATGAATTTTTCAATACTGACTAATAGGAAATTGCCACATGATCAAACTGATCGAGATAATTAAAGAGAGAGGGAGAGGGAGAAAACACCATTTGAACCAAGATCAGGTTTGAAATTTCTTATATAACAAAACTAGAGATTCTAGAGAAGATAAAATAGCAAGAAACCAAATCCTTAGAAGAACATGGTAAAAAGAGATGAAAATCATCGATTATCAACATAGAAGCATGGGTTTTAAGCATGTACTAAGCAATATATGAGAAGGGGGTTAACAAAACTTTCCTATAGGAATGTAAGAATGTCCAAACAGAAATGATACCGAGATTATAAGGTATAGTTGCTCCAAGCTAAGCTCCTTTCTTGAGCACAGATCACCTTCTCCACTGTAGAGGTGCAAACCCTAGCAAAAGAGCATGGAGATGAGATGTTTTAGGGTTTTAGGTGGAGTTTTACCATGTATGGTCATGGTTCCGACCTATAAGAATGTGTAAGGAAGACTAACAGTATGAAAATAGGGAAGTAAGGGAGGAAACTTACTAGTTTTGGTCAAAATTACCAAGGAGGAGCTTTAGAAACCCTAATAGAGCAATTTGGAAGCCCTAGGAGCCTTCTTCACCAAGGTAGGCTCCCTCTATTACCTTAGGATAGAAACTTCATGGCCAAATATAGAAGGAACTATTATCTAAGCTAGAGGAAAGAAAAGAAGAGCAAGAGTTTTCGAATTGTGAGTTGGGAAAGGGTATACATGGCTATATAAAGAAGGAGGTGAAGCATGAGGTGTCTTAAGGGACTTTCCATGTGTCTTTAGCCTAGGGCTTGATGGCCATGCAAGAGGACAGCTCATGGACTCTTCTTGGATATCAAAATTCGGTCCTAAGAGCCCACAGATCCTTCTAGGCCATCCCCACCGTTTTTCAAGAAAGAAATAACCTCATTGGTTGATAGCTTTTAAAGATAAACACCTTTATAAAGAGGGTAATCCCTATAATGCCCTTGGAAAGAAATACCATCAAATCAAGGTGAAACTAGGTTCTCCAATGGTTTAAAATATAGTTAATGGTAAGGGAATATCTAAGGATTAAAATTCAGTTGATAATTTGCAAAGAAATCTCCCAATTGGTTAAATTGCATAAAAGTCCAGAATGTACCTAAAATTGCATAACTTGCGCAAACAACATCCAAATCGAACCAAATTTGAAACTTAGGATAATTTTATGTTTTAAAATCATATAAAATTGTTATATTAAGATTTAGAGCACTTTAGTGTTGTAATTAAGCTTTTATTAAGGTATTTGTGCATAAACCCTTATATTGGTACAATTAGTGAATGAATCTTCACTTAACCGCTATAAATTCCACTAATTAAACATAAATGATATAAAGGATAGAAATGAAAGGGAAACTTAGGAAAAAGGTTTACATGGATATTACATCTTAGATTCATTATGTTACAACACTCCACCCCTTAAAAAAGATTTCGTCCTTGAAATCTCAAGCAAAAAGAGAAGGGTGAGTACGTAACATTTCATCTCTCAACTCCCAAGTGGCTTCTTCCAGACCATGATATTTCCACAAAACTTTTACCATCTCAATCTCTTTGTTCTTTAGTTTCTTTACTCCATAGTCAAGGATATTCACAGGTAGCTCTTCATAGGTCAGATTCTCGTGTATCTCCAAAGGCTCAACAACAAGCACATGAGAAGAGTCCTTCACATACTTTTTCAGCACAGAGACATGGAACACATTATGAATCTTATCATAGGAAGGAGGTAAAGCTAAGCGGTATGCATAGTCTCCAACCTTATATAAGATTTCAAATGGTCCAACATAGCGGGGACCCAACTTGCCTTTAACTTTAGATCTAGCAATAGAACGGATAGGCTTGATCTTTAGAAATGCATAGTCACCCAATAGGAAGTTAACATCAGACCTCTTCTTGTTAGCATACACCTTCTGTCGGTCTTGAGAAACTTTCATACATTTCTTTATCAACTGCACCTTTTCTGTCATCATTTGCATGTCATCGGTCTTCACTAGGAAACGTTCACCGACATCATCCCAATGCAAAGGTGAATGACATGGTCTACCATAGAGAGCTTCAAAAGGTGGCATACCAATATTAGCTTGGTAGCTATTGTTGTAAGCAAACTCAGCTAATGGCAGATACCGATCCCATGCACCACCCCAATCCATCACACAAGCACGAAGCAAGTCCTCCAAAATCTGAACTATTCTCTTAGATTGACCATCAGTCTGCGGGTGGTAAGCAGTACTGAAACGCAAGTCAGTACCCATCTCCTCCTGAATCTGTCCCCATAAACGAGAAGTAAACTTTGGATCACGATCAGAAACTATTACCTCAGGTACTCCATGCAGGCGTATGATCCACTCAACGTACAAATGAGCCATATCTGCAACTTTGTAATTGGTTTTGAAAGGCAAGAAATGAACAGATTTTGTAAGCCGATCAATAACCACCCAAACAGTATCATAACCTTTCTTGGACTTGGGGAAACCAGTAACAAAGTCCATTGTGATTTTCTCCCACTTCCATTCTGGAATTTCAAGAGGGTGAAGAAGACCACCTGGTCGTTGATGTTTGATCTTGACTTGCTGACATGTCAAACACTTCACGATGAATAGAGCTATATCATTCTTCATGTTCTTCCACCGGAAGCTTCGTTGTAAGTCCTTATACATCTTTGTTGTGCCAGGATGAATAGTGTACTTGGACCCATGAGCTTCACTCAGAACCTTCTATCTCAGATCACCAAAATTAGGAATCCACAACCTTTGTTTGAAGCAGACAACACCATCCACTCCGACAGAGAAGTCAGATTGCGATTTCTCAGTTAAAGCTTTCATCTCCTCAAGCTCAGAACTGTTGCACACTGTTCGAACAAAATGTTATTAACTTAGCATAAGAGATCATTAATAGTGGATTACTAAAAAATCACTAAAATTAAAACCATTTACAAAGAGATCCAAACACAGGAAAACTCTTTTATCAAGAACCACTGTATTTCATTTACATCATGGTTCATAAGTACATATCTTGTACCATTCCTTCTCAAGGATTACAAGCATCAACTGCTCTGTTAAAACTATACACAAGCAACATAAGAACCTTGAGGCATCAAGCCAAAATTTTGGATTGATTCATTCAAAGTACCAACTACTAACTCCGAGGACCTGAGAGTACAGAGACGACACATATGACTCTCTATACAAAATATGACATCTAGAGTCTCCACCTGGAGTTTTACAACTGTCCCTATTGCTGTTGCTACTCTCCCCATGCTATAGGGTTTCTGCCTCTTCTTCTGCATCTACCTAAAAAAGTTAGATCCCACGGGGGTGAGACAATTGAAAATTGTCCCAGCGAGAGATATAACTCTCTGCCAGAAATATTATTATTACAGTTTAATGGAATAAAATTGAGCAGGAGTTCTTTTGTATTATCAACAGTATTATTCATTGTATGAATAAATTGAGATAATCTCCTTTCTTAAGGAGGATATTGCATCTACCCATGGTAGAATTATACATCATCTATCTACTTTGCAAGGAATGTAAGGAAACATAAATATATCATCTATCAACTAAAGTTGCATAAAAGGGATGTAACATCAACCTATGATTTTCACATTCAATTCTTAAGCAAACATGCTATACGGCTGATTACATTTTACAATCACACTTATGCCCTGAGGAGATGAGGTATACCACTCATTCTCCAACCGACCATTGCGAAGTTGAAATCAGTGCCATACAAGGTCAATGGAAGAGCCGGCTGCCATGACCTCCCTTATCTCGGTCAGTATGAGATTCCATGCAGGACATCTTGTGTCTCTGCTAAATAGCTTTCCAGGGTATACTGGCAACTTTGCTATAGAGTTACAACATCAACTGCACTCCTTCAGCATCTAGAAATTTAATGTTTATCTCACATCGATCCGACATTAAAATTATTGGGAGATTAGTGATACATCCATCCCGACATTCGGGGGATTAATGATACATCCACCCCGACATATATAATGAAGGATTGAGAGATTTAATGTTTATCTCGCATCAATTCCTCCATTAGGGCGTAAGGATATTTTTTCCCATCACCCCCGCATATTAAAAAATATGCATTCCAGGTTATGTTGCGGAGCAACCCGTTTCACCATCTAGCAAATTCTGACACTGAAGGTTATATGGCCATGGCACTACATGATAATATTCCACTTGATTAATTAAATGTATTACCATATTCTTTTAGCATCAGTCAGGTTTTCAAACATAAATTATTATCACAAATGCTATAAAGAATGTGTAATACTCCTATCAAGTACTTTTCAAAGCTTTATAAATCATTGGGATCTCAATCCCTTATCTCATTTCTGGGGATTCACATCCCTCAACATCATCATCATGTTTACTGGATCTAGGTATTCAAACCCTTAGTTCATCACTAAACATGGTTATCATTTATCAGATAAATATTACCTTCAGGTCATCTGACCAAGGTAAACATGATACTTGCTACACAAGCATATCACATGGCTCATAAGGCCCATTAAGTATCTTTTCACCTCTCACTAGGCAACAAATTATCACATGGCTCACAAGGCCATTGCACATCTTGTCACCTCTCACTAGGCAACAACCTATTCACATGGCTCACCAGGTCATTGATCATTATACTTTTATTCAAATATTTAACATGCCTAACAAGGCTTTTGCAATAAAAGATTTACAACCTTCCCACCAATAGGGTTATGGTTTCCTTTCCTTATCGCTTAAGGTTTTTTTTACATAATATTACCCTTTATTAGGATTAGGGTTTTCCAATATTAACCATTTAGGTTTTCAAGATCATATTTAATAATGATCAAACCCTAATTCATTGCTCTACACAGTTCAGAGCCAACATTGATAACATAAGTATTCAATCATGCTTATTTAATCTCATCATTTATCATTAAATGAAATATCAACACAAGATATGAGTTCCTCTCTCAACTTTACCAGAATATGATTACATCATACTTTATTAACTTGGCTTAACCTTTTCATAAGGTATGTTAGCCTATACTTATCAAAGTGCATTGCATCTCAATGTAACAATTGTCAAGACACACTTCATATGTTACTCATCCAAGTATATTGGATTTAGGATATATCAAGGTGTATCAATCTTGAGGTACTGGATGTGATATCTATCATGTCTTGATGTATCACTTCCCTTATCACCTTCACCTTTATCTTTAAGTTCTTCAACTTATCTTGTATTATGGTATTTCCCATCCTAATACTTTATACACCAGTTCATCACATTTATCATGTAATGTATTGGTCATAAGTCACTTATTTGAAATATGCAACCATTGTCAATGATATGGATCCATCTCGAGTTAAGGCATTATTGATATAAGGTCATCCATTAACAACCACCTTAGGTGTTTCACTTATCAATATATTAGTCACTATTCCATTTTTAGTAATAGGGTTTCCCATCTTATCAATTAGGGTTTGCATAACATTACCCTATATTAGGATTTCACATAACATCATCCTATATTGGGGTTTCACATAAAATTACCTAAAATTAGGTTTTCTCAACCCATAGCCCAAAATTAGGGTTATGGTTTATCATTATTTTGCCCAAGATTAGGGTTTCATGTACTATAACCTAAAATTAGGGTTTCACATACCTTCACCCAATATTAGGGTTAGGGTTTCATATAGCATTACATAGCATCACCCTGTATTAGAGTTTCATATCACATCACTGCATTAGGGTTTCACATCACATTACTGCATCATGGTTTCACATGGTATCACCCTATATTAGGGTTTCATTATCTTGAATTAAGGTTCCTTCTAAACTTTCTCCAAATTAGGGTTTCATGAGACTTTACCCAAAATTAGGGTTTCGTGAAGCATCTTCTTCAATTAGGGTTTTTCATTATATTACCATGAATTGGGATTTCTCATATCATTACCCTAGTTAGGGTCACACCATTACCCTAGATTAGGGTTTCATCTAACATTGCCCTAAATTAGGGTTAGGGTTCAGCAACCTTATCAATTAGGGTTTCATGATCTCTTTATAAAGGATCATACCCTAATTACATATTATATTCATGTCAAGAGAGTGTTGAGGCTTAACCACTACATGATTATTATACATGTATGAATTCCTCTCTCTCTCTCATCCTCTCTAGGATGTTGATTACTTCAAACTTGATTAGATTAAGTCAACCCCTCATTCAAGTGCATACATCTATGGTTATCATAGTGTATTAAGTTACTTCTTTCATAAGCATCAAAGGTTAACCATTCAAAAAGTACTAATCACTTAAGTACCTTTAACAATCATGGGGTTAATTGTACTTACATGGTTTGAATCAAATAGACCTTCAAACGGTCTTGAGGTATTAGACCCTCAAACGGTCTTGAAGTACTTTGACCTTCAAATAGTCTTGAAGTACTTTGACCTTTAAACGGTCTTGAAGTACTTTGACCTTTAAACGGTCTTGATCCAAAACTCCAATCGTTCTGAGACCGTTTAGATCTTAAACGGTCTTGGTCCCAAAACCTACAATCGGTCTTGAAACCGTTTGAATTAAAAAATTAATTAACTCCAAACGGTTTGAAACTGCATGAGCAACTCATAATTGAAATCGATTGAACATCAAACGGTTTGAGATTGGTTGCCCTCCAAACGGTCTGAAGACCGTTTGATCCCAAATGGTCAAGACCGTTTGGTCCAAACCACCTTGAAACCGAATGGACCAATTAGGGTTTCCTCCAATCAATCAATTGATTTTAGGGTTTGCTTTATTGATTCATACATCAATTGGACCATTGAAAGTACATCAAATTACAGCCCTTGGATCTCCAATCATCCATCACAACCCTTGACCTCCAAACGGTCTTGACACCGTTTTCCTTAGAAATCATCTCAATCGATTTAGGGTTTCAACCATTCAATCCAATTAGGGTTAGTAATCAATGAATCACACATCCTTGAATCTATTAAAATTAATCAATTTGAGCCATTGGATATTCATCATTCACATCAACAATTAACCCCAAATGATTTTGAAGTTCAATTTACACATTTGATCTTGAGATCCATTACCCATTCGGGTTTGAACTCAATTATCCATTCGATCTTGAAGTCAATTACCCATTCGGTCTTGAACTCAATTACCCATTCAGTTTTAAAGTAAATTACCCATTCAGTCTTGGGTTCAATTACCCATTCGGTCTTGAACTCAATTGCCCATTCAGTCTTGGGTTCAATTACCCATTTGGTTTTGAAACTGAATCAACTCAATCGGTTTTGAAACCGAATTAGCTCAATCGGTTTTGAAAACCATTTGCCCATTACTTTGATGAGGTGTGTGCTTAAGATGACATCATCATATTCAATCTTCAAACCTTCAAAATCAATTGTGATTCTTATGGTGATTTCAACAACTAATCAATAGGAAATCGAGAAAGAAGAAAGGTTCAACACATGATGAATAAATTGCAAGCAATAATGACATTTAAGGGTTCAAGTTATATAACACACCTTTAAAATTGAATCCAAGATTTAAGATTCATGTCCTCAATGGTGAATGAATCTTCCTCAACTTCCAAAGGCTCGTCCTCAAGTCTTTGAGTGAAATGAATGGCTAAGGTTGAAGATTGAATGAAGAAAAGAAGAAATTAAGCATTGAATTTCGATTTCCACCATGAAATCAAGGTTGAAGATGACTATGGAGCTTACCTACAAGTTGGGGCACGTTCTCTTATTGATCCTAAGCTCATTTTTGCATGTCCAAAGCAAGTAAAGAAAAAGGGATCGAAAAAGCCTTTCATGTTGGTTGAAAATGGGATGTATAGAGAATTTCAATGAGAGAGAAAGTGATAAATAATTCCTTCAACTCCCAAAATTGGTGCCACATACTCCTCTCCATCCCTTGCATACAAAGACATCTTCCCCATCTTGTAATTCCTCTTCATTATCCATGAATTTAAAGAAAACAAATTAAGGACCTTAATCAATATAATAATAATATCCAAAATTGAGTGGATATTACTTTTTCTTTAACTAATGTGAGTGGACTCTCCACTCACTTTAGATATTTCGTTGCCTTTGCAAGGGAAAAGGACGTCCATACTTATTCAAATTCAACCATCACACTTTTGGTTGGAGGGAACCTCTATTAATATATTTATTTTTGCATTAAATTGAATTAGGGTTTCAATTATGCTTAAATCTTGATTATTTTAATATCAAGATTCTCTCTCCTCCAAAGAGATTCGAATGAGATGCCCCTCTAATTTTATTGTCTCCAATTAATACCAAGAAACATTAGGGACTCTCTAGAAGTGGTATTTTGCATATTGAACCCTAGGTTTTGGGTAAATTGCACATTACACCAAAACTAGGTTTTAATGCACAAACATTGCTTAATAAGCTCTTTCTTAGTGCTCAGGCTTTCACAAGCCATACATCTACATCATTCTCATTCTTATGATGTTTCAACACTTGAGGAACATTTTATCATGTAAAATTTGCAAGTTAACCCCTCAACTTGGGTAATTTGCACTTTAGTCCAAAATAAGTAAAACATTATTTCAACATTATTCAAAAAGGACTAAAATTGAAACATAAGTTCCTCTTGAGCCTTAATTACTTTTCAAAAGATAAAGACAAGAATATAAATGACTTACTTAAGCAAAACCTCTAGGTTTAAGCCTTAACCCAGGTCAGGGATGTTACAATTATAAACCCCTAACAAGGATTTCGTCCCCGAAATCCCAGGTAAAGGGAGACAAATATTATTTATTAATAATATCATTAAGTCTCCACATAACATCTTAATGTCATGAAGATACCATAGAACTTTGATCAACACAAAGTTCTTCCACACCAGGTTATCATAGAACTTGTCATACATGACACATACTCTACTGTTTCTTTTTATTATTGACTATAGAGTCAACTATGTGTTAAGTAATGCTTTTCTTAGTTAGAGAAACATTATACATACCTTATTTAATTCAGGTGTTAAACCTCACTGATTTACTACCTTTCTCAACTTATAACTTTTTGTATCATGATTCTTGATTATGAGGAATCTTCCATATTCCTCATTTAGTTTAGCATTTCACTTCCATGGAAAGACCAAAGTTACATTTGATCACCCACTTGTGACTACAAGTCTCGTCATACATTTTTAGCTTTAATAAGCTTTTCCCACAATGATTTTACCATTATTCCTTCAATTAATACATCCTTATTGATGTTATATTTATGCGGAGTATAAACCCCTAACAAATGATGTTCATTCTATTTCATGTAATTAGACTGATTTCATAGTTGGCCATCCCAGATATCCAACATATATCATTTAATTAGGAGTTATGCTTTTACTTTTCCATATCACTTGATACTTCTTAGATACCAAAATTTCTTACCTTGGTATTCGTTACATGTGTCAAAAACACATCACATCCTCATCATTTCCATTTCTCTGATGTTGTTACCAAAGTCACACATACAAGAAGATATTTCTTTTATCTTTGGAACATTATTTGTTACACATATCTTTATCTTGGAACCAAAGTCCAAGATGAACTAATACTTTTCTAAGTATCCATCAATGGATTATTTCTAATCCATGCACATCAAGTGTCATAGTACTCATTTGATTGCTATGTCCCTAAAAGGAGAGAACACAAAGAAACATATTTCTCTTATCACCCCATCATCACCCAAGGTTTTTTTTATCAAAGAGAAAGGATTATCATCTCCTCTAATTATAGCATGAACTTTCAACTGTTCATGAATCATTTACTTTTGTTTCATCCTAGGTTCCTTGCCATTAGCAAAGGAATTATAAGGATGATTACATGTCATTACTCATTCCTTTGTTATTGTCTAACATATTTATGAACATTTTGTGATTTTATCACATTTCCCATTTCCACATCATGGGAAAAGATCTTTACTATACGCATAGGCTTTATCAGACAGGGATCATCTCCCTTGTCTCATTTTCTTTATCATGAGGATTATACTTTTACTTCCTCATACACACAAATTGATCTGAGATCATTTCAGATTCCATCTTATTTTACTAAGGATGTGATTAAAATATCCATGTCATATTTCTAGTTTCTTTATGCTAACTAGATTATTTCAGAATGACTACTTGATCAGAGTAATCAGAAAGATAACAATCTAAGAGTCCCATACTTGCCCCATCTCCAATAATTATATACCTGGTCAAGGTATACAAGTACTGAGATTAGGTAGTATGCACTTTATTTACTATTATGTTCCTCACTTTTCATATCATCATAAACACATGATTTAGCATTCCTGGATTTTCTTCAAGCCTTACTTCTATATCTCATCCTTTATCACACCGCTAAGAGAAATTATAAAGCATTTAAAGGAATACTGAGTAAAATGTAAGTTCTCTTATTCCTTGTGTCCTTATAGGACTAGTCAAAGGAAACTCAATAACAACTACTTTCTTATAGTTAACACATAGAATTATGAAATGACATATCATAATGATACTATTTCATCTGACCTGTCTCATCTCACAGTTTGTTTATTGCCTCAGGATGATTCTTTTCATAGAATCTTGCTTGGGGTATCTGCCCACATTCTCGAGTGCCACTAGAAAACTATTTCCTTTGATGAGCTTGATGTTTCTACCTCGGTGGTTGGGTTATCATTATTTTTCTAACTAGACAATCCCTTGCTAGATTTCCTACCTGTCTACACTGGTAACAGGTTCTATTCTCTTGATATGGTTTAAAAGGTCCTTTACCCTTTTTGGATAGTCCTTTCCCTAGTGCACTAGACCTTGGTTGTACTGATGGTACTAAAAACTTCCCCTTTTTAGAACTACTAGGCCTCTAATCCCGAGTTTGGATAGGCCTTTTCTTAATTCTTTTCTCATTATCCTTTTCTGGACAGTCTTTTCTGATATGTCCAGGCTGCCTACACTTGTGAAAAATACTGGTTTCAAGTTGTAACCTATTCCTTTCATCAATATTTATTGCCCCAACATGCTGATGTTGAGCAAGAATCCTATTGGAGTCCAAAACTTCATCATTAGGGGCTGGTAATGTAGGTTGCATTGCTAATATATGGTCTACTATATGCATCATTGTTGTCCTAGCTTGCCCAACACTGATATCAAAAGAAGAATTCCTTATCATAATTAGATCATCTTGGGGGTTCTCAGGCAATCATTCTTCTCTTGCCTGGTCCTTTACACCTTCTATTAGTGCAACATTGCTGCTCTCAGCAACATGTTCTTCATGTGATCCAGACATCTTTAAGTTCTTCTTCTCCTATGTGAGTAGAAGACACTATCAGATAATCTAGAAGATATTAGAACAGACTCAACAACCTTAATCCTATGTCTCTATAGACTCAGCGAACCTAGAGCTCTGATACCACTAAACTGTTGCACACTGTTCGAACAAAACATTATTAACTCAGTGGAAGCGATCATTAATAGCGGATTACTGAAAAATCACTAAAAATTAAAATCATTTACAAAGATATCCAAACACAGGAAAACTCTTTTATCAAGAACCACTGTATTTCATTTACATCCTGGTTCATAAGTACATATCTTGTACCATTCCTTCTCGAGGATTACAATCATCAAATGCTCTGTTAAAACTATATACAAGCAGCATAAGAACCTTGAGGCATCAAGCCAACATCTCGAATTGATTCATTCAAAGTACCAACTACTAACTCCGAGGACCTGAGAGTACAGAGACGACACATAGGACTCTCTATACAAAATATGACATCTAGAGTCTCCACCTGGAGTTTTACAGCCGTCCCTGTTGCTGTTGCTGCTCTCCCCCTGCTATAGGGTTTCTACCTCTTCTTCTGCATCTACCTAAAAAAGTTGGATCCCACGGGGGTGAGACAATTGAAAATTGTCCCAGCGAGAGATATAACTCATCGCCAAAAACATTATTATTGCAGTTTAATGGAATAAAATTGAGCAGGAGTTCTTTTGTATTATCAGCAATATTATTCATTGTATGAACAGAATGAGATAATCTCCTTTCTTAAGGAGAATATTGCATCTACCCATAGTCAAATTATACATCATATATCTACTTTTCAAGGAATGTAAGGAAACATAAATATATAATCTATCAACTAAAGTTGCATAAAAGGAATGTAACATCAGCCTATGATTTTCGCATTCAATTCTTAAGTAAACATGATATACGACTGATTACATTTTGCAATCACACTTATGCCCTGAGGAGATGAGGTATACCACTCATACTCCAACCGACCATTGCGAAGTCGAAATCGGCGCCATACAAGCTTAATGGAAGAGCCGACTGCCATGACCTCCCTTATCTCGGTCAGTATGAGATTCCATGCATGACATCTTGTGTCTCTGCTAAATAGCTTTCCAGGGTATACTGGCAAATTCACTATAGAGTTACAACGTCAACTGCACTCCTTCGGCATCGAGAGATTTAATGTTTATCTCACATCAATCCGACATTAAAATTATTGGGAGATTAGTGATACATCCATCCCGAAATTCGGGGGATTAATGATACATCCACCCCGACATATATAATGAAGGATTGAGAGATTTAATGTTTATCTCGCATCAATTCCTACATTAGGGCGTAAGGATATTTTCTCCCATCACCCCCGCATATTCAAAAATATGCATTCCGGGTTATGCCGCGGAGCAACCAGTTTCACCATCCAACAAATTCTAACACTGATGGTTATATGGCCATGGCACTACATGATAAGATTCCACTTGATTAATTAAATGTATTACCATATTCTTTTAGCGTCAGTCAGGTTTTCAAACATAAATTATTATCACAAATGCTACAAAGAATGTGTAATACTCCTATCAAGTACTTTTCAAAGCTTTATAAATCACTAGGATCTCAATCCCTTATCTCATTTCTGGGGATTCACATCCCTCAACATCATCATCATGTTTACTGGATCTGGGTATTCAAACCCTTACTTCATCACTAAACATGGGTTATCATTTATCAGATAACTATTACCTTCAGGTCATCTGACCAAGGTAAACATGATACTTGCTACACAAGCATCTCACATGGCTCATAAGGCCCATTAGGTATCTTGTCACCTCCCACTAGACAACAAATTATCACATGGATCACAAGGTCATTTCACATCTTGTCACCTCTCTCTAGGAAACAACCTATTCACATGGCTCACCAGGTCATTGATCATTATAGTTTTATTCAAATATTTAACATGCCTAACAAGGCTTTTGCAATAAAAGATTTACAACCTTCCCATCATTAGGGTTAGGGTTTCCTTTCCTCATCGCTTAAGGTTTCTCTTACATAATATTACCCTTGATTAGCATTAGGGTTTTCCATTATTAACCATTTAGGTTTTCAAAATCATATTTAATAATGATCAAACCCTAATTCATTGCTCTACACAGCTGGGAGCCAACATTGATAACATAAGTATTCAATCATGCTTATTTATTCTCATCATTTATCATTAAATGAAATATCAACATAAGATATGAGTTCCTCTCTCAACTTTACCAGAATATGATTACATCATACTTTATTAACTTGGCTTAACCTTTTCATAAGGTATGTTAGCCTATACTTATCAAAGTGCATTACATCTCAATGTAACAATTGTCAAGACACACTTCATGTGTTACTCATCCAAGTATATTGGATTTAGGATACATCAATGTGTATCAATATTGAGGTGATGGATGTGATATCTATCATGTCTTGATGTATCACTTCCCTTATCACCTTCACCTTTATCTTTAAGTTCTTCAACTTATCTTGTATTAGGATATTTCCCATCCTAATACTTTATACACCAGTTCATCACATTTATCATGCAATGTATTGGTCATAAGTCACTTATTTGAAATATGCAACCATTGTCAATGATATGGATCCATCTCGAGTTAAGGCAATATTGATATAAGGTCATCCATTAACAACCACCTTAGGTGTTTCACTTATCAATATATTAGTCACTATTCCATTTTTAGGAATAGGGTTTCCCATCTTATCAATTAGGGTTTACATAACATCACCCTACATTAGGATTTCACATAACATCATCCTATATCGGGGTTTCACATAGCATTACCTAAAATTAGGGTTATTGAACCCATAGCCTAAAATTAGGGTTATGGTTTATCATTATTTTGCCCAAGATTAGGGTTTCATGTACTATAACCAAAAATTAGGGTTTCACATACCTTCACCCTATATTAGGGTTAGGGTTTCATATAGCATTACATGGCATCACCCTAGATTAGAGTTTCATATCACATCACTGCATTAGGGTTTCACATCACATTACTACATCAGGGTTTCACATGGTATCACCCTAGATTAGGGTTTCATTATCTTGAATTAAGGTTCCTTCTAACCTTTCCCCAAATTAGGGTTTCATGAGACTTTACCTGAAATTAGGGTTTCATGAAGCATCTTCTTAAATTAGGGTTTTTCATTATATTACCCTGAATTGGGATTTCTTATATCATTACCCTAGATTAGGGTCACACCATTACCCTAGATTAGGGTTTCATCTAACATTACCCTAAATTAGGGTTAGGGTTCATCAACCTTCTCAATTAGGGTTTCATGATCTCTTTATCAAGGATCATACCCTAACTACATATTATATTCATGTTAAGAGAGTGTTGAGGCTTAACCACTACATGATTATTATACATGTATGAATTCCTCTCTCTCTCTCTCATCCTCTCTAGGATGTTGATTACTTCAAACTTGATTAGAATAAGTCAACCCCTCATTCAAGTGCATACATCTATGGTTATCATAGTGTATTAAGTTACTTCTTTCATAAGCATCAAAGGTTAACCACTCAAAAAGTACTAATCACTTAAGTACCTTTAACAATCATGGGGTTAATTATACCTACATGGTTTGAATCAAATAGACCTTCAAACGGTCTTGAGGTATTAGACCCTCAAACGGTCTTGAAGTACTTTGACCTTCAAACGGTCTTGAAGTACTTTGACCTTTAAACAGTCTTGAACTATTTTGACATTTAAACAGTCTTGATCCAAAACTCCAACCGGTCTGAGACCGTTTAGACCTTAAACGGTCTTGGTCCGAAAACCTACAATCGGTCTTGAGACCATTTTAATTAAAAAATTAATTAACTCCAAATGGTTTGAAACCGCATGAGCAACTCATAATTGAAACCGATTGAACATCAAAATGTTTGAGATCATTTTCCCTCCAAACGGTCTCAAGACCGTTTGGTCCAAACCACCTTGAAACCGAATGGACCAATTAGGGTTTCCTCCAATCAATCAATTGATTTTAGGGTTTGATTTATTGAATCATACATCAATTGGACCATTGAAAGTACATCAAATTACAGCCCTTGGATCTCCAATCATCCATCACAACCCTTGACCTCCAAATGGTCTTGAGACCATTTGGTCTCAAACGGTCTTGAGATCGTTTGCCCTCAAACGGTCTTGAGATCGTTTGAGCCATTCAACTTAGAAATCGGCTCAATCGATTTAGGGTTTCAACCATTCAATCCAATTAGGGTTAGTAATCAATGAATCACCCATCCTTGAATCTATTAAAATTATATCAATTTGATCCATTGGATCTTCATAATTCACATCAGCAATTAACCCCAAATGATTTTGAAGTTCAATTTACACATTCAATCTTGAGATCCATTACCCATTCAGTTTTAAACTCAATTATCCATTCGATCTTGAAGTTAATTACCCATTCGGTCTTGAACTCAATTACCCATTCAGTTTTAAAGTAAATTACCCATTCGGTCTTGGGTTCAATTACCCATTTAGTCTTGAACTCAATTGCCCATTATGTCTTGGGTTCAATTACCCATTTGGTTTTGAAACCAAATCAACTCAATCAGTTTTGAAACCGAATTAGCTCAATCAGTTTTGAAAACTGTTTGCCCATTCCTTTGATGAGGTGTGTGCTTAAGATGACATCATCATATTAAAGCTTCAAACCTTTGAAATCAATTGTGATTCTTATGGTGATTTCAACAACTAATCAATAGGAATTTGAGAAAGAAGAAAGGTTCAACACATGATGAATAAATTGTAAGTAATCATGACATTTAAGGGTTCAAGTTATATAACCCACCTTTAAAATTGAATCCAAGCTTTAAGATTCACGTCCTCAATGGTGAATGAAGCTTCCTCAACTTCCAAAGGCTCGTCCTCAAGTCTTTGAGTGAAATGAATGGCTAAGGTTGAAGATTGAATGAAGAAAAGAAGAAATTAAGCATTGAATTTCGATTTCCACCATGAAATCAAGGTTGAAGATGACTATGGAGCTTACCTACAGGTTGGGGCACGTTCTCTTGTTGCTACTAAGCTCCTTTGTGCACGACCAAATCAAGGAAAGAAAAAGGAATCGAAAAAGCCTTTCATGTTGGTTGAAAATGGGATGTATATAAGGGAATTTCAATGAGAGAGAAAGTGATAAATAATTCCTTCAACTCCAAAAATTAGTGCCACATACTCCCATCCATCCCTTGCATACGAAGCCATCTCCCCCATATTGTAATTCCTCTTCATTATCCATGAATTTAAAGAAAACAAATTAAGCACCTTAATCAATATAATAATAATATCCAAAATTGAGTGGATATTACTTTTTCTTTAACTAATGTGAGTGGACTCTCCACTCACTTTAGATATTTCATTGCCTTTGCAAGGCACAGGGACGTCCATACTTATTCAAATTCAACCATCACACTTTTGGTTGGAGGGCACCTCTATTAATATATTTATTTTTGCATTAAATTGAATTAGGGTTTCAATTATCTCTCCTCCAAAGAGATTTGAATGAGACGCCCTCTAATTTTCTTGTCTCTAATTAATACAAAGAAACATTAGGGACTCTCTAGAAGTAGTATTTTGCATATTGAACCCTAGGTTTTGGGTAAATTGTACATTACACCAAAACTAGGTTTTAATGCACAAACATTGCTTAATAAGCTCTTTCTTGGTGCTCAAGCTTTCACAAGCCATACCTCTACATCATTCTTATTCTTATGATGCTTCAACACTTGAGGAACATTTTATCATGTAAAATTTGCAAGTTAACCCCTCAACTTGGGTAATTTGCACTTTAGTCCAAAATAAGTAAAACATTGTTTCAACATTATTCAAAAAGGACTAAAATTGAAACATAAGTTCTTCTTGAGCCTTAATTACTTTTCAAAAGATAAAGACAAGAATATAAATGACTTACTTAAGCAAAACCTCTAGGTTTAAGCCTTAACCCAGGTCAGGGATCTTACAAGAACTCTCCAATTGCGCAGCCACGAATTCTGAGATCCAGGTTGGTGTAACAGTCAAGCTGGCCATATGAACACACAACTTGTCTTCATCCACTGATTCAACAGGATGAGGTCTCCAACTAGCCACATGTTCAAGGTTTTCCCATACTGAACATCTCAGAGCAACACAAACAACATCCTTCTTATGACTTAAAGCATCAACTACAACTGTCACACCCCAATTTCACTTTAGCCACAAACCACGAAATTAGGGCACGACAGGTGGGATTTACACACAACCAACCATACATTTCTTCTTAAAACATTTACAGATATTAATAAGAAAATCTATTTATTACAGCAAATGAAAACTAAACAAGCTGCGGAAGCATTTCTATTAAACAAGAAATATAACAAGTCTACAGCATACTGCATTGTTCAACATAAAATGAAGCTTAACAGTTAATTTACATCTGTGTACACATTCTCTCTCTCACTCACACCTTGTCCCAAGGATCGAGGGGAATGGACTAAGAGACCTCTACTAGACTAACTACAAACCTTCTATCAACTAGGCGTTAGGATGAAACGATCCTTCCGACTCCTGATGCTGATGCTGACCTAAAATTTTTTTGAGTAGAGGTATGAGCCTACTCGCTCAGTGAATAACATTTCACTTAATTATCATTAAACAACTCGTCAGGTTTATTAACTGAAAATAAACAGGTATACAGTTTAAGCAGGGCAGTTCTATTAGCATAGCAAATATACAGACCATCACCACACTTCTAAGCATTAACAGGTATTTCGGGTAAATAAACAGTTATATAAATTTACTGTGAACCTACTAGATTATTTATTTATTTTATTATTATGCCCTAAATATATGCAGTGTACTCTGCATATAAAGATCCACAACAAGTCCATGCTACGGTCCCACCGTACAAGACTTAGCGACACACCCGGGAAATGCTAAGTCTGACTGCTGTCCTGGTCTGCTACAGGACTCTCAGGCTCACACGGCCTCACTGCACTCTCAAAAGAGTGTACTCTAGACTCCTCCTTTAACCTGAGCACACAGGCGGAGAGTCTCACAGGGTTACCTTCGCGACACACGCACGAATGGTGTTAGATAACCGTGTTTTCTTTTCTTTTCCCAGTGCCACCGTGACACACGCACGGATTATTGTTGAACACTGCTTTTCTGCCCTCGTGCCACCGTGACACACACACGGATTATTGTTGAACACGAGTCACCGACCATCTAGACACACGCTAGGTAGGTCGTTTCACCCCAAGGTGCAGACCTCACGAGGGGCTCTACGGTGTTAGGGCACCTATGTCTATACCTGATTAACAAATAAACATTTAAACAGAAATATCATATAGCAACTGTAAGACATAGAATTTCCTCTTTTTCATCATTTACATCACGCAATTCAAGTTCCACTGAACTTATCATACTGAAGTACATGCTACACTGTTCAGGAATCATATTAACTGATACTGAAGCAAATAAGTATTTAAAATGAGTTAAATAATGATTTCTAAATGAACTGCCACTCACCCACTTCGGTGTGTTCGTATACACCGAAAAATGTCCACAAACACGCCTAATTCTGCCCTTTACAGCAACGTGCACGTCGTGCACTTAGGCCGCACGCCGTGCACCTTCAGTGCACTTCTGATCTGCTTTTCTGCACCTTTGCACGCCGTGCAAACTGACCTGCACGCCGTGCAAACTGATTTGCACGCCGTGCACCTGCGCAGAAACGGATTTTTCCCTATATCAGTTCTCTGCAATGTTGCACGCCGTGCAACCTGGGCAGAACGGAAATTGCAGAACTAAAAACGAAGATCGGGGTCGATTCGGCGGACGATTCTTACCCAAATCGCTCCTATAGCTCCGGGATAACCTAGCAATCACTTGGCAAGAAGAAAGAACCGGGAAGGAGGCGCCGTTCGCCCCCTAGACCACCTCCTAGGTCGTCTTCTTCACGGCTGCAGGAGGAAGAAGAACATGAGGAAGAAGGAGAAGAAGCGGCGGGTTGCTCTGGCCGGAGAAGATGGGGAAACCGAAGAAAACGGGGGAGAGAACGGCTAGATCGCCCGGCTTTCCCTCTCTTGCTCGCTCCCTTTCTCCCTCTCTGTTTCTCGTCCAGCGGCTAACGGAGGAATGAACCCTTCGTTCATTCCTTAGTCGGCTAAGGAAGAGATAAAGGAAAACCAAGGGAAAGGATAAGGCTGGGCGCCCAGGGGGCCGAAAATAAATTACCCAGAAACTTTCCGATATTGCACATAGGTCCCTGAACACCAAAAAGTCCATATCTTTTTACTCGTAAGTCAGTTTCGCGTGATTTCTCTGGCAACGGATCAAGAATAAAATTGTCCTCAACCTCAGGACAAGAAAACAAACTAATGATACATTAACACTAGCTCAAGCTCAAAACACTATTAACAAAAGCAAGTACTCATCTTAACGTACTAATTCAATTATGTACTAACCAAGGTACTTACTTACAAAACGAAACGCGGGTCGTAACAATCTCCCTCCCTTATAAGAATTTCGTCCCGAAATTCCTAAAAGAGAAAAGGAAACTTGTTACGCATTTCTGATTCAAGCTCCCACGTAGCTTCCTCTATATTGTGATTCTTCCACAAAACCTTTACTAAGGATAACTCACGGTTCTTGAGCTTTTTAATCCGGTGATCAATTATTTGCACTGGTCCTTCTACATAGGACACATCTGTTCTAAGCTGCACTGGTTCTGAATCTAGAATCTTATCTGTACCGGGGTGACACTTTTTCAGCATAGATACGTGGAAGACATCATGTAGATTTGCCAACTCAGACGGCAAATCCAACCTGTAAGCTACCTGTCCAATCCTCTCAACAATAGGATATGGACCCATATATCTAGGGGTCAACTTACCCCTCTTACCAAACCTCAGAACTCCCTTCCACGGTGAAACTTTCAAGTAAACCTCATTGCCAACCTCAAACTCAAGAGGTCGACGTCGTTTATCAGCATAACTTTTCTGTCTATCCTGCGCAGCTTTCAACTGATCCCTGATCACTGATATCTTTTCAGTAGTTACATCAACTAATTCAGGTCCAAGAATTTCCTTTTCACCCACCTCATACCAACAAACTGGCGATCTACACTTCCTGCCATAAAGAGCTTCATATGGAGCCATTCCCAAACTAGAATGGTAGCTGTTATTATATGCAAACTCTATTAGGCTTAAGTGTTCTTCCCAATTACCTCTGAACTGTAGCACGCATGCTCTCAGCATGTCTTCAAGGGTCTGAATGGTCCTCTCAGATTGACCATATGTCTGTGGGTGAAACGCTGTACTGAACTTCAGCCTAGTGCCCAATGCACGATGTAACTGATTCCAGAATCTAGATGTAAACTTTGGATCTCTGTCAGAAATAATAGAGACTGGAATCCCATGCAACCTGATTACCTCATCCACATAAACTTTAGCCAGTTTAGAAACGTCAAAGGTTGACTTGACAGGAAGAAAGTGAGCAGACTTAGTTAGTCTATCCACAATTACCCATATCGAGTCTGAACCCTTAGGCGTCCTGGGTAATCCTACCACAAAGTCCATCGTGATGTGTTCCCATTTCCATTCTGGTATAGGAAGCGACTGCAAAGTACCAGCAGGTTTCTGATGCTCAGCCTTAACCCGCTGACACACCCCGCACCTAGCCACGTATTCAGCCACATCCTTTTTCATACCAGACCACCAGTACAGCTCTTTGAGGTTCCTGTACATCTTTGTGTTACCTGGATGCATAGCATACATAGAAGTATGTGCTTCCTCAAGAATCTGCTCTTTCAACTCACTGTTTCCAGGTACACACAACCTATCATGAAGATACAACATGCCTTCATCAGAAAACCTGAACTCTGTTCTCTTACCTTCTGACATATCCTGCATGATTTGCCACAACTCATCATCACTCTGCTGTAATTCCTTAATCTGATTATAAAAAGTAGGTCTGACTTGCATCTGAGCAATCAACCCACTTTGTCCAGTCACATCCAAGTCCAAGTTCAATTTTCGCATACCTACAAGCAAGTCTCTCTTGAAACATGCCATAGAAAATGCATTAGCTGTTGAACTTGACTTTCTACTCAAGGCATCAGCCACAACATTAGCTTTACCAGGATGGTAATCGATTGTCACATCATAGTCTTTGATCAGCTCAAGCCATCTACGCTGTCTCAAATTCAAGTCCTTCTGAGTGAAGATATATTTCAAGCTCTTATGGTCTGTAAACACCTGACATGTCTCACCATACAAGTAATGACGCCATGTCTTAAGAGCATGAACTATAGCAGCTAATTCCAGATCATGAACAGGATAATTCTCTTCATTTTTCTTAAGCTGTCTAGATGCGTAAGCCACGACTTTGCCTTCTTGCATCAGTACACAGCCCAAACCTCTCCTGGAAGCATCACAGAACACTGTATAGCCTTTCTCTGCTTCAGGCAAAACCAACACTGGTGCTGAAGTCAATCTCTTCTTCAAAATCTGAAAACTTCCCTCACAGTTATCAGACCAAACAAACGGTGCATTCTTCCTCGTCAAACGTGTCAAGGGTGATGCTAGCACACTGAAGTTCTGTATAAACCTTCTGTAATAGCCTGCTAAACCCAAGAAACTTCTGATCTCCGTAGGAGTCTTAGGTTGTTCCCACTGAAGCACGGAATCAACTTTCTTAGGGTCAACGCTAACTCCATCTTTCGAGATAACATGTCCAAGAAATGCTACCTCGGCCGACCAGAACTCGCACTTGCTAAACTTAGCATACAACTGATGTTGCCTCAACAACTGCAACACTACTCTCAGGTGTTGCTCATGCTGCTCATCATCTCTGGAGTAGATCAGAATATCATCTATAAAGACTACAATAAACTGATCTAAGAACGGTTTGAAAATCCGATTCATCATATCCATAAAGGCTGCTGGGGCATTGGTCAGCCCAAACGACATGACCAAAAACTCATAATGCCCATACCTGGTTCTGAAAGCTATTTTGGGAATGTCAGAAGCCTTTATTCTGAGCTGATGATATCCGGATCTCAAATCAATTTTAGAAAAGATCGTCGCTCCACGCAACTGATCAAACAGATCATCAATTCTCGGCAAAGGATATTTATTCTTTATTGTGATCTTGTTCAGTTGCCTGTAATCTATACAGAGACGCATGGTACCATCCTTCTTCTTAACAAACAGGACTGGAGCACCCCACGGCGAAGAACTGGGTCTAATGAAACCCTTATCTAGCAACTCCTGCAACTGCACCTTGAGTTCTTTCAACTCTACAGGTGCCATTCTGTAGGCTGGTAGTGCTACTGGATGACTACCTGGATATATCTGAATTTCAAAATCCAAGTCTCTGACAGGAGGTAGGCCTGGCAAATCTTCTGGAAAACATCAGAAAACTCACAAACCACGGGTACATCATAAACACTGGCGGTGCTCTTCTCTGCTCTGGTGTCAACCACATGAGCAAGGAATGCTTCACATCCTTTCTGTAACATCTTATCAGCTACAGCAGCTGATATTATGCACGTAGGTAGAACTTTCCTGTCTCCAGTAAAGACACAAGAAAATTCCCCTAGTTGAAAGGTAGCTTCCTTCTTCCAACAATCGAGTTGCACTCGATATGTCTCAAGACAATCCATACCCAAGATGACTTGAAAGGTATTTACATCCAAGGGTATGAGATTAGCAGCAAAGGTGTAACCTCCAAAAGATAACAAACATCCGGGACAGGACTCAGATAAAACTGTCGGTCCACCTAGTGGAACCCTCAACACTAACTCATCTACCAACTCTTGAGTTAACAGATTAAGTTCAACAACTAAAGAACGTCGTATAAAAGAATGAGTAGCACCCGGATCTATCAAAACTGAAACTGGTATACTATTAAACAAAAGCATCTCTCCTGTAACAACTTGTGATGAGATTATACCTTCCTGAGGTGTCAAAGAAAAGAAACGTGCTGCCGTTCTCCCTCTGCCACGCTGTCCTCTTTGACCACTTCTGCCACTGGATACTCCACCACCTCTGGAACCAGAAGCCATAGAAGAACTCAGTCCTTCAGCTGGAGGTTGTCTCTGAACATCATAAAACTGAGACTGAGAAGCTTGTGATGCCGTTGGTTGAAGCTGAGGACAAAACTTCTTTATATGTCCTAACTGCCCACATTGGTAACATCCTGTATAATCTGAACCCCAACATTGCCCAGAGTGAAATTTTCCACAGGTATTACATACCCGCATCTCCTGTTTCTGTGGACCAGTCACAGAAGTAGATGATCCAGATGGCTGCTCTCTAGACGCACTTCCCCATCTCCCTGGGCTGTATCCTCCTCTGCCTCTAGAAATAATGACACCCTCAGATCTCTGCCTGCCGAAACAACCAAAGCCACGCCCAAGCTTGGAAAAGAAGCCTCTACCTCCACCTCTGTATCCACTACTGGATTGCCCTCTACTGAATTCTGCAGATCTCTTCTTAGACTCAGGCACCTTGTCAGCATTCACAGATTCTTCAACCTGTCTAGCAGCCTCAACAAACTCACCAAAGTTCTCTCTGTTCCTCCTACTAGTAGCAGAAACTGTATGCCGAATTTCTGGCCTTAGCCCTTCTTGAAACCTTCTGCATCGTTCTATGTTGTCAGGAACAAGCTGCGGACAAAAATTAGCCAACCGTGTAAAAAGCGCTTCATACTCTGTAACTGTCATGTTTCCCTGCTTAATATTCTGCAACTACCTGATTTTCTCATTAAGAAAAGTGGGTGGATAGAATTTGAGATGAAACTCCTCAGAGAAATTCTGCCAGGAAAGCTCTGTACCTCTCCTCTTTTCTTCCACACCACGCCACCACAACTCTGCATCTCCTGTCAAAAGATAGACTGCATGATTAATCTTTTTCTCTTCTGAAAGCTCCATCAGACGAAAGACCTTCTCTATCTGTCTAAACCATTCATCAGCCTCTGCTGGATCTGTAGTGCCACTGAACTCTGTGCCACCAAGCTTCTTTACAAGCTTATAAGATCGCATCAGATCCTTGCTACTGGTAGAAGTAGAACCTCGCCTATCAGCCTTGTACTTCTCTTTGGTTTCCAGAAACATCCTGTACATCCGGGATGCTTCATCCACGTGGTCACCACCACCTGGACCCAAGTACAAAGGATCAGGGCCAACATGGCTCTCGGCCTGATCATCGCGATCAAAGCCTCTTCCTGCCATCTGCAATGATATAACAGAGTATTTCCTGTTAGAAAATTACAGATAGAAGAAAGACACCTAAACCTTAATCCTATTGGTCTCTTATCGTCCCCTGACTTGAGTAACTAAGTACTCAACCTAAGCCCTGATACCAAGAGTTGTCACACCCCAATTTCACTTTAGCCACAAACCACGAAATTAGGGCACGACAGGTGGGATTTACACACAACCAACCATACATTTCTTCTTAAAACATTTACAGATATTAATAAGAAAATCTATTTATTACAGCAAATGAAAACTAAACAAGCTGCGGAAGCATTACTATTAAACAAGAAATATAACAAGTCTACAGCATACTGCATTGTTCAACATAAAATGAAGCTTAACAGTTAATTTACATCTGTGTACACATTCTCTCTCTCACTCACACCTTGTCCCGAGGATCGAGGGGAATGGACTAAGAGACCTCTACTAGACTAACTACAGACCTTCTATCAACTAGGCGTTAGGATGAAACGATCCTTCCGACTCCTGATGCTGATGCTGACCTGAAAATGTTTTGAGTAGAGGTATGAGCCTACTCGCTCAGTGAATAACATTTCACTTAATTATCATTAAACAACTCGTCAGGTTTATTAACTGAAAATAAACAGGTATACAGTTTAAGCAGGGCAGTTCTATTAGCATAGCAAATATACAGACCATCACCACACTTCTAAGCATTAACAGGTATTTCGGGTAAATAAACAGTTATATAAATTTACTGTGAACCTACTCGATTATTTATTTATTTTATTATTATGCCCTAAATATATGCAGTGTACTCTACATATAAAGATCCGCAACAAGTCCATGCTACGGTCCCACCGTACAAGACTTAGCGACACACCCGGGAAATGCTAAGTCTGACTGCTGTCCTGGTCTGCTACAGGACTCTCAGGCTCACACGGCCTCACTGCACTCTCAAAAGAGTGTACTCTAGACTCCTCCTTTAACCTGAGCACACAGGCGGAGAGTCTCACAGGGTTACCTTCACGACACACGCACGAATGGTGTTAGATAACCGTGTTTTCTTTTCTTTTCCCAGTGCCACCGTGACACACGCACGGATTATTGTTGAACACTGCTTTTCTGCCCTCGTGCCACCGTGACACACACACGGATTATTGTTGAACACGAGTCACCGACCATCTAGACACACGCTAGGTAGGTCGTTTCACCCCAAGGTGCAGACCTCACGAGGGGCTCTACGGTGTTAGGGCACCTATGTCTATACCTGATTAACAAATAAACATTTAAACAGAAATATCATATAGCAACTGTAAGACATAGAATTTCCTCTTTTTCATCATTTACATCACGCAATTCAAGTTCCACTGAACTTATCATACTGAAGTACATGCTACACTGTTCAGGAATCATATTAACTGATACTGAAGCAAATAAGTATTTAAAATGAGTTAAATAATGATTTCTAAATGAACTGCCACTCACCCACTTCGGTGTGTTCGTATACACTGAAAAACGTCCACAAACACGCCTAATTCTGCCCTTTACAGCAACGTGCACGTCGTGCACTTAGGCCGCACGCCGTGCACCTTCAGTGCACTTCTGATCTGCTTTTCTGCACCTTTGCACGCCGTGCAAACTGACTTGCACGCCGTGCAAACTGACCTGCACGCCGTGCAAACTGATTTGCACGCCGTGCACCTGCGCAGAAACGGATTTTTCCCTATATCAGCTATCTGCAATGTTGCACGCCGTGCAACCTGGGCAGAACGGAAATTGCAGAACTAAAAACGAAGATCGGGGTCGATTCGGCGGACGATTCTTACCCAAATCGCTCCTATAGCTCCGGGACGACCTAGCAATCACTTGGCAAGAAGAAAGAACCGGGAAGGAGGCGCCGTTCGCCCCCTAGACCACCTCCTAGGTCGTCTTCTTCACGGCTGCAGGAGGAAGAAGAACATGAGGAAGAAGGAGAAGAAGCGGTGGGTTGCTCTGGCTGGAGAAGATGGGGAAACCGAAGAAAACGGGGGAGAGAACGGCTAGATCGCCCGGCTTTCCCTCTCTTGCTCGCTCCCTTTCTCCCTCTCTGTTTCTCGTCCAGCGGCTAACGGAGGAATGAACCCTTCGTTCATTCCTTAGTCGGCTAAGGAAGAGATAAAGGAAAACCAAGGGAAAGGATAAGGCTGGGCGCCCAGGGGGCCGAAAATAAATTACCCAGAAACTTTCCGATATTGCACATAGGTCCCTGAACACCAAAAAGTCCATATCTTTTTACTCGTAAGTCAGTTTCGCGTGATTTCTCTGGCAACGGATCAAGAATAAAATTGTCCTCAACCTCAGGACAAGAAAACAAACTAATGATACATTAACACTAGCTCAAGCTCAAAACACTATTAATAAAAGCAAGTACTCATCTTAACGTACTAATTCAATTATGTACTAACCAAGGAACTTACTTACAAAACGAAACGCGGGTCGTAACAACAACATTCACTTTACCCAAATGATAGGTAATGGTGAAGTCGTAATCTTTAAGATATTCCATCCACCTATGTTGTCACAAGTTCAGATCCTTATGAGTCAATAGATATACAGACTCTTGTGATCATAAAAGACTTCAAACTTTTCACCATAGAGATAGTGTCGCCAGATCTTCAAAGCATGAACGATGGCAGCAAGCTCTAAATCATGTGTAGGCCAATTAGCTTCATTCAGTTTTAATTGGCGGGAAGCATAGGCAATCAACTTTCCATTTTGCATTAAAACACACCCTAAGCCTTGTTTAGAAGCATCAATGTAAATGACATAGGGTATGCCTTCAGCAGGCAAGGCAAGAACGGGAGCAAAAGTCAAACACTCCTTCAACTTTTGGAAATTGTTCTCACATTCTGGTGTCCAAGAGAACTTGACCTCCTTTTGCGTCAGCTTGGTTAAAGGCAAGGCCAACTCAGAGAAGTTTTTGATAAACCTTCGATAGTAACTTGCTAAGCCAAGGAAACTACGGATCTCTAAGGGATTTTTTGGAGCTTTCCACTTGGTCACTGCTTCTACCTTTGCAGGATCAACAACTATATGTCCGGCAGAAATCACATGACCCAGAAACATCACTTCCTTTATCCAGAACTCACACTTTGAGAATTTTGCATAGAGTTGTTTTTCTCATAGTGTGTTGAGTACAACATGCAGATGCTCACGATGTTGTTCTAACGTCTCAAAATAAGCCAAAACGTCATCGATAAACACCACCATGAACTTGTCAAGGTATGGGCGAACACTCAGTTCATCAAGTCCATGAAGGCAGCAGGGGCATTTGTCAAGACGAAATGCATGACCATGAATTTGTAATGCCCATAGTGAGTTCTGAACGCCGTCTTTGGGACATCATCATCCTTCATACACATTTGGTAGTAGCCACTTCACAGATCCATCTTGAAGAACACAATGGCTGACTTTATCTGGTCGAACAAGTCGTCGATACGAGACAAAGGATAACAATTCTTCACCGTCACTTGGTTAAGCATGCGGTAGTCCATACACATCCGCATAGAATCATCCTTCTTCTTCACGAGTAGGATAGTGGCACCCCAAGGTGAAACACTAGGGCAGATGAAGCCCATGCCGAGAAGCTCTTCTAGCTGCTTCTTCAGTTCGGCAAGCTCGACAGGGGCCAAACGGTAAGGCAGCTTGGATATTGGCGAAGTTCTGGGTACAAGCTCGATGGAGAACTCCACCTCCCGAGTTGGTGGCAAACTAGGTAACTCCTCGGGAAAGACGTCCGGGAAGTCCTTCACCACATCTATGCGGCCGAGAGAAGGAGGTGTAGCCTTGAGGACTATAGAGGCTAAGAAAGCTCTACACCCTTATGAGACTAGCTTTTCAGCTTTGATGGCGAAGATAACAAATTGCCGATCTTCTCTCTTCCTACTCTTGACACACAATCTTCCCTCAATAGGATGTGACAAACTAACCTTTGATTCTTCACAAAATAAAATAGCTTTGTACCTCTTCAATCAATCCATTCCCAGGATGACATCAAAGGCGGTCATGTCGAGCAAGATGAAATATGAGGGAAACATTATACCAGATATACAAAGGTCCATGGTTAGAGTTTGGAGATACAAAGAGAAGATCTTACCACTAGGGGTTTTTACATCTAATATATGATCTATATACTCAGATTCTATTTCTAACATAGAAGCAAGCTGACATGATATGAAGGTATTGGATGAGATAGAATCAAACCGTGCCTTTATAGGATGCATATTAAGATGCAAGGCACCTTCAATAACTTCATTATCTTTGCCTGCTTCCTCAAAATTGAGAGCAAACACTCTCCCATTCCTCCTCTCTAATGGCGGTCGCCTTGGGTTCTAGTTATTGTTGTTGTTATTATTCCGCAGAGGCGGATTCTGCCTTGGCTGCTGCGGCTGCTGGGCATTATTCTGTCCTGCTGGAAATGGGGGTAGAGTGGTCGGATATGCCCAACTTGGCTACACTCGTGGCAGGTCAGAGGAGGCCGGTTGTCTTTACGAGCAGGTGCATTGTTGACAGGACATCTCTCTGGAGGATGGTAGCGAGAGCATCTATTGCACCGATCACGTCCGTGATTCTCATTCTGGGTAGGGTTCTTCCTCTTGTTGTTGCTATAGCCATTACTATGTCCATAGGATTGGAATCCTGGGTAGGACTCGATGGCCAGGGCCTAATCCACCATCTGCTGGAAGGTGAGTGGAAGCTGTGGAATAAGACTTCGACCCACTTGGTAGTTTAGGCCCTCCAAGAACAATGTTGCCCTTCTTTCAGCTCCAAGGTTAGTGACATCGCGTTCCAGAAGTAGGAACCATTAGATGTAGTCAGCCACACTCATGCTTCCCTGCCTGAGGATGTAGAACTCGGCTTCCTTCTTCCTCAAGCAGGTAGGATAGATGTACTTCTCCCTGAAGAGCTTTAGGAACCAGTCCCACTCCATGGTAGAGGTGTCTCGAGTGCGGGCGACACCATTCCCCCAGACACGTGCCGGTCCGTCCAGCACATACGTTGCAAACCGAACTTTCTAGTGAGGAGGGCATGCCATACCCTCAAAGGTCCGATCCAAATCCAACACCCAGTCATCAGCTTTATCCACCATGTTGTGTTCACTTTCACCCTTGAAGTAGGGTGGCTGCATCTTTATGAAGTCAGTGAGGGTGAACTCCCTCGGCTTGTTGGCATTGGCAGCTACTGTGTGGAGCTGCCCCATCATGGTGGAGAGCAACTGGCACACATTGCCAGCTCTTGCTCCGGTGTGAAGGAGGGGGTGCCCAGAGTAGCAAGGTTGACCACACTATGGCCGATAGGAGTCACATGAGTGTTTTCCATATTGGAGTCATTACGGTTTGACTCATTTCCCAAGTTCCTACTGTCCAACAAGTCACCTATCCTGAAAGGTAGGGTTAACATATTAAGTTCCCAAGAGTATTTGAATCATAGATGAAAAATAATAGAAGCATAGTCGAGAAAAGAATATCTAGAATGTTATTGCCTAAAAGAATACTATTTTGGGCAATTCGTATCAGCTCAGGCCAGGTCGGTATCATATGGGCATGGGAGTCCTCGTAAACTAAGATAGTGGTGCGGAGGAAAATATTGCCAGCCCCCGAAACCCTGATCCATTCTAGACACCTTTGCTTCAACTTCATGTCCTAATAGTTGCCTAAAGGCACCAATACCATGCTGTAAAGAGGCAAGATCACCTCCATACTAAAATTTAAAGGAAGTACAAAACACCCATCTTTTTAGAAAGATAAAAGATTCTGAGGGATGCATGTCTAATATTCCAAGTAAATAAGCATGCACCATATACATTAAAAAATGTCAATAGAAGCGGAAATAAAAGTACTAAGCCTATTACATGGCTTTCATTATTCATTACATTATTATTCCCAAAAGAAAAAGACAAGATAAAAGGATCTATCTATAGAAACCTAGACATCCTTTCAGATAGCTTGAGATCTACTCCTGAGATGACTTCCTTCAAACTTGTCCTTCTCCTTACTCAACTCCAACACCTGGGTGGTTGGGAAAGCACCCAGCAAAAGGGGAAAGAAAACAAGGTATGTGTCACAAAACTAGTCTAGGATAACAAGATAAGTAAAGCAAATAAGAACAAGCTAGGGTTCATCATAAGATGAAGATAACAAGAGTATGAGGCTATATTCAAAAGAAACTTGCCATTAACAATTATATCAAAAAGGATTTGCATGTAAGATAATTATGCCTACCTAACAAGTAGGGTTGAGGCACCTACCGGAACTCTAACCTATAGGTGAGGGGAGAATAAGACATTCCCAATCACCTACAAAATTATATAGGGGAGAATAAAAACATTCCCCAGGGTGATTAAATACATGCCTTCTGTGGGTGGTTGTACACAAGTACGGCTACTTTAAATTAAATAGAACATAAATCTTCATGCTAGAAAAAGTAGTCATGGCAAGAATAATCATATGAATCAATAAGCATGGCAGTGGGGTACCAAGACCCAAGAATAATGTTCCAAAACTGATTTATGAGGCAAGTATAGCAAAAGATTCAAGAGTATATGAAATAGGGTTAAATAAAGCCTCATTATAGAAAAATAGGTTAAGGAACAATTATTCCCAACTTAAGGTGTAAATGCACATACCTCTCTTACTGATATCAATTACTAACTTTCACCACTTTAATTGAGTCAAAGTTCCACTTTGCCTATTTTCGACGTATTAACATGTATTAGAGTACACAGTGTACATTAATGTATAGAAACCCTAATTTTAGACCTTTTTTAAAAAACTCAGATTTAGACTCTTCCAATAAACTTATTAAGTTCTCCTGATCAAGAAAACATAATTTTATGTTAATTTTGGAGTTATGATGATTAAGATGTAATTTTTATGGATTTTATGCATTAAATTCGTTTTACAAAAATCACCCTTCGTCAAACCATAAAATCAACCTTGAAAATATTTTTATTAGATAGAGATTAATTTTCCATTTCCAAAACATATTTATTTGTCAAATTTGGATAAGCGGTTTAGAAGATATGAATTTTTCAATACTGACCAATAGGAAATTGCCACATCATCAAACTGATCAAGATAATTAAAGAGAGAGGGAGAGGGAGAAAACACCATTTGACCCAAGATCAGGTTTTAAGTTTCTTATATAACCAAACTAGAGATTCTAGAGAAGATAAAATAGCAAGAAACCAAATCCTTATAAGAACATGGTAAAAAGAGATGGAAATCATCGATTATCAACATAGAAGCATGGGTTTTAAGCATGTACTAAGCAATATATGAGAAGGGGGTTAATAAAACTTGCCTCTAGGAATGTAAGAAGGTCCAAAAAGAAATGATCCCGAGATTATAAGGTATGGTTTCTCCAATCTAAGCTCTTTTCTTGAGCAAAGATCACCTTCTCCACTTTAGAGGTGCAAACCCTAGCAAAAGAGCATGGAGATGAGATGTTTTGGGGTTTTAGGTGGACTTTTACCATGTATGGTCATGGTTCCGACCTAGAATAAGGTTTAAGGAAGACTAACAGTATGAAAATAGGGAAGGAAGGGAGGAAACATACTAGTTTTGATTGAAATTACCAAGGAGGAGCTTTAGAAACTCTAATAGAGTAATTTGGAAGCCCTAGGAGCCTTCTTCACCGAGGTAGGCTCCCTCTATTACCTTGGGACAGAAACTTCGTGGCCAAATACAGAAGGAACTATTATCTAAGCTAGAGGAAAGAAAAGGAGAGCAAGAGTTTTCGAATTGTGAGTTGGGAAGGGGTATGCATGGCTATATAAAGAAGGAGGTGAAGCATGAGGTGTCTTAAGGGACTTTCCATGTGTCTTTACCTAGGGCTTGATGTCCATGCAAGAGGACAACTCATGGACTTTTCTTGGATATCAAAATTTGGTCCTAAGATCCCACAGATCCTTCTAGGCCATCCCCACCATTTTTCAAGAAAGAAATAACCTCATTGGTTGATAGCTTTTAAAGATAAGCACCTTTATAAAGAGGGTAATCCCTATAATGCCCTTGGAAAGAAATACCATCAAATCAAGGTGAAAATAGGTTCTCCAATGGTTTAAAATCTCGTTAATGGTAAGGGAATATATAAGTATTAAAATTCAATTGATAATTTGCAAAGAAAACCTCCCAATTGGGTAAATTGCATAAAAGTCCAGAATGTACCTAAAATTGCATAACTTGCGCAAACAACATCCAAATCGAACCAAATTTGAAACTTAGGATCATTTTATGTTTTCAAATCATATCAAATTGTTATATTAATGTTTAGATCACTTTATTATTGTAATTAAGCTTTTATTGAGGTATTTGTGCATAAACCCTTATATTGGTACAATTAGTGAATGAATTTTCAGTTAACCGCAATAAATTCCACTAATTAAAAATAAATGATATAAAGGATAGAAATGAAAGGGAATCTTAGGAAAAAGGTTTACATGGAGATTACATCTTAGATTCATTATGTTACAGTTGTTGCTTGTGGTATGATGGTATGACGTGAATGATGTTTGAACCAATGGAGGTATGTTCTTACTTTTATAGTCTTACCTTTGCCCTCGTATGATTATAATTGAAATCAATATAATGAATTAATGGGTAACTTGTTACATCCTTTAAATTTATATATTTCAAGCCTAAATGAAATTAGGGTTCAAATTACAATGAAGAGAATTGAGGGATCTTGGTTGATAATCCCAAACCTTAGAATTAGATAAAACGTTCAATTTAAAGAAATAATGTGCTTTGAATATATGTGATCATATGAGGCTAATGTAATATGAAAATGCTTACCAAAGCCTCAAGTTTGGTAATTAGGAATGTGACTAAGCTCATGGAACCTTTAGAAGGCCAAGAGATGATTCATGGCCATTAAGGACACTTTTCAGCCCAATTGGTTAATCAGAGTTTATGTATGGGTCCCTGGGATATGTTTTTGGATATTGAGGATATTTGTGATCATAATAGGTATCCAAAGTATTTTTGGTCGATAGATAATGATAATATAAGATAAAGGGAAAATTTCTAGAAAGTTCCAAGATAATATGTGGCACGGATAATTAGTTAAAGAATTATCCACTTTATGCTTAGAGACTATGTTTTGAGGAGCAAACCAAAGTTACAAGATCCTATTTTTGGCCTAAGTCTACACAATTCTTATCTAGAGAATATCCCAAAGTTTGTGATTAAATAGAGCTATGATGTGGCTCATGCAAATACTATAAGGATTAGAGTTTTTTCTAAGAAAAGAGAAGTTTTGGGAAACCATGGATTAAGGAGTCCAGCCAGACCTGGACCCTATATCTGGGTAGCGGTCCATCCCCTTCACCCAAAGTCTAGCCCCACCTAGACTCTACAAGACCCAACCCTTCTTCCCCTTCGACCTCCCTCTCTTCTAATTCCTAGTGCCAACTGACCTCTCCTTCACCATCTACGATCCACCCTGAATCACCTGATCCCAAATAAAATGGGACATTGTGACCTAGAGTACCCGATCGACCAAAGATCTTCTTCTCATCCCCTATTTCCACCCCAGAAAAGAGTCTAAGATCACTGGGACCTTATCCTATAAAACCAAGGCCCTGAAAAGATATAACACATCAACCAAAATCTAATAGAGCTCTAGGTTCCCCATCAACATCCCAACGATGCCATCCTCGGACTCCACCACCAACCAGAATGAACTTCCAGTTCTCATCGGGTTCGCCTCAAGGCCTAAGACTGCAAAAAACCTTTCAAAGATTCTCGTTCGTCTCCAAAACCTCCCAGCAAGCTTTTTGTGCCCTCAATTTTGAGAGTGAACAAGGTACTTCCTTATCCCTCTTTTCTCTGTGCTTGCGACCCCAAGATCTATTCTTGTGCTTCTGTTAGTCGCACTAGACAATTTATCTACAAAATGATTCCTTTGACTCTGAAGAACTCAGTTGGTTGCTAGCTTTGTTTCCGTTGAGCCTAAAGCCTACCCTTGACCTATGCTCCATGAATCAGCCATGGCAGAAGTAGATTGCAGGTGTTTTTGACCATGATGGCTCCTCTTCTAGAGGTCTTTGAGTCCGGGACGCTCTAAGGAATTGGTTTCTGATTCTGGTGATGTTGCTTGGTTTGTTTTTCTAGAAATCATCAGAAGAGGAGGGGGCTCCAGACTCGTATGCATGGACTGGGTATGCGATACCTTCCTCGTGCTAGGGAACAATAGAAGAAGATGGATGCCCTTTAGTTTACTTCTATGCCCCGAGTTCAATACAATAAGAGGAAAGGTATACCAGTCCTTTCGGATTCTAATGCAACTTATCTCGTATGGACTCTGAGACAACACAAAATTACACCATTGGACGAGGTGGCCCCCGTGGCTATTACTAACTAAGGTATTTATACAAACTTGGCACTTCTTGATTGGTCATTTTATGTTTATCTTGCAAAAATAGTAGTAGTTACTAGGATGCTCGCATGAAGAAATGTTATATATGAAAGTTTCTCAGAAAAACATGTAGAATCTGAATAAAATAGTTATGTGGACTAATTATTCTTCATATTCTAAAAGTATATGCAATACATGTTTTGATGTGATTAATAGATAGGAAAACCTAGATTCCTTTAAACCAATGCTTAGTTGAGTAGATTCACTTATGATGAGCTAATACCTGATCTTGTTATCTATAATGAAGAAATCCTTGATAATGATGAATAATTGATGATTCTAGATTAATAATCTTATACATGTAGATTTAGGGTATTGAAACCAAGGTGAACATCTTGCTATGATCTTAATTCTAGTAATATGATCTAGGTATCACAAATAATCTAATATGGTTAAGATGATGAATAGGGTTTCACCTAATATGCATAACTGAAGGTTGTAATTTAGAAATCATGACATGGTGGAATTAGGGTTTGTGACCCTTATTCCTAGTCCAAACATGAGACATCCCTAAACCCTAGTTTAGGAACACACCTAGATCTGTCTAACGTAATGCGAATACATGGTGACACTATGTGGTATGCGTGTTTCAGATAGTGTTGATTTAATGATGTGTTGTTTGGATGTTTGGATGCACTCTTAAAGTACATGAGTTATTTTGCATGGTTTCTACAATGGCATAAGGTACATGGTTACGCTTATGAATACATATATCTGAGTTTTTTGAGGTTTCTCGATGATATTGAACGAATGATAAACTGCTTGTTTGTTTATTTACTTCTTGCAAATTATAAAGTTCCTATGAGTATCATGTAAAGTAAATAACAATATTCTAAATATTGGGTTAGACTAATATAAAGGGTAATGCACATGAGCCCAGGAGGGACAATGATTACACCTGAGGTAGTAGAGCAGATATGGTTAGAATATGAAAGTAAGTTGATGTTCTTATGTGCAAGTAAAAGATGTTTGATTATATGTACACTTGTGATAAATAGATGAACCCATGTACCCGTATATAAATATACTGACCGCATATTTGTTTGTCGGCATTTTAGGTATCAGGTATACTTGATTCGTGGACATGGGGTTACAAATTAAGTATGTTGAATACACTAAAGTTATCCATGAAGGTTTAGACTTAGTGGTATATCATCATACATGCACAAGTTAATTCTTTTTAAAATTTATGTAACTCCTATGAGGAGCTTTTTATGCAAACATGTAAATATTTGTTCATTAATAGAAATTGTTTACTATTATGTATTATTTATTGAATCTAGTCCTGGAATTTATGAGTAATGATTCATGACTTTAAGGTCTTTTGGACACTCAAAAGTGCGGGTCTTTACATTTGATATCAGAGCCTAGATTCATCAAATAATAGTTAATAGTTTATAATTTCAAATCATCCTTACAAATATAAGAGAAAAATTAGTTAAGACATAATGTATCTTCTACGTTTCTCATCTCACATTTCATCTATTTCTCATCTCTTTGTTGAATAAGCCTTGAAAATAAATTTTTAATTAGAGAAGTAAATGTGAAAAGATATAACCTTTTGTGTGGGTCCCTCTAGAGAGGGTAAACATTAGAAGGATACAAGTATGAATAAGCCATTTCATATAGGAAGGACTTGGGTTGGAATAACCCATTAGGGTATGAAAACTTTAGTAGGCGAAGGGATATGGAAACTCTAAGAGGTAGAGTATAGTCCCTAACCCTAACCCTAAAGCCTTAATCTTAAATAATGAACATGGGATGGTGATATGGAACACTACCCATATGAAACTTGAAATCAAGAATATGAAAGATAGATGGATGGGTTTAGGTGGCCCAGTCTCTCATGCGTGTGTGCATGAGTAGCATGGCACTTATGTAAGAGGTCTTAAGAAATATAAGAGCCCAATAGTTACATGTATATGAAAATGAAAATTTTAATATAACTTTCTCAAATCCCTCATGTTGCCTCTAGAAGTTTGGTGATGATGGCCAAGCCCCTAGAGGGGAAGGCCAATGTAGACACAAAGACTTTGGAGGGGAAGGTGGCCCAAGTTCACTGAATGGACATAACCCATGAGGGGGTATCCAAGAGATTGAGCAAACATGGGTTGAAAAATTATAATTATAAGAATTTATGTAAGATGAAAAAAAAATGAAACCTTTAGGGTTGGTATGCCAACCTAGGGTGGGTCAACCCAGGAGTGTGAAGATGACCTATGAGGTAGGCAAACCCTAGATCTTGGGATCAGGTTGTGGCTAGAGAGCCTAACTCCCTCCTATGCGCCAAGAAGGCACCCTAGGCTAGGACATTCCCTTAAAAGGTATGTTGAATAAATAGATTTAATTATTGAGGTAACCTTAATTGTCACCTGGAGGGGTGAAGAGTTAAAGATATAAAGATGAAAGAACCTACATTCTTTGAACCCAAGTATGTTATCTCTGAGTAACACAACTGGTCAAGCCTAGGACTGGGAAGACCAATATGGTACCAAGCCCAGGAGGGAAGGTGGCATGAGTGGATGACCAAGCCCATGAGGGAACTCAAGACGACCAAGCCAATGAGGGAAGGTCATGAAATGGTCAAGACTAGATTGGGAATACCAGTAAGGCACCAAGCCCAGGAAGGGAAGGTGGCCCAATTCCACAGTGCAGATATTTAGGATCAAGCCCGGAGGGTAGATCACAGAAGGTCAAGCCCAGAAGGGAAGAATGACATGGCACCAAGCCCTGGATGGGAAGGTGGCCCAAGCCCAATGCTGGGACTATACTGCATAATGTGTACTCAAAAGAGAGAGATGAAGGCGATCTAGGTTAAAGAATTATATGAGAGAATAATGTGCTTAAAGGTGTAACATCTCAAAGAAACCCTTGGGAAGGGTGAAGTCCTAATGCAATCCTAGGGTCAAGTAGGGTGTAATAGAGGTACATAGGACCGATGGGTTGGGAGTTGTATGCCCTGAATGCACATGACCATGTGGTCAGGAGGTAACGGCTAGGTTTGCCCAAAGTACACGACTCAGGATATTATCTACCTCCATGATGATCATGTAGCCTTAAGGGTGAATGTGAGAGGCACTCCCTTGATGCATAAGGATGAGATCACTCCAAAGGTACCTATACCCCTAGAGACCTTAAGGAAATGGCTAATGTTCAAAATACATGGGGTGTAAATATAAAAGATATAAGGAAGTCATGAAAAGTTGAGAGAAGTTGTGCCCTAATTTAAGAGTGAGAAAATGGACGCTTGACTTCATGGAATATACATATACTATGAAATTAGGAACAAGTATGTTTAGAGTCATATTGAGTATGATTCAACTTAAAATGTGAAATTGAAAGGTAATGTGTGGGTGTACCATCTCTACTCTTGGAGTGGAATGAACTTTGTGTTTGGGCTGCAGTCAAATGCTTATTTCATTTCATTATGAGAGACAGAGATCGAGAGGACACACATTATGCTTAGAAATTAATATAAAGAGGATGAATATCTTACATTGAATGTGTAATGACATGAACTAGGGTTATAGGAGTCACCTCACCCTTACATGATAATAATGAGTAATAGGTTGGAGACCTAGGTGAAGAGAGAAATCACCAAGTGAAATTGAAATCACAAAATAGGAACGAAATCATTAAGAGATGACGAGCTGCAAATACTAAAGATGTGGATATACTTGAATTTATATTCGGGTGCCAATCTTAGTAATAAGATGATAATTGGTATAAGAAGGAAAATTTATTAAGCCATGTAAGTAGGGTGCTAACCCTAAGTTTTGAAGATAATGTGAGTCATCATTTACCTAGGCTTAGTAAGCCTAAATTTTGGGGAAAAAATTCCTTTCAAGGAGGGGTGAATCTTACATCCTTGAAATTATTAGATTGCAAGCCTAAATGAAATTAGGGTTCAAATAACAATGAAGAGAATTGAGGGATCTTGATTGATAATTCCAAACCCTAGAATTAGATAAACCGTTCAATTTAAGGAAATAATGTGCTTTGAGCATATGTGATCATATGAGGCTAATGTAAGATGCAATGCTTAACAAAGCCTCAAGTTTGGTAATTAAGAATGTGACTAACCTCATGGAACCTTTGGAAGGCCAAGAGATGATTCATAGGCCTTAGGGACACTTTTCAGCCCAATTGGTTAATCCAAGTTTACATATGGGTCCCTGGGATATGTTTTTGGATATTGAGGATATTTGTTATCACAATAGGTATCCAAAGTATTTTTAATCAATAGATAATGATAATATAAGATAAAGGGAGAATTTCTAGAAAGTTCCAAAATAATATGTGGCATGGATAATTAGTTAAAGAATTATCCACTTTATGCTTAGAGACTATGTTTCGAGGAGAAAACCAACGTTACAAGATCCTATTTTTGTCCTAAGTCTACACAATGCTTATCTAGAGAATATCCCAAAGTTTGGGAATAAATAGAGCTATGACGTGGCCCATGCAAATACTACAAGGATTAGGATTTTTCTAAGAAGATAAAAGTTTTGGGAAACCTTGGACCAGGGCCGGACCTGAACCCTGGATCCGAGCAACGGTCTGTCCCCTTCACCCAAAGTCCATCCCCCTTGACTCTATAGGACCCCGACCCTTCTTCCCCTTTGACCTCCCTCTATGTTGATTCCTGGTGCCAACTGACCTCTCCTTTTCACCATCTATGAGCCGTCCCGAATCACCTGATCCCAAATAAGATGGGACTCTGTGACCTAGAGTACCCGATCGACTAAATATCTTCCTCTCATACATTGTTTCCACCCCAAAAAAGATTTTGAGATCACTGGGACCTTATCCTATAAAACCAAGGCCCTAAAAAGTTATAACACGTAACCAAAATCTAATAGAGCTTCTGGTTCCCCATCGACATCCCGGCGATGCCATCCCCAGACTCCACCGCCAACTTGAATGAACTTCCAGTGCTCGTTGGGTTCACCTCAAGGCCCAAGACTATGAAAAACCTTTCAAAGATTCTCATTCATCTCCAAAACCTCCCAACATGCTTTTTTTCCCTCAATTTTGAGAGAGAACAAGGTACTTCCTTATCCCTCTTTTCTCTATGCTTGCGACCCTAAATACTGTTCTTGTGCTTTTGTTAGTCACAGTAGGCAATTTTTCTACAAAATGATTCCTTTGACTTTGAAGAACTCAGTTGGTTGCTAGTTTTGTTTCCATTAATCCTAAAGCCTACCCTTGACCTCTGCTCCATGAATCAACCCTGGCAGAAGTAGATTGTGGGTGTTGTTGACCATGATGGCTCCTCTTCTAGAGGTCTTTGAGTCTGGGAAACTCTAAGGAACTGGTTTCTGATTCCAGTGATGTGTCTTGGTTTGTTTTTCTAGAAATCATCAAAAGAGGAGGAGGATCCAGACTCATTTCCATGGACTGGGTATGCGATACCTTCCTCGTGCCAGGGAACAATAGAAGAAGATGAATGCCCTTTAGTTTACTTCTTTGCCCTGAGTTCAATACAACAAGAGGAAGGGTATAACAATCCTTTCAGCCCCTAATGCAACTTAGATCGTGTGGACTTTGAGAAAACATGGAATTATGCCATTGGACGAGGCGGCCCCCGTGGCTATTAACAACTAAGGTATTTATACCGACTTGGCACTTCCTGATTGGCCATTTTATGTTTATCTTGCAAAAATAGTAGTAATTACTAGGATACTCGGATGAAGACATGTTATATGTGAAAGTTTCTTAGAAAAACATGTAAAATCTGAATTAAATAGTTTTGTGGATTGATTCTTGTTCCAAAAGTATATGCAATACATGTTTTGATGTGATCAATAGAAAGGAAAACCTAGATTCCTTTAAACCGATGCTTGATTGAGTAGATTCGTTTATGATGAGATAATACCTGATCTTATTATGTATAATGAAGAAATCCTTGATAATGATGAATAGTTGATGATTCTAGATCAATAATCTTATACATGTAATTTAGGGTTTTGAAACCAAGGTTAACATCTTGCTATGATCTTAATTCTAGTAATATGATCTAGGTATCACAAATAATCTAATATGCTTAAGATAATGAATATGGTTTCACCTAATATGCATAACTAAAGGTTGTAATCTTAGAAATCATGACATGGTGGAATTAGGGTTTGTGACCCTTATTCCTAGTCCAAACATGAGATGACCCTAAACCCTAGTAGGAACACACCTAGATCTGTCTAACATAATGGTAATACATGGCGACACATATGTGGTATGTGTGTTTTAGATAATGTTGATTGAATGATGTGTTGCTTGGATGTTTGGATGCACTCTTAAAGTACATGAGTTATTTTGCATGGTTTATGCAATGGCATAAGGTACATGGTTACACTTATGAATACATGTATCAAATTCTGAGTTTGCCGAGGTTTCTCGATGAGATTGAACAAATGATAAATTACTTGTTTGTTTATTTACTTCTTACAAATTATAAAGTTCCTATGAGTATCATGTAAAGTAAATAACAATATTCTGAACCCTAGGTTAGACTGATCTTAAGGGTAATGCACACGAGCCCAGGAGGGACAGTGATTACACCTGAGGTAGTAGACCAGATATGGGTTAGAACATGAAAGCAAGTTTATGTTCTTATGTGCGAGTAAAAGATGTTTGATTATATGTATACTTGTGATTATTGGATGAACCCACGTACCAATATAGAAATATACTGACTGTGTATTTTTTTGTTAGCATTTTAAGTATCAGGTATACTTTATTTGTGGACATGGGGTTACAGAATAAGTATGTTGAAGACACTAAAGTTATCCATGAAGGTTTAGACTTAGTGGTATATCATCATACATGTACAAGTTAATTCTTTTTAAAATTTATGTAACTCCTATGAGAATCTTTTCATGCAAAATGTAAATATTTGTTCATTAATGGAAATAGTTTACTATTATGTATTATTTATTGAATCTGATCCTGAAATTTATGAGTAATGATTCATGACTTTAAGGTCTTTTATACACTCTAAAGTGCGGTTCGTTACAGTATCCCTAATGGGATATGGCTTGTCATACCTAACTCTATCATGACCAAGTGATGGCAATTGATTATGGATAGTACTTTTGAATAATAGAAGAATGAAGTGCTTTCATATTATTGTTGAACTAACCCTAGTATGCTATAACTTGATGGTTACACCTTGAGTAATGTGTGAATCCACACCTGAGGATAGTATGGAATGTGATGGTGATGCTTCACCTTATACATTCATGATCCAATGGGGATACTATGAGTTAGGGTTTAGGTATGAGTGTAGATTAGTAATATCAATATAATTCATCTTATTGAACCTAACTCTAACACAAGTAGATGAAGATGGCCATTCATATTTAACTTCCTTATATTGATGGTATGATGATGGAATAATCTTCATAATGTAATTATAACCCTAATGTGTTAAGTGGTGATTATCATGGACTTATGATTGAGACTCTCTTATGTTAAACATGTGCGTTATGTGTATGGTGATGGTTAATCATACCTAGCTTCCTTGTTTGTTGATGTAATAAAGAAATTATCTTAATGCTAAAATAGCCATGTAATGTTATGTTATGAATATCTCTTAGCTATTTTTCTATATTGTGTTGATACTTGATATAAGGCATGGAAGGATAATGATGATCTTACATAGTATAGTGTGATGGTATTAATGACATTTGGGCATGGTTGAGCCCAAAAGTGAGGTATAATCCTCTTTATAATTTATTAAGGGTTGGAATGCTAGAATTGTGTTTTGTGGTGAGATGATGACAAGTGTGAACTCATGTATGACAATGAATAGCACCATGTAGTAATTGTGATCAATCACTATGTCTCATACATTTTATATATTCTGAAGTTGTTATATAACAACATTTGAAAGAAATGAATTAGGGTTTGTATGCCCACTTGTATGATGCATCCTTATTCAACCAATTGGCATAACTAATCAATTGGAATCTTAATCATGTAGTGCCCTATGCCATAGATCCATTCCAGAGTTAGGAACTTTGCTAGATGGTGAAACGAGTCTTCCTAAGGGAAACTCGACGCACATACGTAACATGTTGAGTATCTGGGGACAACTTGGTACCCTAATATCAAGCAATTGAGGGTGATTGTGGCCATGTGTGAGCCTCAGATCATGCCTTGGGATTTTTTATATATGTGGTGTGATTAGAGGACAACTGCGGCTGTACCTCAGTGGTAGGGTTTTGCTTGCTTACCCTGGTGACTAGTGTCGTGATCTGTACCAAGGGTGGACTAGGTGTTAGCAGATTGACTATATCTTGTTGTAGTGGCATCATTGACTGATATGTCACTACCTTTTTACTTGTACTGGTCGAGGGCAAGAAGATATTGGAGTCCGACTCTTCCTAGATCTTATATGGAACTGATTGGGACCAAGCGATGGTCAGTTGGACTTTGGGTGGTACGACTCAAACTCCCCATGGCTTAATAAAAGAAATAATACAACCGTATAGCATATCTGTTAAGGGTTATAGACATCACTTCACATTGGATGATAACCCTTGTTTAATCTCTTTTCATAGAGATGATGTATATCATAATAATAGATATGCTTATGTTGTAGATATGCTCATAATGTAGATATGCATATGCTGAAGACATGTTTATGTTATTAAACTTGCTTATGATGATAGTCAAATCATACTGGTGATCATGCTTAAACTACTAGCTATGCCTCTATATTTAGAGATGTTGTAATTGGTATTTATGCCTCTATAACTAGATATGTTTAAATTGTCAATCATGCTTATACAAATAAACATACTTATGGTGTTAGTTCTACTTAGATGTAGATCTTCTTAATCTAATATACATGCTAATTTTATTATCTAAGCTTATGCTTCTGAGCTTATTCATGATGTTAGAGATGCTTAGGCTATTTAGACTGCTTCTACTGGTAACAAGGGTATATGAATAGTCTGGCTAATGATGATAGTTGTTACCTTCTCCTTTATGTATCTTGATGAGATTATCCTTTTCTATGACTATTTTTTGACATACTCAATTGCATTAAATTGTTTAATGACTTAAACTATTGTAATTAATAAGCATTGTTGGAGATTATATCTCTTGCTGGGACATGGGTCTCACTATGTGGGTCACCACATCTTTTTAGGTGATCGACAGTAGTAGCAACAAATCTGTGGCATGAATGAGGAACCATAGAGTTGAACCTTTGAGAAGGTAGTTAGTTGTTCAGTGTGGCCTAGAGTTGTCCCTGTACTCTCAGGTCAGGACGGGAAAGTTGTAAATGGTGCTTCAATCAGATCAGGTTTTTGGTAGTATGCTATATGCTTGTTCTAGTGATAAATGTGAAATTGTTTATTGTGTAATATGTATATATGGTGGCTGAGTCCATGGAACAATTATAAGAGATTTTGGCATTATGTGAAAGAAAAGCAAGTTGATGGGATTTTACAAAAATGTTTCTGAGCAATTGGGAAAGGTTCAAATTGGTTTTAATTTTCCCTATTTTCTGGGTTTGTTATTAATTAGTGAATGATTGTGTTTTAATGTTTTGAGTAATCTCATTTAGTGTAACATGTTCTCTCAAGCTGGTATTAGAGCGTTTTGCTGAGTCTACAAGGACACTAGGACTTAGGACTAGGATTATTTCTAAGTTAGGAACATGACATAAAAACATGGTGCATACTGCCTAATCTCAGTACTTGGATGCCCAGACCAGGTATTCAAGTATTGAAGGAAAGGTAAGTATGGAACTCTTACATTGATTTCTTTCTGATTACTCTGATCAAGTAGTCATTTTGAAACAATCTAAAGAGCATATTGAATAAGGAATCATGGTGTAGAAACCTCAATATTACTCTAAAGAAGATGAGAATTACATCATAACCTATCAAAACTTGAATGTTTGGTAACTCTATGGGAAAGATACAACACCATGAAACCTAAATATGAATACAAATAAGCTAAAGAGGAGTTCTTAAAGCTGTAATTCAAAAAGACAATAAAGTAAAAGACAGATAAGTCTATGCTAATAAAATGATTTAAAGTATGAAATTCACATAAGAAGGAGAAAGTTCATATTATAAGTATAATATGAGAAGATGACTGAGAACAATGACAGAGGAATAAAGTGGAACCTGAGTTAATCTCATACCAACCCATGTGTTTAAGAAAGTGTTCATGAAAAATCTACATGGCATGTGAAAGGAATTAAGGGAGATGATCCCTATTTAATGAAGAGAATGTGAAATAAGATGATCTACATCTTGATGAGTGGTTGAAAAACATAATAAAATAAGAAAATATACACAAGTATGATAAATAGTTATCAAGGAAAGAGCAATGAGATATGTTAATCAAGATGATTCCTATGCTAATGGTAAGGAACCCGAGATGAAAAAGAGTAAAATCTTACATAAAAGGAATAACCTGCACGATGAAAATAGAATTGGTTACCTTTTTGCTAGTGACCCTTGGATTATGCTGTTGTGATGTGGGAAGTGTGTTTCCCTTTGTGTACTCCCTTTCTAGGACACAACTTCCAAGTAGATCATTTCCATTTGGTATGCATGGATTCATTGTAAACATGGGGGTGGAAAGCTTGTTATAGTATGTGGTTATTTGGACTATGGTTCTAAGATCATAAAGTTTGTGATGAGTATGCTTTTGAGCCTTTCAATAACAAGGAAGACTCCTCTTATATGTCTTGAGATTTGTTATGATGGAAAAAGTAGATGAGATAAGGAGGTGAATTCCGTATAGTACATGAGGTGGATACTAAGATAATGAGTCCTAGTATCCAAGATGTATCAACAATATGTGAAGTTTGGAAATGTTTATTAGATGAAATTTCCCATTTTGTGATGTAATCTAACTAGTTTTTTTATTAGTTTTCCATACTCTTTCTTGGATAAATTAGATAGAATAATTAACCTTCCTCTTTATTGTGAATATACCAATAAAATGATATTTTCCCCTTTCTTCTTATAGAAAAACACAAAAAAATTGCAAAAGAACTCAACCAGTCCCAAGACCGTGAAGAACCCCAAACGGTTTCCAAACCATGAAGAGCTCAAACGGTCTCCAAACCGTTAAAGACCCAAACGGTCCCAAGACTGTGAGGATCCAAACGGTCCCAAGACCGTGAGGGCCCAAACGGTCCTAAGGCTGTATGAAGGCCAAACGGTCCCAAGACCGTGTGAAGGCTAACCGGTCCCAAGACCGAATGAAAGCCAAATGGTCCCAAGCCCGTATGAAGCCAAACGGTCCCAAGACCGTATGAAGTCCAAACGGTCCCAAGACCATATGGAACCCAAATAGTCCCAAGACCGTATGAAGTCCAAACGATCCCAAGACCGTATGAAGTCCAAACGGCCCCAAGACCATATGGAACCCAAATGGTCCCAAGACCGTATGAAGTCCAAATGGTCTCCAAACCATGAGGATCCATACAACCCAAGATCGTTCAAGATCTTCTATAGGCCTATAAATAGGACCAAAGGGGTCCTCATTCAGAGAGATTCTGAGATGCCCAAAGGCTGCACCAATTGTTCCAGAGCTATTTCAACCTTCATCCATCACCCTAAGGCTGTGAGTCTAAGATCCACACTCCATCCTTAAGCTACTTTCTCTCTCATCGACAAAGAAGGTGGGAAGTGAAGGATTCATCACTAAGGCAACTACACAGAGTGAAGATAGTTGCTCTCTAATCCAAGGGGTCAACCTTCCTCCTTCCTACATGGAGATGCTGTTTTCTTTCTCTCTTCCTGCCTCCTTCTTTGTACTTGCCATGAGCAAGTAGTTCCATACACTAGGGTGCGGGGAGTAGCCCCGCTACCCATGTTTTCATTTCATGCATTGTAATTCATGAGTATGCAATAGAGAAACACTATCTTTTTAGTTCAACATCAATCATTTAATGAATACCAGTTGCTTGATCACCAACCTGTGTTATCTATTATCTACTAGTGTGAATTGTCTACGTTTGTGCTTTTAGATACGATTATCGATTGTATGTTGGTTCTTGATGTATGTAGTCACCATATATCTATTTTGGTATCTAGGAATGATTTTCAAAGAGTGGAGTAAACTCACCTCCAGCGTTGAACTTTCATATTATGAAATGGAATTAGTTGATGTATGGAAGTACAACTTTGACAGGTCGAGGAACACAACTATGAAATGGAATCAATTGACGTATGGAAGTAAAACTTTGATAAGTCGAGGAACACACTTTGCGAAGGAAGTGATGCAAAGTAAGTGACAATTCGTTCACGGATGGTTGGCATTGCAATACTTCCACATTTCTCATAGTTAGCTATTCGAAAGAAAGCTAAGTCTACAAAGATACTAACTGATTAGACCCCTTTTTGCAAGCCATGTTATTATGTTGCATGTTATGATCCATGTGTAGCGGTGGTGAAACTTGGTCACATCCTAGTGGTTTCCAAATATTATTTACAACCTTAACTTTACTTTCCTGCCATTTAATCTGCTTTTGTATTTTAGTTTAATCATCAACCCAACTCTTCGATCTAAATATCAACTCTTAAGTAAATAACTAGAATTATAATGTTTTCCATCTTGTTAAATCCTTAACAAGACCGTTGTCTCGTGGATTCGACCCTCAATTGTACTACGATAATACTTCCGCATACCTTAGCGTATGTGGGTGGAGATCATATTATATCACACACAAGGTTAAACTTAGAGACTTACTATCTCTAGGATTTTTAGTGGTGCACGCAACTCCACACGAGTGGAGGCTCCATCAAAAATTGGGGCCGTTGTCGGGGATAACAGAACATTTTAATTCCATTTGTCAACTTTCAGGTTGATTAGGATTTTACACTTTACCTAGATAATTACTTCATATATCTTTTTGATTTCATGATTTCTCCACATCGTCTAAAGTGTGATTTTTCGTCTACTCAAGTAAAAAATGTGTATGCAACCTTCGCATAGCATCAAATTCTCCCCTGAAGCAGAGTACGACTCTGAGGTAGAATGAAGTTTCCACCGACGCATCAGAATCAACCACCAACGAGCCAGATAGATGGCTGAAGAACAACGCCAAGCTGCCTTGGTGTTGGAAAGAGTCAACACAGCCATAGAAGCTCAAAGAGCACAACTCATCGCAGATACACGTGCTCAAATCCAAGCTGAAGTTCGAGATGAAGAGAAAGCTCGCATACAAACTGAAAATGAGGTAGCCACATCATCTGCTCAGTTATTGATCAGGAACAAACCACTTTGAGATTATGATGTTCCTAAAAATGCTGAGGACAATCACCCAGTCCAACCACAGCTCATTAACGCTCCCAACTTCAAAATTCAAACACAATGGATCCAAATCATGCAAGGTGTCTCGTTCTCTGGAAACACTGGAGATGATTGCATGGATCATCTAAAGCGATTTAAGGCACTCTGCCAATTAGTACCACAAGTCGGAGCTACATCTGATGCAATTATGCTTTGACTTTTCAACTTCACCTTGTCCGGAAGGGCACTGAGTTGGTATAATTCTTTAGATGGAGAGCCAATCACCACCTGGGCTCCTTTGGAATAAAAGTTTTTGGAAAAGTTCTTTCCCCCTCATTGACTTACCAGATTAGAGGACAGATCAACCAATTTTCCCAACTTCCTGAAGAATCACTAGAAGAATAATGGGAAAGATTTAACGAACTTCTAAGAAAATGCCCACATCATGGAATCTCACAAAACTAGCTCATAGAAACATTCTACAGAGGGGTAAGTGATGACATAAAGAAGTTTTTGGATTCCTCATCTGGATGAAATTTCATGAGATAGAATTATGAGGACGCCTGGAAGATCGTTATGCTCAGAGCCGAGAACCAATCTCACTGGGGAAGGTCATCTACAGGAGGAGTCCTAAAAGTATGTAAGGCTAAAGAATCTATAGAAATGAAAGCTATTGCTGAAGCTTTGAAAACCATAGTTCATAAACAGCAAGCCCTTGAAACATCATTTGGAGAATATGACAGAAAGAAGAACTCACAAGTTCAACAAGTCAAAGTAGCTACAGAGACTTGTGAAGCTTGTCATGCATCAAATCACCCACATTATCATGTGGCCATTTATACGACGTGATGATGAATATGCAGACACATCAGCAACAATATCAACCAATCATTGAACAACCCGAGGATCAGCTGCCAGAGCAAGTTCATTCCATCCATACCATATCGGTCAAGCTTACTATAACCCAGATCAACTGAGAAACCACCCCAGGTTTCAGTACGGGAATCCCGCGGGGACTGCCAACCCACAACACCAAACACAAAGTGGATCCTCTAATAGATCACCACCTGGATTCCAGAGTAATTTTAACCGAAACCAAGGAAACTATAGAGGTGGGTTTCAAAGATTTGTCCACCCAAGATATTCCTCTTCATACTATCAATACACTCACCCTCCATTTCACCCTCAATTGCAACAACCTCAGATTCAACAACTATAATTGACAGCTCCTCAACATCAACAACCTCAAGGACAACAAAAAATTACACAGTATCAACAAAAGAATACTCCACCTCTGCCAACAGATGAATTGTCTCTGATAAGGAAAATGTTGTAATCTCAACAGACCATGCTTACCAACCAACAAGCTCAACAGAAAGCTGTAGAGACTCAATTGGCACAAAATTTAGCCCAGTTGTAACCACTGGTAGGTACTTTCACTGGTCAGCCGAAAATAAACCCAAGACATGATCAACACAGACCAGAACAACTGAATGCAGTTACCACAAGGTCTGTTCGTGTTCATACTGAAGCTACCAAAGCCACATAAGAAGAATAAGATACAATTGAAATCATCCCAATTGAAAGCACAAATCAAGAGGTTGAAAAGGAGAAAGAAAAAGAACAAGTTCCCAAGGAACCAGAAGTTCCACCATACAAACCCAGGATACCCTATCCAGGCAGATTGAGGGAGACCAAACTAGATTCTAGATTCTAGAAATTCAAGGAAGCTATGAAGAAGCTATATGTCGATATTCCATTCCTCGATGCTCTTTCTGAAATCCCAACTTGGTCCAAATACCTGAAGACTTTACTATCAAACAAATATATGACTGAAGAACATGAGACTGTCAAATTAGCTTAGACTACTTCTGACATCATTCTTAATAAAATTCCAAAGAAGCAGAAGGACCCTGGTTCCTTTGGCATCCAATGTTCTATCAGAAATACCTCTTGTAAGAAAGGATTAGCCGATTTGGGGGCCATCATATCCATTATGCCCTTTTCCATGTGTAAAAGGTTGGGCTTTATCAAATTTTCTACCCACAGCAAAGACAATTCAATTGGCTGATTCTACCATCACTACACCTTTGGGAACTATTGAAGATATCCCAGTAGGAGCAGGGAAAGATTCTTACGTACCTTGTGATTTTGTTATTATGGACATAAAAGAAGACCTGCAATATCCAATAATATTTGGCAGACCCTTCCTTGCTATATCCCTAGCACTAATAGATGTTGAAGCTGGCACAATTACCTTAAGACTGGGAAAGGAAGCCATTCAATTCAGAGTCTTTGACAGCTTTAAAGGTCCTAGCATCCACGAAGAAGTTTTTCTTCTCAAGGAAATTTATAAAATGTCTCAGTTAAAGAAAGAACCTTCCGAACCATCTGATGATTTGGAAAATGTCTTAATGAATCCAAAAGCTTAATTCTCGACCAATGAACTAGTACAACAATGTCTACAATATCTAGAACAAGTCGAAGAAGCCCCAGAAGATACCTTCGAGGAGTTAAAATCTATCACCATCTTGGAAACTACAGAAATACCCAAGACACCTGAAATGAAAGCTCTACCACTGGGACTCAAACATGTCTTCCTAGACAAAGAAAAACTATGTCCGGTCATTATCAGTTCCACATTGATAGATGACCAGGAATAAAGACTCCTTACTGAGTTAAGAAAGCACAAGAAAGCCATTGGATATAAGATGACTGATCAGACCAAGATAAATCTGGATTTGTGTATGCACAGATTACCTATGGTAGAAGAGTTTAAACCATCATGGGATCCAGAGGAAGTTAAACTCAGATCTCAAAGAGGAAGTTCACCTCGAGGTTCTAAAACTTCTAAAAGCTGGTATTATCTATCCAATTTCTGACTCTCAATGGGTAAGTCTGGTCCAAGTGGTCCCTAAAAAGGGGGGGGGGGAACCATAGTTATTTTGAATGACAAAAATGAACTAGTACCCACCCAGACTGTTATCGGGTGGAGAATGTGCATCGACTATAGGAAATTGAACAAGGCAACAAGGAATGACCATTTTCCTCTACCTTTTCTTGATGAAGTCCTTGAACGTCTAGCCCACTAGAAATTCTTCTTCTATCTCGATGGTTACTCATGATTTTATCAAATTCTGATACACCCTGAAGATCAAGAAAAGACAACTTTTACATGTCCGTTCGGAACTTACGCCTTTAGAAGGATGCCCTTTGGGCTATGTAATGCACCTGCTACATTCCAGAGGCGTATATCTACTATATTTGTAGGTTTAACTGAATCTATCATGGAGGTATTCATGGATTACTTCTCAGTCTATGGAGACTCTTTCGATAACTGTCTGCTTAATCTCAGTAAAGTGCTGCATGCAAAGATGTGAGGAAACAAATCTAATCCTTAATTGGGAAAAATGTCACTTTATGGTGACAGAAGGTGTTGTCCTCCGACATCGGGTGAGTGAACGAGGGATTGAAGTAGACAAAGTAAAAATAGACATCATTTCAAAGTTGTCACCACTAAAAGACATAAGAGGAGTACGAGCCTTCTTGGGCCATGCCGAATTTTACCGAAGATTCATCAAAGATTTTTCAAAAATAGCAAAGCCCATGTCTCACTTATTGACTAAAGATGCGGATTTCAATTTTGATCAAGAATGCTTACATAGCTTCATGACTCTAAAGAATGCCTTGATCTCTACACCTATACTAAGAGCCCCTGACTGGTCACAAACCTTCGAGATAATGTGTGACGCCAGTGACTACGCTATAGGAGCAGTACTATGGCAGAGACAAGATAAGAAACCCTATGTGATATACTATGCATAAAAATGCTTGATGAAGCCCAAAAGAACTATACAACTACAAAAAAAGAGTTCTTATAAGTCATATACACTTTTGAAAAATTGTGTTCTTATCTAATCGGATCAAAATTCATAGTATACATAGATCACTTCACAATAAAATATCTGATTCAGAAACAAGACGCAAAACCCAGACTTATTCACTGGGTGTTGATGCTTCAAGAATTCAATTTGGAAATAAAAGATAAAAGTGGGGTAGAAAATGTTATAACCGACCACTTAAGTCGCATTGAGCCTCAGGATGATGATAACATACCTATCTGAGATTCTCTACCTGACGATCAACTCATGAAAGTCACCACCGGATTTCCTTAGTACACCGATATAGTAAACTATCTGGCTACATGAATTGTCCACCCTGCTGCTTCCTACCATGTCAGAAAGAAATTTCTTCATGATGTCAAACAATACTTTTGGGATGAACCATACCTTTTTTGCTTATGTGCAGACAGATTATTTCGCCATTGTCTCCCTGAAGAAGAAATTATCCTAGTCTTAGAACAATGTCATTCTGTCCCCACTAGGGGGCACATGAGTTCAAAGAAGACCGCTCTTAAAGTCCTACAGTCAGGTTTCTTCTGTCCGACAATAGAAAAGGATGCCCATGAATTTGTATAATCTTGCAGCAAATGTTAGCTGTCTGGAGGGATATCAAAGTGAAATGAAATGCCATTAACTCTATGGCAGAAGATCAAACTTTTTGATGTGTGGAGAGTGGACTATATGGGTCCATTTCCCCCATCATATGGATTCTCCTATATTTTGGTTGCTTTGGATTATGTATCCAAATGGGTAGAAGCTATACCCACTGTATCTTTTGACTCTAAGCCAGTTATTAAGCTATTCAAGGATATCATCTTTCCTAGATTTGGAGTCCCTAGAACAGTCATATCCGATGGAGGGTCACATTTTTTGGAAAGAAGCTTTGAAGCTCTTCTGCGAAGATACGAAGTAAAACATAAGGTCACTAAGCCTTATCATCTGCAGACTAGAAGCCAAGTTGAAGTCTCAAATAGACAATTGAAAGCTATCTTAGATAAAACTGTCAAAATAAACTGTACAGACTGGTCCACCAAGCTCCCTGATGCTCTTTGGGCATATCGTACTGCTTACATAACACCAATAGGAACAACACCGTTTCATTTGGTGTATGGAAAGTCGTGCCATCTCCCCATTGAATTAGAACAAAAAGCATGGTGGGATATGAAACAATTGAATTTTGATCTCAAAAGTGCCGGTGAATACAAACAACTTCAATTACAAGAGCTGGAGGGACTAAGAATGACTAGCTACCAGAGTGCCAGGATCTACAAAGAGCAAACTAAGATGTGGCATGATGGCCACCTTAAAAGGAAAGATATCATTGTCAGAGACAAAGTCCTTCTTTTCAACTCCAAACTCGAAATGTTTCCTGGGAAACTCCACACAAAATGGTCTGGGTCCTTCACTATCAATCATATCTATCCAACTGGAGCTGTCATCATCTTTGATGAAAATGGAGGAGAAAGGACTTTTAATGGCCATAGAATAAAGAAATACTATACTCTAGCCAATAAAACTCCAAGACAAACTATCAACATTCAGGACCCCATAACATTAAACTGATCAAGTCAGAACTTTGTCGAGCCAGTGACGTAAAGCCAAAGTGCTATTTGGGAGGCAACCCAAGAACTGAGTATCACCTTTCTATTTTACTTTGCTTAGTCTTGTTAATTTTCTAGTCTCTTATTTGATTTTGTTTCTTAGACCTATCTTCTTTGATCAAAAAATATAAAAATAAGCAACCAAAACAAATATAAAAATATAAAAATCAATAACCAAAATAGTCTTATCCTAATAGTTTTGAAACTGTTTGGTCCTCGCAGTCTCTAAACCATTTGGATTCAAACGGTCTCAAAATCGTTTGGACCCAAACGGTCTTGAAATTGTTTGGTCCTCACAGTCTCGAAACCGTTCAGACCAAACGGTCCCAAGACCATTTGCTTAACGAGAATTTGTACAGTCGCCCCTCCTTTTTCTATAAATACGAATCGACCCCCTCCTCTTTCATTTCTTCGATTCCTGAATTTTCCTATTCCATTCCTCCCGATTTCTCTGCTCCTACGCGACCCAAGCCCTGTTACCATCTCTGCTAACACTCTCTCTTCCGGCACTACTTCCTCTCTCTCATTTCTGGTCCCGCTTTCACCGTCTCCGTTCACGCTCGCGGAAGACGCATCATCTTCCCCTCCTTCACTCTCTCTATAGAAGCCATCACCACCATCATTAAGGTAGATAACGCTCACCACATCACTGTCAAACATGGCGTGTGCTCAACTCTCTTCATCATTGGTGCTATCACCATTACTTCCACCGCTATCACCACCATTGTTGTCTTTGTTGCTGGCGTCATTTTTTCTACTGTTAATCCATTCATCGCCGCCGCCGCTTCACCTTCCTCACAGGTTTGCCTTCCATGCAGTTTTGACTTGACTGTTCGTGAAACCGTTTGGACCCAAACGGTCGTGAAACCATTTGGACCCAAATGGTCATGAAACCGTTCGAACCCATTTAACCCTTAACGGTTTCATTTTTAACAGTTTTTTTTCAAAACCATGAAGCTTACACAATGCCGCAATCCTTTCAATTCCATTTTTACTAAAATTTCAATCTTTTCTAACATATATAATTTCTTATTCAATTTTTAGAATGGCATCACCTACGAAAGAAGTTGTTGACACTCACCTCTGGACCAGAGAGCAATTGATGGAGCGTCGGAAAAAGCTCCAGTGCATCATTGACCTGTGTGAAAAAATAGGCAAAGCTCTAATTGACTTGGCCAAGGTCATCCATGAGCTTGAGCGAGTCAAGAAATGTTTAGCAGAAGATCCGGTTGAAGAATTTGAAGATCTTTCCTCAACCGATGAAGGTTTGGACTATGCACCAAATTCTGAGAAGGAATCCCCACCTACAAAGTCAAACAGCAAAAGGAAGGCCCATGATGCCACTGAAGAAAGACCGACCAAAAGACGGGCACAGAAGCAAGTCTGGCCCTCAACTGTAAGAGAACAAATCCTGGCAGAACATGCCACTCCTACTGCCACCACCACGGCAATCGCAACACCAACTGATCTCTACATTCAACAATTGCAAGCTGGTGACAAAATCCTGCGACCAACAAAGTACGTCTGCTCTAACGTACTGAAGAAAATGGGGATCTATGACAGAGTTCTCGCCCTGCTCGACAACACAAATCTTTCCAAACTCTGCTTCGTCATAGTGAATTCCTATGTTGATCCCACACTGGAGTTCTTCACTTACCTCACCAAAGAACCCGTGAACGCAACAGAAAAACCAAAGGATGGAGGCAAACACAAGCTAGTAACCTCACTTTTTGGGAGAAAGGTCGTTTTGACTGAGAACCTATTGAATGAAATCTTCATCGACAACCAAGATCAGCTAAAGAAGGCTGAGGCAAGTCTAGACCACCCCCAGTTCAACATGCATACCTTCTGGTGGTCGTTGACAGGAATTCCCAGTTATGAACTAAAGACTTGCAAAGCCTCCAACATTCATTCCGGTCTGGTGCGAACTCTGCACAAAATAATAACAGACGCTCTATTCCCTAGAACAGAGAGCGGGAACATTATCATTTTAGACCGTTTCACACTATGGCCCATCCTAAAGGGGTAGCCGGTCAACATCGGACGCCATTTGATATACAAACACACATCTTATGCCCTCGGAAAAGAAATCTGCATGGGTGACCATGTAACATCAATTCTGAAATATCTTAAGATGGATGGACCACTTCCAAAATGTACTTTGATCAAGGGTGACACTCTAACAAACGAGCAGGTCCTAAAGAACACCTATATTATAAAGGAGAAGGATGCCACACTCCATTACGTCTTCTTCCCAACTGTCAAAGCATCCAGGACGTTGCTACTGCTTCCAGAGCTAGCTGATTATAATAAAGACAAGCTTCTCTTCACTGAAGAGGAGCTTGCTAACCTTATCTCCTTAGTAAAAGAAAAGGAGAAACAAGTAAAAGAAGGGTAGACAGAGCATAGCGTCACTGCCCCAGTGACAAGGCCAAAGAAAATACCAGTAACACGATCATCCAAACTACGCACACAAAAACAACAATAGTTGGGGACGCCCACATCAAAGATTAACCCAGAGGCAGAACACCCCCACAGTGCAGAAAACATCGTGAATCCAACACAAGAACCCTTCATCTTGGATCTGGATGTTGGGTTCACCTCTACAACTACCCTCACCACACTCCCACCTTCCACCATTCCGCCATCTACCACTCTTCCACCTTTTTCCACAATCATATCCACCACAATCCCTTTCCCTACAACCAAAACTTCACCCACATCCCCTGTCTCAGTCCCTTTCCCCACAGGCGACCCAATTTTCACCACAACGCCCGATCTCACCTTCACATCCACCACCTCCCCCCGACATTCTCGGTCCCACCGCCCATATCTGGAATGTCGCCACCTCTCTCATCTGCCACCACCCCGACACCACTGGTGACTCCTTCTATAGTCACCACACAATTCACAGATACGCCAATGGTGTCTATCTCTCACACAACACCACCACCTTTCCACCCAGACCCCAGCCACCACACCCTTTCACCACTGGGGTCCCTTTTTCACAAGTCGGTGAGGAATTTAGATGACAATTTGACGCTATTCGAAACCTCCTCACCGACCCTTTTAACATCTTACATTCAATTTTTTCTTATGTGCAGGGACTTGCTACATAGGTATCCAATATTGATGAGTGGACTCACGCCTTACCAGGCTTCCTCACAAGAATTCAACAACGGCAGGAAATAGCGACCCAACAAGTCAACTGTGTAGACGATCGCTTACAAAACCTGACAGCGTTGATACTTGGGGTGAACAACCAGCAAGAAGCGTTGGCTTAGCAAGTCGACAGGGTCTCCAAACAAACTCAACCTCTATCCGAGACCCTTCGCAAGCTTCAAGAGCAACAAACTGCACTGAGCGCACGTTTGGATGCCATTGATAGCAACCTCACACAACTCATCCGTCGCCAAGAGGAGCACTCAAACGATGAACTCAATATGAGCACAAGTAACCAATCTATAAACACAAATCCTCTCTGCCGAAGCAAGATATATAGATCTCAAAGACATTCACGATGCACTGCTCGAAACCCACGAGCCTGTGCAAGTGGCACTTGACGAATTACAAGCCACCCATCGACAATGCGAAAAAGCAGCAACTAAAAAGAAAAAACAATAAGGCGGAAGATGACGATGATGATGACAACGAAGATGATGATGAGGATTCTGACTCCTCAGCTGACTCCAACACAGACAACTCCTCCTCAGATGACCAACCCGATGACCCAGGCAATGCTGGGGAGGGCACCAGTCGGGGGGAAGATACTACAAAGAGAGGAGAGGGTGGAGGCCACCAGGAGGGTGGAAGCAAAGATCACAATGCCTCCGAAAATAATGATAACATCACAATGTCATATGGTGATCAATTCTTTAACTTTTCAGCTATGGGCTCTCTGGGGGACACTGCCAAAGACACAACTTTTGCTGAGTTTCAAAAATGCATCATGGAAACCAACATTAGCCCACTCACAACAGCCATTCATCAACACCTTGCCCTAGAGCAAGCTACACTCATCCCCCATAGCAGGAAGATTCTGAAGACAGTGAGTCTCGACATCGACAATAGACTCAACTCTGAATCTGACAAAGATGAAGATCTACCACAATATTTGGATGAAAACGCACAGACTTCACTTCCTCCACCATAAGACCTTCCCCCGCCGCCACCTCTACCTCACAAGATGCACGACTTGGATAGGGCGACCATCTCTACTTTAGATGTTCAGGACATCTTCATCCTGAACACTATTGTAGATGATGCCAAGGATGGGTAGACATCTTCTATAGTAATACAAAGATGAAGCACAAGTTGACACATGAAGATTTCTATATTCTCCTATGACCACAATCGGCAGTGAAGATGGCTATCTTCTGCGTCCTCCTTGCTAATACTATAGAAGAATTTCGGAGCCCCAAGAAATTGCAACCAGTTTTCAATGCTTCACCCGCTCTAGCTTTATGCTTATTAAACATGGAATTACAGGAAAAGTCCACCGAGTAGCTGCAAACGGGTATCGCAAGGAAGGCACGCTACATCACAGTGCCTTTTAAAGTTTCCAGCCACTGGCTACTAATGATTGTCGACACCGAGGCTCGTGATGCCAAGGTGTACAATTTCTGTGCCAGTGAGCTCAAGGCCGGATGGATAAACTTTACTGGTTTAGAAGCCAGAGAAGCAAGATGCATTCCTTTCCAGATTCTCAAAATAATATGGGATGCCTACCCATCTCTTCAACATGGTTGGAACCAACCTTGGTTCCAAATCATCGACCCAACAATCCAAATGCTAGAAGGTTCAGGGGACTACACCTTCTGTACAATAATATTCATAGAAGAACTCAACAAACAGATCCCCTTTACTGAGCTAGCCACAGAAGATATGCATTCTCTAAGGGGACGTTACACCATGGAGCTCATCTGCGACAGACGGTTCTTCAAGGACCCGACAATGGCACATGCCGACATACCTCATTACTTATTCTCTGCTATCCAACGTCCACAAAAGCAACCTTTCTGACAAATACTAAAGGAGTTGGAGAAACAACAACAACAAACCGTCAAGGTCCCAAAAAAATGCCAATGGGACCCTTACACTTTCGATATGGCGAAAGATAAGGGGGACATCGATCTGTTAACAGGAGCCACCATCAACAGATCATCAAAAGATGTGGTGCCTCTATCTGCTATACAACCAATGTTCCCAAACTTTGACCTTGCTGCATGTAAGAGTCTTTCAGACAATGAACTCAGACTCATCATGTCTCGGCTATATGTAGAGAACGATGAACTTGTTTTCCTTGAAGGGTATATTCTCATTATGGCAGACACACTCTGTGAAACCGTACAAGTAAGGGGTTTATTATCCGTGAGCATGATGGCTACTTACCAATTTCTTCTAGCATGAGACTTACCTACGATTTACATGGCATCAACATACATGAAGGATGATTTACTCGGGTCAAAGAACTTCAAAACAACTGAAGCCCTTATTTCATATCTTCAACATACGAATCCAAAGTTCATCCTATTTCCATTCCTTCACTCTGAGCATTGGATGCTGCTAGCAACAAACTTACACAATGGAACTACAGTCATCTATAATAGTTCTGATAGCCAGTTCGATCCAAACCAGAGAGAGTATGTTGTTACAACAAATCCACCCATAGAGGAAGTGGCGAAGGATTGAGCCGAACAACTACACAATCTTATGGGCAAACACACAAAGGCATACAACAAAGAACATTTCCACTGCCCAACCTTCTGCCACATATGTCCCCAGCAAATCAAGGAATCAAACGAATGTGGTTTCCACGTCCTTTACTGGATGTATACCCTCACTGTTCTTGGTAAATGTGTGGTGGACATAAAGGACGTGGATTATCATGCTTTATGAAGGAAGTTCGTAGCAAATCTTCTTCATTCCTATGGAGCAAACAAGGGTTTAACAAAACCTTAACACCCTTTCCCATGTACTTCTCAACCTATCACCTTGACACTTTGAGGATAGAGTGAGTGATAAGTTGGGGGGAGGGCAGTACACTGGGCAAGGGTCGAGATATCATTTTCAAACATTCTTTTTCTACCTTTTCATTTACCTTCGTTCTTTCGTACAAATTTTCCTTTTTTTTGACAATTAGCTTTTCTGATAATTTCTTTGATAGAATAGTTGTTGTACGTAAGAAAACATTTGTTTTGGAAAGGGGACACCCCTAGATAAATTAGAGACAAAGTAGTCCCCAGAAGCACTTACATAAGTAGCATTTAGGCATATAATGGAAAATTAATAAATCACTCCCACACTCAATATTCATGCTTTTGCTTCAATTCTACATCAGACTCTCCGCCGGTCAAAACCATGACCGAAACAAGCAAACACTCTCAAGGACGGAAGGGAACCAGGTGAAATCCAAATCAAGGAACCTCACAAGTGGACCACCAAGTACAAAACCAAAGCAAATGCATGTCGAGAAATTCTAAGGAACATTTTTCTTCTTTTAAAAAAAAGAGGCTTGACAGCCCAAATAAAATCCCTAAAACACCCAACTCCTAAGCCGGTGAGCATATGAATAAAAACCTGAGTGTTGAATAAAAACATGAGAGTTGTGCCATGCATAAGGATATATATAAGGTGCGAATAAAGGTCTTGCCCGGTCGGTACATTTAGCTTCCCTCACAAAGGCATATGTGTCACGTCCGGTAGTAAGATCCTAAGGTTTCCAAATATATGAAAAGCTCACAAAGGTCTTGCCCGGTCGGTACATTGAGCTGCCCTCATGAAGGCAGATGTGTCGTGCCCAGTAGTGAGATCCTAAAAATCTTAGACAACCCTCCCCCCTTCGAAGGGGGAGTTACATAGTAGCCTTTAGCCAACCCTCATACCTATACTAGCTTCCGGTAGGAATATCAAAGAAGTATAAAACTGCTTAAAATCAAAGACACGCACTGAATGTGATCAAGGAAAAGGTGGTCCCAATGCGAGTCACACGACACGAAAGAAACTTAAGGACCACACAACTCCCGAAACTTGAAAGAGTTAGTGCAAGTAGAAGCCCCGATAAGACTCTGGGAGATCTCTGGTTTAGAACTGAAGCAAGAGTATGGAAATCTTCACCAAACAAAATTGCCTAGCCACTACGTGCCTTAGCTCTATCCAGCTTGAGGACAAGCTAGACTCTAAGTTGGGGGGGGGTGATAACCTCCCATTTTATGATGTTATCTTACTAGTTTTTTCTTAGTTTTCCATACTCTTTCTTAGATAAATTAGATAGAATAAATAACCTTCCATTTTATTGTGAATATACCAATAAACTGATATTTTCCCCTTTCTTCTTACAGAAAAATACAAAAAAATTGCAAAAGAACTCAACCGGTCCCAAGACCGTGAAGAACCCCAAACGGTTTCCAAACCATGAAGAGCTCAAACGGTCTCCAAATCATTAAAGACCCAAACGGTCCCAAGACCTTGAGGACCCAAATGGTCCCAAGACCGTGAGGGCCCAAACGGTCCTAAGACCATATGAAGGCCAAACGGTCCCAAGACCGAATGAAGCCAAATGGTCCCAAGACCGTGTGAAGGCTAATCGGTCCCAAGACCGAATGAAAGCCAAATGGTCCCAAGACCGTATGAATCCAAACGGTCCCAAGACCGTATGAAGTCCAAATGGTCCCAAGACCGTATGGAACCTAAACAGTCCCAAGACTGTATGAAGTCCAAATGGTCCCAAGACTGTATGGAACCCAAACGGTCCCAAGACCGTATGAAGTCCAAACGGTCTCCAAACTCTGAGGATCCAAACAACCCAAGATCGTTGAAGATCTTTTGGAGGCCTATAAATAGGACCGAAGGGGTCCTAATTCAGGGAGATTCTGAGATACCCAAAGGCTGCACCAATTGTTCCAGAGCTATTTCAACCTTCATCCATTGCCCCAAGGCTGTGAGTCTAAGATCCACACTCCATCCTCAAGATACTTTCTCTCTCATCGACATAAAAGGTGGGAAGTGAAGGATTCATCACTAAGGCAACTACATAGAGTGAAGATAGTTGCTCTCTACTCCAAGGGGTCAACCTTCCTCCTTCCTACGTGGAGATGATGTTTTTTTTCTCTCTTCCTACCTCCTTCTTTGTCCTTGCCATGAGCGAGTAGTTCCATACATTAGGGTGCGGGGAATAGCCCCGCTACCCATGTTTTCATTTCATGCATTGTAATTCATGAGTTTGCAATAGAGAAACACTATCTTTTCAGTTCAACATCAATCGTTTAATGAATACTAGCTACTTGATCACCAACCTATGTTATCTATTATCTACTAGTGCAAATTGTCTATGTTTGTGGTTTTAGATTCGATTATCGATTGTATGTTGATTCTTGATGTATGTAGTCACCATATATCTGTTTCGGTATCTAGGAACATCTTTCAAAGAGTGGAGTAAACTCACCTCCAGCATTGTACTTTCATACTATGAAATGGAGTCAATTGACGTATGGAAGTACAACTTTGACAGGTCATGGAACACACTTTGTAAAGGAAGTGATGCAAAGTAAGTGACCATTCGTTCGGGGATGGCCGGCATTGCAATACTTCCACATTTCTCATAGTTAGCTATTCGAAAGAAAGCTAAGTCTACAAAAATACTAGCTGATTAGACCCCTTTTTGCAAGCCATGTTATTATGTTGCATGTTATGATCCATGTGTAGCGGTGGTGAAACTTGATCACATCCTAGTGGTTTCCAAATATTGTTTACAACCTTAACTTTACTTTCCTGCCATTTAATCTGCTTTTGTATTTTAGTTTAATCATCAACCCAACTCTTTGATCTAAATATCAACTCTTAAGTAGATAACTAGAATTATAATATTTTCCATCTTTTTAAATCCTTAACAAGACCGTTGTCTCATGGATTCGACCCTCAACTGTACTATGATAAGACTTCCGTGTACCTTAGCGTACGTGGGTGGAGATCTTATTATATCACATGGAAGGTTAAACTTAGATACTTACTATCTCTAGGATTTTTGGTGCTGCACACAACTCCATGCGAGTGGAGGCTCCATCAAAAAATGGTGCCGTTGCCGGGGATAATGGAACATTTTAATTCCATTTGTCAACTTTCTGGTTGATTAGGATTTTACACTTTACCTTGATAATTACTTCATATATCTTTTTGATTTCATCATTTCTCCACATCGTCTAAAGTGTGATTTTCTTCTACTTAGGTAGAAAATGTGTATGCAACCTTCGCATAACATCGAATTCTCCCCTGAACCAGAGTACGACTCTGAGGTAGAACGAAGCTTCCACTGATGCATCAGACTCAACCGCTAATGAGCCAGACAGATGGACGAAGAACAACGCCAAGCCGCCTTGGTGCTGGAAAGAGTCAACGCAGCCATAACAGCTTAGACAGCACAACTCATCGCTGATACACGTGCTCAAATCCAAGCTGAAGTTCGAGCTGAAGAGAAAGCTCGCATCCAAGATGAAAATGAGGAAGCCACAACAACTGCTCAGTTATTGACAAGGAACACGCAACTTCAAGATTATGCCGTTCCTAAAAATTCTGAGGACAATCACCCAGTCTAGCCACCGCTCATTAATGCTCCCAACTTCAAAATTCAAACACAATGGATCCAAATCATGCAAGGTATCTCGTTCTCTGGAAACACTGGAGATGATTGCATGGATCATATGAAGTGATTTAAGGCACTCTGCCGATTAGTACCACAAGCTGGAGCTACATCAGATGCAATTATGCTTCAACCTTTCAAGTTCACCTTGTCCGGAAGGGCACTGAGTTGGTATAATTCTTTAGATGGAGAGCCACTAACCACTAGGACTCCTTTAGAAGAAACGTTTTTGGAAAAGTTCTTTCCCCCTCATTGACTTACCAGATTAGAGGATAGATCAACCAATTTTCCCAACTTCCTAGAGAATCACTAGCAGAATCATGTGAAAGATTTAAGGAACTTCTGAGAAAATGCCCACATCACAGAATCTCACAAAACCAGTTCATAGAAACATTCTACAGAGGGGTAAGTGATGAAATAAAGAAGTTTTTGGATTCCTCATCTGGAGGAAATTTCATGAGACAGAATTATGAGGACGCCTAGAAGATCATTACGCTCGGAGCCGAGAACCAATCTAATTGGGGAAGGTCATCCATAGGAGAAGTCCTAAAAATCTGTAAGGCTGAAGAATCTATAGAAATGAAAGCCATTGCCGAAGCTTTGAAAACCATAGTTCATAAACAACAAGCCCTTGAAACATCGTTTGGAGAATATGACATAAAGAAGAACTCACAAGTTCAACAAGTCAAAGAAGCTACGGAGACTTATGAAGCTTGTCATGCATCAGATCACCCCACATCATCATGTGGCCTTTTATATGATGTGACAATGAATATGCAGACACCTCAGCCACAATATCAACCAATCATTCAACAACATGAGGATCAACTTCTAGAGCAAGTTAATTCCACCCATACTATACCTGGTCAAGCTTACTATAACACAAATCAACCGACAAACCACCCCGAGTTTCAGTATGGGAATCCCGCGGGGACTGCCAACCCGTTAGAGTTTTAGTGAGGGATATGATCCTGCCTGATACCCCTTTGGGTGAGGGATGCGCTGCCCGCCACACCTATAGTGAGGGTAGGCAATATCTTTGGTAAGGGTTGAACCTAGCTCGGAAACCCTAGTTTTGGTGAGTCGTTATCTTGTAACCGAACCTCTGTTGATGATGCGTTATGAATGATAGGTTGTAACCAATGATTTGTTTGATACCTAAAGTTGGTGCTAAGTAAGATGATAAGATACATGTTTATGTTCACAAGATAAAGGCATAGTGAATGCCCATGGTTTGATTACAATAATGTAATTTATCTACAGGTACAGCTTGTGTTTCATGTAACTATGATCATGGATGTTGATCCAATCATGTACCTTAAACCCTAATAGCACGATAATCATAATATGTTTCCCTAAAGATCTATATGTTTGGTGATTTAAGTTACCTCTCTTGATATGCATACTAACCATGCAGGTGAATCAAGTGAATTCATAGCTAGGTAAGAGCTATGAGGTGTATGTGTTCTATATAACACACAATGATGATGATCCTTATTGATGGGATAACATGTATCACCCATATGATGTGAAAAGGTATGTGGACCTGATAAAGGATTGAGTGCCTAGTTGAGGTGTTATACTCTGATGTTGAGATAAGGGATTGCTATCCCATGGTGTTGATGTAAGCCTTAAGAGGCAGTGGCATTCTGTGATGAGGGATTGAGATCCCATGATAATGTGATAATGACACTAATAATGCAACTCAATGCTGTTTATGTTTTACAACTTGGTTGCCTCAACAATCCACTTAAAATATACTAATCAGTTATAGTGGAACATATCATGTAGTTTGCCCTGGCCATAGATCCATCATCGTCAGTAGTTGGTGATGGTGAAACATGTTTATCCTGTGAGATTACCTGGAGCACATATTGTTGAATATGCAGGGTTTCTCCTAGCCGAAAGTAGGAGGATTTGAGTACAACTACGGTTGTGTATAGAGCATGGTGAACAGGCCCATGGCTCAGTGATTATAGAGCATGGTGAATAGGCCCATGGCTCGGTATTATAGAAGGGTAGCCTGCGGAGCTGACCCTGTGGCTAAGGCCACTCCAGCAAGAGACTGCAGTCTTGCTTTGGTTTTCATGCACTAACCACGAAGAGGTGAGGTCATGGAGTCAGACTCTCCCAATGACCTTGTATGGCACCGGTTTTTGGGCTTCGCAACTAAAGGTTGGATTTGAGTGGGACAACTCACTTCCTTAGGGCATAATAAATCGTAATCCAGCCGTATAGAATATATTGCTTAAGGCAAAACACAGAACATTGATTGAGGCCTTACTTATATAGTTGATCCAGTTATACCGTGCAGCTATTTGTACGATCCTTATATTTTGTGATAAGTTCTTATAAAGCTTATCTTGTCAATCATGTTCCATAAAGAAATATTTGGTTATATGGCTCATGGATATCTGGTAAGATTGTTAATAAAAAAAGTTCTGCTCAGGATGCTGCTCTTATGATCTGTTGATATCAGTTATCTGCTTTACCTACTTTTCTTGAAGTTTTATAGTTTCGGCGGGGAGTTATGTTTCTCACTGGGAATGTGTGTCTCACCCCGTTGGTTTACAACCTTTTTAGGTGATCGTACTAGATGTGGTGGTGGTCGTGAGGTTGCGGCCGAGCAGCAAGAAGAGCAGTAGGAGGTAAGAGATAGATATGTTGTTGTTTTGGTTGTTTTGTAGTAGAATCCTAGAGTCATCCCTGTACTCTCAGGTTCTCAGAGGTGTTTAGATGATGTTTTACAATGTATAGCTGATTTAGCTTTGTATATCCTGCTGCTGGCCTGATGTGGCCCGTTATGTATGTATAAACATGTGATGAACTCCTATGCTGACAGGACAGCTGGTCCATATAAGTTGTAGAAATATATCAAGGCTTGTAAATATTTATATAACACGTTTCCCTGTAGGATGAGGATCTAGATGTAATAGTTTTCTCTTATCTACTTTTTGCAATCGGTTTTAATTAACCTGTGTTTTTAGTAATATGTGGTTTATGGTGTTTCCACACGCTTTCGCGTGGCATTTCATTGTCTGTGTGATAACGAGATGTGGAGTTACAAGTTTGGTATCAGAGCTCTAGTTTCGCCGAGTCTACAGGGATCTAGGACTAGGGTTGTGTTTGTTCTTATGAGTTTTCCGGATTTTATTACAATAACCTTCTTCCCTCAACAGAAGATAAATCTTAAAGATGTCTGGAAATCATGAAGAACATGCTATCGAGAGCAGCGATGCTGCATCAGTTGATGGAGAAAGAGTGCATGCACATGAAGATCGGGTGCCTAAGGTCCCCCAACTTGACCCAGCCATTCTTGAAAACCCTACCTATCAACAACTTATGGGGCAGTTAATGGCTACAATGGATCACATGGCAGATAGATTGCCAGTGCCTCCGCCAAGAGCACATGCTCCCCATGGTGAATATTCAGATATTGGGAAGACCTTTGAGCGGCTTCGCCGATTCAGAACTTCGGATTATGCTGGAACGACTGATCCAGCGGATGCAAATCTGTGGCTGACAGGTCTCGAGAAGGCCTTCCGGATCCTCGACATCCCCGAAGTAGACAAAGTCAAGCACGTTGTCTACCTTCTGAAAGGTAGTACTGGTCACTGGTGGGCCATCGAAGAGGAGAAGCGGCCCGATGAGGTGATCTGTTGGGAGGTTTTTCGCCAAGAGTTCGTCAGTCGATACTTCCCGAAGATGTATCTGGATGAGAAGATCAACCGATTTGAGCATCTGTGCCAAGGATCGATGAGAATCACCGAGTATGAAGCTAAGTTTATGGACCTGTTGAGGTTTTGTCCTCACATGGCGACAATAGATGATGAGAGAATCAAGAGGTTTGAGAAAGGTTTGAGTGCCAAGCTATTGACACCTACTGCTGCTCTGGAAAATCAAGAGCGGTTTGCCACATTTGTAGAGTCTGTCTGAAGGATTGAACGGTTAGTCCGAGAGAAGAGAGAGATGATGACTAAGAAAATACCTGCTCAGTTCCAGAAGCAGAGGTCTGATGGCTTCAAGAAGCTGAGGTTTTCTATGCCTTTTGTGAGGCAAGGTTCTAGTGCATAATCTCAGTGGTCTCTAAGTAAGGGAAGAGGGCGTGGATTTTTGCCATCCAGAGCTTACAACACAGCTTCAGTAGCAGTGACAAGGCCATCTAGGCCGTAGTTAGAGGACATGTCATGCTATCACTATGGATAGACTGGGCATTTGAGGTCAAATTGCCCAAGGATAAATGTCGAAGTGATGCAATAGTCGAGGTAGAATCAACAAGGGTCAGATAGACAACAGTCTAGTGGTAATTGAGGGTGAGGACATGGTCAAGCATCGCAGGTATGATCATCTTCTCAAGGAAGCAGAGGATGTGGACAGCAAGCAACAGCTCGATTCTATGCTATGAGTTAGCTAGAGGCGATAGTCAACCCACGAGTGGTGGCAGGCCAGATGGAGTTATTTCATTTTGATTTGTCTTCTTCTTGCTTTATATCTGTTCTGGTTGACCCGGGTGCTACACACTCTTTTATCACACGTAGTATGCTTGATAGTTTCCTTTTACCTGTTAGTTGTAAGAAGGATAACTTGTTGTTAGAAACCCCTCTTGATGGTTCCTTGATGCTTTGAGAGGAGTGTCCATATTGTGTTTTATCCTTTTCAGGACACAGTATACAAGTGGATCTTATACCACTTGATATGCATGGATTCAATGTGATCCTTGGGATGGATACCTTAGAGAAGTATAAGGTTGTGTTGGACTGTGGTTCCAAGCAAGCATTGTTTGATGACGATAGTGAGAAGTGGATCTTCCATGGAGATAGAAAGATCCTTCCGACATGTTTAGTATAAACTATGGTGGTAGAGAAGTTGATGCGGCAAGGATGTAAGGCGTTCTTAGCTCACGTTGTGGATACCAAGGCAAAAGGTCCTAGCCTTGAGGAGGTGCCTGTTGTCCGAGAGTTTGCAAATGTGTTTTCCGATGAGTTCCCCGGTGTTCCCCCACCTCGAGAGACTGACTTTGAGATCAATTTTGTGCCAGGAACACAACCAGTTGCTCAGACATCGTACAGGATGGCTCCAGTCGAGATGGGAGAGCTGAAGAAGTAGTTACATGAGTTGCTGGATAAAGGTTTCATTAGACCGAGCACAACGCCGTGGGGTGCTCCGATTCTATTTGTAAAGAAGAAAGATGGATCGATGCATTTCTGCATAGATTACCGACAGTTGAACAAAGTTACAATCAAGAACAAGTACCCATTACCGAGGATAAACGATCTATTTGATCAGTTGTGTGGCGCTATAGTGTTCTCAAAGATTGATATACAGTCTGGATATCATCAGTTAAGAATTAAGGATGAGGACATACAAAAGTCAGCTTTTAGGACGAGGTATGGTCACTTTGAGTTCGTAGTTATGCTGTTTGGGCTAACCAATGCACCTGCTGCTTTTATGGATATGATGAATGGGTGTTCCATCCGTTTCTAGATCAGTTTTTTGTAGTATTTATAGATGACATCTTGATCTATAGTCGGACAGTTAGGAGCATGAACAACATCTTCGAAAAGCATTGACTCTTCTTCGCCAACATCAGTTATATGCCAAGTTTCGTAAGTGCAAGTTTTGGTTGAAGGAAGTGACTTTCTGGGGTCATGTGATATCTACAAAAGGATTCAGAGTGGACCCAAAGAAGGTGGAGTCAGTTGCAGATTGGGAGCAACCAAAGACGCCAACCGAAGTTCGTAGTTTTCTGGGTTTAACAGGATACTACCGGAGGTTTATAAAGAACTTCAGCGTGATTGCATTACCGTTGTAAAAGTTGACCAGGAAGGATGTACCTTTTGTTTGGGATGATCATTGTCAACAAGCTTTCCAAAGTTTGAAGGAGAAGCTGACTAGTGCTCCAGTATTGGTATTGTCAGAACCTAGGAAAGGCTATGTGGTTTTTTGCGATGCTTTCAAGAAAGGCTTAGGATGTGTGCTGACGCAGGAAGATCATGTGGTTTCTTTTGCTTCATGACAACTTAAGAAGCATGTGGAGATTTATTCAACACATGATTTGGAGCTGGCTGTGGTGGTCCATGTGTTAAAGATTTGGAGACACTATCTTTATGGGGAAGTGTGTCAGATCTTTACAGATCATAAGAACTTGAAGTACATCTTTTCATAGAGTGAGCTGAACATGCAACAACGTCACTGGATGGAGTTGATCAATGATTATGATTGCACCATTGAGTATCATCCTGGTAAGGCAAACATGGTAGCTGACGTGCTTAGTAGGAAGTCTTCTTCTCTCTCTCCGAAGAAGGCACAGTTGAGTTCCTTGGTATGCCATAGGCGGGATATGTTTGTTTCATTGCGGTAGATGAATGTACAATTAGAAGTTTCCTTGTTGGCAGGACTGTTGGCACAGATGCAAGTAAAGCCTACGTTGAGACAACAGATCAAAGACGTACAACATGCACATGCTTTAGTTCAGTTGATAAGATCAGAGTTTGGTAACAAAAAGCGTGATGGGTTCCATGAGTCTGAGGATGGACTAGTTTGCTATCATGGTAGGATGGTGGTCCCCGATGTTGATGATTTGAGGAGGTTAGTGCTCGAGGAAGCACACACATTGATGTATACCATGCATCCAGGTATCACCAAGATGTATCATAATATGAAGGATCTGTATTGGTGGCCTGGCTTGAAGAAGGATGTAGCTGAGTTTGTGGCTAGGTGTGCGGTATGCCAAGAAGTCAAGGCTGAGCATTAGAAGCCGGTAGGTACATTGCAACCCATGCCAATACGACAATGTAAATGGGATCATATTACCATGGATTTCGTAGTTGGTCTGCCGAGGACAGCTAAGAACTATGATTCCATTTGGGTGATAGTAGATAGATTCACAATGTTTGCTCATTTCATACCTATAAAGACAACGTATACAGCAGAGAAGCTTTCTCAAGTGTATGTGGATGAGATAGTGTGTTTGCACGGTGTACCCGCAATGATAGTTTCCGACAGAGGTCCCCAGTTCACGAGTCATTTTTGGGAACAGTTGCACAAAGCATTGGGAATGCAGTTGAGGTTTAGTACCGCTTTCCACCCACAAACATATGTATAGTCTAAAAGGACTATCCAGACTTTGGAGGATCTTCTCCGAGCTTGTGTTTTGTAGTTCCTAGGTAGTTGGAACGTGCATCTCAGTTTGATAGAGTTTGTCTACAACAATAGTTACCAGTGGAGCATCGACATGGCTCCTTATGAGGCTTTATATGGCAAGAAGTGTAGATATCCTTTATGCTGGTATGAGTTAGATGAGTATCTGCTTTTGGGTCCTGAGTTAGTGCAGCAGACAACATAAAAGATCAAAGTGATACAATAGAAATTGAAAGCAACACAGGATAGATAGAAGTTTTATGCAAATAATCATCGACGACATCTAGAGTTCCAGGTGGGAGACAAGGTGTATCTCAAGGTCTCACCATGGAAAGGCATGTTAAGGTTTGACCGGAAAGGCAAGTTGGCACCCAGGTATATGGGACCATATCCAGTCATAGCACGTGTTGGAAAGGTAGCTTATGTCACAGAACTAGAATCCCAGTCTCATGAACCAAACATATACCAAAGGCGACATGCAAAAGCGTAAAGCTTAGCCTACATGAACAAATAACAAGATAAAGGCACCAACACAATATCAACATTCAACAAGTATAAATTATACAAAATGCATTATATTCATGAATTCAGTTACATATTTCTAGAGTCAAGGTACAAGTCATTCATGTGCACTAAATATGGATCTTACAACAAGTACACCTAGCATAACTCACCAAGCCCTTCATCTTTCTAGCCATCTCTAAACCTAAAAACAACATATGAGAAATGGGTCAACACACGAGGTGCTGAGTACGGGGCAGAAAGATGCATATATATAAGCTTTGCATAATTTGAAAAGATTTCAAGATGAAACAAACAAGAATGAATATGTTAACTATTTAGCAAAATGCAAAACCATGTTTTATGTCATTTCACTCCATTATATCAACAATATCAAGCATGTTTAAGGCCTTTTGACCATATTCCCATCGGAAGGGTCTGTAAGGGTTACAAAATTAGCTAACCCTTTTATATAAGAGGGACCTCAAGGCCATAGACAAGAGCTATCCCTTTATCAACAATATTATAATGGAGTTTTGTATATATATGTGTTCAAGTTATAAAACCGACGAGGCAAACATCGAGTAAGACATAGCAATACTACAAGGCAATATTGGGCAAGTAAACAAACAAGCATACAATACATATCATTTCAAACAAGAAAGCTAGTCATATAACTAGATAAGGCCCGTAGCTGATTCAAAGATTCATAACCTAACTTATCTTTCATCATCTAGCCACATGCTGAACCTGTTTAACAACAAGATTGTATACATACATTAGATTCTCATCATCAACCCTAATTCTCTTCATTTTAAGGGTTTTGGCCAAGTTAGGTTACAAGTTTCTTGTTAGTTCATTAGGTGATCTTATACTGATTTAGAGGACATCATGATGGTGTGGGTTGAGTGTCATGCCATTGTGACATTCCATGCACTTTCTATGATCATATCAAGGTTTAAGGCATTTACATGCATTCTAGGGTCGAAAGACTCACAATAGAGCATCCTAGATCATGATTCATCAAGTCAACAGGTTCAGACCTAAAGATGTTTTAGATCAGCAACATTAAGCCATTAGAAACATTAAAAGATTAGGTGTGTGACCATTAGAAGCAAGATTAGCAATCTAGGGCAAGGTCAACATTATAGTCCAAAGTAGGCACAAATGTACAATTGAAATCATTCATGAGAAATAGGGAGAGCAAGACCTTCTTTAGGGCTACAAATACATTAGAGTTATTGGTTTGATGATTATAGATGTAAGAGTACATAAAAGATTTCAACTTTATCATGGATGTGCATGTAACATGGTCAAGAAAGGTTAAATTTTGTATTTTATCCAATTAATAGAATTCCAATAGGAATCAGGGTCTGCAAATGTTCCCATGTTGTAGATTTTTTTGAAAGGGTAAATTTGATATATAATTTTGCTATATTTGGCCTTAAAATGAGGAAGATATCAATTTTAGAAGATTAAGCCCAGAACTATAGAGAAATGGACGAGATGTTACCAAATCATTAATTAAAGTATGTAAGCCGTTCGATGTGGAACACCATGTGCCCGTTAATCCTATGGTCAAAGATCATCGGCTCCACTAGTCGAGGCTTTGACTGTGTTGACCACGTCTCTTCGATCATGGCCATTCGTTGCCTTGGGGTCCATCATGTTCCCATCCGGATCAACGACTCTCGTCCGAGGCCCACCTTGTCAAGCTTACACGGCGGCCATGGCGGTGGCTCACTACTGGTCATCAGAGAAGCCACCACGATCCGAGCCTTGGGGACCTGCTGTGGTGCTGCGAAAACACCAGAGGGCCGCCCGAACCTATCCCCGGCCTCACCTGCGCCTGAGGTTCTGTCTGTAGGTAGCTTGGTGGTGGCGGCACCACCCAAGCATTAGGAGGGGGAAGCAGGTGGATGCAGCCCGATTTAGGGTAAGACGAAGAGGGGAAAAGGGAGAAAAAGAACGGGAGAGACGAACAAGGAGATAAATAGTGCTTAATCTTTGCAAATGGGGGAAAGGATGGGCGTATTGGAGGGTGTATAAAGGGGTAGGTGGCGGCAGCACCACCCTCGTCGGCATCTAATAGGGAGGTAGAATGAGGGATTTGAGTCGTTGGATCAAGATCGGATCAAGGGGGTGCGATCTGACGGTAGTGAGTTGGGCGCATTAGGGTTTGGTCAAGTGAGGGTGGTGTCTGGGCCGCTCCCTCAAAATGGACCCATTAAGGCCGAACTCAGAAAATAAACAAATAAATCTTTAGCAATACGAGCCAAATTCAAAAGGGCATAATTTGGGCTATGACAGTCCGATTGAGGCAATTTTTATGGCGTTGGAAAGATAATTGAACACTCTATATCTTGAAATACATAATAAAGAAAGGTGATCATACTAATAAGGTTCAAAATTATATGTAATATGAATACATAATAAGGATTCATCATAGTTCAAAATGTGACGAAATGTTCACATTTAGCAAAAAGTGAAGCTTAATGTGACTAAAAAGGAGTCCCACTACAATTAAACAATGGATTGGAGATTGAATTTAGTGTGATCCTATTTGGTGAGAGAGAAAGTGTAAGGACCCTGACCTTCATTTTGGGCTTACCCTGTTTGTGTTGCCTAAACCTTGTGCTTGGTTGCTTGCTAATCACCTTTAGTGGTGATTAGGGTTTTCTTGTGCTTTGTTGAGAGTTGGAGGTGCTACTTTCCAAAATAACCTGAATGAGGGTTGAAGAGAAAGTTTGTCACCTAGAAAGATGTCTTGCTCTCTCTTTGCTTCCTCTAGAGTTGAGAGGAAGGTTTGGGCTCGTGCCTTGAGTTATCTTGGGCTTTCTTGAAGCTCTGTTGGGCTTGGTTGAGCCTTGTTGGGCCTTGCCTTGCTTTGAGGAGCCCTGTATCGGGCAAGGATGCTTTGTGTCGGCCATGGGATATCGCCCATGGGGGTGTCGGCCAAGGTGGTGGTGGTGTGTCGGCCTTTGACCTTGTTTGACCTCCTTGCCTTGGTTGTGTCACCCTAGCTTGGACATGTGGCCGAACCTTGGTTGAGTGGTGGCATGGCATGTGCATGAGGTTTGCAAGGTGGTAAAATGTGTAGACAAGTGTCCCTTGGTAAGGTGACACCTTGCCTTGGTTTAACCTTGACCCTCATCTATATATGCCTTGCCTTTCTCTTCCTTGGGAACCCTTTATCTCTTTTGTTGCTCTTCCCTCTTTGTGTGCACGACACACATTCCTTGGAGAGCTTGGTGGATGATCCTTTCCCCTTGGTGGAGATCTCTTCTTCTTCCTCTAGCTTGGTGGCCGAACCCTAGGTGGGTCTTGTTCTTTGGTAAGCATCTTCCCTCTCTCCTTAGCATCTTCTTCTCCATCTTGCCTACTCTTTGGCCATGGTGGTTATGGTTCTTGTTCCTTTTCTTGAGGTAGCTGAAAGTGGTGTGCTTGGAGCTTGGAGCTTGAAGCTTGGTGCTTTGGAGCTTGAGGAGTTTGCTTAAGGTGGGTTACTTAACTTCTAACCCTAGCTATACTACCTTCTCTATGTTGTATGATTCATATATGTGGATGATCAGCCATTGCATGTTATATGTTCTTGCTCTAGTACATGTTGTTGATCTTATGGATATAGTGAGCATGATGTTGCTAATGTTGTTGATGGTTTATATACCTTTGGATCTAGTTGGCTGAACCATAGTTTAGGGTTTTCTTTGGTGGCAACACCCCTTTCTCTCCTTGGTCTAGAGAAGTGAGTTTGAGCTCTAGTGATGTAGGCAATACCCCTCTCTCATTTTAGTTGAGAGGTGAGTCTACATTCTAGTTTCTTGGGAAACACCCTCCTCTCACCATGGATTAGAGAGGTGAGCTCTTGGATATGTGATGACCTATGTTGAGGTTTGTCCTTGTGGTTGCCTGATTTGTGATAGAGGTTGTGCAAAACCCCTCTCTCTTGGTTGTTGAGAGGTGAGCCGATCTTCTTGATCAATTAGGGTTTGGTGCCCTTGTTCTTGAGGTTGAAGATGACCATGTTGGGTTGTGCCTTGCACGATATGACCTTGGAGTAGTGCTACCTGATAGTCTTGTCTTGGGTTGTACCCTTAATCGATACACCTAGTTGATATGGTTGGTTTGATGCCCAATATGGTTCTCTTGGCTTGAGATAGAGCTTGGGCGACACACCTTATATCTTGTGCTCTGAACGATACATCTTGAAGTAAGGTTGCCCGATACCCCTACCTTGTGTTGATCTTTGGCCGAACTAATATGGAGTTGAGATGGTTAGCTTGGTGCCCGTCATGCTTTGACTGATATGGAGCCTTGTAGGGCATCCTTGTGTTGGGCGATATGGTTTAGTTGTGGCGATGCCCGATATGGGTTAAGTAGAAACCCTAGTTGTTGCTTTGATAGAGGCCGATATGGAGTGCTTCCCTGTTGACCGATAGGCTTCCTTGAGGTGCCTTTGTGTTGCATGTGTCATGAACATGTTGGGCGACATAGTGTTGTCTTGGGGCGCCACGATCTCGGCCGTTACAGTGGTGAGAATGGGTGCCCAATTCAACCCTAACCCTAGTTGGCCGGTAGGGTTCTAGCCGATATACCTCTTGAGCTGGCTGCATGATACACCTTGTGCACCTGGTATGCACGACAAGGTTGCATGTTAACGACATGATCTCTAGTTGCATTATACACCTTGGGTGTTGGTTTGATATCTTCTAGGGTTGGCCGATATGTGGTTAAATGCCTAGGCCGGTAAGCTTTTGGTGAAGGTTGTTACGCTGCCCGATACCACATGTGGTGAGGGACGTGTTACCCACCACACTTTTAGTGAAGGTAGCAGGAGCTTTTCGTGAGGGTTCTTGATAACCCGGGAACCTAGCAGATAGTTTTGGATCATGTAACTACATCTTTGATGAGAATGATGATATGGTTTAACTACCTTGAGCCCACATCTATGTTGGTAATGAGACATGATGATAGGTTGTGAACCATGTATGTTTGCAAGGTCATGATGTTGTTACATATGATGTTGATTCACATGATAATGTGACACTTGTATATGATCACAAGTATGGGGCATGATATATGTTTATGATTAATGATAAAACTATGATTTCTATAGCTTATGTGTAATATACTCATGGATGTTGCTTCATACTTGGTAGCATGATAATCCTGTTAATCCATGATGGCTTCAGTTATCTCTATGGATGTGTATACTAATCATACATGTATACTATGTGGATTCATAGCATGGTAAGAGCTATGAGATATATGTGCTTTGACTAGCATAATGTGATGATAATTCTTGTTAATGAGATAACAAGTTGATAGGTATGAGGACCTGATAAAGGCTAAGTGCCTAGTTGAGGTGTTATCCTCTGATGATGAGATAAGGGATGCGTTCCCATCATGCTGTTATATGATGATGATGCCTTGAGAGGAAATGGTTGATATCATGAGGGATTGAGGTCCCAAGATAGTATGATAATGGCAATAATGATGTAATTCTATAAGCTTGTGTTATACTTTGGTTGCCTCAACAATTGGCTTAAAATATCCTAATTAATTATAGATGAACATATCATGTAGTTTGCCCTGGCCATAGATCCATCATTGTCAGTATCATGGTGATGGAAAAACAAGTTTATCCTGCGGGATTACCTGGAGCACATATTGTTGAATATGCGAGGTTTCCCCTAGCCTAAAATAGGAGGATTTGAGTGCAGCTGTGGTTGCAGACTCATGATATATGGGGCATGGTGAACAGACCCATGGCTCAGGATATGTGATGATGAGCATGATGCATTCATGGCTTGGATGTATATATGGGTAGCTTGCGGAGCTGACCCAGAGGCTGAGGCCCTATAAGCATAAGACTGCGGTCTTGCTTGATGATTCGTGTACTGACCATGAGAAGGTGAGGTCATGGAGTCTGGATCTCCTTAGACCTTGTATGGCATCGGGTTGGGCTTCACAACCAATGGTTGGACTTGAGCAGGGAAGGCTCACTTCGTCAGGGCATAATAAAATGTAATCCAACCGAATAGTATATCTTGCTTAGAGCAAAACACGGAACATTGATTGAGGCTTTGCTTATATAATTGATCTAGTTGTACTATGCAGTTGTGTGTACGATCCTTATATCTTGTGATAAGTTCTTATAAAGCTTATCTTGTCAATCATGTTCCATAAAGAAATTCTTGGTTATATGCCTCCCGGATATCTTGGTAAGATTAATAGTAATAATAGCCTTGCTCAGTATGCTGCTCTTGTTATATGCTTTATCAGTTATCTGTTGTTATCTGCTTTAATCTTTTGAGGTTTTATAGTTCGGAAAGGAGTTATGTTTCTCGCTGGGACTTTGTGTCTCACCCCGCTAGTTTTCACCCTTTTTAGGTGATCGCTCTAGACGTGGTGGTGGTCGTGAGGTTGCGGCTGAGCAACAAGAAGAGTAGTAGAAGGCAAGAGATGGACATGCTGTTGTTTTATGGTTTTGTAGTAGAGTCCTAGAGTCATCCATGTACTCAGGTCCTCAGAGGTGTTTGATGACATTTCACAATGTTTAGCTGTTGTAATCTTGTATATCCTGCTACTGGTCGTACGTGGCCGTTATGTATGTATAAATAGGTGTTGAACTCTGGTGCTGACAGTACAGATGATTCCGCTAAGCTGTGGACCTATAACAAGGCTTGTGAATGTTGATATAACATGTTTCTCTACAGGATCTGGATACAAAAGTTCTCTCATATATACTTTCCGCAATCGGTTTTAATTAACCCGTGTTTTTGGTAATATAAGGTTCCACACGTTTTTGCGTGTCATCTCGTTGTCTGTGTGATGGTGGGGTGTCACAATTGGTTTGGTATCAGAGCTCTAGATTCGCTGAGTCTATAGGGATCTAGGACTATGTTTGCGTCTGTTCTTGTGAGTTTTCCAGATTTTCTTTCAATAACCTTCTGCCCTCAGGAGAAGATAATGCTTAAAGATGTCTAGAAACCATGAAGAACATGCTGTTGAGAGTAGCGATGCTGCATCAGTTGATGGAGCTAGAGGGCAGGCACATAAAGATCGGGTGCCTGAGGTCCCCCAACTTGACCCAACCATTCTTGAAAATCCTGCCTACCAATAGCTTATGGGGCAGTTGATGGCTATGATGAATCACATGGTGGAAAGGTTTCCAGTGCCTCAGCCCAGAGCATAGGCTCCCCATGGTGAAACATCGAGTTTTGGGAAGACTTTTAAGCGGCTTCACTGAGTCGGAGCTTCGGATTATGCTGGAACAACTGATCCAGTGGATGCAGATCTGTAGCTGATAGGTCTCGAGAAGGCCTTATGGATCCTCGACATCCCCGAAGCAGACAAAGTCAAGCACGCTGTCTACCTTCTAAAGGGTAGTGCTGGCCACTGGTGGGCCATTGAGGAGGAGAAGTGATCCGATGAGGAGATCGGTTGGGAGGTTTTCCGATGAGAGTTCGTCAACAGATACTTTCCTAAGACGTATCTGGATGAGAAGATCAACCAGTTTGAGCATCTACGCCAAGGATCGATGAGCATCACTGAGTATGAAGCCAAGTTCATGGACTTGTTGAGGTTTTGTCCTCACATGGCGGCGACAGATGATGAATGGATTAGGCAGTTTGAGAAAGGTTTGAGTGCTGAGCTGTCAACACCTGTTGTTGCTTTAGAGAATCAGGAGCGGTTTGCCACGTTCGTGGAGTCCGTCCGCCAGATTGAACGGTCTATCAGGGAGAAAAGGGAGTCCATGACTAGGAAAAGGCCTACTCAGTTCCAGGGATAGAGATTTGGTGGCTTCAAGAAGCCAAGGTTTTCAGCACCTTCCTTAATGCAGAGTTCTCGTACACCATCTTAATGGTCTCTGAGTAAGGAAAGAGGTTATGTTTCTTCACTGTCGAAGGCACATAGTACAACTTTTGTGGTAGTGACAAAGCCATCTAGGCCGTAGACAGAAGGCATGTCATGTTATCACTGTGGACAGACTGGGCACTTAAGGTCAAATTGCCCAAGGAAAGATGTTGAAGTAACACAATAGCTGAGACAGAGTCAACAAGAGTCAGACCGATAGCAACCCAGTGGTAGCAGAGGGTGAGGACACAGTCAAGCATCACAAGAGGGATCATTTGCTCAAGGAAGCAGAGGACGTGGACAATAAGCAACAGCTCGATTCTATGCTATGAGTCAGCCGGAGGCGATAGTCAACCCACGAGTGGTGACACGTCAGATGGAGTTATTTCATTCTGATTTGTCTTCTTCTTGCTTTATATCTATTTTGGTTGACTCGGGTGCTACACACTCTTTTATCGCACATAGTCTACTTGCTAGCTGTCCTTTACCTATTAGTTGTAAGAAAGATATCCTATTGTTAGAAACCCCTCTCGACGGTTCCTCGATGCTTCGAGAGGAGTGCCCATCTTGTGTTCTATCTTTCTCGGGACACAGTATACAAGTGGACCTTATGCCACTTGATATGCATGGATTCGATGTGATCCTTGGGATGGATACCTTAGAGAAGTATAAGGTCATGTTGGACTGTGGTTCCAAGTAGGAAGTGTTTGATGACGGTGGAGAGAAGTGGATCTTCCAAGGAGATAGGAAGATTCTTCCGACATGTCTAGTGTCAGCGTTTAGGACCAGGTATGGTCACTTTGAGTTTGTGGTTATGCCGTTTGGGCTAACCAATGCACCTGTTTCTTTCATGGATCTGATGAAACGAGTGTTCCATCCATTTATAGATTAGTTTGTTGTAGTCTTTATAGATGACATCTTGATCTATAGTCGGGATAGTCAAGAGCATGAACAACATCTTCGACAAGCATTGACTCTTCTTCACCAACATTAATTATATGCCAAGTTCAGTAAATGTGAGTTCTGGTTGAAGGAAGTGACATTCTTGGGTCATGTGATATCTGCAGAAGGAGTCAGAGTGGACCCTAAGAAGGTGGAGTCAGTTGCAGATTGGGAACAACCAAAGATGCCGACCGAAGTTCATAGTTTTCTGGGTTTGGCAGGATACTACCGGAGGTTTATCAAGGATTTCAGTGCGATCGCGTTGCTGATGACAAAGTTGACCAGGAACGATATACCTTTTGTATGGGATGATCGTTGTCAGCAAGCTTTCCAAACTTTGAAGGAGAAGCTGACTAGTGCTCCAGTGCTAGTGCTGCCAGAGCCTGGGAAGGGCTATGTTGTTTTCTGTGATGCTTCCAAGAAAGGCTTAGGTTGCGTGTTGATGTAGGGGGATCATGTGGTTTCTTTTGCTTCGTGACAACTTAAGAAACATGAGGAGAACTACCCGACACATGATTTAGAGTTGGCAGTGGTGGTCCACATGTTAAGGATTTGGAGATACTATCTTTATGGGGAAGTGTGTCAGATCTTTACAGATCATAAGAACTTGAAGTACATCTTTTCGCAGAATGATCTAAACATGCGACAACATCATTGGATGGAGCTAATCAATGATTATGATTGCACCATTGAGTATCATCCTGGTAAGGCAAATGTGGTAGCTGATGCGCTTAGCAGAAAGTCTTCTTCTCTCCCCACGAAGAAGGCACAATTGAGTTCCTTGGTATGCCATAGGCGAGATGTTTGTCTCCTTGCGGCAGATGAATGTGTAGTTGGAAGTTTCCTTGTTGGCAGGACTGTCGGCATAGATGCAAGTCAAGCCTACGCTGAGACAGCAGATCAAAGATGCACATCAGGCGGATGATACAATGTAGTTGATCAGGTCAGAGCTCGGTAATAAAAAGTGTGATGGGTTCCATGAGTCTGAGGACGAACTAGTTTGCTATCATGGTAGGATGGTGGTCCCCGATGGTGATAATCTAAGAAAGCTAGTACTCGAGGAAGCACACACATCTATGCATGCTATGCATCTAGGAGACACCAAGATGTATCATAATCTGAAAGACCTATATTGGTGGTCTGGCTTGAAGAAGGATGTAGCTAAGTTTGTGGCTAAGTGCGTAGTATGTCAGTAAGTTAAAGCTGAGCATCAGAAGCCAGCAGGTACGTTGCAACCTATGTCGATACCGTAGTGTAAATGGGATCATATAACCATGGACTTCGTAGTTGGTCTACCAAAGACAGCTAGGAATCATGATTCCATTTGGGTAATAGTGGACAGGCTGACAAAATCTACTCATTTCATACCGGTAAAGATGACATATACATCAGAGAAGCTTGCACAGGTGTATGTAGATGAGATAGTGCATTTGCACGGTGTACCAGCAATGATAGTCTCCGACAGAGGTCCTCAATTCACAAGTCATTTCTGGGAACAGTTGTACAAAGCATTGGGAACGTAGTTGAGGTTCAGTACTTCCTTCCACCCACAGACGGATGGATAGTCTGAAAAGACTATTCAGACTTTGGAAGATCTTCTCTGAGCTTGTGTTTTGCAGTCCCTAGGAAGTTGGGATGTGCATCTCAATTTGATAGAGTTCTTTTATAACAATAGTTATCAGCGGAGCATTGACATGGCTCCTTATGAGGCCCTATATGAAAGGAAGTGCAGATCCCATGTATGCCGGTATGAGTCTGGTGAGTATCAGCTTTTGGGTCCTGAGTTAGTGCAGCATACAACAGAAAAGATCAAAGTGATACAACAACAATTGAAGGCAGCATAGGACAGAAAAAAGTCTTATGCATACAATCGTTGATGACCTTTAGAGTTCCAAGTGGGAGACAAAGTGTATCTCAAGGTCTCACCTTGGAAAGGTGTGCTAAGGTTTTGTCGGAAAGGCAAACTGGAACCCAGGTATATGGGGCCATACTCGGTAATAGCACGTGTTGGCAAGGTAGCTTACAAGTTAGAGCTGCCACCAGAGTTGTACAGGTTACATCCGGTATTCCCTGTCAGTATGTTGAAGAAAAGTCATCCTGACACAAAGACAGTGATACAACCAGTTGAGGTTGAGATTGATGAAGACATGACCTATGAGGAGGGTCCGGTGGTGATCCTTGACAAAAGAGTAAAGAAGCTAAAGAGGAAGGACCTGGTTCTTGTGAAGGTTCTTTGGCATCATCGTGGTGTTGAGGAAGCCACGTGGGAGCTTGAGGAAGAGATGAGGCAGAAGTATCCCACACTTTTCTCTTCGGATTTCGGGGACGAAATCCCTTTGTAGAGGTTTATGGCTTGTAAGGACCCTGACCTTCGTTTTGGGCTTACCCTGTTTGTTTTGCCTAAACCTTGTGCTTGGTTGCTTTCTAATCACCTTTAGTGGTGATTAGGGTTTGCTTGTGCTTTGTTGAGAGTTGGAGGTGCTACTTGCCAAAATAACCTAAGTGAGGGTTGAAGAGCAAGTTTTTCACCTAGAGAGATGTCTTTCTCTCTCTTTGCTTCCTCTAGAGTTGAGAGGAAGGTTTGGGCTCATGCCTTGAGTTGTCTTGGGCTTTCTTGAAGATCTGTTGGGCTTGGTTGAGCCTTGTTGGGCCTTACCTTGCTTTGAGGAGCCTTGTATCAGGCAAGGATGCTTTGTGTCGTCCATGGGATATCACCCATGGGGTGTCGGCCAAGGTGGTGGTGGTGTGTCGGCCTTTGACCTTGTTTGACCTCCTTGCCTTGGTTGTGTCACCCTAGCTTGGACATGTGGCCGAACCTTGGTTGAGTGGTGGCATGGCATGTGCATGAGGTTTGTAAGGTGGTAAAACATGTGGAAAAGTGTCCCTTGGTAAGGTGACACCTTGCCTTGGTTTAACCTTGACCCTCATCTATATATGCCTTGCCTTTCTCTTCCTTAAGAACCCTTTATCTCTTTTGTTGTTCTTCCCTCTTTGTGTGTACGACACACCTTCCTTGGAGAGCTTGGTGGATGATCCTTTCCCCTTGGTGGAGATCTCTTCTTCTTCCTCTAGCTTGGTGGCCGAACCCTAGGTGGGTCTTGTTCTTTGGTAAGCATCTTTTTTTTTTAAATTTTAAGCCAGAGGATCTTCTATTCATCCCACTCCTCTCTTTGTGGGCTAAAATCAAGAAAAAAGGTTACAACTCCTGCTTACTAAGCAGGTAAACATCCATCAAGAAAACAGACCAAAGGCAGAAGACAACCATACACGGGCCACCCACAAAAGATAAAGAACAACTAGCCATTCTCCCATCTAAAGAAGATATAAGGTGTGTCGTTTCTCTCTAAGATGTTCATCCCTCTTATCCGCATGGGAAGAGATGAAGGATCAGAAATGATGTAGGTATGCTCGAAATGAGCACCCCAAAGCCCAAGCTCTCGAGGAATAGAGTTAATGATCTTCGGGACCAAGGAACCAGAAATGGCTTCTGTATCAAGCAACTCTCGAATCTCTCTGGTGGTATGAGTAATGTGCCAGGGACCATGGTCATCCTGCCAAAGGATCTTCATCACATGAGGGTCGTCAATCTCAATAGTAGAAATCGTCAGGTTCTTATCGTCAACAATCTTGAGAGCAACCATGATTCCATAGATGTAAGCCGATATATAATCATTGACATTCAGCCAGGCTCTGAAAGCAAGGCGAATGTTACATCGCCTATCTCTAATGACGCCTGCAACCCATCTTCTAGAAATGTTGTCTTCAGTGATGTACTTGCCGGTGGTGATATTCATCTTAAGATTGTTGATGTCAGGCTTGTTCCATTTAACACAGTGTATCCTTCTCATCTTCATAATAGGCTGAATGATATGAGCATCGTTTAGCCTAGAAAAAAGATCGATGTCCTCAGTGCAAATAAAGAAGTGACGACGACTGTTGAACCGGATGATGTGCAGAATATCGGCCCAAGATCACTTAGGATTGAACACCTTGCTATCATATCTAGCAGAACATCTTGCTTTCCATATAGACCAGCATATGAGGGTAATCAACTCAATGGTTAACCATCCACGCAAGGAGCGTTTCAGCTGTTGGCCACCCAAGCTGAGAAGGCCATCAATGGAGGTGGGCGGGAACTGATCATCAACCAAAAGATTAGCAGCTTTGGTCCAGAGCTCAGTAGCCATGTCACTAAGGATGAATAAGTGAGTGTCATCCTCGCACGTATGATTGATGCAGCAGACACAACGAGACGCCAAAGGAATATGACATTGTCTAATATGGTCGTCAGTGGGTAAAATTCTTTTACCGAGCTTCCAAGTCGTCGCACTGGCCCTTGGGTTAGAAGCACTCCATATCCAGTTCCAGTTGTTGTTGTCATCACGAAGATGATGATGGGTTGATAGCAGCTTTGCAGATTTAAGACTGAAGCGCCCATAAGGATTAGGCGTCCAAACCAGCTGATCCGGCTGCTGGTTGATGATGGAGTGCGAATTGCGGATGAGTTGGAAGCCATCATTATCAACAATTTGCTCCAAGGAGGTCCAATCCCAGCCGTTGTTGGGAGTCCAGAAATCTTTGATGAGAAAATCTCTATCAATGTCTCCTCGATGAATGGCATAAAGATAGAGAGGTTGATCGCACCACCGACTGTCCCAGAAAGAGATGTCCCCACAACCAACGATCCATCTAGTAAGGGGGAGGACCTTAGGAAAGAGACTCCAGATCTTCTTCCATCTCGGTGACGGGTTAGTACCCAACTTGAGATAAGGCGGGTAACAGCCCTGTATGTGTTTGTATGGCGAGGAGTACTTATTGCGGCAGAAGAGAGCCCATAGCGAGTCACCGTTTGTAATCTCCCAACAATCTTTAATGATATAAGCATTCTCGATGTGCTTGATAGAGGTGAAACCCAGGCCACCTTGCCGGGTTGACTGAGTAAGAAGATCCCAAGAAATCCACACTCTGCATCTTTCATTGCTTCTGTTCGCCCAAAGAAACCTGGAACACATCGCTTCGATTCTTTTGGTGACACCAGCAGGGATACCAATCGAGGCAGCAGTATAAATGGTGGTTGAAGTCAAAGCATGGGTGATAAGAAGCTTTCTACCCGCAAAGGATAGAAGTTTTGCTTTCCACGACGCCGTTTTTTTCATGAACTTTTCAAGGAGATATTTGTAGTCAGCAAGCCTGTGCGGTCCAGCAGTGAGGGGAACACCCAAGTATGAAATGGCGTGTTCAACTGGGGAGATATTCAGAAGATTGGAAATCGATTGAATCGAGTTCTGCGAAGCTTTGCCTAGGAGGAAAGAAGACTTAGGCTTGTTAATAATCTGTCCCGTCGACGTGGTGTACAACTCAAGGGCAGCATCAAGATTGGACAACGATTGCATATCAGCGTTGAGGAACATAATCAAATCATCGGCGTACGCAAGAACAGGAGGGGCACAACCACCACCTCTAGTGATGAATCTAGAAATGGACCCGTCATCTGTGAGACGTCTGATATGTCTGAGAATAGGTTCTTCATACATGATGAAAAGAAGCGGTGAGAGAGGATTTCCTTGTTTCAGCCCTCTCCCAAGAGGAAAAAAACCAGCAGTGTGATCACCCACGGAAATCGAGACCCAGGAATTCTGGAAGAAACGAAGACACAGATGAATGGCAGCTTGATCCATGCCAAAGGCCTGCAGAATAGATCGCAGTATAGACCATTCCACTCTGTCGTAGGCTCTGTACATGTCGTACTTTATGATGATATTCAGATGAAGCGTTCCTTTATTAAGATCGTGACTAATCTCTTTAGCAAGCTTAATATGATGAGTGATGTCCCTGCCTCTGATGTAAGCACCTTGTTCCTCCGAGATAAGATTGGGAAGCATAATAGACATTCTGTTGCTAAGAATCCTCGCCAAAATTCTGATAGAAACATTTTCAATAGCAATCGGCCTGAAATCAGAATGAATAAACTTTGGATCGTTTACTTTCGGGATAAGAACCACCTTGCAAGCGGCAAGGCTTCTGTGGCACACTTCACCCTTGAAGAAATGGGCAACAAGATGCATAAAATCGTCACGAATAATGTCCCATGCAGCGAGGTAGAAGGATACAGTAAGGCCATCCGGACCCAGAGCCGTGTGAGAATTCATCTCTTTGATAGTGCAGTAAACTTCTTTAGGAGATGGGGAGGCAATCAAAGTGGCGTTATCATCCATGGAGACAACCGAGTTAACGTATCTCAGAAGGTTATCGTCAAGGGAGTCATTTGTGCCTGAAGAAAAGAAGCTATGATAATGGTTGGCAGCGGCTGTTGCAATGAGATCCGGGTCAATGATATCAGTACCGTCCTCAAGAATGAGCTTCTGAACTAGACGTTTTTTCCTTTTGGACTTAACAATAGAATGAAAGAAGGCTGTGTTTCTGTCACCACCCTCAAGCCAGTCAACTTTTGCTCTCTCTTTCCAGTGTTGTTCTTCAGTATTTAAGAGATCTTCCATCTCATCTTCAGCTGTCTTCAAGGTGTGTGCATTCAAGGGAGTCGGGTTGTCATCAAAGGCGTTCTGAGCAATGTGAACAACGTCTTCAATATCAAGAATCTTCTGCTTTAAATTTCCAAACGTGTGCTTGTTCCAGGATTTGAAATGCTGCTTAAGGTGCTTGGACTTGGCGTAGAAAATAAAGGATGGGTCACCACTCAAGTCAGTGGTCCATGCAGCTTCAATAAGCTGGAGACAATCCGGGTGGCTCAACCACGCATTATTAAAAGAGAACGAGGTTTTATGGACTCTGGAAGAAGCACAGTTCGTAGCTTTGACGAGAATGGGGCAATGATCGGAAACTATGAATCTAGTAAGGTGATGCGAAGCACAAGAGGGAAAGTGAAGCTTCCAAGGAGTGTTGAACAGAACTCGATCTAATCTCTCCCAAGTGGTGGGCGTGCCATTCTGCTTGTTAACCCAAGTGAAGCGACTTCCAATGAAATCAGCTTCATGAGAATCTGAATCAAGGATGAAATTGTTAAAATCAAGCATCGCCTGGAAGTCCGGGGAGTCGCCACCTCTCTTCTCATGATGGTTCCTAATAGCATTGAAGTCACCAGCTATGAACCAAGGCTTGTCACCCACAGTGTCCATCAAGTTGAGAAGATCGTTCCATAACTCTCTTCTAAGATTTCTATGATAGCTAGCATAAACCACTGTAATGTACATGGGATGGCCCTGAGCAGGCTCGATCTTAACCGTGAGGTGCTGTTTGTGTACCTGAACCACAGAAGGTTGAAAAGCATCATCAACATATAGCCATATCTTGCCAAGCTGCTGCTCATTATCTACAACCCAGTCCAACTTAGTAATATCTGCAAGCTCAATAGCTCTGTCAGCGTGAACAAAAGGTTCGAAAAGGGCTACTACATGCGGTTTGTGCTTGCCACAGAGTCGCACCAAGACTCTACGGGTTGGATTATTTGCAGCTCCTCCAATGTTCCAGCAAAGAAGCTTCAGGTCAAGCATGAACACCAAACAACCTACTCGCCTGCTAGCAACACGATGCAGATCAGAAACTATGAGTTCTTCTCGCAGTCCTGCTGCTGACTTCAATCTCGTGGACGGACCTGGTGTCATCGTCGATCGTGTTGTGCCATTCATCGTAGTACAAGATATCATCGTGCCTTTCCTCCCAGTTTAGGACTTCATCGAATCGCATAACATTACTATCAGTTCTCGTGCTTCTCTTGCGGCCAGGAATGATCGGTCTCGGCTCAATGAAGTCGCTGAGTTGAGCTTTGAGTAATCTAGTTTTAGCTCCAGCGGCGTCAGTAACAATTCTCATGTCTACTAGAGGTTCCGCAAAGGGGCCATCTTCTTTGGGTTGAGACGCACCCTGTATCATGGGGTCTGAATAGCTGGAATGGACCTCGATCTGCTCTATGCTGCTGGGTTCAGGATGGTTCTGCGCTGCCACAACAGAAGGCGATGTAAGGTGAACCTCCTCAGGAGGTATGACTTCCTTTGAGGAATCAGGTAAAGTCAAGGTGTCTCCGTTCGGGGGGACCCTGAGGGCGGAAGGTGGGACGCCAAGTTCTTTCCCAATCGCAGTGAGATTGAAATCATTGCTTCCTATCCTCCCTTTTGCGATGATGTCTAATCTGAGTTCTGATCGGTAAATGTCTTCCGTTAGAGAGATGAATCGTGGGATGTCTTCATTGAATGTTTCCACCAGCACAAGAATTCCTGACGCGTCGTCACTTGCCTTCTGCCAATTAGAAATCCAAATTAGCTCGCCAAAAGAATTGACAATCTCTTTGATCGATTCTCTATTTCTACAGAATAGCGGGATGTTCTCAATACGAAACCAGACTGCTTCTTTCATATGTTGCATCCCTCCTTCATGCAGGGACATCAAGGATAGGGAGACGTCCTTCATCATGATCATTTTGAGTTGTGCGTGACGCCATGCTTCATAGGACGATTCAAAATAGACCACCGCTCTGCGGGCTTCGAATCTGAATATCTCAATAGCCTGAGGCCACCGTTCCCATAGGAAGGTTGTGACTTCATCCCACTGAACTTTATCAGTCCATGCTACGCCGACCGCAAGGTCCAGGGCTCTCATGTAGTCTCTTCTGATCGGTGAATCAGGGTTCAACGTAACTGACGTTCTTTTAGGGTTGTGAGCCGGGTTGCTTCTGACTGGAATGATACTCGGCAGCGGAGGAAAGGATGAATGAGACGCTAGGTCTAGCCTGGGCGTAGCCTGCGTTTTTTGACGGCAGGAGTGAGCAACGTGTCCGGCAGATCTGCATATGTAGCATACCCTCGGGTATTGGCATTGCCGCTACTAGTGCCCCTTGCGCAGACATCTGTAGCAAGTGTCAGAGGCGATCCGATGTGTGATCGGTCTATTGCTACCATCGTGTCGATCATTAAGCATTCTGTATCCGCTATGGCGATCTTCCTCCGAAGCCATGTGGGGGTTGCTGGTTCTCACTGGTTCCCACAGGTGCGCTAGAGCAGGTAGCACTTGATCAGAAGGGATGATCGATCTCGCATAGCTTTGTCTCCTGTTGGCGACCGCCTCCCGCACACCGGAAGATCGAGGCTCGTCGGGCATCAGACTAACCGCGAGAGACGCCGGTCATCAGCACTAGAAGGAGTCTCTGAAGGTTGGTGGCCCCCAGCGGACGGGGTGTCCCACTGGGGTGAGGCAGCGGCGGAGCCGCGGGATCAACCGGCCCTCACGATCGCCCAGGATCGCCGGAGCTAACTAGGGCTTTTTTCCAATTCTAATTTGGTAAGCATCTTCCCTCTCTCCTTAGCATCTTCTTCTCCATCTTGCCTACTCTTCAGCCATGGTGGTTATGGTTCTTGTTCCTTTTCTTGAGGTGGCCGAAAGTGATGTGCTTGGAGCTTGGAGCTTTGGAGCTTGAGGAGTTTGCTTAAGGCAGGTTACATAACTTCTAACCCTAGCTATACTACCTTCTCTATGTTGTATGATTCATATATGTGGATGATTGGTCATTGCATGTTATGTGTTCTTGCTCTAGTACATGTTGTTGATCTTATGGATATAGTGAGCATGATGTTGCTGATGTTGTTGATGGTTTATATACCTTTGGATCTAGTTGGCCAAACCATAGTTTAGGGTTTTATTTGGTGGCAACACCCCTTTCTCTCCTTGGTCTAGAGAATTGAGTTTGAGCTCTAGTGATGTAGGCAATACCCCTCTCTCATTTTAGTTGAGAGGTGAGTCTACATTCTAGTTGCTTGGGCAACACCCTCCTCTCACCATGGATTAGAGAGGTGAGCTCTTGGATATGTGATGACCTATGTTGAGGTTGGTCCTTGTGGTTTCCCGATTTGTAACAGAGGTTGTGCAAAACCCCTCTCTCTTAGTTGTTGAGAGGTGAGCCGATCTTCTTGATCAATTAGGGTTTGGTGCCTTTGTGCTTGAGGTTGAAGATGACCATGTTGGGTTGTGCCTTGCACGATATGACCTTGGAGTAGTGCTGCCCGATAGTCTTGTCTTGGGTTGTACCCTTGACCGATACACCTAGTTGAGATGGTTGGTTTGATGCCCAATATGGTTCTCTTGGCTTGAGATAGAGCTTAGGTGACACACCTTATATCTTGTGCTCTGAACAATACATCTTGAAGTAAGGTTTCCCAATACCCCTACCTTGTGTTGATCTTTGGCCGATCTAATATGGAGTTGAGATGGTTGGCTTGGTGCCCGTTATGCTTTGACTGATATGGATCCTTGTAGGCCATTCTTGTGTTGGGCGATATGGTTTAGTTGTGGTTTTGCCCGATATGGGTTAAGTGGAAACCCTAGTTATTGCTTTGATAGAGGCTGATATGGAGTGCTACCCTGTTGACTGATAGGCTTCCTTGAGGTGCCTTTGTGTCGCCTGTGTCATGAACATGTTGGGAGACACAGTGTTGGCTTGGGGCGCCATGATCTCGGCCGATACAGTGGTGAGAATGGGTGCCCAATTCAACCCTAACCCTAGCTAGCCGGTAGGGTTCTAGCTGATACACCTCTTGAGCTGGCTGCACGATACACCTTGTGCACCTGGTATGCATGACAAAGTTGCATGTTAACACCATGATCTCCAGTTGCATGATACACCTTGGGCGTTGGTTTGATATCTTCTAGGGTTGGCCGATATGTGGCTAAATGCCTAGGCCGATAAGCTTTTGGTGAAGGGTGTTACCCTGCCCGATACCACCTATGGTGTGGGACGCATTACCCACCACACTTTTAGTGAAGGTAGCAAGAGCTTTTCGTGAGGGTTCTTGATAACCTGAGAACCTAGCAGATAGTTCTTGATAATGTAACTACATCTTTGATGAGAATGATGATATGGTTTAACTACCTTGAGCCCACATCTATGTTGGTAATGAGGCGTGATGATAGGTTGTGAACCAGGTATGTTTGGAAGGTCATGATGTTGTTACGTATGATGTTGCTTCACATGATAATGTGACACTTGTATATGATCACAAGTATGGGGCATGATATATGTTTATGATTAATGATAAAACTATGATTTCTACAGCTTATGTGTAATATACTCATGGATGTTACTTCATACTTGGTAGCATGATAATCCTGTTAATCCATGATGGCTTCAGTTATCTCTATGGATGTGTATACTAACCATGCATGTATACTATGTGGATTCATAGCCTGGTAAGAGCTATGAGATATATGTGCTTTGACTAGCACAATGTGATGATAATCCTTGTTAATGAGATAATAGGTTGATAGGTATGAGGACCTGATAAAGGCTAAGTGCCTAGTTGAGGTGTTATCCTATGATGATGAGATAAGGGATGTGTTCCCAGCATGCTGTTGCATGATGATGATGCCTTAAGAGGCAGTGGTTGATATCATGAGGGATTGAGGTCCCAGGACAGTATGATGATGGCAATAATGATGTAATTCTATAAGACTGTGTTATACTTTGGTTGCCTCAACAATTGGCTTAAAATATCCTAATTAATTATAGATGAACATATCATGTAGTTTTCCCTGGCCATAGATCCATCATTTTCAGTATCATGGTAATGGCGAAACAAGTTTATCCTGTGGGATTACCTAGAGCACATATTGTTGGATATGCAAGGTTTCCCCTAGCCTAAAATAGGAGGATTTGAGTGCAGCTGTGGTTGTAGACTCAGGATATATGGAGCATGGTGAACAAACCCATGGCTCAGGATATGTGATGATGAGCATGATGCGTTCATGGCTCGAATGTATATATGGGTAGCTTGCGGAGCTGACCCAGAGGCTGAGGCCCTATAAGCATAAGACTACAGTCTTGCTTGATGATTCATGTACTGAACACGAGAATGTGAGGTCATGGAGTCCAGATCTCCTTAGACCTTGTATGGCACCGGATTGGGCTTCACAGCCAATGGTTGGATTTGAGCAGGGAAGGCCCACTTTCTCAGGGCATAATAAAACGTAATCCAGCCGAATAGTATATCTTGCTTAGAGCAAAACACAGAACATTGATTGAGGCCTTGCTTATATAGTTGATCGAGTTGTACTATGCAGTTGTGTGTACGATCCTTATATCTTGTGTAAGTTCTTATAAAGCTTATCTTGTCAATCATGTTCCATAAAGAAATGCTTGGTTATATGCCTCCAGGATATCTTGGTAAGATTAATAGTAATAATAGCCTTGCTCAGTATGCTGCTCTTGTTATATGCTTTATCAATTACTGTTGTTATCTACTTTAACCTTTTGAGGTTTTATAGTTCGGAGGGGAGTTATGTTTCTCGCTGGGACTGTGTGTCTCACCCCGCTGGTTTTCACCCTTTTTAGGTGATCGCTCTAGACGTGGTGGTGGTCGTGAGGTTGCAGCCGAGCAGCAAGAAGAGAAGTAGAAGGCAAGAGATGGACATGCTGCTGTTTTGTGGTTTTGTAGTAGAGTCCTAGAGTCATCCCTGTACTCTCAGGTCCTCAGAGGTGTTTGACGACGTTTCATGATGTTTAGCTGTTGTAATCTTGTATATCCTGCTACTGGCCGTACGTGGCCATTAAGTATGTATAAGTAGGTGTTGAACTCTGGTGCTGATAGTACAGCTGGTTCCGTTGAGCTGTGGACCTATAAGAAGGCTTGTGAATGTTGATATAACATGTTTCTCTGTAGGATCTGGATGCAAAAGTTCTCTCACGTATACTTTCCGCAATCAGTTTTAATTAACCCATGTTTTCAGTAATATAAGGTTCCGCACATTTTCACATGTCATCTCATTGTCTGTGTGATGGCGGGGTGTCACAGAAAGGGTACAAGATAGGAGAGAGGAAAATCAGGTTGTCACATCCTTCCCTCCTTAAAAGGAATTTCGTCCTTGAAATTGGCCCAAGATCATAGTTAAGAGTTATGCCAACATCCATTAGATTTAGGTATTCTTCCATGGTTGGCAAGTAAATCCCCCACAATGGGGTGCACACTTAGGTTATCGTCATTAAGGGCGTACTCACATCGATGATATCCATTTACTTATTATTCCATCATATTATGACATCATCATGGCATTAAGATTTTCTCAATCCTTTGTATCCCTCCACCAAGGTTTAGTTTATATCTCCATATGAGACCAAGCTGTATTATCAAAATATATGTTTATTAGTTTCTCAAACGAACAGGTCCTCAATCATGATTTCCAAATTTGGTCATCATTGAACGTGTATATTTCATCATTATACTAGATTTCATGCATGTTTTTGTTTTCCCCAAAATTTTACCAAATCTAATCAATTATATTCTTTTTTTTCATTTTGAATCTAAAATTAGACAATTTATACATCATGTTTATTTGAGTTATGTCCCCAAGAGCATTAACATATTGAGTTAATCATTTTTTTTCATTTAAGTATGAGATTGGGCATGTTAACCCTGATTATTCGAGCTAAGATTTAATGACATCATCATATTAATTTCATCATTTCAAGGCTACATCTTTTATGTATAGTATGGTTTCATACTAGTTCTAGCTTATGAGAGTGGCTATCACTCATTTATCAAAATTTTAACTTAAGTGAGATTCTTTCATGTATCGAGCATCATTTGAGGAACAACATTATCATCAACGTCAAGGTTTTGAAACTTGTATCTAGAAAGAGATCCACAAGCTCAAGCCACTCAAGCTAATACATATATATGTCAAAGCAAAACATGCTAACCCCCGACATCTACCCATATCAAGCATTTACCCAACATTTCAAATGAAGTCAACCACTAGTTTCCTTTACATCAAGCCACTAACCTGAGTACGAGGCTCATCACGGATATCCCACATCATGTATATCATCTTAGGGTCTAGGGACATCTCCCTCACCTATATAGCAAGCATCAAAATTTTCATTTGCCTCTTTCTCTAGGGTTAGATATTTTCATAGGACATATAGGGTTCAACATTTTCAAGGAAACCACACACTAGGTCACTCAACTCATATATTTAGTGGTAGTCTAGCCAGGGAATCATCATTATGTATTTCATCATGCATATTTTTCAACTTTTCACATATTTTTGGAGGTTAGGTACTCTGATCTTCTCCTGTGGCGGGTCGACTCATATCAAAAGGTCACCCTGTTCATATGTACCATGCTAGAGGTCCTCCTTTGTAAGAGATTGAGTCCCATGTTGGTCTCAAACTATATGTCACATATCGTATCTCGACACACACAAGACTAGGTACAAGCAAACATGCCAACCCACTAGCTATGTCTAGCACATCAACCAAGTCATATGTATCAACAAGGTGTTAGGTCTAGTTAGGGTTGCATGGTCAAACTCATTTCATATCATCAAACTACTTGTCTCTCTCAAGGCCAAACTTGGGTCTTATCAACATCAACATCAACATCATCCTCAATATCAACATCAACATCAACATCGAGATCGACATTAACATCATTATCATTATCTTAGGTTATCTATGATACTTACTATCCTAGCCTTTATCATGGCTCTAGACAACTCTAGATACTACAACTATCATCTAAACTCTCATCTAGACTTGATGTTACATCTCTTTATTTTAGGTTACATAGACATTCACTGCCTTTCTGGGTGTGGTAACATTTTTCATAGCTACACATACTAGTACTTGAAATAGATTTTCTCCAACATTGAAACATTCGATGGAAACCACCATACCCCATTCGAATAAAACCAAAACCAAAACGAGTCACCACACTCATTAGGTAGTCTAGTATCATGACACCTAGAGAACTAGCAAGAACATGGTGCACACTTGTGTAGACATCCTAAGCACATGTCACGAATCATGTCTAGGGAGGTAATTTACACAAGTCTACACCTAGTTCTAGAACATCTAGCTTCTAACCTAGAGGCTAAGTCAACCTAATCCACAGGGATATTTCATTAAGTTTCTAGGGTTGAGATGTAAGGTGAGTTTAGTTTGTGTTTCATGTGAGCAATGTTTGGTGTAGTTATTATTCATGCTCTGATACCATCTGCCACAGAACCGGAATCCCAGTCTCATGAACCAAAAATATACCAAAGGAGACATGCGGAAGCATAAAGCTTAGCACACATGAACAAATAACAAGATAAAGGCACCAACACAGTCTCAACATTCAACAAGTATAAATTATACAAAATGCATTATATTCATGAATTCAGTTACATATTTCCAGAGTCAAGGTACAAGTCATTCATGTGCACTAAATATGGATCTTACAACAAGTACACCTAGCATAGCTCACCAAGCCCTTCATCTTTCTAGCCATCTCTGAACCTAAAAACAATATACGAGAAATGGATCAACAGACAAGGTGCTGAGTACGGGGCAGAAATATATATATATATATATATATATATATATATATATATATATATATATATATATATATATATATATATATATATATATATATATATATATATATAAGCTTTGTATAATTTGAAAAGATTTCAAGATGAAACAAACAAGAATGAATATGTTAAATGTTTAACAAAATGCAAAACCATGTTTTATGTCATTTCACTCCATTATATCAACAATATCAAGCATGTTTAATGCCTTTGACCATCTTCCCGTCGGAAGGGTATGTAAGGGTTACAAAATTAGCTAACCCTTTTATACAAGAGGGACCTCAAGGCCATAGCCAAGAGCTATCCCTTTACCAACAATATTATAATGGAGTTTTGTATATATATATGTGTCAAAGTTATAAAACCGATGAGGCAAACATCGAGTAAGACATAGCAATATTGCATGGCAATATTGGGCAAGTAAACAAACAAGCATACAATACATATCATTTCAAACAAGAAAGCTAGTCATATAACTAGATAAGGCCCGTAGCTGATGCAAAGATTCATAACCTAACTTATCTTTCATCATCTAGCCACATGCCGAACCTGTTTAACAACAAGATTGTATACATGCATTAGATTCTCATCATTAACCCTAATTCTCTTCATTTTAAGGGTTTTGGCCAAGTTAGGTTACAAGTTTCTTGTTAGTTCATTAGGTGATCTTATACTGATTTAGAGGGCATCATGATGGTGTGGGTCGAGTTTCATGCCATTGTGATGTTCCATGCACTTTCTATGATCATATCAAGGTTTAAGGCATTTACATGCATTCTAGGGTCGAAAGACTCACAATAGAGCATCCTAGATCATGATTCATCAAGTCAAGAGGTTCAGACCTAAAGATGTTTTGGATCAGCAACATTAAGCCATTATAAACATTAAAAGATTAGGTGGGTGACCATTAGAAGCAATCTAGGGCAAGTTCAACATTATAGTCCAAAGTAGGCACAAATGTACAATTGAGATCATTCATGAGAAATAGGGAGAGAAGGACCTTCTTTAGGGCTACAAAGACATTAGAGTTATTGGTTTGATGATTACAGATGAAAGAGTACATAAAAGATTTCAACTTTATCATGGATGTGCATGTAACATGGTCAAGGAAGGTTAAATTTTGTATTTTAGCCAATTAGTAGAATTCCAATAGGAATCAGGGTCTGCAAATATTCCCATGTTGTAGATATTTTCGAAAGATCAATTTGATATATAATTTTGCTATATTTGGTCTTAAAATGAGGAAGATATAAATTTTAGAAGATTAAACCCAGAACTATAGAGAAATGGACGAGATGTTACCAAATCATTAATTAAAGTATGTAAGCTGTTCGATGTGGAACACCATGCGCCCACTAATCCTGCGGTCAGAGATCATCGGCTCCACCAGTCGAGGCTTTGACTGTGTTGACCACATCTCTTCGATCCTGGCCATTCGTTGCCTTAGGGTCCATCATGTTCCCATCCGGATCAACGACTCTCGTCCGAGGCCCACCTCGTCAAGATTACGCAACGACCATGGCGGTGGCTCGCTGCTGCTCATCGGAGCAGCCACCACTCACCCCGATCTGGGCCTTGGGGACCTGCTGTGGTGCCGGGCAAACACGAGAGGGCCGGCCGGATGTATCCCCTGCCTCACTTGCGCCTGAGGTTCTATCTCCAGGTAGCTTGGTGGTTGCGGCGCCACCCAAGCATTAGGAGGGGGAAGTAGGTGGATGCGGCCCGATTTAGGGTAAGACGAAGAAGGGAAAAGGGATAAAAAGAACGAGAGAGACAAATAAGGAGATATACAGTGCTTAATCTTTGGGAATGGGGGCAAGGATGGGCGTATTAGAGGGTGTATAAAGGGGCAGGTGGTGGCTGCACCACCCCCGTCAGCATCTAACAGGGAGGAAGAATGAGGGCTTTTAGCCGTTGGATCAAGATCGAATCAAGGGGGAATGATATGACGGTAGTGAGTTGGGCGCATTAGGGTTTGGTCAAGTGAGGGTGGCGGCTGGGCCGCTCCCTCAAAATGGGCCCATTAAGGCCGAACTCAGAAAATAAACAAATAAATCTTAAGCAATACGAGCCAATTTCAAAAGGGCATAATTTGGGCTATGACAGTCCGATTGAGGAAATTTTTATGGTGTTGGAAAGATAATTGAAAACTCTATCTCTTGAAATACATAATAGAGAAAGGTGATCATGCTAATAAGGTTCAAAATTATATGTAATATGAATACATAATAAGGATTCATCATAGTTTAAAATGTGACAAAATGTTCACATTTAGCAAAAAGTGAAGCTTAATGTGACTGAAAAGGAGTCCCACTACAATTAAACTATGGATTGGAGATTGAATTTAGTGTGATCCTATTTGGTGAAAGAGAAAGGGTACAAGACAGGAGAGAGGAAAATCAAGTTGTCACAACTTACAAATTAGAACTATCGCCAGAGTTGCACATGTTACATCCAATGTTCCATGTCAGTATGCTGAAGAAAAGTCATCCAGAGATAGGGAGAGTGATACAGCCAGTTAAGGTTGAGCTTGATGAAGATGTGACCTACGAGGAAGGTCCAATGATGATTCTTGATAGAAGAATGAAGAAGTTGATAAGGAAGGACCTGGTGCTTGTGAAGGTTCTTTGGCATCATCGTGGCATTGAGGAAGCCACGTGGGAGCTCGAGGAAGAGATGAGGAGGAAGTATCCCTCGCTTCTCTTTTTAGATTTCGGGGGCGAAATCCCTTTGTAGAGGTTTATGGCTTATAAGGACCCTGACCTTCATTTTGGGTTTACCCTGTTTGCTTTGCCTAAACCTTGTGTTTAGATGCCTGCTAATAACATGAGGTTGTGATTAGGGTTCGTTTGTGCCTTGTTGAAGTTGGAGGTGCAACTTGCAAATTATCTAAGTTTTAGGGTTGATGTGCAAGTTTGTCACCTTGAGAGAAGTTTTCTCTCTCCTTGCATCCTCTAGGGTTGAGAGGATGAGTTGGGCTTGTTGCTTGAGTAGTTTTGGGCCTTGATGAGGTTTGATGGGCCTTGCTTTGCTTTACTTTGCCTTGATAAGGGTTTGTATCATGCATAGGCACTACTACAGAAATGGCTTTTAGCGTTGGTTGTTTAACCCGCTTTGGCATCAGTTTCCGAGCGACGCCTATGTGGGCGCCGCTAAAGGTCTAACACTTCGGCGTCGGTTTTTTAACCGACGCCTATTTAACGTACAGGCATCAGTTGTTTATAGAAAACTGATGCCAAAAGGGTTCGCGCCACAGAAAACGGCGTCATCTAGGACACATTCTGCGTCGGTCTTTAATTGGTAACCGACGCAGAAAGTGTCCTAGATGACGCCGTTTTCTTTGGCGTGAACCCGTTTGGCATCAGTGATCAACTAAACAACCGATGCCATACTTCAAGACGACACGGCCGTGCTTCCCTGCACGGCCGTGTTTAGTACTATAGGCATCGGTTTTATATGAATAAGCGACGCCTTTTCCACCACGGCCGTGCTTTCCTGCACGGTCGGGTTGTTTGTAATATTAGGCGTCGGTTTTTATCCAATAACCGACGCTGTAGGTCTTTGCTGACGGTTTTCTGTAAATAACCGACGCCTATATCTTTTTTTTTCATATCAGTTTGCAGGCCTGCTGTGGCTGGTCAGCAGGATGAGAACCTGCAGTTCAGTTTTCTGAACTGCAGGTTTACGACATCCATTGATATCAGCCTACAAACAGGCCACAAACATGCAAAATTAACAAAAAAATTTTCACACAAGTAGATACATTCAGACATCAATTCAATTCTCACATTCACACATATAGAAACATTCAAATACATGTATTAACATTCAGAAATATTCATTTACAAAGTATCATTCATTATCGCTATCAACATCCCAATTATATCTTACAATTGCCACTGCTTGTATGGCTTTTGCCCATTCTTCTCTTATTTCATTTAATGCTTCTATCGTATATGGAGCATGTATATTTTTTAAGCGTTTACCTATAGTGTGGTCAGTTTTAAACACCTGCAAAGAGAATGATGTATATATATAAGTAATAATATAAAAATAAGATTGATATATTTCATACTAACTAATGAGACTATATATAATACCTCATGTATGGTATCGATGTCCAATGCGGCATGTCGGATAATCATATGCATAAATCACATCACATAGTATGCGCATGCCCAACCGTTGTCTTGTGTAGCGCACTATAAATTGAAACATACAAAATAATACAACTAAGCACAATTCACATCAATAATATATACATTGGAGTCGGGAACTTACTTGTACGTTCTGCCAATTTATTGGCTGGTTCTTTTTCCTTGGGACCGTTCCTCTAGCCTTTTTGAATGCATCTAAACCCCTACATGTTAATATAACACAATAAATTGCATAAGTAAATAGTAATGTAATAACAGACGTTAACAGATACAAAAATGAAATATTTCTCACCAGAATAATGGCATTCTCATTACGTGTCCAATTTTAGTGTTTAATGTACTTCTCGCGGGATCTAGATAATAAACAGTGAACATCCCGGGGACAATAACTAGTAACTCCCAATGTTTACCGCTAGAGGTAAAAAGTTAACAATTATAACTCAAAATGCACAATAAAAATGGAATTTTCTTAAGTCCAAATTATAAATAAAGTAAACTTACTTGACATTGAATGGAGCTATTATTATCGTCTTCTTTCGCTGACAAAAACTTGTAAAAGCATCTATATAGTAATGTTGAACACTATCAATGTCTTTAGCTACCATACTAATCAATGATGGAATAAAAAATCCCACATGCTCAAATGCAAATTGTTTGCATTGATCTTCGACTAAGTAGCTGCAAAACATGTATTACGTATGCATTAATATATAAGAAACCAGATCACCAGATCTTACACAAGGTATATGGATGTATAAACAAGATCTCACCTTATCCATGTCTCTATCATTGATGTATTCAGCCAAGCATACATAAACATCTCAATAATATCTTGTATAAATAAAGAGCTATCGTATGATTGACCTGCATAATATGCATCTAAAGAAACAATTATAGGGCAATGTATATTATGTGCCCGTAGCCAACATGCCATTCCCCTACAAGCAGGACCTAACGGGTATGTTAGGTCAGTTGGAGCCCAACTTGGTAATGCGAGAAGTGGAGGTGGAGGCCTAGGTGCTCCTGGTGTCTTCTTTTTAACATGTATATATAATTTCAGATCAGTTGACCTCATATATACACATTAACAATCTAAATCAATGTAAATTTATCTTACAATTTCAGTAGTGTAGACGACATCTGCTTTGGGCCACAATATGACCCCGCCTTCTGCCTCAGCAAGTGTATCAATATCTGGGTGGGGATATGGCAATGTAGCTTCCCTCCAATCGGGTAACACACATAATGGGCCCACACGAACGTAGCCCTGTGGCATTGGAGTCCCGTGAAACCTTTCCCCAGGAAGGGACGGGTAAGCCTGCGCCTCTACAACAACATAGTCTTGTATTCTTAAGTGGCATGGCTTCAATGCCTACAAATTTACGTAAAGAATGTTATACATATATACATATCATCTTGAAAACATATCATCTTGAAAAGACTAGCTACAATGTCATAAATAATACTTACAGCAGACGTGTTAGGTGATGGGTCTCCAGGATTACTCGTAGTCTGTGCATCAGGAGAAGAGTGGGTCGCCATAGGATGATTGGAAGCCTGAGATGCCTGCCACCGCAACAATTCTTCCTTGACCTTCTCAGCAACTACATCGTTGACCTTCTTAGCAACTATATCCTCGACTCTCTTATTCTCCTATACATGGATAAAAGAAACATTAACTTCTTATTATTGAATTTCCTTTTGCAGTAACATTCTAAAAAAAGAATAGGTTACCTCTTCTTGAGAAAGTCCCGCTCTGGGTTTGCGCTGGGATGGCCCAAAGAATGCTTTGATGCCCACACCAGCGCCTGCACCCCTAACACGTCCAGGATGCTCTGGGTTACCCAGAGCAACTTTCAATTCATCCCTTGTGCCCTGAGGGATGAACGTGCCTTGTTTCCTCTGCTCGTGCAGCTCCTGCTAATCACCATCAATAGAAATTGGTAAGTTAACACCACAAATAATCAATATTCAAACGATTTCTCTAAGAGTTGTATTTTACCATTTTTGCAGCCGCCTCAGCAGTTACGAGCTTCTTTATTTTACCCTTCTTGTTTTGCCTCCCAGCTATCCAGATATCATGGCGAGGCATGGGTGTGGCAGACTCCTGAGTAGGAGCAGACTCCTGAGTAGCCGCAGACTCTGCCTGTAGTCTTTGGCGAACGCTTGCATAGCCTTTTGGACCCATAGTGTGGTCATGCACATTCAGTGCACGCCTTGCTTTTTGTGCGTCACTGAGGGCCTAGTTAGTATGCACATTAATGATTTGGTTAGTAGCACTAAATGTTAATCTTGAATAGGTGAATACAATGTATATTAATTAAATTGGGAGTGACACCTAATACCTTGAATTCTTCAGATTTTCTTGAAGCAACAAAATTGTCCCAATCTTCTTTGTCCAAGAAGTTCCATTGTTCAAGGGCTGACTTCTTCTTCTTATCACCCTCTTTTATGTATTCTCTGTTCAGTTTTGTCCTATAATTCCTAAGCATCTTTCCAGCGCGTTGCATCACACTTTTACGATGCAACTTCTCATCCAATGCAAACAGATTCTGTAACATAGAAATGTTATTAACTAGTATCCAAAATAGAATTGCAAATAATAGAATTTGTAATCTACAAAATAGAATTGCAAATAATAATAACTCACGCATAAATCCTTCCATATCAAGTCTTTTTTCCCCTGAGGAACTTTATGCCAATTATCATACTTAACACCACAATGGCTCCGAGTGGTACACCCAAAATAGTTTACAAAATTATTGCGGTTCACTCCAGTTGCATTTCCTCCATTATCAAACTCCACAACCAATTTGGATCCACTGCCACTTAGCGCTATTAACTTCTTCAAAAGAGTGATGCCCCTTTTCTTGTTAAGTGTTTGGTGCTGCGCATCAAGTTGCTCTAGTGCTTCAGTGGGTACATGTGCATCATCAACCTAAAATTTGACAAAAATAAACACACTGAATTAGCCCAATATAGAAATATAGGATATATGACATAACTAGAAGATAATGAATTTTATAGAAATACAGGATATGTTTTTAGAACTTACATTGGTATCCTCGCCATGCTCATCATGGACAACATGCTCATCATGGACTTCATGCTCATCATGGTCAGCCATCTGAAAATGTCATTAAAAAGGCAAACATTTAGCATTTGTATTAACTAGAAAAAGGCAAACATTTAGCATTTGTATTAACTAGAAAAGGCAAACATTTAGCATTTGTATTAACTAGAAAAAGGCAAACATTTAGCATTTTTATAAACATACATGTCTCTAAAATTGTGATCTTTTATCAATTAACAATCCTTCATTGTGATCTCCGCGCACATATAAGTCATCATTAGCTTCAATATTTTGTGGAGTTGGCAACCCAACTGAGAATGGACTGGAGTCATCATACTTATCATAGTACTCTTCTTCATCCATAGGATCTTCAATGAACTGTCTTTTACCATGAAGAACAACCGACCATTTATCATTCGCAGGATCATCGATATAGAATATTTGTTTCGCCTGTGATGCTAATATGAATGGTTCACCCTTCTCGCCAATCTTTTCAAAGTTCACCAAAGTGAAACCCAATTCATCCACTATAAATCCTTTGGTGTTATCAACCCAATTACATTTAAAGAGCGGAATTTTGAAATCTATGTAGTCAAACTCCCAAATGTCTTCAATGACACCGTAATATGACATTTTAGCTTCACGTGGACTCTTATCCTTTGCACTTGCAAAGTACATAGTCCACGCTTGAAGAGTGGCCCCACTATTTTGGACGACACTCTTATCATCTTGGCGCTTTGTGTAATATGTGAATCCATTAATGTCAAACCCTTCATAAGACATAACATTCATTTTTGGTTTAAAGGCGAGGCATTTTATAGTTTTTGTAATATCATTTGGTGTTTGAGATAGTTGATGTAAGACTTTATCTTGAAACCACTTAGTAAAAGTCTTATTATGCTCTCTAGCAAGCCACATTGAACTTGCTCGAGGATGTTGTCTCTTTATGAAATTGGTATGTTCCTCGATATAAACACTCACTTCGTCCATATTGTGTAAAATATACAAGTGAGCTTGTTCCAACTGCTCACGACTGATTACTTTCACCCGTGATCCCAAAATTCCTTTACCCTCCTCAATATTCTTGTCATTATCAGGAGTGTCATTAACACTGAGAAAGTCATTACAAAAATCCATAACCTCTCTCGCCACATAACCTTCAATAATACTCCCTTCAGTCCGATAACGGTTTCGAACATCACCTTTAAAAACGCTCATGTATCGTTTAAAGGGATACATCCAATGCAAGAAAACTGGTCCCAACATTTTCACTTCCCTAGTCAAGTGGACAACAAGATGTACCATGATATCAAAGAACGAAGGAGGGAAATACATCTCAAGCTGACATAGGGTAACAACCACTTCTCTTTGCAAATTATTGAGAGTATCAGGGTCAATAACTTTGCTGCATAGACTGTTGAAAAAGAAACAAAGTCTGGTAATTGCAAACCTTACATGCTTCGGCAATATAGATCGAATTTCCACGGGCAATATGTGTTGCATTAGAGTGTGACAATCATGATATTTAAGACCTATCAACTTCAGATCTTTCATTGATACCAATCTACGGATGTTGGATGAGTAACCATGTGGCACCTTAACATTTACCAAGCATTCACAAAAAGGTTTCTTCTCCTTTCTAGACAACGTGTAACAAGCGGGAGGTAAGTATGTTCTTTTATTACCCATTTCACGTAATTCTGTTAATTCTGACCTTATTCCCATTTCATGTAGGTCTATTCTGGATTTTATCCCATCTTTAGTCTTACCTGGTATATTTAACAGAGTACCAATGATGCTATCACAAACATTTTTCTCAACGTGCATTACATCGATACAATGCCTGACTGTCAAAGAACTCCAATAAGGAAGATCCCAAAATATTGACTTCTTCTTGAATGAAGAATTGTCACTCCGTGTGGCCATACTACATTGTGATTTCTTACCAAATTCATTGACAATGTCTTTTACTCTTGCATAAACAACATCCCCTGGTATAGGTTTAGGTGCACTCCGTTCATCATTCCATCCATTGAATGCTTTGCGCTTCCTACGATACGGATGGAATTTTGAAAGAAACCTTCGATGACCAAGATATACAGTCTTGCTGCCATGTTTTAGTCTTATTGAATCAGTGTTTTCTTCACATATAGGACACACTTTATCTCCTTTGACACTATATCCAGACAAATTCCCATATGCTGGAAAGTCATTAATAGTGCAAAACAACATAGCGTGCAAACGAAATGTCTCTCTTGCTGAAGCATCATAGGTCATCACACCTTCAGCCTAAAGTTTCTTTAAGTCATCAATCAAAGGTTCAAGATAAACATCGATATCATTTTCGGGTTGTTTAGGGCCCGATATCAACAACGACAACATAACATACTTATTTTTCATACACATCCAGGGAGGAAGATTGTATATAACAAGCATGACTGGCCAAGTGCTATGTTGGCTGCTCAATGTCCCGTACGGATTCATCCCATATGTACAAAGCCCAAGTCTTAGATTCCTATCTTCTTCACCAAATTTGGGGTACAATAGATCAATCTTCTTCCACTGTGGGGACTCAGACGCATGTCGTAGGATCCCATCATTATTTTTCTTAACATCTGCATGCCACCTCAAATTGTTCGCATCTTTCGGATTTGCAAACAAGCGTTGAAACCGTGATATTATAGGTAGATACCACAACACCTTGGCAGGAGAACCAGTTTTGGACTCCCCCGAAGTCGTCAATTTATACCGTGACGCACCACATTTTGGACAATCTTTCAAATCTACATAGTCCTTTTGAAATAATACACACTCATTCGGGCATGCGAGTATCTTCTTGGCCTCCATTCCCATTGGGCACAACATTTTCTTTACCTGGTATGCTGAGATTGGCAGCTCATTTCCTTCAGGAAGCATTTCTTTCAACAAAGTCAACAATGAAGTGAAGCTTTTGTCGCTCCATCTATTGTTAGCTTTCAACTTATACAATCTCAACACAGCGCTAAGCTTCATAAACTTAGCACAACCTGTGTATAACGGTATCTCACCATCATGCACAATGTTTCTAAAGATAGGAGGTGGATCGGTATGCTCTACCCTACAACTATCCAGCATCGCATCAACGATGTCTGCTGGAACTGGTTCGTTCACATTTACGTCATCGGAGGCAATTTCTTCTTCCACCCAAGCACTGCTATCGACATCTACTGGTTTCGATTTTGAAACCTCTCCATGTCAGTGCCATTCTGTATAGCCTTGTACAATCCCGTTGCACATGACATGACTTTTGATTTCCTCACCAGTGTTGACTTTCAAGTTGTTACCGCAATGCCTACATGGACAGTAGAACCTATCTGTAGGTTTTTTCCTATGTTCCTCGGCAAATCTAATAAACTGATCAAGACCAGATATAAACTCCGGGGTGCAACGATTACGAATGGACATCCATGATCTATCCATTCTATGATCAGACAAAACAAGTATATATTAGGAAACACGTATATATTAGGAAAAGATTAGGGTATACACTTACATCCTAAGTGTATAATGTGATGTCATTCTTATATATAATAAATGTGTACCACCTATCCCATCCTTGAACACCTAATCTCACTAGTAAGTGTATAATGTGTATTGGGTTTTCAAGAAAATTTCGGCAGCATTTCCCCGCTGTTCTCTAAGTACATATGTACTTAGAGAACAAACGGGGAAATGCTACCAAAATTTTCTCGAAAACCCAATACACATTATACACTTACATCCTAAGTGAGATTAGGTGTTCAAGAACAGTCCCAAACCGGGGACTATCCAAGATTTACTCCTAATGAGTCAATCTTGGACGGGTTTCTAGGCCAACAAACACATTTTATGTCATTCTTATATATAATAAATGTGTACCACCTATCCCATCCTTGAACACCTAATCTCACTAGTAAGTGTATAATGTGTATTGGGTTTTCAAGAAAATTTCGGCAGCATTTCCCCGATGTTCTCTAAGTACATATGTACTTAGAGAACAAACGGGGAAATGCTACCGAAATTTTCTCGAAAACCCAATACATATTATACACTTACATCCTAAGTGAGATTAGGTGTTCAAGAACAGTCCCAAACCGGGGACTATCCAAGATTTACTCCTAATGAGTCAATCTTGGACGGGTTTCTAGGCCAAAAAACACAATAATAGATATGTACAATGAAGCCGGACTTCATACAAACAGTATATAATTTAGTGATTGTTCATTCTAATTTATACCAATGTACAAGTAATATAAAGAACAATGATTGTTCACTTTCTAGGCCAACAAACACATGTGATGTCATTCTTATATATAATAAATGTGTACCACCTATCCCATCCTTGAACACCTAATCTCACTAGTAAGTGTATAATGTGTATTGGGTTTTCAAGAAAATTTCGGCAGCATTTCCCCACTGTTCTCTAAGTACATATGTACTTAGAGAACAAACGGGGAAATGCTACTGAAATTTTCTCAAAAACCCAATACACATTATACACTTACATCCTAAGTGAGATTAGGTGTTCAAGAACAGTCCCAAACCGGGGACTATCCAAGATTTACTCCTAATGAGTCAATCTTGGACGGGTTTCTAGGCCAACAAACACAATAATAGATATGTACATGTTAGGGTTTCATCACAATTAATGTTAGGGTTTCATCAATGTTAGGGTTTAATCAAATCAAATTAGGATGCTAGAATGGATTTAAATCAAATCAAACACGGCCGTGGCTGTGTTGGCCTACCACGGCCGTGCTGGGCAGCACGGCCGTGCTGTCCAGAACGGACGTGCTACCCATCATGGCCGTGGTAGGCCATTCTTCTCAGTTCTCAGTGAAAGAAGTGGTGAAACCTAGATTTAGATGCAATATTAGGTGAGCAACAACAACTGACCTCCAAACAGTGGTGGCGGTGACCGGCGAGCTCCAGGCGGCAGGGCAGGCAGGTGCAGCGGTGGCCGGCGAGCTCCAGGCGGTAGGGCAGACAGACCAAGGAGTAGTGGTGTCAGCGGCAAGGAGCAGCGGCGGAAAGGAGGAAGGCGGCGCGGCGGTGAGCTCTAGGTGGCAGGGAAGGCAGACCAAGGAGCAGTAGTGGCTGTGGAGAAGGGGGCGCGGAGAAGGGGAAGAAGGCAGCAACAGTGGTGGCGGAGAAGGGGGCGCGGCGGTGCTATCGTGTAGGAAGAAGGAGATTTCGTGGAGGAGAAATCGGCGGCGTGGTCGTGCGACAGCAGAGAAGAAAAGGGAAATCGGCTCGCAATGAAACTGAAGAAAGGGGAAGAGTCGGGCGATCACGGGATATTAAGTTCCCAAATAGCGTCAGTTGTTTCAAACAACCGACGCCTAAACCTCTTTAGCGTCGGTTGTTTGAACCAACCGACGTCCAATTGGACGATATTTTCACAAAATTGTTTGGCGGGAACCACTTTCAGCGTCGGTTATAAAAGGTTAACTGACGCTGAAAGTGACACTTTTCGCACAAATTTTCATCGTGCATAGGCGTCGGTTTCTATCTACATAACCGACGCTGAAAGTGACACTATTTTTTTGCTCAAAAATTGGATTTCGCGGGCGACTTTAGGCGTCGGTTTGTTATTAACAACCGATGCTGTATTCAAAGCGGTACCCGTGTCTGGCTGGTCTTCAAATATAGACGTCGGTTTGCCTAAATAACCGATGTCTAATAGTGTAGGCGTCGGTTTTCCTAAAGAACCGACGCCCAGAAAAGCGACACTGAATGCTGTTTCTGTAGTAGTGAGGAGAGCTTGAAGCTATGTGTTGCCCAGAGGGCTATGTCGCCCAGGTATGTAGGAGTGTGTCAACCAGTGGGGTGAGTCGCCCATGTGACCACCTTGACCTTGCCTTATTTTTGTCACCATACCTTGGACAAGTGGTCGATCCTTTGTTAGTTGGTGGCGTGACATGTGCATGTGGTTTAGCAAGGTGGCATGGCTTTGGACAAGTGGTGCCTTAGACATGCACATGTGGAGCAACACCAAGGTGGGCGCCCCATAGACCCTATTGTATATATACAACCCTCTCTTTAGTTGCTTATCTCTTTAGTTCCTTTAGTTGCTCCTTTTCCTTGGTGGATGATACCCCTCCTTGGTGGAGCTTTCTGGCCAATCTCCTTGGTGGAGTCTCCTTCTTCTTCTTATTCCTCTAGGTGGTGGCCGAACCCTAGAAGGGTCTTGCTTCCTTGGTAAGCATCTCCTCTCTCTCTTTAGCATCTTATTCTCCTTCTTGCTTGTTCTTCGGCCATGGTGGTTATGAGCTTTGCTTCTCTTCTTGTGGTGGACGAAGGTGGGGTGCTTTGGAGCTAAGAGCTTAAAGCTTGGTGCTTGGAGCTTTGGAGCTTGAGGATCTTGCTTGAGGTAGGTTACATAACTCCTAACCCTAGCTATACTACCTTCTTTTATGTTGCATGTTCATATATGATCTTGATCAGACATGCATCTTGTGAGATATGTTTCTTTCTCTAGTACATACCTTTAATCTTGGGGAGATAGTGGTTATCTTATTGTTGATATGATGTTGATAGTTGTATAGCCTTGGACCTTATTGGATGAACCTATGAATTAGGGTTTCCTTTGGGGCAATACCCCTTTCTCTCTTTGATTTTGAGAAGTGAGTTCGAGCTCTAGTGGTGTAGGCAAAACCCCTCTCTTCCTTAGTCATTGAGAGGTGAGTCTATATTCTAGTTGCGTGGGGAATACCCTACTCTCACCATGGATTTGAGAGGTGAGCCTTTGGTTGTTGATGACCTAGTTGAGGTTGAAGGGTTGACCGATATGGATGACCTACCTTGATGCCCGATAAGTGTTGGAGGTTGTGCAAAACCCCTCTCTCTTGGTTGTTGAGAGGTGATCTGACTCTCTTGATCTTTTAGGGTTTGATGATGGTGATCTTGAGGTTGAAGATGACCAAACCGATGTGGTTCTTGTGCCCTTGCACGATACCTCTCATCTATGATTTGTCTTGGATGATATGCTTAGTTGGGTTGTGTGAACCGTGTTTCCCGATATGGTACTTGGGTGATGAACCCTAGATAGATGCCCTAGTGTTGACCTATATGTTGTGCCTAACTTAGTTGGATGATAGGCCCCTGGGCGCCATGGTAGGTGACCGACATGTGATGCCCACACACTGCCCGATATCATCCACCCTAGAGTGTTGGAAGTGTGTAGGTGTGCCTAGATTGGGGAAACACCAGGGTCAAGTGCTTGACCGATACCCCATATGGAGGTGTGTTACCCTTTGACCGATCTGCCTTGCCCATCACATGTCTCCTTTTGGTCAGTTACTCATCATGAATAGGTGCTTGATAGCTTGGATAGCTCTAGATTTAAGAGCTAGACTGATATGTGTGTTGAGCATGGATGGTGCTTTGGATGATACAAGTTGAAGGGCTGAGTCTTGGCCGATATGTGGACCTAAACCCTAGCTGGACGATAGGGTGTCTTAGGCGACATGCTGAAGGGCAGTAGAATCCCTTGGGAATCATGAAGAGCTTGTTGGGCGTTAGGGTTTGCTCTTGGCCGACATGACCTTGGGCGCCCTTGGCCGATATGGCCATAGACGATATGGTGATGAGGATGGTCGATAGGTAACCCTAACCCTAGTGGCCAATAGGTGAGTGTGTCCTTGTGCATGATACACCTCTTAGATCAAGTTGCATGACACAACACTAGCCCTGGTTGCATGATACCCTTGGTGCATGGGTGCATGACATGGGTGGCCGATATGTGTGGCTAATTGCCCTAGCCGTTAGAGTTTTAGTGAGGAATATGATCCTGCCCGATACCCCTTTGGGTGACAGATGCGCTGCCTGCCACACCTATAGTGAGGGTAGGCGGTATCTTTGGTAAGGGTTGCACCTAGATCGAAAACCCTAGTTTTGGTGAGTCGTTATCTTGTAACCGTACCTCTATTGATGATGCGTTATCAATGATACGTTGTAACCAATGATATGTTTGACACCTAAAGTTGGTGCTAAGTAAGATGATAAGATACATGTTTATGTTCACAAGATAAAGGCATAGTGAATGCCCATGGTTTGATTACAATAATGTAATTTGTCTACATGTACAACTTGTGCTTCATGTAACTATGATCATGGATGTTGATCCAATCATGTACCTTAAACCCTAATAACATGATAATCATAATATGTTTCCCTAAAGATCTATATGCTTGGTGATTTAAGTTACCTCTCTTGATATGCATACTAACCATGCAGGTGAATCAAGTGAATTCATAGCCAGGTAAGATCTATGAGGTGTATGTGTTCTGTATAACACGCAATGATGATGATCCTTGTTGATGGGATAACATGTATCACCCGTATGATGTGAAAAGGTCTATGGACCTAATAAAGGCTTGAGTGCCTAGTTGAGGTGTTATCCTCTGATGTTGAGATAAGGGATTGCTATCCCATGGTGATGATGTAAGCCTTGAGCGGAAGTGGCATTCTATGATGAGGGGTTGTGATCCCATGATAATGTGATAATGATAGTAATAATGCAACTCAATGTTGTTTATAATTTACAACTTGGTTGCCTCAACAATCCACTTAAAATATACTAATTAATTACAGTGGAACATATCATGTAGTTTGCCCTGGCCATAGATCCATCATCATCAGTAGTTGGTGATGGTGAAACAGGTTTATCCTGCAGGATTACCTAGAGCACATATTGTTGAATATGCAGGGTTTCTCCTAGCTGAAAGTAGGAGGATTTGAGTACAACTGCGGTTTTATATAGAGCATGGTGAATAGGCCCATGGCTCAGTGATTATAGAGCATGGTGAATAGGCCCATGGCTCAGTATTATAGAAGGATAGCCTGTGGAGCTGACCCTGTGGCTGAGGCCACTCAAGCAAGAGACTACATTCCTTCTTTGGTTTTCGTGCACTAACCACGAAGAGGTGAGGTCATGAAGTCTGGCTCTCCCAATGACCTTGTATGGAACCGGTTTTTGGGCTTCACAGCCAAAGGTTGGATTTGAGCGGGACAACTTACTTCCTCAGGGCATAATATATCGTAATCCACCCATATAGAATATATTGCTTAAGGCAAAACACAGAACATTGATTGAGGCCTTTCTTGTATAGTTGATCCAGTTATACCTTGCAGCTATTTGTACGATCCTTATATTTTGTGATAAGTTCTTATAAAGCTTATCTTATCAATCATGTTCCATAAAGAAATATCTGGTTATATGCCTCCTGGATATCTGGTAAGATTGTTAATAAAATAAGTTCTGCTTAGGATGCTGCTCTTATGATCTTCTGATATCAGTTATCTGCTTTACCTACTTTTCTTGAAGTTTTATAGTTTTGGCGGGGAGTTATGTTTCTCGCTGGGACTGTGTGTCTCACCCTGTTGGTTTACAACCTTTTTAGGTGATCGTGCTAGATGTGGTGGTGGTCGTGAGGTTGCAACCGAGTAGTAGGAGGCAAGAGATGGATATGCTACTATTTTGGTTGTTTTATAATAGAGTCCTAGAGTCATCCCTGTACTCTCAGGTCCTCGGAGGTGTTTTGACAATGTTTTATGATGTATAGCTGATGTAGCTTTGTATATCCTGCTATTGGCCTGATGTGGCCCGTTATGTATGTATAAACAGGTGATGAACTCCTATGCTGACAGGACAACTAGTCCATATAAGCTGTGCACATATATCAAGGCTTGTAAATATTTATATAACACGTTTCCCTGTAGGATGAGGATATGGATGTAATAGTTTTCTCTTATCTGCTTTCCGCAATCAGTTTTAATTAACCCATGTTTTTGGTAATATGTGGTTTATGGTGTTTCTGCACGTTTTTGCGTGGCATTTTGTTGTCTGTGTGATAACGAGATGTGGCACTACAAGTATCTTCTTGGAATTATAATACATATTTTAAGTGTGTTTAGGTGAATCCTGGTAAGATGAAGACAATGTAGTTTCCTTACCCCTAATAAGGTTAACCAGGAAGTAATAATTATTAATGGTTGTAGACAAGTGTATTAACCTTCAACTAAGATAGATGGCTATTCCACCTTCGATATGATTGGAGAATCTTCTAGGAACACGTGTCTTATAGTTCTTGACAATTAGGGGATGCCCACCTGATTTGTTGAGTTGCTAATTACAACAATTATCAAAGGAGCATACAAATGAAACTTTGTAAAGCTACATATGATAAGAGATACATGATGTTTCATGTTCTAAAAGGGCCAACAAGTGTGACCTCTGAGTGATGTGTGATACAAAAAAAGAATAGTTTAGGACTACAATTAGAGTTCTAAGTTGAAAGGTACTACCAAACCTGTACAAGTGGCATAATAGTTCCTATGCTAAACTAAGGTGACACATGCATGAATTGAGGGAGAAGAATATTAATTCTATGATAATGATGTGACATCACCATGAGATAAAAATAACCATGTGGAAGATTGAGAATGAGGTGCATGACAAGCATACATCTTTGTCTACCTTGGATTTTGGGGTTGAAATCCTAGTTAGGGGTTTATGGTTGTGAGACCCTAACCTTGCTTAAAGTGTTGAACAAAATTAATTACCATAATTGAATTCTTAAAACCCTAATATAACCTTTTATATGATTTGGAATCACAATACAAACTTAAGTTTCAAATTTGGTCAAATTTGGACATTGTTTGAGCAATTTATGCAATTTTATGTACATTTTGGACTTTTCTACAATTTACCCAATTTAGAGTTTTTCTTTGCAAATTGTCACATAAATTATGTTCCTTAGATGTTTTTTTATCATTCTTGAGCTTGTTGATCCATGGGGTGCTCAATTGTACCTTGCTTGGATGGAGATTCTTTTCTATGTTGAATTAGGGTTTACCCCCATGGATGAGGCACCTTCAAGTCCAACAAACGATGGTCCTGCTATTAGGTGAGAAACCATTAGTCATAAGCTAGTGGTAACAATTGGTGGTGACACCTAGATGGTTAGGAGGTCAATGGTTCATGCTGGTTTGGTTCACTTGAACCGATGGTTCACTTATAAGGTGATAAACCGATGGTTCAACCACCTATTGACCTAAACCATTAATAAATGATGGGTATCTTTGATCAATAAGTTATGTATGGCTTGGGAGACCATCAATCGATGGCCAATAGTTCCCAATAGTTGGTGGACCTACTACTTTCTTGTCCATGGAAGCTTTAAGCCATGGACACATGGAGAGCGGCTTGTACGCCTCATGCTTGCTTCCATCCTTATCCACGGGCTATATCTACCTCTTCCTTGCCCAAGTATGAAACCTATGCTTGCTCTCTCTTTACTTGGAGCACTAGCCTTGCTCTGTTTGGTTGCAGAACTAGGTGGTCCAAGGTAGAAGACGACCCTTCTTTTGAGGGACATAGCCCCCATTATAGAGATGGATACTAGCCTCTCATGTCTGAAATAGATCACAATGTTCTAGGTTGAATCTAATTTCCATCACTGGTACATGTAGTTGGGGAGATTAGATTAAAAAAAGGTAAGCTGTAATGGAACTGAAATGTCTAGTAATGACAATGTGAATCTACTTTGAGCTCTACAACATTGTGGAGCGATCACAAGTCTGTATTGGTAGTTTATCTCCAATTAGGTGGGACGTATTGATGGTTACCACAGTCTTGGATGACTGTATGGGAGGTCCTTGCATTTACTACATACAATTTTGGTGAGACTGAACATGTACTCTCCTGTCGTCACTTAAAATCTTTCTTTTCCTCAATTAGATCAAGACTGACTTGAATATAGAGTTATTTTCCAGATGTTGGGGTGCTCTACCAAAGCATTTTTGTTAGTGAATACAAGAGTTAACTTCCCAGAGACACTAGTGTTGCAGTCATAGAAATGGGTCTAGGTATCATAGGATATTATGCAACATGAATCTTTCTCCCCACGAATACATTGTTTGTTACTATTCAAGTTCTATGTGTCATATCTTTGCCTCCAGAGGGAAGGGATGTTCCTACAACTATTCAAAGCTCTCATGGTCATCAAATGTGTGTAGAATGGAAGGCACATTGAATGTTAACAACACATGTCAAACTCACTATATGTGCGGAAGAAGGGTTTTAAATGAGGTTTTAGTCTCTAATGAGATTCATATTTCTTTATGAGTATTATTAGATTAAAATAAAAAGTAAACAATTAAAAGTGTGTTTCAAATCACATAATTCAGTAAAAACCAACAAAATATATGTTGTTGAAGATTGATTGATAATATTATTTTCTTGAGATACGACAAATGAAAATGATGATTTCATATGTCAAGGGAATCTAGAAAAAAATATAATTTTCACTTCACGTTTATATTCAATCTGGTCCTTAAAACTCGATGACCTATTAGATACCTAACTTGATCTCTATGTGAGATAAGAGTTTTATGTTGAGGTTAAGATTTTGACTATAAGATATCCATCTATACTTTAAAAACGATGGATTTCGTTGCTCTGTAAAAGAATAGATAGTAAAAGTAAAGTTTGCCATGTTGTTTACTGAAACCAAGGCACAAAAAATAACTGTGTTTATGATAGAGGAGTTCTTCAAAGTTTGAGATAACTAATAGCATATAATGAGAGTTTTGGGCACACACTCATGTCTCTTGAAATTATTTCAAGAGTGGTGGTTGTTATATGGTACAAGGGTTAAGCTACAAGTGATATATTGAGACTATCACTTATCCTTTCCTTATTTGAATTCCTTTTCTTTACCCCCTGCATCATGCCATAATGTTTCTAGTATCCACTTCTCCTTCTAGCAGTCTTCTATAATAATCACCTGGTTTCTCAGTGTTGACTAGAATTTTCATCCAACTGGGTTAGAAGGGCTCTTATTTGGTTTGTTAGTGTGATGATGATCCATTATGAACACGTGACTGACATAATAAGGATCCATTGTCAAAGGCTGACACAATGCTAGAAAATTCAAGAAGGATTTCTATTTTTCATCCACTGGATTCTTGACAAAAACTCAAGCTTCATGTCTCCCATCATGGAATTCCACCCTCCTCCTTCTAGGCCATGAATTTCACTAATGTCCTACTAACGGGTGAATGATATAGTGATGATTTTGAAGGTGACTTTGACGAAGAAGAGTAACCATCAATGAGATCATCTTTAGTCATGTTGGGGTAGGAAGGAGAAGATTTTGTTTCTTTTTTTTTGCATATGTATATTTTTTGTATTTTCTTGGCGTTGTATTTTTTTTTGGAATGAAACAAATATTATATTTTGTCTGATTTATTGTATTAATTTTTAATAATGAGAATATGTATTGATTTAGATCAATAATATGTAATACATGATGACACAATCATTAAGTAAAAAACTAGATAAAAATATGGGTTGCATCCTAGTAGCTTTGTATCTGGGTTTCAGTTTGACCCATGTTTGACAACTAGGAGGTTGAATTTAAATGTTGGACCTTGTGGATTAAGGATTCCCTAACAAGGGATCTATCCTACTGGAGCATTTATTGTTTTAAAAAGTTAAGTGATATGGTTGTCAATAAATTTTACTTTTATTGTACTTCAACTAATAGAAAACCTACTGAGAAAAGGAATCATTAGTGAATACGACCATTATTACTAGTGTAAGGATTATGAATGTTGAAATTTGTTGATTCCTTTAGTAATGATTGATATAAAAAGGTATGTTTTGAACCTGGTTGGTGTATTGAATTTGTATATTTCACTAACATTTTGATAATGATCATTATTGTTAATCAAATGAGCATTCCCAATAGCCTAAATATTTTTGTAGGAAAAATATGGATGGCTTTATGTAATATCATCTACATAATTTACATTATACTCACATCTTGGTGAATCTATGAATAACCACACAATGTAGAGATATGGAAGAGATCTCCACATATATGACATGATTTGACGACTTCCACGTGTCGTCTGGAGGCATTGGATAAGTTATGCATTTCAAATTTAATGTTTAGTTGACATGTCATTGCAATATAATCTAGATTAGTGTTTGAAATGTCAACAGTATTCACTTCATGGATCTCACCCTTCATAGTAGTATAAGCTTATGTATCCAACAAAAGTCTAGCATACCTTTTATTTTGAGAATTACTCCTTCTGGGATCTCTTGGATCTATATCAGTTATGATATGGGCACATTTTTCTCAATTCACACTATGAATGATCTACTTGTTGTTGTGTTTATATTAGGTTTCAACCAATTCTTAAGACCTAAAAAGAAGTTATTAATGAGAAACCAATATGGGAAGATCACAATGAAGATACTTCATCTAGTACCCTTTGAATATCTCTCATGCCTTATTAAGATCTTCTAACGACTCCTACTCAGAATTACAAAGTTGGACCCTATAGTGGCCTATCTTTGTAAATGTGTATACTTTATTTATGAAAGCATCAAATATATCTTTACATGAATGAATAGTACCAATAGTGATGGTATTAACTATGCCTCAACTTAATGGTGAAGAGAATTTATACATATGCATAACATCTTTTGATGCAACCTATTTGTTATAGATATTTTAAATGTCAAGATATGCTATATAGGATTTTCCAAAATACTAACACTAAACATCCTATGTTGGTTAAGATTGATAAATCTAGTTCAATATTGGTTGCTATTAACATTGAGAGGGGGCTTGACAAAGCTAAACAATAGAGTATTTACCTTCAATGCAAAGAAATACTTAAGGAAAGCACATGCTAAATGAATGTTATCTTTAATATTCTTCTCCTCCTTGTGGTTTCATCTTGATATTCGATCTTGATAGGCATCACCTCTATAGGAATAGTCTATTGGGATCATACAAACCTGTGAAATGTTTTGTTGATATCTATATTTAGGCTTTTAAGTCCAATTGGAGTAAAAAATCTTCTCACCATAAGTTGCTTCAGGGTACCTATAGAAATAAGGAAATCAACTCAATTACATAGGACTGAAAGGAATGAAAAAAATAAAATCTATAGAAATTTTTGAAATAGACTAATTAAACTAATAATATTTTCTTTCATAGTGATTCCCCAAAAAATACCAAAATCTTAACATGTGGTGATATGGATTTTAGACATAGAGACTGCTGATTGAATACAAGATGTTAGTCTTGGTAGTAAGGGACAAGGTTTTGGAATTTGTAACTAATATGATAAAATTTCTTTTACCTACAAGTATATGAGTTCAGTTGTAATTGAGTAGAGATTGTTCATAAGATCTCATATTTGAAGCCTAAATTACTACTAGTTTTGTATTAGCCACTGTGATATTGGATATAGAAGAAATTTTAGTAATTCTAAACTATGATCTAAGATATGGAGAAGTAAAAGCTAAGCTACATTACAAGTTGTCAGACCGGGGTCGACTACCAGTCAAGTAAACCACTTGATTCACCTACAACTACTACAAACACATATATATCGTAACTACTAAGTCGATTGTCAAGATTACTTTACACGACCTTCTCTCAGATTTTGGCATAACATGAAGATTTAGTGGATAAAAACTCTTTTGAGATAACTCTCAATACCGACACATTATGGCATGACAATCTCAAAACTCAATGTGGGCCTCCTCTTTTAGGTCATGATAGATATCCTCTTTACCCGAGTTTGCAAATAAATTGCAACCATTGTGAACAACCTAGAAATATGTTTGTTCTAGAAAGAGAAGTGATAGGAGAAAGAATTTGATATCTATATTATATAGTAATTGTAGTGAATAAGAAGTAGAATTAAGGAACTTAACACTTGATCTAGAGAAAACTAGCTTCTCATGTCCGACATAACTTTATAATGCTCTATGTTGAAGGTAAGATCCATCATTATACAGATAGTTGTAAAATTCAAAGTCAAATAAGATAAGCATAAGGGAACACATATTTCTCCAACCATGGAAATGCAAATCTACTTCAAGCTCTACACCATTGTGGTGTGATTGCAAGTCTGTACTAGTAGTTGATCTCTAGTGAAATGGGGTGCAATGAGAGGAGGTAGTTTGTGGTTGACTGTGTGGAATATGTTTTGGGAACTAGCACACTATCATGAGGAGAATATTCTCAATAATTGTTGCATGTGTATGAGCGAGGTGGTGGTTCTAACCTTGAGTGCATGAACTCTATATATTGACGCGGGGCCTGAGTGAAGGGTATAATAGTGCTTTTTATCATAATTTAGGTGGAGTTTGGTCGATGTGGAGTTGTATCAAAATTGATGTCTTTTGTATTTGAGTGCTTCACACCCTCTTTAGTCAGATCCTAATAATTGAGAATCTGTATTCTACCAAAAAAAGTTACCTAATTGACTCATTGATAGCTTTAAAAGTTGCTTCTTGTATTTGAGCAAATAGTATTCGACTGGTTGAATTTACTTTCAGGTCAGTAACTTGTGATTCAATCTCCAATTACTTGAGATTCACTTTTCGTTGTGTGACTGAGTTTTTTGATTGGCTATATATATGTGAAAACTCATACAGTTAGGTAGCATGAATGATTGCTTCATCTTTAGCTGTAGTGGGACCTCATCCATTGATACTAGGTTCTCATAAGGTGCTTCAATGAGAGATCCAAGACATGTATTTATAAGTATGAGTAAAAAGCTAAATTCATGGATATTCATCATGTTTATCCATAATAGATCCCAAGAAAAAGTAGGTCATAAGGTTGAAGGAAAACTTAATGTGGATATACAATAATTGACATCCATGTAATAGTCAAGAGAGAGGGTAGGCATCACAAAGGATTGAGAGTGTTTTATATGTGGGTAGTGATTTTGATGCATGCAAGAGGTCTATTTCAAAGTACATTTGGCCATCTAGTGTTTATACTAGGACGAGATAGTCTACCCCACGACAATCAATTATAGTTGAGGTAGATCATTTTCAAGAGGGGAAACATATGTCCTATCCACCTTACACTGGTAGAGGTTGTGGTTTTTTTATACAAGGGAAGAAAGTAGATTATCAATTCTATAAGTAGACCATATAGATTGTAACGAGTCTAAATGTGCAATGTGTGACAATTATCATCTAGGATCATGTAGATTTGAGACAAAGTAGTGCTTTTAGTGCAGTATTGTGAAGACTTTCTGTCCATGCTTTCTACAGAGGTCAAATTTGAGACTCAAATAACGACCATATTAGTCTGAGCAACATAGCTTGGGTAGAGGCCAATGACATGTATCTACAGATAATACTTTTCATTAGATAGTTACATTAAAGGTCAATACTCATCCTAGAGGATGAGCCTATGTTTTGACTCTACCCTCGGGAGATGTGTCACCACAAGTATCACATATCATATTGAACAATTTTCTATTTATAGACTTCATCTTTCATTTTTGTATGATTTGATCTAGATTCAACATACTCTTTTTTTCACTCAAGAAGTGAATCTAATTATATATACCATTAGAGAAGGTGTACATATGATATTTTGCTTAAAACATTGGTATTAGACTCAATTTTTTTGATGAAATTATACCGATCAAGTTATTTAAACTTTCGAGTAAAGAAATATAAGTTGATCTTTCAGAACTTGAGATGCATGGGTTAAAGATTTCCCATAGGATAAATTCTAATGTGAACATGGATTATTGTTCTGGTCAAGCATAGTATTTTATGATGGTATCTCTCGCACTTTCTAAGGATATAGGAATATTCTCCCTACATATCTTGTGTCAAAGTTAGTAATAGAGAGAATGGAGAGTCATGGGTATTCATTGTATATATCTCAGGTGGTTGATATATAATTTGAGAGTACTAAATTCAAAGATGTTCTAGGTGTGTAGGAGTATCTTGATATGTTTATCAAGGAGTTATTATGTGCTCTTCTGCCCATTGATATTGAGACAAGAGTTAAAGAAGCATATTCAATTAAGGGTTTCATCCAAATGAGTACCTCACCCTGGGTCACTCTAGTGTTTATTAGCTATAAATAAGGATGGATCCATATGGACGGTGCAATCATTATCAATAACTTAGTAAGGTTTCAACCAAGAAAACCTATCTAGTGCTAAGGGTAGATGACCGATTTGATCAATTTAATGATGATACAATATTTTCAAAGATAGATTTAGGACCATGATATCATCAATTGAGAGTCAAGGAAGATGATTTACCTAAGAACACTTTTAGAATGACCATATCTACTCATGCTATTTGGGCTAACTAGGTACCCACGCCTTTCATGGACATTACTAACAAAGTTTTTATACCATAATAAGATCGATTTATAGTTGTGCTTATTGATATGTTTATCCAATCGATTGATGCTGAGTATGATGAGAATCATCCAATGTTGGATGAACAACTAACTTCTAAGACACAATCACCAATATAAAAAAATCTAATTTAGCCTAGCACTAGTGGCTTTTCTCAGACGTTTCATATCAAGAAGAGGGATTTGTGGTTATCTCAAGAAAGTAGAGTAATCTCCATAGTGGGAGCAGCTGAAGACAACCCTTGAGTTTTGAGTTTTATTGGTTAAGCAGGCTTTTAGTGACAATTTACACAAGATTTAAAGTTTATCATGACACCATTGACTAAGTTGACTAGAAAACAAAGTCTTTATTTGGAAAGACAAATGTCAACATAACTTCCATATTTTGAATGATAAATTGATGTCAATTTTAGTGCTTGTTTTACCTAATGCTAGTAAGGGACATGCATTTTCAGTGACACCTAAAAGAATGTGCTTTCTTTGTGTTGATAAAGATAAGAATGTGGTAGATCATGATTCCAAATAGTTTAAGAAACATGAGGATAATTACCTAATACATAACTTACACTAGAAATATTTGTCTAGCCTTACATGCATGGAGGTATTATCTGTATTAGTAACAATATTTAATTTTTACATTTTTTTGGTGAAACAAGCACAACTATATAAAACCAAAATTTTGGGTACAAAAGAGATTAGACCCCAAGACTCAGGATACAACTAAAATTTCTAGAGTTAACTAGATGGGCCAAACCAAAAAGAATAAAACCAGCTAAAACATCCAATAATATAGCCATGGATGTAAACTTCCACGCAGGGAGGTTTATCATCCTACTAAAACAACCTAAACAAAACAATCAAGAAGATAGAACACAGAGACTCCAGATTTGTAGAAGTTAAGACTGAAACCAACCAACCAACAACTAAAAGGAAGAAATCCCTTGCAAACCAAGATGAACACTAACATTTATGGCAACCAAAAAGCATGATAGCTTGGGACACAAAAGATCATCCCGAGATAACCATGGGATTAGTCCCAAATGATAGCAACACTAATAACTGAAGTCCAAAGTTGAAACTCCCAAAAGCTATTCAGATATACCAACATCCAAAGGACAAAAACTTGAAGATAAACTCAATGAATCAACTTCTTGGCAGAAAACTAGAGAAGCTACTTCACACAAAGAGGGGTACATCCAAGAGAGAAAGGCCACTCAACCTTTCTTCCTATTGCACTTTTTTCTTCTTCTTTGATATGGACTCTCCCACTTTGATTAAGTGAGGGTCCCAATGATCAGAGGAAAAACCTGTGTTAGAAGCATGCTCAGACACATCCCCATCGCTTTGATGTTCTTTCCCCCTTTGTTGATACTCAAAAGAAAATCCATAACTTTCTCAGACCTTGTTAAGTTTCCAGGATTCCGACTCACATTCATCATGGTGACTCCTACAAATTTCCAACTCCCAATCTAGATTTAGACTCCCAATGTTGGCCACCGGGGTAGAAACTATCATGCCAGGTTCAACTAAGTGTGGTTGGGTTTCACAATTTGTTGTTTTGGGTGTGAGACCAAGGACAGTGTCAAAGACCTGATTGACAATAGCTTCCTAGTATAACTCATCGCCAACTAGTTGCCCGTCAAAATTATTCTCCTGTCTTGCTGTGTCTTGGGTAGTTGCCTTGGGTTGTTCTTTAGAAGACAATTCGAAGCTTTCAACAGAATTCTCTTTGTATTTCCTTCGAACACCTGTGGTTTTCCTAAATTTGAGCTGAAGATCCATATGTGGAGAAGCTTTCCTAATCATCTGCGGGCAAGAGGTAGCCCTTTTCCCGAATCTTTTTATACTTGAGCAAGTAAGAGGCTTGGAAACAACCTCAAGCTTTAGCAGCTTAGATTTGGCATCAAGATCCACCATTGTTGCTTTAGGGAACTTTGAATCGTAGATGACTTTGACACAAGTAGAGGAAGATCTAAGGCATCTAGCTATGATGGAAGAATCATCATAGACCAACAACATGCCTATTGTGTTGGCAACACTGGCTATGTGATTTTGAGTCCATGGAAACCCCATTTTCTCAGTCCTAAACCATACGGGAACCTACAAGAAGGAGAGTGGTTGAAGAGGAGCTCCAGGTTCCCAAGAAAGGTAAATGACCAGGGACCCATCCATGAACCATGGAGCTTCATCCAAGACTCTCTCCCTTTCACTATGTGAAGGAATCTTAACTATGAAGCCTTCCTTCTCTTTGGTGGCGATCTCAATGGGGCCACTGGGTCTCCATTGTCTGCAAATCCACCCCACAAGTTGGCCCATGTGAGGTTTCCTACCAATGAAGTGGATAGAGAGGTGATCTTCCCAATTCGGAATGGAGCACTCCATGCTGGAAATCAAAGCACATCTGACTCCATCTTTGAGAATCGGTTCTATGAACTCGATTGAAGCTACATCTACTTCTGCCCAACCTTGCCGACTAGCCTGCAACCAATCTGCAAGGTGAGAAGATGATGCTACTTCAGAAACATTGTTCGGAGGAGGCTTTGGGGGTTGATTGGGAGGAGGTCCTTCCACCTCCTTTTCTTTTGGTAGTGTAGTCTAAGGTGATTTTGAGGGAGATCAGGGGATAGCTTGCAAGCCTCCATCTACAACAGTCACTGCTTGGCTGATTGGAGGAGTTGAAGAAGATGACTCTACAGCTGCTGCTTGCCCTCCGTGTCTACTAGGGCTACATCCAAACCCACTCCCCCTTTCTCCTCTCTTACACCCAAGACCAATTTTGAAAAAGAGAATGTTATAATTGAATGAATTAGATTTGATTTTTACATATTAAAAGTGTCCAAATGTATTTTACATTAAAAAGGTTTGAATATGAGGTAAAGGTAAAGGTTGGAGTTGTTAAAGAATTAGAAATTTACTATTGTCTATCACCATTGAATGCCAATTGTAATTATACATGCTTTATGCAAAAAGTCATATTCATCTTATTATGTGAATAAACTAACTTTAGCTTGTGTCAAAAGGGAAATGTTGATATTCTTTGATATGCACATCTTTAGATAAAAATGTTAATATGAGCCAATATTTTGGCATGAATATATACTGCACTATATTTGATATTGTAGATGAGAGACATATAGAAAACTAATGTGATGATGGAGAGTATTAAGTTATACATGAAGGATGGGAAGGAAGAAGTCTTTCATGTTACAAATATGGATAGAGAATAGATCGCGTGTACCTATAGGATGTTATATGTAGATAAGAGCTCTAGAGTAAGAAAATAATACAATATATGCCATGAATACTAGTAGTACCAAGATATATACAAATCTAAAATAGTTTTATTGGTGTACATTGATAAACTGAAATACAAAAAAGCATGTTCCTAGATGTCCTTTTTTCCAACAAATGAAGCTAGATCATTAGATATATATAAGGTCAATTGTAGCCTTTTATGATGCTAGAATAGAAATGGGATCATATTACTACATATAAAATGGTTGGACTATCAATCATTATTAACAACTTTGATTTCTTTTAGGTAGTACATTATCCATTCACAAAGTCAACACTTACTATTGATCAAACAACATTTTCTACTGATACATTGGCATAGATCAATGTAGATGAAACCACATGCTTTGATGGATTCAATTGTCTATCATCTCAAAATGAGAACCGTAAACTACTACTAGGTTCTAGGGAAAATTCTTGAAGGGTTGGTAATACTATCACATTTCACCAAGCCTTTTCATCCATAGAAATAAGGCAAGTTTAAGAAGATAATACATACATTACAAATCTATTGCAATCATATAAGTATTTGTGAGCTATCCTATAATAACATATACTAAAGGAGTACACATATAGAACCATATGAACATTTGTATGTCAAACTTTGTAGATGACTAGTATGTTGGGTATTAGATAGAATAGATAAAGTTAAGGCCTAATTATACAATAGACCACATACAAATTCAAATGATTAGGAAAAAAATAAAGCATTCTCAAGAGGCGCAAAGGTCTTACATATATAAGCATAGGCAATCACTTGTGATCCATGTTGATGACATGGTTTTATCTTAAATTCTCATAGTTAAATAGTAATTTGTGGTTTATGAAGAAGGGTAAGATGGAACTTAGATATATGGAACCTATTTTAGTTATAGAATTTTTTGTGAAGGTGGAATGCCATTTAGAGTTACCCCTTAAGTTGGATAGACTACATGTGACGTTCATGTATCCATGTTGAAGTGTAATCCATATATAGAGTAGACCATATGATCTATGAATGCATATCTATCAAAACATACTTTTTTTAATATAGAATGACTTGCTCATATCATGTATTGAAGGATCCAAAAATTGAGTAAGAAGAGATAACACTAGTGAAGGTTTCATGCCATCACCATGGTGTTGAAGAATACAATGTGAGTTAGAACAAAAGATGCAACACCATCAGAAAAACTCTTTGCTAGAATTCATGAAGAAAAATTACTAATGGAAGGGTAAGTTATGAGTCCTTTTTTAATTTAAACCTTAATTCATGTTTCATTACTTAATGATAATGTTTCTCCTAAAAAATATTTGGTTAATTTAAATGAGATTGCAACTCAAATTTCTTGTGTTATATGGTAAAAGGTTGACTATTAATGGTTTGTTGAAGTGGAACCTTAGATTTATTAAGGTATTCATGATGAAATATTCTTGTTAACATGTTTATTTAATGAAATGTGATATAATGATCATCACACATGTATCCCTGATGTTTGAGAGTGGTTTGGTGTCATAATGGACCTCATGTGGGGTTTGGATTCATTTGGGTCACTATGGATGGCCCTGACAGTTGCCATGTAAAGCATCTAGTATTTTGGCAAAGTGTCAATAAAGATTAGACTGACCTTCCAGTTAGTTGACCAAACATTAAGACAATAATTTTAGAGACATTGTTCAATAACTAGCAATAAATTGCTTGAGGGTTATGATTAGTATGAAAAGTTCATAGAGACCATATGCATTGTTGGTCTAACATCTGAGGGGTCAACGCTAGTAGTTTAGTCTGAATGCTATGAATAAGATGATGCTTGACTTTTCCAAGGAATGAGTTGACTTCTATATGAGTCACTTGACTTGCCTATTTTGGAAGAATAAAAAATAATGTGGGTAAAATTGAATTTAAACAAGAATATAATTGACTATAACCAAATATAAATCCAAACACATGCATACATCATTATTCTATCTAGGTTTGAATTTAGTGGAAGGTGCATTAGATAATTTTTGGGAGATTAAGATTGAATCAAGCTGACCTTTTGACAAGTTAATCAACCACTATATTTTCAAAATTAAGTTAGAACATGAGTAAAATTGTAATTTTAACAAGAATTTAAATGACCATAAATACTCAAATACAAACCAAAACACACATTTTCACCATTTTTGATGTCTAGGGTTTAAGTTTGGAACAAATAAAGGAGAAGAAGATCACTCTTGGGTGATTAATAATGAATCAGGTTGGAAACTTGGTTTTACTTCCAATATTAATCTTCTTAGGGATAACTTTGAATTCATAATATTCTTCCTATTATATCATTTTCACCCTTCTAGTTGCAATTCTAGATAATATCCATTATGAACCCTAACCTATACTTATAATCTATAATTTCTCTTATTTTAACCTAGAATGAGGTTAAGGTCTTAGAGTTTATGGAGAAAAATCATTCCTAAAAGCTATTGAGAAGGGGTTTGTTCTTGACGCTCATCACCTAGAGACACATGCTTCTAAAATACTAATGATATAACCCATATTTCATTGACCAAGCATGTAAATTTAACTTAGGTGATGATTGAATGTTAATGATTTTTAGGTGGATATTTGAGGATGTAAGTTAAGTAGAGTTTTGTTACATAATATGAAATATATGGTTTTATTATAATAACCTTATGATATGTGAATAAAAAAATGCAGTTCTAAATGGCATGAATTCTATTGGAATTGCATCTATATACCAATTTTGGAAAATTTTCATTGAATTGAGTTCCAATCACTTTATTTCTTTGTGAACTTTTCTAAATGATGTAATGTCAATATATTAGGAGATTCATATTGATAGTGATTCCTTACGAGATTGATTGTGGAATGACCTATTTATGTGTAAAATGGTTGGTTATGTAAAATATGGTTAAGTATGAAATCTAAGATGGTTTCACTTAGGAGTTCACCTTGTTAATGCGTATATGTCATAATTGTTTATATCATGATAAAAAATGATATGCTTATGACTTAATAAGTTATTATAGATCTTTTTTTTGAAACTATAATTCATAAATTTTTAAACTTTTGTGAGCACCATTGAGCATCTATTGTATTTTGGTTTCAGAAAAAGTTTAAAAAGATTTTTTGCAAAAATTAATGGATTCTAACAAGGCATCTCTAAATCTTAGATTGATGAATATATGTGGGAGACTAAAGATTCTCATATAGTGGTGTACCATCAACTTCAATGGAATAACCTATAATTCAGCACCAACCTTACCAATAATGGGGACATATATGCAGCTCCATATTTGTAATAGTTTTTCTAAGTATGTAATTTAAGATACATAAAATGAGTCTAAAAACTTTGAGAGTTTTGGTGCTTAACTCTGTTAAAACACATGTAATATAAAGTTGTTAGTTCCTAAGCATCCATATTAGAGCCTAATATTTTGGTTACATGTGATGAGCCCCTATAATGAAATGCTAACACATTCTGAGGCATGGAGAGATATTAGTGGTAGTGATAACCTCAAGGTATTAAATTAGGACGATATGATTATTCCATAATATGTAGCTTTATAGGTAGAATCTAAGATAGTCAAGGAAAACTAAAATAATATATGATCTAATAGATAAGTATATTTAAAGTAAATATTTTTATATTATATAATGGATCAAATGTTTTTAGTGTAAAGATATTCATGTTGTATGTCGTATTGTCATATTTTTTGTATTTATATATCTATTTATACATCATCACTGACTTGCTTAGTGAAAAACAAATAAACATATATTTTCTCCATATAAAGATTTTGTCGTCCACTAGGAGTTTCTCTTTCTCTCTCTTATTGGCTGTATGATTTAAAGGTTTCAACAACCTTATCAAGTTCACCAGAACAAGTAGCAGAAGTAGTGATAACTCCACCTAGATCTAGGAATAATTAGTTGGTGGTAATGTCGATTCGTTGTTCTAATCTTGGGCCCTAGATATGGTATTTATCTATTATTTTATATATGTTTTGGTAAAATCAGTATACCATGTAAATGTATAATACATGAACTATTTGTTGTATGGTTTAGGTTTTTGATTATATGATCATGCCTCATGAGCTCATAGTGACAAGTTTATATACAAATGCATGTTGGTTTTGATACTTTTATTTATTTCTAATCTCATATAAAAAGGAAGAAAATATAGAAATCTTTCTAGATCTAAATTCATATAATGATACAGTAAAAGTTATCATTTGTTTTTATCATCAGGATTCATGTTTCAATTACATGGAGATTGTTACTCTTGATCCCATGATCACACCAATATTTGAGGAGAAAGCCTAGTTATCCAAATGTCTTGGTTATATGTTCACATATAATGATGAGCCAAATATGATTTTATGATATATGAGTCAACCATCAAGACCATACATGGTGTGCCCTTTAGTATACCAAAGAGATAGTTTATTTGTCTTAACTTCCTTAGATTTTATCAGAAAACTTGTACAAAGGATTATCAACCGTCACTTGAGATTCTTTTATGAGTGAAACAACTTATGCAGATCTAGGGGCATTAACATTATTTTTAATAAGTCAATAACTCATGAGTTGAGTCTGCTAAGTATCACCTTTTATTGTTTATACAAGTTAAGATATGTTCATATGTTACCATATATTATTGTTTCATTTACACAAAAATATTACATTTTCATTTCAAAATTCCTCACTTTCATGTAACCCAAAATTTTCTACTTCATTCTAGTTTAAATTCATCCAAGAAAATTAATCTATAAATTGAAGTTTCTTCTTTCTGACTATCTAATTATCAATATAATATTGTCTAAGAGTGTTGCTTCACTCTGTGAGCCATTATCTCACACTCAATTGATACATTTTTTTCAAAACCAAACTTGTTTCAAGAGGAGTTTATTGGTAGACAACAATATCATTTCTTAAAGAAGTATGATAGTTGTAGTGATATATATCATTGCTTGGTGTTTAACTCAGTAAGTTTATGAAAGTATGTAAGAGGAGTCATTTTTTATCTTTTATGTACCTTACTTTGATAGACCATTGTAATAAGTGTTAGAGTTAACTTTACACTAGATTCTTTAGTTTTTATAAAAAATGAATTGATGTTTACCTTATGCAATGATTATATATTTTTAGTTAAAATGTATGTTAAATGGATAATATAGAGAAAAAAGCTTAATATAATCTCTTATTGCTAACATAAACCACGTTAGACTATTAATGCAGTTCATCTTACTTAAAAAATAATGCTAGACTATTTATCCATTATGAAATCTAAATCCGAAGGTGGGATTTGAGTGTCAATATATTAAAATTTCAACTAATTTTAGATGATATATCTAGTGAGTGACTTTTGAGATCTTACATAATTTTCACCCAAGTAAGTCTTCACATTGTTTGTGCATTCTGATGACTTTGGGATAATGACCACTATCAACTGTCCATAAAAATACTTGGCATAGGACTAACAAAATGTAGCTAATAACATATGTTATTCTTGGTGGATGTACTCAAACAATATCCATATTATATATTCATATGTTTGTCATGGTATGGATGATTTTCATAATACTATGGTGTGTTATTTGTTGGATCTGATCATGGGATCTTTCTATTTTTCTTCAAAAGAATGTCACATCACCCAAGGTAAAAATAATCCAAAATTTAACATCCTTGCATATTAAACTACAAGTTATTATAATACAAATTAGTGAAAATATATTGACCTTTATGAATGAAAATTTCTTAAGCATTCATGTTTACTGACCACTATTTATGGTAAGGGAAGGACAACATAATACATTGTAATACTAATGCCCACAAAACATATACACACTTAAATAATGTTTTATAATGGAAATAGATTTCTTTTGATTCGGAATACAACAAGATCCATATCAATTTGTGGAAGTAATTATGATCATATTATTAATTTCATTTAAGGTATTATTAAAAATATTATGCTTCTATAAAGAGATATTCAATCAAGAGTATAAAATAAGGGTCATAATAGTATCAATTTATTTGGTTAGAATCATGTTTAATGTATACTTTTGAGTCATTATTTTTTGATAGCATATCGAACAAGGAGTGATTCAAGTGTTCAAGCATAATGTCCCCTTGAAAAGGGAGCCAATGTTGATTCCCAACTATCATTTTGAATTTACTACCCTCCCGGGTGTCTAGACTTTTCCATGAGTTTGTGGGATGGGGGGTCTTCTCTTCTAACCTCTTTTTTCCATAACCTAAAACAAGCATGACCATGGACAAGTATGTATATCATTTTCTTTTCTTTTAAATACACTATTTACATTTCATATCTACTAAGAAGGAATTTTTTTACTCAATATTGATTATTGGAATTTAGTTATAGCTTGCCCTTTTAAAATGAGGTACTTTGATATATATTCTACATATCATGATATAAATGATTAGATTTGATATTATGTGATAAATATTTTACAATAATGGGGTTTTTAGAAAAAGTTAGATAATAAAAACTAGAAATTCAATTAATATACAATATACACCTACTCGATGAACAAACTAGTTCTAGTTTTAACCCAAACACATCTAAGTGAAAGGAAAATGAGAATCTATAAGTGTTTCTATTTTAAGCCAACTTTATCTTGCATTCATATGATAAGCTAAGGAGATAAGATATTATCTTTAAAAGAAATTCAAAATATCTTAAATCTTGAGACAACACATCAATTTCCTAACACCACATATATATTGGACTTGAGTATTCTAATAAAAGCTAGTTGATTGTATAAGTCAAACTTAATGTTTTTTGAAAAGGGTTTGAATGTCACTGGAAAACTCTATGAAGAATGATGATTACTTATTTCTAGTATGTTTACTTCTTATATAATTGATTAAAAACAATATCATTGCATATAAGTATACTAATATACTTCTTTGTATATCATACATTATAGCGGTCAAGATAAATGAGAAGGATTTTTTTTTCTGTTTTGGCCAACATATTTTTTGAATAAGTTTTGTTACATATATTAGAAGAACTTTTTTGATAATATAAGTGACTTTTATTTTAATGCATAGGCTTAAATACACTCAATAAATACATAATAGTGTTAATACTATTCCAAATCTACATGGTTTCCCATACCATTATCACTTCTATCCATGTTATAGACCACTCTAGAATGAACACTTTTTGTATGACATTAACTCCCCATTGTAAGTAACTTGGATTGGTGTTAGCTATCAAAAATATTTCCCTATGTTTATTAGATGAGTACCTACATATATAGCTTTTTATTAGACCTTCTAACATTGTTATCATTTTGACTTCAACCAATCACCATATTTTTTAGGCTTGAAGAATGTTTTGACCCGTAGACATATAATTAGCCCACACTACTCAAGATTTGTACCTAAATTGCAACATCTAATGTGTGTGGGATACTATTATGAATTCATGTTGATGTACTAGTATCATCATAGAATTCTTTTATTTCATTGAAAATATATACTATTTTTAGTGTTACTTAAATATAAAAATTATCACTAACATTCTTAGTTATCTTAATACAATGGTGCATCATTTTAGTTTAACCATCTCAAGAAAGATTTGAAAACAAAAATAGAATGTATCTTTCCATATTACCCATGTTTCAATTTGTACCTTGTACTAGAAAATATTTATGCATGGCATGGACAGTTTTCAACAAGGCTATGTTTCTCTTTCTTTTGTTTGGGTTAACTCGAGAACCTCTCCCTCACGGAGGCACTTATACCCACCTCTCATGGAATTCTCTTGCCCCCTTCATCTACACATACACCATAATGGTCTTCTAACTCAAAAATAGGGGGAGTTTACATGATATGATAATGTTTTTCTACGAAGAACAACCACAAGTCAATCACGGGTACCTTCATTGGGTTCCCATGTACACTACCACTTAAATTACTCCTTGTCAGCTACATGTTCACACTACCACTTAAATTACTCCTAGTTAGCTACATGTTTCTCTTTACCATTATTACAAGATGTGTGGAAACAAATAACAATAGAAGAATATGTTTTTTGATGACAACTATTGGAGATACACACTTCTAATACACTAGGAAATTCTCAACTCATACATATATTGTTGCCATGAGTACATGGATTTGTTCATGGAGTATTTTATAGTTAATATAACACTACCTCAAAGATGTGTTTGTTGCTTGAGAATAATTTTAGTATTAAATTGTATAGTTTAAAATGCAATCAAATAATACATTCAAACATTTTAGTGAGAAGTCACATTATCATTTACCTTTTCAGTTAGGGGCTTAAATATAGTTTCCTAGATATGTGTTGAGATAGTTATGGAAGTTAATCTGTCAAGTAAAACAAGTTATTATCCAATTATATGAAAATAAAGTAAAACATCTATTTGTTACTTAAACAATTTTGGAGGCAAATCTTGCATCATGCATGATTATTCCCACTTACTAAAACATAGACAATTTGTTCTATGAGTAAACAAAGTATTTTATGTTTAAAATGCTAAACTCCAATATGATGCAAAATATTGTTTGATATGTGTAATGTAAATTTATTTTACTTGTATATATAAAAAATTTAACATGTAGTCATGATAAAAAGAAGCCTCATTCACTATATACATATTTTATTTATACATGCAATGGATGAAATGTATGGACCCTTTTTAGAAAGAGTATATATTTCTTTCTATTATCCTTAGTCATGAATTAAAAAGAACGACATGATAATAATAGTTTAGTGATGATTTAACTTGTTTTGATTTTGGAGAGAAAGATGATGTTTACACCATCATTATACCAGTAAATCCCTACTATACACAAGTACTGATGCGACCCAATCCGAGTACCATAGATTAGATATACAAGAGAGGTGAGTTCAAGATTAAAAATATATGATATCTAACTAAAATCAACCTTAAGGTTTTCCTATGAATTATTACAACATATTATGAATAAAAGAAATGAAGATACTAATTGACATCAAACACTAAAACTTAAGCTCTTAAATTTTGTACTAAAATGGAAGGTAATCTAAATTTTACATTACTTTGTCTCATTACTTGTAAGTAACTTACATCATGTATAGTAAGATACAAAACTTACTCACCCACTCTCATACATATGCCTTAACAATAACAACACATTCTCTATCTATCCCTAGTCTACTACTTGTCTAGATACATCGACTCTCTTACCAATGTGAATGGCTTCCTTTTGGATTCTTTTACTGAACTGATCTGAACCTAAAAATGTTATTCAATCGAACACCTAGTTTCTATTTGGTATGTGGGGAACTCTAATTATGCAATACAATATGATATGTGATTTATTAATTTAACTTAGATAATTTATGAAGACATCATGGAAATTGTAGTTTAAGGAAAATAAGTAGGAAGTTCAACTTCATACAACATAAAAATAGATCAAAGTGGATATTGAAAGCACATATAATTGATCTAATTTAATTAGTATGGCGTTCATATGATTATTCTCTTGAACCCAAGTTTAATGTATAATGACATGTGAAAGCATCACATGATGAGATCTCACCATGGAAGTCCTAGAGAGACCCAAAACTATAAGTAGGGCTGTAAATTGTACACTGTTATCCTTTTCATTGCTACCCATACCCTATAGGGTAGGGTAAGGGTAAGCATATTTTTTACCCACCACCCATGTACCCTTTACCCACTTTACCCGAATCTAAATAGGAAAGGGTAAAGGGAGAAACTTTACCCTACATGTTCCACCCATTTATCCAATAGTATAAGGTTGAACTTATAACCTTAAAATTGAACACATTATTTGTGCCTACAAAAACCTCAAAAAATATCACCACTAATTTCTTAATTTTTGCCGTTTATTTGATTTGATGAATTTTATTAAACAAATGGTATCATATCTCAATTTTTATAATAATTAAATTAAATTTATTAAATAATTCCTAAAAATACACTACAAAGGTGAGACCTTGTTTGTAACATCAAATTTAGGTAAAGTATTAGTATTTTTGATGTGTTAGAATATTAGTATGTTTTACATGGGCATGTTGACCATGGTCCATTAGGGTTTCAGTCTGGTTCCTTGTAATTACCTCCTCTCCTATATATATAGGAAATAGGTGTACATATCAATATACATCGAATATAATTCTTCACATGGTACTAGAGATATAGCCCTGGGAATATAACCCTAGCCGTTGCCTCTCATTCCCTCTCCTCTTAGGTGCCCACTCTAGCCCTAGCCGCCGCTGCCCCTCTCTCCTAGAGAGATCAATAGAGGGAGAGCCCGACTATAGGTGGCTGCTACCTCCTTCTATGGAAAAGGTCGGCTGCCCGCTAGGCACACATCAACCTCCATGATCGCACCTTCTTCCCCTTTCACATAGATTTTTGTCTATGCACCAACACCATCATTCTCGGCCACTATATATCCTTTTCAATCTATCAAAGTCTTTAGATGGCGCCATCCTTCCCATCCAAATCTATCTGTCAGTCGCTACTTTCCATGAGATCCATTTGTCACGTAGCTCCAGCCGCTGCCATTGAAGCAACCACACCAAAGTAGATCCACCTCCAGCTCTAAGAACCATCTACACCACCTTGTTGCCCTACCGTCTCCACATGGAGCCGTCACACCAACCATAAAAGCGTCCATCCATCACTCCACCACTACACCATCTCTTAGGATCCTAGATTATGCTAATTCCTATCCAGATCCGACTGTGATCATACAAGGAGTTATCACTTGTCATGATCAAAGGAGTACAAGAGATGATGCTAATTCCTATCGACCCATGATGCTAATTTCCATGGTACCTTGTCTCCCGATGGTATGAATTCCATCAAGATCATGCATCAGTCTCTCCCAACACAGTGTGTTGTGCTCCAGAATTCATAATGACATCCCAGAGTTTCACTTGGAGAACAACCGACACGGCGGGTTGAGAAAACAACATGACATGTTGGATTCTAAAACTCTTCCTGACGACAAAAATCTCAACATACACGGTGCGTTATCCTCAAATAGGGTATGTTAATGGAGATTCAATTTACACCTTCAACATATGACACATGGTGCCTTATCTCCACATGGCGTGTTCTTGGGAGTTTGTCTTCATCAACCATTAGAGCTATTCGGTGTGTCAACAACCTCACACAGTATGTCATTAGGAGATGCCTCTCACCCCTGACAATCTACACAGTGTGCCAAGTCATAGACATGACGTGTCAAAAATAGTATGTCCACTTCTAGTTTCAATAATGATGTCCTCCAAAGGTCTATCTCACCTCCCATACTTGATAGTAATCGAATCCTGTTATTTTTTGACATAGAAATTTTTTTTTGGGCCACATTTGTTGACCTACGAGCCAGACAAATTTCCTTTTCAAGTCAAGAAAATATCGATTTAATTTCTCTATCCAGATCTTAATTGGGTTGTTTTGCATATTGATTCTGGTTACTGATTTTTCAGTAGAGAGCCATTCCGGTAGTGCCACTTCTTCTCCTATTGAGTAACATTTTAGTAGTGTATCTCCTCTTTCTATCGAATTTCTATTCCAATAATCTTCTTTTTGTTCTTCTCTACATACTACGCCTCTCGTTTTACCTTTTCCCTTTTCCACCTCCCATGCGCCATGTGTGCATCTTTCCACGTACGGGGAGGGGACCATATTTTCCTTTTTCCACATCATCTACACTCTCTCGTCATATTTGGTATGTGGGGGGAATAGAAGAGAGACAAAGGTGGGTATGAGGAGAACATGCGAAAGAGGATATGAGGAGAGAGATATGAGATGAGATGAGATGATATATTCCAGTCTATCTTCATGTTCTTCAGCACATCTGCATTACTGATGCTTTGTGGCACATCATTCCCACTTAGAATCACTTTTACATTTTAGACAACATTGAAGGATCTCACAGTTGTAACATTGACAACAACACTTTAACATTTGTTCTACATTATGTACATCAGAACAAGAGCTGTTATGGCTCATTCTGACTTCTAGTCCCTATGGTGTTGATGTGTTCCAGTTGATCATCCATGATGTGTTGTTGATGTTTCAGATGGTTGCTTCGTCATCTCTAAAGCTCGTCATTTTTAAGCCTAAGAAAAATTTGAATTTGCAAGATTCATCCAGAGTGGTCTTCACTGAGCTACTGCATCACGTCTTCTTCGAGTTGCATCTGCTACTTGTGTTGAGATGATACCTCAACACCTCGTCCAACGTGTTCATGCCACATTATGCACGCCATTGGTCATATTTGCTAATTCTAGTTGTCTACACTTCTCAGACAATTCAAAGACACCTCTACTATTACATCAACATTGCTCTGCATTCGTGCCACATTATGTACATGGGATGTATTGAGTGCACTTATTCTACTGTGCATTCCTCTCCAGTGAAGATGGCATAGTCATGATACTTATGATTGTTTTCTTTAAATGTTCTTCATTCCAGATGCACTCCAAAAAAAAACCTTCTTCAAAGCTTGAGCTTCTCCAACATGCACATCACATCTCAAAGGGGTGTCATCATATTTTCTAGTTAGGAAGTATTGTTTAAGTTGGTGTAATAGTTTTTGTATGAGGAGTGACATTTCTATCTTTCATTTATCATTTAATTCTTATTTTTCAATCGAGTCATGTAACTCTGAGCTTGAACATGCGTTCACCCATGCTCCAACTTGAGGGGCAGTGCTAGAATATTAGCCTACTCAATTTATAGGTTAATTAGTCTATTGTGTACATGGGCCTGTTGGCCATGGCTCATTAGGGTTTCGATGTGCTTCCTTGTAATTACCTCCTCTCCTATATATATATATATATATATATATATATATATATATATATATATATATATATATATATATATATATATATATATATATATATATATATATATAGGACAAGGGTGTACATATCAATATACAACAAATACAATTCTTCACATAATGTATATCACCAAAAGTATTATTATTATTATCATTATTTGGAACTAGTTTTACAATTGTCTTGTGTTTGATTTAGAAAAAATCATCTGAAATATTGATTGAAAATATCATATATCTATCTTTATGTTGCTTTACTGTTAGCTAAATTGGACATTAACATACCCTTTGTTTTGATAATGACAAACATTTCATACTTGTGGATCTAACATGCTACTTGAGTATTTTAGGGTTTAAGGAAATAAGGAGATCCTACTAAGTGGAAAGTTGAAGATCAATAAAAATTGAAGATCAATGCAATTAAATGTATTTATTTCATGATTGTACTAAAATGTAAATACCTGTACAAAGATATAATGTACAAGTACTTAGATATCATGTAAATCAAGCATTAGATCTTCCCTATCCATTTATAACCCTTAGTTAAGATCCCCCTAGAGTTAGAGTCATCCATTACTTAATAGGTGGTTCAAAAATCTGAAACAAGAACATCCTTGATCAAGAAACTAGTCGATCAAGACACACTTGGTTGAAGTTTTTGTCGACCGAGAACTACCTCGGTTGAGCACTTGGAACACTGTCAAAAACTTACATATTTGTGCTCTAAAATGTGTTTTGGTCGAGAATATAGTTAACTGACCCAAACTCAGTCCAAATCTTATGATCGTTAGATTAAGTGGTTGGGAGTTGGAAATAGACGTCGGTTCACATTTTCCTTTAACCCATTCCCGATCAAAGAAAAGTTTGACTGAGACACTTTTGGTCGACAAACGTGTCGACCAAGTAGGGTTCTAGATTGTCTTCCAAGCACAAACAAATTATCCATTGCTAGCTAACTACTTTCTACCTAACGGCTAGCTAAGCATTACAAACACTCTAGAGACTCCCTAGAATCTTTCTAAACACTTGCAAACCATACCTATAAATAGGAGAGGCCTTAGGACACCTAAAGTATACAAGCTACACTTGAGCATCCATTCTAGAGAGAAACAAAGCTGATAATCATTGGGTATCTTCTTCCTTGTGCTCTAAAGTTGTGTCCTATAGCTATAGTCTCCTAACCACCACATATAGACACATCCATCTTAGGTGGATAGGAGATCTATACGCTTGATATATGATCAAAGTGTTGTACTTTACTGGTTAAGTATTTTCTTTCCCAATCTATTTCCTTTATTGTATTTGTTCTCCTTGACTACTCCAAGTGTAGGAGGCTATCTGAGGGAGGTTGCTTGAGGTTACTTCAAGAAGGCTGCTTCAAAGGAGGTTGGAGCTACTTCTAGGTGAAGGCAATCTCAAGAAGGTGGAGCTACTTCAAGGTGTTGAAGGCTTCTCCAAGGTTGCTTGAGGTTACTTCAAGAAGGCTACTTCATAGGAGGTTGGAACTACTTCTAGGTGAAGGCTATCTCAAGGTGGTGGAGCTACTTCAAGGTTGTGAAGGCTGCTCCAAGGACTTGAAGTTACTTCAAGAAGGTTGCTTCAAGGAGGGTAAAGGGTACTTCAAGGTGAAAGCTACTTCAAGAGTGTGGAGGGTGATTGTATTTTGTTGTAACATCCTTGCGAGGTAAATAAAATAAATCACTTTCAAAATCCCAATTGGAGACAATTGGGTAGTGGACTAACAACTTTTGATTCAATGGTTGGAACCACTCTACATCAAAGTGTCTTCTTTGTTTCCTCCTCCTTGTTTGCTTTAAGTTTTCAATTGAATTTTAAAAGTACAAAAAGCTCTATTCACCCCCTCTAGATCTTTCATTCACTTGTCTCACTCGCACTCTACCCATTTACCCTATGGGAAAAAAATGTGTGGGTAAGGGTAGTATAATGGTTTTTGAGGAAAGATACTTACCCTACATGTTTCCTACACCTTTGAAGTGGGTAAGGGTAAGGACAAGCCTTTATCCTATCCTGTTCTACCCATTGATAACCCTAATATAAGACTATTGAACTAGCCTCACAATCTACAATGAGGCTCGCAACATATGGCCTCAAAATCTATGCCATTTGTCCAAGTCCATGGACATATCCTATGGCCTTGATACTCAAGTAGAGTGTTAAGGAATGCTAGCCTAGATACCTAAATCAATCTATCCATACCAACATACTCATTATGCGGTAACTGAACTATCTAATGTGAAATTAGGTACCACTAGAATATCTGCTTAATTTTGGGTACGATTAAGGAGATCGTTCATGACGGTATTAAACCACACACTCAAAAGGTAAGATTTGACTACCCCCTATTATAGTCTACAAGTTTATATATATGTTTCCTCTTTCCAGTGTAGACCTCTATGACATATTCGATGATTTTAGTACATATAATGTGAACCTCATTTTTTTTGTCTCTTGTAACATTCAACTATACAACTATTCTCAATCTTGGACTGATATATAATACATAATCTTTCTTATATATTCTACTATGTACACTAAGTTATCCGAGCTTCATGCAATAAAATGTTTTTATTACCTTTCCATATTATCTATAAAATAATTCATACGGACACACACACACAGATATATATATATATATATATATCTATATCTATATCTATCTATATATATATATATATATATATATATATATATATATATATATATATATATATATATATATATAATATACCATACAAAACGTGAGCACTCGTCTCTGTCCTCTTTTTCTCATCACGTGACTAGCAAACCTTTTTGCCCTATTTGCGATTCACTAATTACAATGACTCATGCCTTACATGCATTCTAGGATATTTTGAGTTTGAGATATATTTGATTTGATGAACATAGATCCAAGATCTATCTATCATTGCTTGCTTGTGGAGGGCAACGGTAAGTTAGTGAGAGAAAGCTCTGGCTTCTCTCTAGCAGTTTCCATCCGATTCTCGTTGTCCCCGGTGCTGCTCCCTTCCCCCCAGGTGATCTCCGACAGTCTCTCCTCCCCAGCTCAGGTAAATTCTTGCTTTGGTTTGTTCAGCTTGCAACATCTCCGTGGATCTTCTCTCTTTCACCTCTCAATTTACACCTTTTCTCTTTTGTCACCCTTCTAGGGTTTCCCGGGTTTCCTAGTTTTGTTACCTGATCGCTCTGTTTTTCATCACCTTTGGCTTTATGCAACATCGTTTTTTTTCTTCCAAAGATGATCTTCTACCGCGTTTTTTTTCTTCTGTGGCTTCTCCTTGTCTTTCTCTTGTTTTTTAAGGGTTTAAGTTGCCTTGTTTCTCAATCTCTGCTGTCTTACCCATTAAATGCGATGTTTCTTCAGCTTTTTCTGACCCTTCTTTCCCTGAGAATCTGTTTGATCCCATCTTGGGGTTCCCTTTAGTGGTTCCCTTTAGTGGTTCCCTGTCCGGTCTTGGGGTTCCTCTTCCAACATCTCATTGATTGCACCACTTCATTCCCTTTGCTGGCAAGCCCTCCTTCCCCAGACTCTGACGGTTTCCTGGACTAATACAACTTTGGCGTTCACAGCTAGACTCCTTCCTAGATTCACCTAACATATCTTTTCTCATTATGAGAACCGGTGGTAGCTTCATCCTTGCCTCTTTATCAAGACCTAACCGCATGCAAAAATCTGGCAAAGTTAAGACATTTCGTTGTGCCCTTCAGAGTCACAAACTACACAAATCGGAAAGCACCCCAAAAGCCCCTTCTTCTCCTACCACTATGAACTCATGCTTCCCTTTCATTGAGCTTCATCTGGCTGATCCAAAGTTCTCGTCCTCCATCCCGCTCCCTAGAGCTTGGATGTACCACAGATTCGATATCTCCCCTGGCATCTGTATGATAAACATCGATCACTGATCATTTCAGGTTACGATATCAAGGTCACCTTCTGAAGACACCATCTGGGGAAAAAAAACCCCCTTTCTCCATATCTGCGACGGCTGGCCAGAGATGCGATCGGAACTCAAGCTTCAACCGGATTGGTCCATGTTTCTTCAACCTTACGCAGATCGCACTCTCCGGGCTTGGGTCAGAGACTTCAACCATCAATCCCCACATGCTCTCACATTTCTTTACAAGAAATATGACCAGGACAACTCGTCATCTTCAGATTCAGCGGATCAACTTTTTGTCAGAGCAGAATATCAACCTTATATAGGTGCAAAGTCTATGCCCATCTCCATCTCTTCCGGGTCTGAAGATAATGAAGAAGAGATTTCATCTCCTGTGCTTCAACCAAGCAGCTCCATTGCAGGAAGGTACAAACTCTTTCCCTCACCTTCTCCTTTGCTTAAAAATAAGGTCCCCAACCTCAAACTTACATCTCTCTACAAAACCATCGTACAAAAACCTCCCCTGATAAGTGAAATCATCCCTAAGGACCTTGACCTACTCAATCTTTCTTTTCCGGTTCTGGGGAAAGCAAAATCCTCCCCACTCATCATTGACAATTTGGAGAAAAACCCCTCTGGCCATATCTGGAGAAAGGTTCCCCCAAAAAAGTCCTTTCGAGCTCTTTTCTGCCGCTTCTGCCTCAGAAACAACCACTCCTTTTCCATATGTTTCTCTCGCCTTGCATGCTTCAGGTGTGGTCTCATAGGGCACATAAAAAGGCACTGCATGGAGCGACCTTCTCCAAACAGTCTCGGACAACAGCTAAATCCACATAGCTCTCACATGCACTCCCGCTTTAGACATCTCTCCCATTTCCAAAAAGGTTCAGTGGTCCCAAAACGACATCCTCCTGCCAACATACCCCTTTCTATGCCTGCTCATAATCATTGCCTTTCTAGCAACCCTTTTGCATGCCTTGAAAATCTCCCGCCAGATCATGCAACATCTACAAACCCTAGTCTCGAAAACTCAAGGTTACCGTCTTTTTCAAAACCCTACCTTTCCTCTTCTAAACCCTCGTCAAGTAACCGCTCCAAGCTCCCTTTTAAAAAACCTTCCCCCTGTCCAAGATCCCACCTGGTAAAACACACAAAGAAAATCAACCTTCCCCCGCACAAACTATGAAGACTCCTGAACACCTGGAATATGCCATCGCCATGGATCTTCCTGCAAATTTGATGCGTCTTCTCAAGGTCTTCTCCCTTAGAAGCATCCTTGTCTCTATTGAAAACAACCTTGACAACAACCTCATAAATGTTCTTGACATCTCTAGAGCTCTAGCTCTCCTTCTTCCCAGCCATACCATCCTAAAACCAAAAATACTCTCACCCACCCAGCTTATTTACTCCGTCCCTGAAGGAACTCAGATTACCCACATTTTCAATCAAGTTCTTACCATCCCTTGTGGATCCAGCTTCATTATGGCTCGCCTTTCCAAACGGTCAGCCGACTCTGGTTCATTTCCAGCCCCTGCGGGTGGCTCTGATTGGGTTGTAATTTCAAACCTTCCTCCACATTTGGGGGAACTAGAAATCTTCAGAGGGATAGCCCATTCAATAGGGGCTACTCTTCAATACATCAGCCCGGAAACTCTTCATCCCACTCAATACATTAAAGCCTATTGTCTTTTCTCAGTCAAAGCTGCTATCTCCCTCCCTCCTTGCATTAACATTAGAATTGGTGAATCGATCTACCATCTTAAGCTAGCAGTCGAACAACCCACCTTACATAATACTGCTTTTTCTGACATCTCTTCACATCCACCATCATGGTTTAGCCCTAACAAGAGCTATAACCTCTCCTCTCTCACCAGACCCCCCCAAATCAGAAGCCAAGTTTGGACTAGGAAACCCTCAAACCCCCCTGACAATGCTTTCTCAGCTCAAAACAAAAAGAGAAATCGATCTCCAATTCTTCCCCTCCCTACAACAAACATCCCATCACTCAAACGATCCTGTCCTTTTTCTTCATCCACAAAGGAAAGCTGGCATTCTCCAGATAAAACAAATCAAAACTCTGCTTTTCAAGACTCTTCTCAACACTTCAAGGATGACTCCCTGCAGAGTGAGGAACAGAAGAGCCCTCTACAGAAAACAAACACAAGATACATCCAAAAGATTCTACAGCCCGACCTCTCTATCAACAATGGATCAAGTATCTCAAACAAGGTCAAAAAAGGTATTTCTCCTTCCTCCTCTATCTGTTTTGATTCTTTGGTATCATCTCTTTCTACATCTACATCTTTAAAAAATAAAGTACAAAATAAACCGGATACTATAGACGATTTAGCCTCTTGGTCTAGCTTAAAAAGTTTCTCTTCTTTTGCAAATAAGATTGGTTTCTGCCTTGAGAAGGAAAATGATGCCCAGTATATCCTAAATGACCTTGAATCTTATATGGGCTGGTCAAATAGACGTTGTTAGTCTTGCCTTTCTATCTTTTGGTCTCCCTTTGTTTTTCTGTATAAATGAAAATTTCTACTTGGAACATCTGTGGAGCTTCAAATTTACAAAGAAGGAAAAAAATCCGATCACATATTTATAAAAATAAAATAGACCTTATTTCTATTCAAGAAACAAAGACCTTCCTCACCCCTTTTGCCCTCAAAACGATTGTAGGAAATAGAATCACAAACTGGATTCAACTCCCTCCCAAGGGCTTCAAAGGTGGCATTCTTGTGGGTTACAACAACCATGTCCTCATGCTACACAATTCCTCAATTCAAAATTTTTCGATTACTATTGATTTCAAAAATCTTTCTGACGACTTCTTATGGTCTTTCTCTGGCATTTACGGAGAACCAGGACATGACAAATCCCTCTTTCTTGAGGAATTAAACAGCCTCTTCATAAACTTTCACAGTTTACCATGGATCTTAGGTGGGGACTTTAATCTTGTCACTCAAATCTCTGATAGACTTAACTCAAATCCTTTCCCTTCCCCCTTATCTTCTACAGACAAAAAATTTAAACATATGATATCTGACTACTCACTTATCGACCATGCTCCCTCAAACGCCTCTTTTACTTGGTCTAGAAACCAAACCTTTGCACGACTAGATCACTTCTTATGTTCAAACCTTTGGGAGGATAAACATCCTCTCTCGTCTATATACATTGCTCACAGAACCATCTCCGACCACTTTCCCCTTATCATGGACACATTTTCTTCCTCTTGGGGTTCCCGCCCTTTTAGAATTGAAAATATCTGGCTTCAAAATGAAAGTTTCAACTCTTCCTGTCTTGCTTCTTGGGATATTGCTTGCTCACATTCGACAAACCTGGGTCTTCATATTTTGACAAATACAAAAAAAATAAAAAAAACATATAAAAAACTGGTTGGCAAATAATCCCTCGACCCTGTTGGATGACAAAAAAAATCTAGAGGACCAACTTTTGCTTTTAGAAAAAGATCCTTCTGCTGATCCGGCTCAAATCCTATCCTTCAAAGCTGATCTAGAAAACATAAACAACAAAATAGAAACAAAATGGAGACAAAGAGCCAAAATCTCTTGGGCAAAAGAAGGAGATAAAAATACAAAATTTTTCCATAAAATTTGCAATCAAAAATTCAGAAACAACTATATATCACACCTCAAGATAAATGGAAGTCTCACTTCCCATAAAGAAACTATCATTAGACACATAAAAAACCATTTCCAAAATATTTTCAACTCTAATCACAATCCGACTGGTCTTGATCACTTTCAATGGCACTCCATCAGCCAAACCAAAATCCAAAATCCCCTTGACCTAATCAAACCTTTCAATTTGGAGGAATTACAATCTGCTATTTCCGATCTAGGCAAAGATAAATCCCCTGGACCTGATGGTCTCAATGTGGAATTTTACTTGGCTAATTGGAATCATTATAAGCATGATTTTCTTGCTCTTCTCTCAGCCTTTCATTCCAGTCCAAACCCCCAAAACATCATAAAATACATAAATAAAACATTCATCTCTTTGATAAAAAAAATAACAAACCTGATTTAATCACGCACTTCAGACCAATCAGTCTTATAAATACCTCTTATAATATCATTGCTAAAACCTTAGCCAATAGAATTAAACCTCTAATGAACGCCATCATCCCTCTAAACCAATCAGCCTTCCTAAAAAACCGGAGCATCCAAGATGCCTTCCTAATGGTCAATGAAACTATCCATCTCTGCCATAAAAACAGAACTCCTCTTCTGGCTATCAAATTGGATTTTGAGAAAGCCTTCGATTTTATTAACTGGCGTTGCTTGTTGAAAACTCTAAAAGGTTTGGCCTTCCCTGATAAATGGATCTCCTGGATCTATGCTTGCATCTCCACAAATCACTTTTCTACCATCATTAATGGTGTCCCTTTTGGCTATTTCCATAATACAAATAGACTTAGACAAGGTGACCCCCTCTCTCCATATCTTTTCATCATCCTTACTACCATCCTTTCCAGGATGATCCATCTGGGCGTTCAAAACAATATCATTTCTTCTCCTGAGGACTGCAAGGAAAATATTATTCAATTTGCGGATGATACCATCATCTTTTCCTCTCCTGATTTATCCTCGGTTCAAAACATCTTCAGGATTATAGGCTTATTTTCCTACATATCTGGTCTTAAAGTTAACATTCAAAAATCTTCCATCTTTGGAGTTAACCTCCATCATTCCACCCTCGAGACTATGCACGATTTTCTTAAATGCAAATCGGAGGACTTTCCGATCAAGTACCTGGGCCTTCCCATCACTCCATACAACATCACAAATGCTAGTTGGAATCCCATTGTAACAAAAATAAACTCTAAACTTTCTAACTGGGAAAACAATTTTCTTAATCTCTCGGGCAGGATAACCCTACTTAATAGTGCCATCACTCCTATAACAACACATTTCCTAAGTTGCATTCCCTTGCCCTCAAAGACCAGACACATCTTGGACAAAATTCGGAGAAAATTCCTTTGGAATAATACCCAAAAAAATGATAAATCGGGGAAACACTGTCACCTAGTTAATTGGAAAACAATCTCTGCTCCTATTGATCAAGGCGGATGGGGGATTATAAACCTTGAAACACACTCCCTTTGTCTGATTACCAAAATCATAGATTGCCTCACCCAAAATAAAAAAAATCTGGACAAATCTCATCATACATAAATATTATCGCTCAACACCGCCTTGGCATCAAATCAAAAGGAAATCAGCTTCCCCCCTTTGGAAATACATAAATAAAAACATCAATACTATTCAACAGTTGCTAAATACCCCTCCACACTCTCATATAAATATCTCTTTCTGGTCAGACCATTGGTATAAAAACAATTCAATTATAAACCTCAAAACATTTTGGGATATTCCAAAAAATCTCATCCATATAAAAATTGATAAAGCCCTCTCCCTTATCACCAGCAAAAGATCAAACTCCTTAAAAAGATGTATCCTCTCTGTTTTAAGTCAACATGAACTCAACAATATCTCAACCTCTTTAGAAGAAAACACTTCAAATAACATCTATTGGAAATGGGGTAAGGATTATTCGGTGAAACGTTCTTATAATTTTCTTTCTTTCAGAGGTATCACCCCATCTTCATCTAAACTTTGGAAACAAAAATGACCACATAAATATAAAACATTCTTATGGCTTCTCCTCCACAATAAGCTCCTTACAGGAGAAATCATAAAAAAAAAGGGCTTCCAAGGTCCGTTTAGATGTGTCCTCTGTGAGAATAACGAGGATTCAACAAGTCACATCTTCTTCAAATGCCCTTTCTCTCAAATTATCATCTCACACTTCTTGCGAAATAGTCTTCCTGATCTCCAGGAATCTATTTTTTCAATTCATATTCCTCCATCTAGGCTTTACAGGCAACACAAAAGTATCGATCTATTCTCAGCCATCTGCTGGAATCTTTGGAAGGAAAGAAATAATAGGATGTTCAACAATAAGAAAAAAATGGTTAAGACTATTTTAAATGATATCGATGCCAATCTTCACATCTTTATCAAACTGCAGGAAAAATAGCAGGTGTTTCCCAAGAGAAATCAAGTGAAGGTAACTCTGAAGCAGCGGAATCGGAAGCAGCTTTCCTATGTGATCTAAAAGCCTTGGTGGACGATGAGACGGGTGTCAGTCTTGTGCAACAACCATAATGTCATTCCATCCCATGCAAGCTCAACACTTTTAGTATCATTTCCTAGTTTGCAAAAACATTTAATTTATAAGAGGCTTGTTTTAAGGGGTGCCTCTCCCGTGCTACTTTCAACTTATTTTCTTTCCTCTACAAACTCTATGCTGTTACTTCACATTAGCAGGTCTTCGCTTGCTGATGGGCTTATTCAATATATCATTACCTTGCCTCAAAAAAAAAAATCATTGCTTGCATGTTGTCGGTAGAAGAGAGAATGAGAGAATGGCTGGTTCCCCAACAATGCAGGGTGAGGGGACTAACTGAAGTCAGATCCAACGTCATTGTCTTCTCAGATTTTCAAGATTTCATTATATTTTGGTGTACTAAATTGGAGTTCTAGATCTATATCTAATTACTTGCATGGTGTTACTAGAATCAATGACATGACAACTTCTCGGTTCCCGACAACGCAAAGAAAAGACAGAAGATAGTATTGTTTCTATTGCCAGTATTGCAACGTTAGAGGTGGACATAGATAGTGTCAGCAGCGCCAATGTATGTGTTGGGAGGCATTGGAAAGGAGTAAAATAATTCTTTAGTGATCCTACGATATTCGACTGGAAGATATTCTGGAAGGGACAATATGAGAGTCGTTAAGTTATAGATACAATGATGCACATGGAGCGTGTAAGGTATTCTACCCCATGATATTATGCACCAATTAGTCTCGTGTGCATGTTATTGCCCATTGCATTACCATAAGATTGTGGCTTTATTTTATTTGTGGATTCTCCTCCCGCACTTGATCCGTTGATGCCTATTTTTTTGCAAATACAACCTCTTATGGCCTTGTTGAACGAAGTGAGATGGAAAAAACCTTTATGTATTGGAATTTGATCTTCAACGATATGCAAACCAATGTGGACTATTATTAAACTGTCGTCTAAGAATATGTAGTGTCAGCATGTTCAAAAGACAAGTTTTCATGCAAGTGAATAGAGTGAGCAACGACATAAAACAAACACATTGTTTGGCAAGCTAATCCTGTCATTAGAGAAGATTTGAACCCATCAAGTGGATGCCCACGACTTCTATCGCACCTGCTATACAATCTGAAATAGCAATATCACCCAAGAAATTAAAGTCTATGTGTTCATTTTCTTTGGTACATTGAAGCATTCTTATTCGATCCCAGATAACATTCTTGCAATTTGAATGCTCTTTACAATCTCTGAGGTTTTTCCTTACAAAATTAAAGATAATGTTTCATTTGGTCGACACTATTGCACTAACATTTAATAGAAATTGGTTTAATACATCATGTGACTAGAAAATTTCATGCTTTTTGCAAGCATAGTGCATTAGGCATCCATCTACTACCTCGAATCTAATGAGATTAATGCCAACAAAAGGTCCAACAATATGCATTTAACAATAGGCGTTTGCTACTTTTCTTAACTTAGTTTCATTATCTTCGAAGATCATTGCTACAAAAAGAAATTTGATCTCTTATATATGTGTCATTACCAACAAAAGACATTCAAATATTAAACTTAGTTTTTCCTTTTCAAAACTGTGATATATGTCTATTTTTTGTTTGAGCGTTATTGTATGACATTGTCTTGAACATGCGTCATGATCATTGAGACAAAATACCTCCTATTTATAGAAAAGGAATTTTGTCATAAAGGGAAATGTGTGAGAACAGAGTGTTATAGAGCACATCTAATTATTTTGGACAAAAGATGTAGTTGCTTGATGTATATATTCCTTATTTTAGAGATATTTTAGATGCATAGTGTTCCATTCTTGGGTTTTCAAGTCAATATCTCCTCCCAATCTAGTAGTGTGATTAACATTGATATATGTTTATATCATTGAACTATTCAACCGTGGAACAATTATATTTTGATGTTTGTATATATATGCACATGTAAAATAATTAATTTTATAGGTGTGTATTTGTTTTAACACAAATAATAGTTGTGTCCCAAAGTGTTGCAATGTTGAAAATAAATATAGTTGATATCTAAATTGTGGTTGAGCGTCTAGTAACATGTGACACATGATTGAATCATTATAGAGAATAATAATCATCATCATCTAAGCCTCAGTCCCAATTATGTTGGGGTCGGCTACATGGATCCTTCATTTCCATTCAACTCTATCATGGGCCATATTCTGGCTGAGATGTTGAGATTCAAAATATGTCTTTATAAAATCATCCCATGTTAATTTAGGTCTTCCTCTTCTTCTATTTATTGTGCTTGACTCAATAACATTGCTTCATATAGGCGCATTAGTCGGCCTGCTTTGTACATGTCCGTACCATCTGAGTTGGCACTCATGCAACTTGTCCTCAATGCTCACCACCCCCACTTTATTCCTGATGTAATCATTTCTCAAGTGATATTTTATTGTCTTCCCACACATCCATCTCAGCATACACATTTAATCCATGTTCATCTTGTTGAGACCTTGTTTCTTCACCACCCAACATTCACTCCCATAGAACATGGCTGGCCGTATAGCTATTCTATAAAACTTACTTTTCAACCTGAGAGGGATCTTCAGATCACATAATACTCCAGTTGCACTCCTCCATTTCAACCATCCTGCAGTGATCTTGTGACAAATGCCATTTTGGACATCCCCATCTATTTGAATTATAGAACCAAAGTAACAAAATTTATCACATTTTGGTATATCTACTCCATCCAACTTGGATCCATCATTCACATCATCAGATTGGCTAAAATTGCAATGCATATACTTAGTTTTACTCCTACTAATCATCAATCCATTTGATTCTAATGCCTCTCTCCACCGTTCAACTTTATCATTTAAGACATGTTTAGTTTTGTTAATCAAAACAATATCATCAGCAAATAACATACACCAAGGAATATCATCATGAACATTCTTTGTCAGCTCATCCATAACAAGAACAAACATATATGGGCTGAGTGTGGATCCTTCGTGTACCCCAACTGTGATAGGAAAGTTGGCTTCTCTCCTCCATGAGTCTTCACACTTGTAGTAGAGCTATCATACATGTATTTGATCAAGTCAATGTATTGGAGTGACACACCTTTTTCTTCAAAATCATCCACAACAGTTCTCTGGGTACTCGATCATAAGCCTTTTTCAAATCAATAAACACTATAATAAGATCTCTTTTGCTTTCTCTATACTTCTCCATAAGCCTCCTTACCAGAAAAATAGCATCTGTTGCTGATCTTCCAAGCATGAAACCAAATTAGTTATTTGATATCTGTGTTATAGATCTTAGCCTCTGCTCAATAATCCTCTCCCAAAGCTTCATTGTGTGACTAATCAACTTGATACCTTTGTAGTTTGTGAAGCTCTGAACATCACCTTTGTTCTTGTAGATGGGGACTATAATATTATTTCTCCACTCATCCGACATCTTCTTGGTCTTCATGATCTTGTTAAAGATCTTTGTTAACCACATAACTCCTTCATCCCCCATACACTTCCATACATCAATGGGAATGTCATTTGGTCTGCATGCCTTTCTCATTTTCATCTTCTTCAAAGAATTCTTGACCTCAAATGGTGAAACTCGTCGTGTGTAAATAATATCTCATGTTACACGAGTCTCCAACCTTGTTTTCATTATCTCCATTGAAAAGCTTATGGAAATAATTTCTCCACTGGTTCTTGATATCATCATCCTTCACTAACACCTTGCCATCTTCATTCTTGATGCATTTCACTTGACTCAAGTTTCTTCCTTTCCTTTCTCTGATACGATCGATATTATATGTATCTTTTTCCCCTTCTCTTGTGTCAAACTTCTTATACATATCATCAAAGTATCTAGGCCTTGTCTCCTGAACAACCTTTTAGCTTCTTTCTTTGCTTGCTTGTATCTTTGGAATGTTCTATCATCTCGAGATTTGGGTAAGAAAAAATATTGATGAACATAAATTTAGTATATCTGCTAATTAATTATCTATGTACATAAAACATTGTAATATAATTTATTTATTTAAATTTCAATATGATTCTTACTTTTTTATGAAATTTTAAGAACTATGACCGCAATGAGTTTGATGTTTATTTTTTTATCTATAAGATATATGAATTATATACATTTCCAAATGTAGGAGCTACTTGATTTTTTTTAAGTTGGCAATTCATTCATCTCATTTCTAGGGGTTTTGAACTTGTGACCTCTTGGTCATACAATATCAACTTTACCACTCGGATGCCACTACATTGATAGTTACTTGATTGTTGATAATATAATTCTAACATGCTCCATGATAATATATGTTTTACATTATAATATTATGATTGACATGTTATGCCCGAAGATGTGCTTTAAACTATATTTATATAATTACATGTACAATAAAACAATATTTTAAAATTAAATAAATGTCTTACTGCAACTTACAGGGACATATATATCCAACTTATAGGTAAAAAAAATATCGACATGTCATATGTGAATCTTGGAGTTATTGTTAGTTGCATAAATTTTTAAGATTAAGATTGTGTTTTGTCTTTTCTATTAAATAAAGCTCAAAGTCATATGTGATTAATTTTAAACTGATAAGATGTTTTGTCATATGATTTATCAATAGAAGTGAGATAAACGTTCACTAATTTTGTCCAAAATAATTTCGTTAAGAATTAAAATGATGTGAAGTACTTGATATATAAATTATTTTTGTCTTCCACAAATAGAAAAAAAATGATTCACTTCTGGCATAAAAGTTTACTAAGGTGTTTTAATAAATACTAAAATTAATTCGAACATCAAGAACAATTCATACAACACTATCCAACTTAACAAGCTATTTTTTACTGGAGTAAGAAGATTACTTTAGGAAGTTACATTCTTTGATATAGAGTCTACCATTTTATTAATATAAAATTTAAAAATATAAACTTATCATGCATTGTCACAAGGCGGATGATGAGAGACTTTTATGAAATGGCAAAAGTAAAAATTATCAGAAATAGAACCAGACTCATCATTCTAAACATGAAGTTTGAGGAGAAATTCCTCTGAAAGGAAACAAATTGGAATCTTTTGACGAGCAGCACACTGTGTCTATGAATGTCTATAAAATTAACATGTACATACATTATAACTTGGATTTCTCCATTGTGCATGTGTAGACATTAGCCACTACTTTATCAGTGACCACAATGTCATCTCTAAGAACTGCATAGTGATCAAAATATCTACCTGGATCATAAAAAAGTCTACTGATATGTCATTACATTAGTTCCCCAACATGTTGGGTGTAGGACTATGATGATGACAAACAATTTCCACTACTTCCATCCAAAGGCTAATCAAATGTTAAGAAAACCTTTAATCTATTTATGATATGATATTCAGAGACAAATGATCATATAATAGTTCTCGAGTTTTGCAAGCGGTTTCAGATAGTGGCTCCAAATATTATCTCCATATTTTTTCTAAATTTAAGATAAAGAATATATGACTCAAAAGGTGTGGAGCAGTGCAATGGTTATGATTAGATGATGTGAAGTTGATTCATTTAAAAAATATCTAAAGTGACAAGAAGTGACTCCTTTTGGTGAAACATACATTTACTAGAATGGAACATATATTGAATATTTTTATATCCTTCACAATTTTATATTTGACACTGATCTAGTAAAATTGTATATGATTTTTTATACCACTTCAAACCAACTAATATTGAATGTAATACACATAAATTAACTAAAATTTTATAGAATTGACCAAAAGAAATTAAATAAAAAAGAGTAAAAAGTAGACTAATCTGTTGTGAATTGATGCGTAAGTTGGTTTCCAATGATATCACAAATATCGACTAAAGAACACACCAAGATCCATCTTGTAATTGAACCTTACAAGTACCTAAATAATATGCATATAATTTTGAAAATATTTATATTATATTTGAAGTATTCACACATATTCCTTTTTTTCAATGTGTATGGGTATTTGCTTTGAATTAAACATTACATAGCTCATTTCGATTGTATAAAAACATTTTTGTTTTAATATAATTAAGTCTACATCTAAAGATGCACTATAGATACAAAGTTTAAAAAGAAAATGTATGGGATAACAATATTATACTTGAAATTGGAACAATTACCATTGGAATAGTGTACCATCCAAAATGTTTCAAAGCTTTCATATTTACTCATTTTATGTTATTAAAATGTGAGGATAGTAAAAGAAGGAAATTATTCATCTTCATATAGCTAGATATTTTAATTTTTATCCATTGACATAAGCAGTGATGACGAAATTAATCAAATGCAACACGTCAATATGGAGACAAATTACTTGCAAATAACTATATATTGCAATTTGACATGACTATCACATATAATCTTTTACATAAGCTTTCTTTATAATAAAAATCTATCTAAAATCTATTTGATATGTATTTGGATAAAAATTACAAATGATATGCTTTTGGGATTTACTATTTTCACAAAACAATGAAGGAACATAAAATTTATTTATATGTACACTTTGGATTTTGATTTACTTTATCATTTTTGGAATTTGGTTTTCCTTCAACAATATAATTATTACAAATATTTTTACCAATAATTACTATGTACATTACAAAAGAAATGTCATGTTTATATTTTTTGAGTTCTCTTACACAAGAAAGTGATTAATATAGCCTATCGTAAAACATTTGTGCTTTCTCTCTCTAGAAGTATCCCGTCCATCTCTAGGACATGCACACATGGCGGTGCAAGCCCAGGGCAGGACGGGCTCCACCGTCCCGTCCTCCACCCTCTATCCTCCTGATCCTAGCATCGGCCCCGATGGTGCCTGGTCTGACCCCTCGGTTGATGTGACTCAGGGGAGGTCTTGGGCAGGGACGCTGCTGAAGCCCCTTGAGGTAGGTAGGGGATTTAAGTCTGTCTCCCTACCTGAAGATCTGAAGTGCCCAGAGTTAAAACCTGGCAATGATCGACCCTGGTTGAAATTCTCAAAGCTGGTGGTTGCTGCGATGGATGCCTTCCATAAGCACTCTATCATAATACAAATTCTGGGTAAAACGGCTATGATGGACCAACTTTACGAATGGATGATCAAATCTTGGAGGCCAAAGGAGGAGCTGCAACTGTCGACTCTTCCCGAGGGTATCTTTCTTGTGAGGTTTGCCAACGAAGATGAACTGAATGCCGCCATGGAGAGAGGGCCCTGGTTTTTTGACAACAAGTTGGTGCTGATCAGGAGATGGTCACTCGAAGTTGACATCCAGAGGGCGGCGCTCACGACTGTGCCCATTTGGGTCACCTTTCCAGACATTGGTCAACACTGGACAATGCGTGCCATTACGATTATAGGGTACGACATTGGCACTCCAAAAGTCATCGACTTCATTAGCAAGGGCAGATACCAGGGGGTGGCACATCTCTGTATTGGGATTGCAGCAGACAAGAAGCCACCTCCTAAGGTGATGATCGAGCTGCCAAATAGTTCTGAGCTGGCAATCAAAGTCATGTATGACGCCCTCCTGGATAGGTGTGACTTTTGTGCTATCTTTGGCCACGCCACCAGACAATGCCCTGGGGAGAGACTCAGTTTGGCCAATTTACCCCCTCGAAGAGGCAGGAAGGCGAGTAGAGAGTAGGCTGAGACTAGACACAACTCGAGGAGGCCCAGGACCAGTGTAAGCTCAGGCAATCATGGGAGGGGCAGATCCAGACCTACGAGCAGAGCTCGTACGAACCAGCGTCAGCTAGGCAGGCTGTGGATGGCCCTAGCAATCCCCTGGTTGTGGCTAACAGTGCAGTTCCTGGGACTATAAACTCGGTGACTGTGGTGGACTCTGCGGTCCAGGTGACTGATGAAATGCCGGTTTCTGAGGAGGCAGCCGTTGAAGGTGTGAGTGATGTAAAAGACACTGAAGACTTCATCTCTATTAGAAGGAGGGGCAAGTCACCTATGCTAAACAGAGAGAGTGAGATGGATCTAGTGGTGCACAAGGAAGCAGTAAACCAGTTCTCAGTCCTTGATAGATTCGTGACTGAATGTGAGAACCTATTGGAGGGTGGTGATACAACAAAGGTGTCTCCTAGGAAGATAAGGAGAGGAGGGGCGACCCCTGGCCGGGGTGGTCAGTGAAGGAAGTCTTGATGTGCATCCTCACATGAAATGTGCGAGGTGCATATCAGCTGGAGAAATATAGAAGGATGAGATAAGTTATTAGTGAGAACAATGCTACACTGGCGGTCTGCGTGGAAACTAGAATTAGACGAGAAGTAGCTGATAGAATCAGTGGGCTGTTCCCAGTAGGGTGGGGGTCTTCATCAAACCTTTATCAAATTGAAGGGGGTCGTATTGTTATCGGATGGAATCTGTTGGTGTGGGATGTTGAGGTCATCTTTGAGATGGACCAGCTTGTTACAGTGAGTTGCATAAATCAAGGAGGTCTTCATATCATCCTGTCAGTAGTGTATGGTCATAATTCTAAGATGTGTAGGAGAAGGCTTTGGGAGGTGTTGGCCAACACTTATCAGAGGGAGTTGCCACATATCTTTATAGGAGACTTCAATAACATTTGCAAAGAAAGTGAGAAGATTGGAGGACTGCCAGTCCCTGCTTCCTGCCTCGTGAGGTTCAATGATGTTGTCACCACTGCTAATCTCATGGAGTACCTGAATGGTGGTTACATCACTTGGCATAACAAGAGAGACATTAATAGAAGGATCTCGAGCCATCTTGATAGGGACATTGTCAACAATGAGTGGCTGGACATTTTCCCTACGTCCAACGTCAAATTGGGAGTGCATCCTAATAGTGATCACACCATCCTTTTGATAGGTCTGAACAATGAGAGCTGAAAAACCAAGCCGTTTAGATTCTTCAAATTTGGGTGCTTGAATGGCCAGGCTATACCACTACTGTCCAAGAGGTTTGGAAGGAAGAGGTGCGGGGGAACCCTCTATTTATCATTGCGGAGAAGATGAAGAGGACCAAAACTGCTCTGAAATCTTGGTCTAAAGGTCTGTATGATATCCGTAGAATGGTCGCTGAGGCAAAACAAAACTATAGCATAGATGTTGACTTTCTCAGATGCAGCCCGACGAAGGCTTTGACCATTGAGGAAGAAGAAAGAGCCTCTAAGAAGCTGCTACAAACTGAGAAAGCTGAGGAGCTTTTCTATTGGCAGAGGAGCAAGCTCAATTGGATTTGGGATGGGGATAGGACACTCGAGTCTATCATTGAATGTGAAAAGGAATGTGATGAGGGATTCTAGTCACACCTTGATCAAAGCAGATGGCACCCCAACCAAGTCCCCGGCTGATGTGGGAGACACTACTATAGAGTTCTACAAAGCTTTATATAATAAAGGGTATGAGGACAACAAACCACCGAGCAACTTGACTGGCCTGAGGGTGACCCCAGATATGAATCACTTGTTGTGTGGCCCTACATCGGAGGCTGAGATAAAGGAAGCACTCTTCTCGATTGGTGCCAATAAGGCACCCAACCCAGACGGATTCAATGCAATTTGTTTTTAGGAGATGTGGCATGTGATTAAAGACGATATTTGTAGAGCAGTAAGATGGTTCCTTATTGGTGGTACAGTGGTCAGGAGTATCAACCACTCTTTTCTGCGGCTCATTCCCAAGAAGACTATAGTGAATTCCATGGCTGATCTTAGGCCCTTAGCCTACTGCTCTGTGATGTATAATATCCTCTCCAAGCTGCTTGCTAGGTGTCTGAAGAGGATTTTGCTTGACATTATATCCCCAGCTCAGTCTGCCTTCATCGAAGGCCGGTCAATTTCTGACAGTGCCCTGTTGGTGTCTGAGTTCCTTCTTGATTTATAGATGAGGAGAAACTCTCGCAAAGTGTTGTGAAAATTGACTTAGCCAAGGCGTATGACAACGTAAGGTGGGATAACCTTTGGGACATTTCCAAGTCTATGATTAATAAATATGCAAATAAACAAACTACATATGTATAGAAAAAACACACACACAAATATATATATATATATATATATATATATATATATATATATATATATATATATATATATAGAGAGAGAGAGAGAGAGAGAGAGAGTCAGGCTAGAACACACTCGAGTGTATTCAGAGCAAAATACACTCAAGTAGTTTTTCATGATGCAATATTTTTTTCAAAAATCTAATCTATTGATCTTCTTAAACATGTTGTGAATAGCTCGTGCGCAAAATTTGAGCACATTTGGACATTTATAGGTCATGTTATAAAGACCGTAAAAATTATGCATTTCAAATTAGTTTTGTGCGTCAATTTTGTTGCCCTTGGATGAGTGACTTCCACTCATTAAAATGGGTTCAAAATTTCTATGTACCTAGTTATAGTACGACAGTGAAGATCAATGGTTTTTATTTTGCAAAAAATAGTCTTGATATGCAAGCACACTTGAGTGTATTCATGCGATCTGTACACTCGAGTGTATTCTAGCCTGACTATCTCTCTCTCTCTCTATATATATATATATATACTTTCTGAGTGTGCACATTTGAATTTGTGAAAATAAACAAAAATACTGAAGTATAAATAATGCATGACTAGTTATACATATCATTGTCAAGATGTAACAATATGAATAGATCAAGAAATCCCTATTAAAAGTATGAGAATTTTAAAAGAAGGTCCAATTTAGTTAATAATATATTAAACATCATAAGGTATGCACCACACAAATTTTGTGTAAACAACTTGCATTATATGATATTATCTATCAAAGTAAGTATTTATAATGAGGAATGCAGATTGATAAACTGGCTAGGACAAATAATTAAAAAATAAAGAATAACATTACATTCTTAATTGGTACCTATATTACCAAGAGGAACAACAATGTCCATTATAATTTTTAAGAATTCAATAAATATGTAACTAGTGTAATGGTCTGCTCACCTCTAGGATGATGTATATGTATTTACAAAACAATATTTAGACAATATTCTTATGAAAATGAAGGTACTCAATTAAAACCTATGAAAGATTTGTGTCCTAGAACAAATAGAGAAAACTATACTTATATGTGAATATAAAAGTTCAATATGTTTGTAAGTATGTGGTCCAAGATCTTATCGATAGAAGATATGTTTAAGTGATTTGGAGGTGAAGATATGTGAATATATTACATGACATTCAGGTTACATGATTGTGAGATACACATATGTTTTACAAAGTAGAGATAACTTCCATCTCCTAATCAATAAAACATGGACATGCCATCATGGCATCCAAGTTGGTTTAAAATTTTTTTGGATGTAGAAGGTTACAAGTCTATTACTATGTAATTGATTTAATACATACAAAGACATGATACATATGTCGACCAAATTGATTTATTACATACATGATATATATATATATGTCTCTCACTCTTTTAAGATAAATTGTTGGGTTTTATGTGGTCGGAGTAGACAACGGAAATAAAAATTTACTTGACCATTAACCCATAACCAGAAGATCACATCAACATATATGCAATGGGAAGGATGGTTTTAGCAAGATATACCTGGTCCTGAGGCTTGCTCAGTGACATTACCTCACGGTAAGTGTAGTCTTCAACCACCTATCTTCTATGATATATGTGCAGCTCCTGGTCTTGACCCGGACTGTGGTTGATTGTCATCCTCCTGAGCGACAGAAGTCTCCCACCTCTACAGATAGTCCACATGGACTACTGGGAACTCTAGTTGTCCTGAAGAATGGACTAGAAGGAGTTGTTCCCTTCTGTCAACGTACTAGTCATCGACACACTCTCCCACCACCAGTCACTTTTCTACAGTTGTCTTTTCCTTGTTGTTCCTCCTTGGAGGGGTAGAACTTGCTTGGGCTCTCTCGATTACTACAACTAAAGAGGACAACAACTTTGCAGAGCAACTGATATTATGAGTTGTGTCTTTGGAGAAGCCCCCTATAACCCTCTATTTATAATAGAGGGCAGGGTCAGGGTTCCCAGTCTGTGTGGGAGTAGAAGGGTCCAAAATTTCCATGAACAATTTGTACTACGGTAGGCAAACCAATCATTTCATAACTGAAATGGTCATTTGACAAGGTGAGCCAATCGATTTACTAGTGAACTCATCGGTTGGGAGTGTGAATCGGTCAGTTCACCCAGTGAACCAGTCATTTCACTTCCCATACCTACCTGCAATTGACTTTCCTTATTTGTTTCTAATTAATGCAAAGATTAATTCTTGTCCCAATCAAATTGAACAAATGAAACGAGAAACTTTTCACACAAATTGGGAAAACCCAACACTGCTCGTTTGGTCTAGTTGAACTGATCAGTTCACCAAGGTGAACTGTTCATCTCACTGACCATGAGCTAGTCAGTTCACCCAATGAACCAGTCGGTTGGTGGTCCAGATTGTGTAGAACACAGTCAATTTAATTCTCAATCAATCTGGCACTCTAATCAGTTGGTTCAACACTTGAACATGATGATTCTGAGTCAAGTCTATTGATTGAATGTTTGATTGAGTACCTAAACACTTTAGTAATCAATCCAAACATCATTCATGGATAAACTACTCTTCCAGGTTAATCCTTTGTGTGTGACCCTATAGGTCCCATGTCACGTTGACATTGAATGTCCATAACTAGCTCATGACATCACAAGAGAAGAGCGGTACCTAGTCGCACATCAGTGCTACCCAAGTGATATGGATAGTTGGAGAACAACTTTCAATCCTACAATATGTGATTAGTGTTCCAGTGAATGTATAATTCCTTTATCTTTGATATCCTGAATGAACTCAAGTCATGGAGTTGTCATCCTTTCAACGTTCATTCATGTTTCTTGAACTAGAGCAGACTATATGAGATATGTGTGACATCAATATCATATATTGATTCACATGTGCATGTACATGCCTTTCTCAGTCTCTCTTATCAAGTGTCCCTAGACATCATACTCCCTTAGGAGGGACAAATACCATATCTATCACTCACAGTATATCTCATGCATCAAAGCCACCCAATCATCACCTTTATAACAACCCATGTTTCAAGACTACATTTGATGATGTCAAAGTGTACCCAATCACATTCGATGAGTGTAGTGATTTCAGGTCTAAGAATCTCAATCGCCACCATCACTATGGGAGATGACTCTGACTACCATGTCTTGGTTCCATGTGTCACTCTCATGGTGGGTCTGTCTGATACACTGTTCTCCAACATGTATCTATGTGCTTGGTTTGATATCATATATCATGACTAATGAGGCACTGTCATCAACCAACACACACTCTAGTCTTGATGTGTCATTGTTTTCTATCAACCTTCCACAATGACATCTGACTAGGGACATAACAAGAATGTACATACTATTAGCATCCACATGATCTCATTGTTTAGGCCCTCAACCCGAAGATGTAAGTCATTGAGTATTGTCATTCTTTAGACATTTAATCTGCTCCATCATTTATCTCATAATCAATTGAGCTAGAATAAATTTGAAGCTTGCCTTTGATATTTATCAAATCAATCATGACATATGCCAATCCAATCATCATATGATTGGCTCTCAAGGCATACATACCAACAGACTCCCACTTACAATTAGAGTCAATCACCTTCAAATCATATTCTTAGTGATATCTAAACATGTCCTACATGTTTTTGTTGTGCTAGTGCCAATCCAATGAGTTAGCAAAATTTTTCTTTAGTCGTTATATTGCATGTTTCACATCTCCTCACTATACGACATTTTGTATGAGATGGAGTTTCCGTAATATGCTATCTAATATTCCTTGCCTAACAATTAGCTCCATAGTTGACTAAGTATTTCTACTTTGTCATCAATGGTTGTAATATTTATAAGTTCATCCGTATGAACTTCTAGATCCATATACTAACCTTTGGTGTTCATAATACAAGGTTACTAGATATTCCTTTTATAATTAAATGGCCTTTTAATATTACTTGGAACGTTTCCATTTATCAACACATATTCACCTTTATATTTTGCAATTATTTTTCTGTCACTTTGGAAGCTTGCATCAATGTAACTAATTTACATTTAACTCTTCCTTTTATTACCATATAACCAATCCTTTAATACTTCATAAGTACTTAAATAAGTTCTTTATGATATTCCAGTGACTCTCACTGGAAGTGGACATACATCCACTCGTCATGTCCATTACATATGAGATAACTGGATGAGCATATCATATTGTCATGTCCAATACATACATAATGATGAATGCATATATATTTTCTTGTCATGTCCAATACATACAAGATAATGGGTTGATTACATACATGATAGATCCAATTGTGAATGCATAAGGCATCTATCTATGTGTTCCTATTCTTCATAAGAATTTGGGATACTAGGCATCTGAGAGACTAACTCCACGTAATATGGACACATTTTCTCCCACTGAATCTTTGAATACTGAACCCTTTAGTACAGACTACCAATGTATTCTCTCTCTTTATTAGGTCAAGATAATTTTGAGAACTATCTCTATAGATATCCATTCCTATTGCACAGGACATTTCTCTTTATTCCCTTAAAGAAGGTATTTCCACACTAATTTCATTTTATTCCTCATCATCATGTGGAATATGAATACGCTCCCACTAAATCTTTGTAATCACAGATCCCTTCTTTATTTTGATATATCAGTCAAACCTTTTGACTATATAATCAAAGTAAATACTCCAGTTCTGAGGTGCTTGTATTCAATCAATCATATTGATTAATCTCTTGTAACTTATAGACTGCATTTGTATTAACAAAATTATAAAATCCTTCAGGTTGTGTCACGTACACAACCTCATGATTCCTTCTAGGAATGCGGTTTTAATGTCCATATGACAAATTTCATAGTCTTCAAGTTCCAATAGCAAGCATGATCCTTTATGGCCTATAGCCACTGCGATTGGTTATATAAAAACATCAGGTTTAACACCTTGAACTCACTTGAATTTATCTCAACCAATCAACTCTTCAAATGTCATCCATGCCAGTCTTAACTCTTAAGACCCAATTCCACTTATGGGTTCTATCCCTATAAGTGCTACCATTAAGGTCATACCTTATTTAGTTCACATGGAAGTTATTTTGGATCTTATGGCTTCAAGCCATAACTCAAAATCTGGTTCCTCAACATCATCTAGATAGATTATTGGATCATCATCATATGACCAATTAATCACCTTTGAGTTTGTAGGATATCATTATGAATCAAGTTCAAGGTGTTTTCTACTAGATATATGAGGTGTATCTGTTACATAAAGAATTTGAGATTCCACAACACTTGTGATTCTTAATCTCCTTTTGTACGTTTATTTAGTGTAAATCATGTTCTATAGAAGAATTCTAGAACATTAGTTATTTTTTTGATGATCATGCTCTTACTATTTAGAGTATGATTCCTTCTTTTATTTAGACATCATTATGCCTTAATCATGAGTTCTCTATGATACACTATGATAGTTACTCACAAGGTCCTCAAACATTTGGTTTAAGTATCTCGTTCATTGATCATATCAAAGAATTAATACTTTTTACCAAGTTTGTTCTTCATTTATGCTATTCTTAAACATTTTAAGATATTCATATTGGTATTTCATTAAATACCATGTATACAGTATTAGCATTTACTGCAATAGGTATGTATATACATCAATGTGTATTATACCTAACAGAATAGTCATTCTCCTACTACATCTAGTGAACATTGACTTGTCATCATGCCCAATAAACAAGACACTCATATCTCTTAATGGTTCATTAAACAAGAGAGTCTAGCTTTATCCATCAACATGGAACCTAGAGATGAATTTCTCATTCATATATTTAGATGATAATGCTAATTTATTGTTTGAGTCATCAATAACTTTTAGGTATTATTTATTTTATCTCATGCATATCAAGTATCACAAGATAAAAAAGGCATTTCCATAAAAGATCATATCTTTGAAATTGAAACATTAACTTTATTGATAGACATCCTTGTCATTACAAGATGCAAAAATAAAGTGTTTCTATTTATTGGCAAAATGAAATAGCAGTTCATAACTCTATTACATGCCCTTTGGGCTAAAATAAACTAAAAGGCACTAATATCTATGGCAACAACACTCGCTCCAATGTTGATGAGTGTTCCTTCTTGGTCCTTTCATAAAGGCCATCACTTCTTTTCAGATCCTGCACATCATATATGTCAGATTTATATCTTGGTATCATATACCTATGATAAAGAAGCATTTTAAGTTTATTTCATGATACCTGAGGTGGAGACTTCCCTCCCCTCCTTCTTCATCTTTAGTTCATCTATGTGGAGAGGTAAATTTCTCTTCCAATGTCTTGTCTCATGAAAATGATGACATTTGCCTCCCTTGTTCACCCCTCCCTTGGCTTTGAGAGTTGAAGATGACTTGGGCTACTGGCTAGCATCAAAATCTTTCTTTGCTTTGCCCTTACCCTTGCCTTTAGGCTTTCCATTCTTTATGCTGATCATCATCACATATTTGTGTTTGTATTTCTTTATCTATGCCTCGACTGTCCTCAACATGCCCAACAACTCTATTAGTGGCCTGTCAAAGTTGTTCATGTTGTAGTTCGTAATAAACCGACTGTAGGATTTTGACAAAAATTGCAGTATCACATCAGTAGCCAATTCTTGGCTCAGAGGGAATCCCAGTCAAGTTAGGTTCTCCACATACCCAATCATCTTGAGTGTGTGAGGGCCTACTGGATCTCCTTCTGTCATGACGCACTTGAACATGTGCTTTGGAGACATCATCTCTCTCTCTTGTTGTTCCTGGTCTTGATACATGTTCTTGAGATGTTGAACCATCTCAATGACTTCCATGTTCTCATGTTGTCTCTGCAACTCATAGTTCATTGAGCACAACATCAAGCACTTCACATCAATGACATCCTCAATATGCTTCTTGTAAGCATCCCTTTCAGCCTTTGGTGCAGCGGGAGCGGGTTCATCTAATTCTGGTGTATCTAGGACATAAAGCTTTCTCTCTTGAGTGAGAACAATTGTCAACATCCTAAACTAGTCGTGGAAGTTGTTCCCATTTAGCTTGTCCTTCTCAAGGACTAATCGCAACAAAAAATTATTGTTGTTGGTAGCCATTTATTCTACAAAAGGAAATTTGCAATTTTAGTCCAAAACTTTTTTGATTTGATTTTATTTGGAAATTGATGATATTAATTAGGTCTTCAATTAATTATCGCTCCCACTATTTTGATCAAATTGATAACCCTCATCTATCAATTTAGAAGATTGTAGTGTACAACCTTCTAGTGAGCAAGATCTTGACTTCCTCTAAGTTATGGACCAACACAGGCTCTCACCCACAACTAGATTCTTCCAGGTAGGCAACTTTTGCCAATTGCATCATATGCAACTCTTGATAGATGTTATGCACAACTCTTTGTCATGAATATCTGCATGCCTCAAGGTGCTTAATCCTATTAAGATCACCTTGTTAAGTCTGTTCCCAGAAGCCAACACAATGAGTATGCACCCTACAAAGGCAGACCCACATACCCACTATCACACTTCCATGAGATAGATAGTGTACCACACAAAGGCGTGCCCACACTTAGTCAATCAAGATTTTCATGTGTGTTGCTTTTGGAAGGCATCTTAAACTTAATATTTATATTTGAGGGGTTTCAATATGCTTATATATGCATATATGTATCCCATCACGACATATATAGTACATATCATATACATGCTATATCCCACAAATGAAAACATGCAATAACGATAAAGCGATGATTATGGCCATCCTATTGTAGTTCCTTGGAGCCACAAGGAACTATGGTAATCTAAGGTCTACATCACATGCAACCTTTTATTGATGAAGATTTGTACGTGCCAATCCGTGTTGATTGGTTCAACCTTTGAACCGATCGACTCACCTCTTGGCCAGTCAGTTGGTCTCCTCCAGCTAGTTGTCTAGCTTCTCCAGATGGTCAGCTCGTCTGATCATCTGGGCTTCTCATTGGTCCATCAAGCGGTCATCTTCAATCTTCTTCATAACAAGAATTAAAACTATCCTACTTTTACATATATCTTTGGGAAACCCCGAGTTACATTTGGAGGAAACAAAGGTAGAAGAGAAGGCTCAAGTTATCTCGACTTACATTCAGAATAGAAGAAGAGGGCTCGGTGCGTGGACCAAGATGCAAACAACCATAACCAACCACACACATGAACATAGGGTTTATCGTCCATAACCATGCTACATATCCACTATCAAAACCATTTTAGGGTGACACATATCGATTGCATATATACCATATCATATATGTATATATTAGTTTGGGATCATGTGGTATTAATTGGATATTCACATTAGTCATCTAAATATTCACATCATATGCAATAAATAAAAGACGGTAAAACCAAAATACGATTATATCGATTATCCCAAAATATAGTGTATTAACGTGGCTCTGATACCACTGTTGGATTTTACGTGGTCGGAGTAGGCAACTGAAACAAAAATTTACTTGACCATAAACCCATAACCAGTAGATCACATCAACATCTATGTAATGGGAATGATGATTTTAGCGAGATATACTTGGACCTGAGGCTTTCTCAATGGCTATACCTTGCAGCAAGTGCAGTCTTCAACCACCTATCTTCAACGATGTCTATGTAGCTCTTGGTCTTGACCAAGACTGCGGTTGACTATCATCCTCCTAAGTGGCAGAAGTCTCCCTCCTCTATAGATAGTCCACAAGGACTATCAGGAACTCTAGTCGTCCTAAAGAATGGACTAGAAGGAGTTGTCCCCTTTTGTCAGTGTACTAGTCACCGACACACTCTCCCACCACCAGTCACTTTTCAACAGTTTTCTTTCCCTCATTGTTCCTCCCTGGATGGATAGAACTTGCTTGGGCTCTCTCAGTTACCACAACCAGAGAGGACAACAACTTTGTAGAGCAACTGCTATTCTGAGTTGTGTCTCTAGAGAAGCCCCATGTACCCCTCAATTTATAGTAGAAGGTAGGGTCAGGGTTCCCATTCTGTGTGGGAGTAGAAGGGTATGGAATTTCCATAAATAATTTGCACCGCGGCGGGAGAAACAGTCGTTTCATAACTGCAATGGTCATTTAGCAAGGTGAGATGACCAGTTCACTCGTGAACCGGTCAGTTGGGAGTGTGAACCGGTTGGTTCACATAGTGAAATGGTCATTTCACTTCCCAGACCTGCTGCAACTAACTTTCCTTATTCGTTTCTAATTAATGCAAAGATTAATTCTTATCCTGATCAAATTGAACAAGTGAAATGAGAAACTTTTCTCACAAATCGGGAAAACCCAACACTGCTCGTTTGGTCTAGTTGAACTGATTAGTTCACCAAGGTGAACTAGTCATCTCACTAACCATGAGACAATCAGTTCACCCAGTGAACCGGTTGATTGGTGGTCCAGATTGTGCAGAACAAAGTCAATTCAATTCTCAATCAATCTGACACTCTAATCAGTTGGTTCAACACTTGAACTTGATGATTCTGAGTCAAGTCTATTGATTGAATGTTTGATTGAGTACCTAAACACTTTAGTAATCAATACAAACATCATTCATGGATAAACTCCTCTTCCAAGTTAATCCTTTATGTGTGACCCTATAGGTCCCATGTCACGTTGGCAGTGAATGTCCATAACTAGCTTATGACATCACAAGCAAAGAGCGGTACCTAGTCGCACATTAGTGCTACCCAAGTGATATGGAAAGTTGGAGAACAACTTTCAATCATACAGTCTATGATTGGTGTTCCAGTGAATGTATAATTCCTTTGTCTCTTATATCCTGAATGAACTCAAGGCATGTAGTTGTAATCCTTTCAATGTTCATTCATGTTTTTGAACTAGAGCAGACTTTCTAAGATATGTGTGGCATCAATATCATATATTGAGTCAAATGTGCATGTGCATGCCTTTCTCAGTTTCACTTATTAAGTGGCCCTAGACATCATACTCCCTTAGGAGGGAAAAATCCCATATCTATCACTCATAGTCTATCTCATGCGTCAAAGCCACCCAATCATCACCTTTATAACAACCCATGTTTCAGGACTGCATTTGATGATGTAAAAGTGTACCCAATCACATTCGATGAGTGCAGTGATTTTAGGTCTAAGAATCACTATCACCACCATCACTATGAGAGATCACTCTGACTACCGTGTCATGGTTCCATGTGTGACTCGCATGGTGGGTCTATCTGATACACTGTTCTCCAACATGTATTTGTGTGCTTGGTTTGATATCATATATCATGACTAATGAGAGACTATCATCAACCAACACACACTCTAGTCTTGATGTGTCATTATTGTCTATCAACCTTCTACAATGAAATATGACTAGTGACATAACAAGAATGTACATACTCTTAGCATCTGTATGATCTCATTGTTCAGGTCCTCAACCCAAAGACATATGTCATTGAGTATTGTCATTCTTTAGACATTCATTTTGCTCCATCATTTATCTCATAATCGATTGGGCTAGAATAAATTGGAAGCTTGCCTTTGATATTTATCAAATCATCATGACATATGCCAATCCAATCATCATATGGTTGTCTCTCAGGGCATACATACCAACATAAATGTCATAGTGAATCCATTGAGATAGTACAAAACATTTGAAGAAAAAAAATTATATAATTGGAATTCTAGTATAATAAAAAACTTATGATTATATGGTCATCTTTGTTAGTTGTATCCTATTGTAGAGCTTTTACTTTATTAACATAGGATATACTACAACTCATGAAAAGCACGTGCACTTAATGTGTGTGTATATATATATATATATATATATATATATATATATATATATTTTTAGCGTGTAAGTTATTCAAACATATAAAAATATCAATATTTGTGTCTAGGATTAAGAATAGTAGGAACATGAAAGTATTGAGAATATAACTTAAATTTTATCTCTAAAATTGTTGTTAATAAGAGAGAATTTTCACTCACTTGTGTTGGTTACCTTTACTATATGCTAACACTCTCTTACTATGCTTGGATTTGGTAGAAATGCTGAGTTTCTCCTTCTATAGGCTCTATTCTAGTTATCCTGTGAGTATGCCAAAAATATTGGAGCAAGAAGGTGAAAGATAAGAGAAGGAATACACAAACTAGGTTTCTAATACTAATTTGTACCTGAATCATGAAGAGAACATAAAAGGAAATGAATCTAATTACTTACACTAATTGTTGATAACTAGGTTTACTATTTCCCTTTTTCCTCTATTCCTTCTATTTCTCCCCATAATCTGCTCCATGTTCATTATGGCTTGATTACAGGGTTTGGATATCATATAAACCAACTTAAATATTTATATTTATACATAAATATAACATATACTTTGAAATATATACATTTTCTTGTTTGGATGGAAAATTCTACCAACTCTCCTCTTGGTAGTCTAACAAAACCCTTGATTTGCTGACTACAATGTTAGTGAAAACCCTCTTCTAGTAGAGACAATAATTTTGTTATTGGATAGGTATGTTGGCCCCTCTAGGGTTATTAGTAATACTACTACATGGCTCTTAGTCATCATGACTAAGACCTAGTTAGTTGACTCAAATTGAATTTTCTAGCGGCCCTACTCAATAATTATTGCCCAACCTAACACATCATTATCAAATTTGATCAATCCCACTAATAGTTAGTTAGTAGACTAACCCTGTCTACTTTTATAGAGTAATTTCATCAGAAAGATCCTACATAACCCTCTATTACTATATTGTTTTGCTGACTAAGTCAATCATCCAAGGTGATAAAATGTGAAGTATAATATTTTAGGATCATGAGGGACTATAGATACTTATGATTCACTTGATTCTCCTTAAGGAAAAATAATTAAATAAAATAATTCCCACAAGAAGTTAATAGAGATACAGTAAAAAAACTAGTTTTTCTTCACAGGCTAATCCTCTGACAGAATTCTCTATAAAGGCCATCACAACTAGATTCAATATTGGGTTTGACCATCACTGTGACACGCCATCACACTAAACAAGATTAATCAAAGCATAAAACGTGTTCAACAACTAACTAATCACATTGCCAGCAAAAATGGAATGATTAAACCAAATTCAACATCACAACATGTTCTGAAACATTTACATAAAAGGTCCAAACTTTTAGTAGTTCATAAACGATACGAGGTATTACATCTGGATCTAGTGGAACCTGTATACAAAAGAGATGTTTCACATATACATGCCATATATTACAACCATGGCATACTACCAAAAACTAGTATGGATACATGTATATCATCTACAAAGCATATCCCATGCACAAACATGAGAGTACATGAACAACACTAATACTCTGCTACTGTAACTACAACAGTCCAAAACCGTCGACATATACTAATCACTAGGCCGATCCTCCTCTACAACATGATCTTGACCACGTCGCCGTCGACCACCTTAAAAGATGTGGCGACCCTCGAGGCGAGACCCACGTCCCAGCGGGAGATATAACTCTCCACAACAATTATTCATTACAACAGAGTATGTAATGTTAAATAGAGTACACATACTAAGCAAGATAAATAGTTAAGTAACTAAGGAATTAACCATAGCAGCATGTAGGATTAACCAGATATATAAGAGGGTAAGTAAATCTTATCATTTACTTACAATTGATCTCTCTAATTGCATTATATAACAATTAGCAATGTAGGAGAACATGGCAATGATTAACATCCATTGTGAAGCATATTTAACCCTAGAAGATATACTACATGGCTGTATTACATCTTTTATTATGCCCTTGGGAGTTTGAGTCGTACAGCCCAAAGTCCAACTAACCACTATAAAGTTGAAATTAGTTCCACAAAAGATCTAAGAGAGCTAGAATCCTAAGATCTCAACTATGCCCGGTCAGTACGAGTTAAATGCAGTGACATATTAGTCAAACTACCAACAATGGCATATAGTCAAGATGATTTGGTATAGGTCACAACACCAACCACTAGGGTATGCAAAGCAAAAGCCTGCCACCTGAGGTACAATCACAACATACTCAGTCACATCATATATAACAAGTATATGAGACAACCGTAACCACTCTCAATAATGTTGGAATTGGGATGTCAAGGATGTACACTCACTTGCACCCGTTATGTATGTGACTCTGGGTTTCCCTTAGGAATACTCATTTCACCATCCAACGAGTTCTGACACTAAAGATGGTTCTACAACACATGGCACTACATGATTATGGTTTCACTTGATTAGTGATTTCCAATTGGATGAATTGAGGCTGCATCAAACAAGTAGACATACAAACCCTAATTCCTTTCTAGAAAGCATATAAGTATGACAACTACAAAAGATATAAAAGGTATGAGGTATAGGTCTTAATTACAACACCACATGATACTATTCAATACCATTCATGAGACTATAGTAGTCATCATACCACCACATGAAACAAATCCTTATCACTCTGTCCCAGGGTTCCAACCCTTGCCATATTATAAAGAGGATTACACCTCCATCAAGGCTCAACCATGCCAAAGGTCATCAAACCATCACATCATTACCTGCAATATTATCATTATCTTTCCACACCTTATAACAAGGCTCGACAACCCATTACCAAACATATGACATACGAGTAGAACATAACAAGGAATAAGATGTTTACATAGAAGCATATTAAGGTTTCAACAACAATAAGAGAGTATTCCTTTATCACATTAATCAATCAAGAGGGCTTATCATGATTAATCACCATTCTTTAGTTGCATTAGGGTTGGGTGTAACAAGATATGTTACATTAGGGTTTCATATCAACTCATCATAGTGATTATCAATTATATTCATATGAGGGAAAAGGTAAGACTATAAAGTTAAGAGCATTGAACCATCATAATCACATTATAAAAACCAAGACATTGCACTGTGGGCTTCACCCAAAACCATCAGATGTTAAGGCATCAAACCCTAACCATTGGATCATGTTCTTCATTCAAAACCATCAGTTGAAGTGTAAGTCTAACCCTTGGATAATTCAATAAAGAAAACCATCAGATTTGGACTTTAAAAGAATCATCACATACGACCCAATCTTACCATCAATTGTGGTTTCCGGGACTGCCATCGGTTGTGACATGCAGTGTCAAAATCAAATCATGGGGTTAGAACTCCCATCGGTTGACACCATCGAGTGTTGAACCAATACTACCATCGGTTGATGGTCATAGGTCATCGGACCATCGAGTATTGAGCATACAAAAGATTCCAAAAAATAACTAAGGTGTAACCATCAGTTGTCATAGGAAAAAGAAGACAACCCATCAAATCTTACACAAGGTAGGAAATAGCTCAAAACCCTAAGCATAGCCCATCGTTTGAGAGGTACCAAGAACCATCGTTTGACATGTAAGAAAGGTCTAATACTTCATCTACCTCAGGAGGGTCATGCACAAGATTTTAGGTTCCTCTATGGATATAAACTACTCAAGGAACAACCCTAAAGCTTAATTCCTAGGCAAATATAGCTTCTTTATATGTCAAACTTCATTTTTAACCAAAAACTTGAGTATACAATGTAGTAGTAAGAAATAAACATGAAGAAATTATACAACTCACCTCTATGAATAAGAACAAGCTATAAACAATAAGAAGGCTCAAGAAAAGGAGGAAAAAACCTTATCTTAGCTCTAACCTCAGCCTAGCTAGCTCTTTCTCCACTAGGGAAGCAAACCCTAGGTCAAAGAAGCAAGAAAGAAGGGTTCTTTATTATCTAGAACAAGCTACACAATGGAAACACCATAATTCCATCTAGGGAAAAGTAAGAAGGAGATAGGATAGAAAGAGAAATGAAGGAGAGAAGGAAGAATTTACTTGCTTAGGTTAGGATCAAACAAAGAAAACTCAACAAGCTCAAAAGAAGAGCATATCCTACTCTAACCACTCATGCAAGGAGATCGCCCACCTTATTCTACCTTGGTCACCTTCTTCACCAAAAAATAGGAGAGGACGAATCTATAGATAGAAAAGAAGAGATATGTATCCAAAGGGTTCGTTTGGGAGCTAAAGGAGAGGTATATAAAGCTCATGGATAAGAATGAAGAGAAGCTTGAGGTGTCCTAGTACATTTGCCATGTGTCCATGGTCTATAACTATCACAACCGTGCAAGTAAAATCTCCATCAGTTGTGGGAGTTTTCTAAGCCATCAGATGTTGGCTCCCCTACCCAACCATCCAGTTTCATCACTCAGTGACAATCGATTCTTGAAGCCCTAGGTCACTAGGTGGAAAACCATCGATTAGTCATCCCTTCCAAGCAAACCACCGATCCAAGGGACCCCAAGAGAGAAAATGATTGACATAGTGCCTCTAGAGACCACCATAGGTTGTACCCACCTGGTGATGATCATTGAATGCCACTCATCCAGGAGAACCATCAGTTAATGGCCTCTCAAGGTATCTCATCTATGAGAGCCAAAACCCGAACTTACCCTAGAAGGGTAGCACAAACTGTGGTACAACTAGGCGCCCCATGTCACAAAAATCTCAATCATGATAAGAAAACATATAAGGAACATAAATAATGTGAAAAATTTCAAGAAAACCTTAGATATGGGTAAATTGTAGAAAACCTAAAATGTGCACTAAATTGATAACTTGCACAAACAATGCCCAAATTGGATGAAGCTTGAAATTTAAGCTTGTCATATGATATCAAAGCATCTCATATGGTTTGATTAAGGAATTAAGCACTTAATTAAGATAGTTAAGCATATTCAACATTTTAAGCTAGGTAGGGGTCTTACAATCATAAAACCCTAACAAGGATTTCATCCCGAAAATCCTACGTAAAGAGAGATGGGCACTTCCTATGCATCTAATCCTATAATTCCTAGTGGCTTCCTTCACACCACATTGATGCCACAAACCTTCACTAACACTATATCCTTCTTCTTCAGCTTCTTCACCCTCCTATCTATGATCAACACAGGACCCTCAACATAGGAAACATCCTTGTTTAACTCAACCTCTATTGGTTGGATTATTTTCTCTGTATCAGGATGGCACTTCCTCAACATGGAAATTTGAAAGACATTATGCAACATATGCAACTCTAGCGATAGCTCCAACTTGTATGACATCTTTCCAACATGAGCCAAGATACATATGGTCCCATAAACCTAGCATTCAACTTACCCTTCTTAGCAAGCCTTAGCACACCCTTCCAAGGAGAAACCTTAAGATACACTATGTCTCCCACTTGAAACTCTAATGATATGTGATGGTTATTTGCATAAGACTTTCGTTTGACCTGGGTTGCTTTCAATTGTTGTTGTATTATCTTAATCTACCCTCTAATTTGTTGAACAAGCTCAGGGCCTAAAAACTGATACTCACCTATCTCATACCAACAAAGAGGTGACCGACAATGTCTCCCATACAGAGCCTCATAAGATGCCATATCTATACTTCTTTGATAACTGTTATTGTAAGAAAAATCTATCAAACTTAGGTTCACATCCTAACTACCAAGAAATTACAAAACACATGCCCTCAAAAGATCCTCTAAACTCTGAATAGTTATCAGAGAATGACCATCTGTCGGTGGAAAGCTATGATGAATCTTAGCCTTGTCCCCAATGCCATATGAAGACATTCCCAAAATTGACTTGTGAATTGTGGACCTCTGTCAGATACTATAGTAACTAGGATACCATGCAGACGAACTATCTCATCAACATATATTTGTGACAACTTCTCTGCTGTATACATCGTCTTGACTGGAAGGAAGTGAGTTGGTTTGGTAAATCTATCCACTATCACCCATATGGATTCATGACCCTTGGCTATCCAGGAATATCAATTGCAAAGTCCATGGTAATATGATTCCATTTCCATTGTAGTAACCACAAAGTTTGCAATATCCCTGTAGGCTTTTGGTGCTCAACGTTGACCTAATGGCATACTGGACATCTAGACACGAACTTTGCCACATCATGCTTTAGATCTGGCCACCAATACAAATCTTTCAAGTCTTAGTACTACCAGGATGCATTGCATACATCAAGGAATGAGCCTCCTTAAGCACCATCTTCCTCAGCCCATCAACATCAGGAACCACTGTCATGTTGTGGAAGCAAACTGTCCCATCATCTTCTTCATGGAATCCATCATGCTTCTCACTACCAAACTCTAATAGGATATTTTATATCACGATATCATTCTTCTATGCATCACATATCTATTTCCTCAAGGTAGGTTTGACCTTCAACTGTGCCAACAACCCTACCAATAAAGAAACTTCCAACTGTACATTCATCTGGTGAAGTGACACCAACATGTCTTACAGATGATGATGAAGATGACTTCCTACTCAACACATCAGCCACCACATTTTCCTTTCCTAGGTTTTAGTCTATTGTGCAATCATAATCCTTGATTAGCTCCATCCATCTCCTCTACCTCATATTCAACTCCTTCTTTGAAAAGATATATTGTAGATTCTTGTAGTGGGTGAAGATCTGGCACTTTTCTCCATAAAGGTAGTGCTTCCAAATCTTCAAAGCACGAACCACTGCTACAAGCTCCATGCCGTGTGTTTGATAGTTCTCCTCATATTTATTAAGCTGTCATGAAGCAAAATAAAGCACATTTTTGTTATGCATAAACGCATCCCAAGCTGTTCTTCAAAGCATCACAAAAGACAATGTAGCCTTTCCCTTGCTTTAGCAACATTGAAACTGATGAAGTGGTCAACTTCTCTTTCAATAGATAGAAGGAACACTAACACTTTTCATCCCATGCAAAAGGAACATCCTTCTTGGTTATTCTTGTCAGTGGTAACACTACAGAACTGAAATTCTTGATGAACCTCCTGTAGTAGCCTGCCAATCCTAGGAAACTATAAATCTTCATCAGTGTTTTGGACTATTCCCATTCTAAAACAGACTCAACCTTCTTAGGGTCTACACAAACACCCTCAACAAATATAAGATGCTCCAGAAAAGACACCTCAAACAACCAAAAATTACACTTACTGAACTTAGCATATAACTGATGCTGCCTCGACAATGTCAATGCCTGACGAAGGTGTTGTGCGTGCTACTGACTATCTTTGGAATAGATCAAGATGTAATCTATGAACATGACCAAAAACTGATCAAGGTAAGGCCTAAACACCTTGTTCATCAGGTCCATGAATGTTGTCAGTGCATTTGTTAGCCCAAACGACATAACCACAAACTCATAGTGACCATACCTAGTCGTAAAAGCTGGCTTGGGTATGTCATCCACCTTGATCCTCACCTAGTGGTATACTAACCTCAGATCTATCTTCAAGAACATTTTGGCACCCCTCAACTGATCAAACATATCATCTATCCTGGGAAACAAGTACTTATTCTTTATCGTGACTTTGTTCAACTGTCGATTGTCTATACACAACCTCATAGAACCATCCTTCTTGTTCACAAACAATACAGGAGCACCCCAAGGGGAAGTGCTCAGCCTAATAAAGTCCTTCTCTAATAGTTCATGCAACTATTCTTTAACTCCTACATCTCTGTTAGTGCCATCCTATACGGTAACTATGCTATGGGTTGCTTTGTAAGATCAAGATTGATCTCAAAATCAATCTCTCTAGGAGGGGAAACACCAAGAAACTACTAAGAGAAGACATACTCAAACTCCGCACCACTTGCACCTCCTATATACTAGGATTTCTCCTCTTCGTATCCACAACATGTTCTAAGAAGGCCTCACACCCTTATATAATCAGCCTCTCTGCTGTCATGGCTGACACCAAACATGTTAAAAGAATCTTCTTATCATCTTGGAAGATCCATGCAACATCACCATCATAGAATGTATCCACCTCAGTACTACAGTCCAACACCACCCTATACTTATCTAAGGTATCCATCCCTAGGATCACATTGAATCCATGCATGTCAAGTGGCATAAGATCCACTTGGATGCTACATCATGAGAAAGATGGAATGCAAGAGTGAATTACCTCCTACAACTCGACGGAACCAATTAAAGGAGTTTCTACCGAAGGGTATCAAATCTACTACAAGCACATAGATTACAACTACCTATCACCTCTTTTGTGATAAAAGAGTGCATCACACCCATGTCAACTAGAACAAATACAAAAGAAGAAGTAAACAAATTAGAATGAAATAAATCCATCTGACATATCATGACCCATGAGTTGACCCCTACTTTCAGTTGATTCATAGTGTAGAATCTAGCCATCACCTACTACTACCCACGTCCTCTTCTAGCTTGTCTAGAGGATCCTATTTGTGATGCCTGACTGCGTCCTCTGCCGCCACCACTATTAAACTACTACTGCTACTGTGAAGCCTACTGATTTTGCCTTGACTGCTGGGTCACCTCCTCATCCTTCACAGGGAAATACAACCTTGTATGCCCGACCTTTACACAGTCAAAACATATTTTATCCTCATACCATGGCCTAGACGACCCTATCACTAAAACTAATGATGAGCTATGAGCTCCTACCGACAAAAAACTGTGACCTCTACCCCTAGTCGGCGACCATTGTGACAGTGCATGCAATCTATGCTCAGTAAAATTCGACCTATGATGCGACTGTGGCGAAAAAAACCTTGGTTTCTGAAAACCTCCAGATGATTACCCCTAGAACTGTGTTGGTGTCTTCTTAGCATTAGCTTCATGCTTCTCTATAGAAAACCTCTCTATCCATCTTACAAACTAAAAACGGTGGAAAACCTCTCTCTATTCTTCAAAGTTGATGCTGTTGTAGTCAACTTCGTACTCAGACCCTTCTCAAACTTACAAATCCTTTCCTTATCTATCACTTCCATGTGATGGAAGAACCTCGGAAGCTCCATAAATTTCAACTCATACTCATTGATGGTCATTGATCCATGTTAGATCTTCTCAAACTGTGAGATCTTCTCATCTAGATATTTCTATGGGAAGTATCATCTCACAAATTCCTGTCAAAACTCTTCCCATCCTATGACAACCCCAAGTCTCTTTTCCTCTTCTATGGCCCACTAATGGCCAAAAATATCCTTCAACATGTACGCATTATGCTTCATCTTATCCTCTTCAGGGAAGTTGAGGATCTTAAACACCTTCTCTAGCTCTGTCAGCCACATATCAGCGTCTACTGGGTCAAAGGTACCCACATATTCAATTGCCCCGACACATCTGATCCATTCAAATGTCTTCCTGACACTATAGGATTCTACATTAGGGATGGCTGCCCTAGCTTGAGGTGCTGGTGCTCTGTCCACTAGATGTATAATCGTGGTCATCAACTATCCAAACATGGACTCAAATGTAGGGCTGGCCATGGTTTTCGGGTCAAACTGAGGCATTGTGGGCTACTTTGGCCCCATCTCAGGTACTCTATGATCTCTAGTCTATCTCATAGCACAACCTCTTAGTGCGACATAACTATCCTCAATGTATTCTTCGTGTCCTCCAAACAAATCTACATAAGCATAATATATGATCAGATATGTTGTATAATATAAGAACAAACTCAAACCTAAGTCCTATATCCATATAGACTCAACAAACCTAGAGCTCTGGTACCAACTTATCTATGACTTTCCATTACACTAAATGAAATTACACAAAACATAAAACCCATTCAACAACTAATTAATCACATTTCTAGAAAAAGGGAATAATTAAAACCAAATTCAACATCACAATATGTTCTAAAACATTTACATAAAAGGTCCAACCTTTCCATAGTTCATATACCATACCAAGTATTTACATCTAGATCAAGTGGAACCTATATACAAAAGAGATGTTCCACATATACATGCCATATATTTACAACCATGGCATATTGCAAAACATTCGTATCGATACATGTATATCATCTACAAAGCATATCCCATACCCAGACCTGAGAGTACAAGGATGACACTAAGACTCTACTATTGTTAGTAGAACTATCCAACCTTTAACATCTACTGATCACCAGGCTGCTCCTTTTCTACAAAACAACCTAGAATACTTCACTATTGACCACCTAAAAAGATGTGGTGACCCACGAGGTGAGGCCCATGTCCCACTGAGAAATATAACTCTCCATAACAATTATTGATTACAACAGATTATGTAATGCTAAATAGAGTAATTATACTAAGCAAGTTAAATAGTTAAGTAACTAAACAATTAAGCATAGTAGCTTTGAGAACCCGTTACACTAAACGAGATTACTCAAAACATAAAAACAATTGATCACCAATTAACCACATACCCAAAAATATGGGTAAATTAAAACCAATTTCAACATCAACACCCACTCAGAAACATTTGCATAAGAGCCCAATATCTTTCTTGTATCCATACTATGATAAGAATTTGATACAAATTGTTATATCACCTTAGCCACAAGATATATACACAGGCTAACAATATTTGTATATGCCACACAAATAAGCATTAACATGCTAACAAATTTCCAATTCGTTTGAAATACCATATACAAACTTTTCCTGCCCAGACCTGAGAGTATAGGGACGAATCTAGGACACACTAGACATCTAATCAACTTTCTAAAAGATTCATTACTAGAGATCCTCTTTGCTTCCACATGTTTGTTTTCGTCACTTCATATTACCTAAAAAAATGTGGCAAACCACAAGGGTGAGACCCATGTCCCAACAAAAGATATAACCTCCAACAACATATTGATTCCAACATTTTTAGATAATGAGACAATTTAAGCACTTTAATCATATATAACAAATAAGCTCAACATCACTTATGATTAACAAAATACATAAAGGAGCAGATAATAACTATCTTCATTAGCCAGACTATTCTCATATCCTTATTAACAATATAAGGAGTCTAGCAGCATGAGCATCTCAAACATCATGAATAAGTCTAGTATCATAAGCATAGCTAACAACATCAAGATGTCTATCAAATTGAACATATCAACATCATAAGTAGAGCTAACAATATAAGCACAACTATCTGCATAAGCATGATTAGCAGTATAGGGATATCTAGTTACAAAGGCATAGCTAGCAATATAAGCATAGCTAACAACATGTGATAACAAATGTTATAATCACAACCAACAGTAATAATATCTCTATCAACTTAAAACATGACTATTGTATGTACACATTTATAACATGAGCATATTCACAACATAAGAATATTTACTATCTTTTAATTCATTAAACATCATCTCTATGTACAGAGAACAACAAGGGTTATCATCCAATATGAGGCATCATGTATAACCCTAAATAGATTTTCTAGACAGCTGTATTACATCTTTTATTATGCCCTGGGGAGTTTGAGTCGTACCACCCAAAGTCCAACCGACCCCTGTGAAGGGCTATTCAGTTCTATACAAGATCTAGGAGTTCCGGTATCCTAATATCTCTTCCCCTCAGTCTGCACGAGTAAAAAGTCAATGACATAACAGTCAAAGCTGCCACTACAATGACATATAGTCAAGTTGCTAACCACTAGTCTGCCCTTGGTATAGGTCACGACTTTAGAAACCTGGGTATACAAAACCCTCTTATCTGAGGTACAACTGTAGTTGTCCTCAATCACATCAAATGTCTGAGGCATGACCATAGCCATCCTCCATAACCTACATTGTGGATGACAAGGATATATCCTCAACTTACCACCCCCACATAATCAACAATATGGGCTCCAAGTTTCCCTTAGGAATACTCATTTCACCATCCAACAAGTTCTGACATTGAAGATGGCTCTACGACACATGTCACTACATGATTAGAGTTCCACTTGATTTGTCATGCCAATTAAGTGAATTAAGGCTGCATCAAGCAAGTGGACATACAAACCCTAACTCACTTCTAGCAAGCATATAAGTATCACAAATTCAAAGGATATACAATGTGTGAACATAATTTCTCATTTCATCATCACATGGTACTATTCACTTGCCATTCATGGGACCGCACTAGTCATCATACTATCACAAGATATAAATCCTTTTCATAATATAACATGGTATCAACCCTTATCGACACAAGAGGGTTACACCACATTTAGGGCTTAACCATGCCCAAAGGTCATCAAGACCATCATACTATTACCTACTTGATCATCGTTATCTTTCCATGCCTTATAACAAGTTTCAACAACATCACTTACATATAATACACCAGATCAACACAATATTTCATTAAAGATCTAGGAGATATTCATAAACAATCATAGCAGGGTTATATTAACATTAAGAATATTCATTTATTACATCAACATGCAAGGAATCTAGATATGATTAACCCTCATCATATTCATAATGCACATGTTTAGCATAAGAAAGCATTAACCATGTGTCTATGCTAGCCACCAATTAACACATTAAGGTTATGATCATATTAAGGAGGTTATTTTACCATCATGACATCATATAAGAAGGTTAAATATGAATACTCATCTTTATCCATTTGCATTAGAGTTAGGTTCAACAAGATAAATTATATTAACGTTACTAATCAACACTCATACCCAAACCCTAACTCACGACATCCCCATTGGATCATGGATGCATAAGGGGAAGCATCACCATCACATTCCATACTATTATCAAGTATGAACCCACACATAAATCAAGGTGTAACCATCGGGTTATAGCATACTACAATTTCAACAACAATAAGGGAGTACTCCATGATTGTATTAGTCTATTAAGGACTATTCATACCCAATTACCATCATTTAGTTATATTAAAGCTATGAATAACAAACTATACCTCATTAGGGTTACCCATTAGTCCATTATGGTGATTATCAATCATAATCATACGAGGGTAAGGGTAATAATACAAGTTTAAGGCATTAAACCATCAAATTCTCATCATCAGAATCATACACTACACGCTTCACCCAAAACAATGGGAATATTGAGGCATCGAATTCTAACCATTAAATGTTGAAAATGTAAAGCCATTGGTTGTTTACATAAGTAAACATCTTGAACAAACCACCTATGAAGTCATTGATTTGTTCTCTACAAAGAGTCATCATCTAACCCTAGACATCCCTTGATTAACAACACAAAAATTTCCATTGAGAGTCGAGTAAAACCCACAAGCGATTGTTTATTTAAAACAAGCTGTCAATAAATGAGCTTCTTAAGTTGATCTCATAAAGGAGAACCTATAAATCACTTTATTAGGACCAACATATTACATTAGGAATCATTCCAATTTATGGGATGAAGAATCATTAGATCTTAACCATTGGGTGAAGTTCATATATTAAAACCATCAATTGGAGTATAGGTCCAACGATTGCATCAAACGACCCAAGAAACCATTGATTTAAGGCTTAATTGATGCTAAATATACATGATTAACTCATCATAGGTTATGGGGACCTGATCTACCATCACTAGTGCCCATTAAGTCACCACAGGTTGTTAGATCAACACTATATTCATTAGTCACCATCGAATATCAAGCTAATGTCACCATTGATTGATAGCATCATTAGGGTACTTAGTTGTTGATCATTAAGCTTATAATTAGGCCAACACCTGACCTAAGGGGTGAATGTCAGTTGACACCATTGGTCACCACCATCAGTTGTCATGAAGACAACACTATCAGTTGTTGCAATGGTACCACCATTGAGTCATGTGCTTATAGAAGAAATCAACTTTAAACCCTAAAATTGACCATTAGTTGATAGATTCTTAGCACCATAGGTTGTCAAACCAACCTGATCCAAGTCAGATTATACCTTAGGAATAATGTACTAATCAATACAGGTTCATCTAGAATTGAAATTAGAACATGGAGCATTATAAAAATCGAAATCCAAGTCAAGCATAGCTTTTTAGTGCATGTATCATCATTTTCAAGCAAGAACATGAGCTGGCAAGCTTATGGTAAGCAATAAACTTGGAGCAAGTTATAAAAATTTCCTATAATTAGAAGATAAAATCCCAAATAGAAGAAAACACGAGCAGTTAGGGTAGAAAATCCAAGCATAAGTTGTGAACTCGTCCATCTAGCACCTTTCTTCATCAAATGAGCAAACCCTAAGCATAAGGAGCAAGAAAGGTAGGGTTTTAGAGCTTTAGAGAAATTTCTACCATGGAACAAAAAGTTTACGACCTGGAGAAAGGTAGGAGGAAGGATAAAAAAGAAATAAATGGAGGAAGTAAGTGGATTCTTACTCTTTTAGGTCAAGATCACTAGAAGGAAGCTTTTTAAACCCTAAAAGGAAGTCAATTGCAACCCTAGAGCTTTTCTCCCAAGAAGATCCCCACTTTATTCTTCCTTGGATGGGAACTTTGCAGAATCACAGAGGAAGAACGAGGTTCATAGGAGGAGTGAAGTGGTGGAGAGAAAATGGCTCATTTGGGTGCTTAGGGATAAGTATATAAAACTTTAAGATAAAGAAAAAGTTGAAGTTCTAGTATCTTTCCAAGTGTCCATGGCCTTAAAATATTAAGAATATACAAGAACACATACAAGAAGCTGCCCCACATATCATAGAGATCTTCTTATCACTAGTTTCTTGAATTTACAAGCAAGACAAATAAATCATTAGTTGATAGCTCCTAAAGGTAGCTCATCCATAAAGGGGTAAACCCTGAAATACCCTTGGAGAAAACACCTTCAAACCAAGGTTTAACTAGGAGCCCCATGGTTCAAAAAGATCAAGAATGCTAATATAACATCTAAGAAACATAATTAATGTGACTAAATGCAAAGAAAAACCCTTGATTGGGTAAATTGTAGAAAAGTCCAAAATATACATAAAATTGCATAACTTGCTCAAACAGTGTCCAAATTGGACCAAATTTGAAACTTATGCTTGTATTATGATTTCAAAGAATATAAAAAGGTTATATTAGGGTTACAAGAATTAAATTATAATAATTAAGCTTGTTCAACACTTTAAGCAAGGTCAGGGGTCTCTCAGTAGCATGTAGGATTAACCAAATATGTAAGAGGACAAGTAAAACTTATCATTTACTGATAATGTATCTCTGTAATTGCATTATATAACATTTAGCAATGTTGGAGAACATATAAAGGGTTAACATACATGATGAGGTGTATTTAAACCTAGCAGATATACTACATGGCTATATTACATCTTTTATTATGCCTTGGGGAGTTTGAGTCTTACCACCCAAAGTTCAAATGACCATTGAAAAGTCAACATTAGTTTTGTACAAGATTTAAGAGAGCCAAAATAATAAGATCTCAACTATGTGTGGTTAGTACAGGTTGCATGTAGTGACATATTAGTCAAATTACCAACAACGACATATAGTCAAGCTGATAACACCTAGTCCACCCTTGGTACATGTCACGACACTAGCTACTAGGGTATGCAAAGAAAAACCCTGCCACCTACAACTCCATCATACCCAGTCACATCATATATAACAAGTATATGAGACATGACCTTAACCAATCTCAATAATCTTGAAATCAAGATATCAAGGATGTACACTCTCACTTGCACCCGCACATACTCAACATGTTATTTATGTGACTCTGAGTTTCCCTTGGGAATACTTGTTTCACCATCCAACAAGTTTTGATACTAAAGTTGGTTCTACGACACATGGCACTACATGATTATGGTTTCACTTGATTAGTTATTGTCAATTGGATGAATTAAGGTTGCATAAAATAAGTGGACATAAAACCCTAATTCCTTTCTAGCAAGCATATAAGTATGACAATTGCAAAAGACATAAAATGTAAAAGGTATAGTTCTTAATTACAACACCACATGATACTATTCACTACCATTCATGAGATTATACTAGTCATCATACCACCACAAGATAAAGACATAAAATGTAAAAGGTATAGTTCATAATAACAACACCACATGATACTATTCACTACCATTCATGAGATTATACTAGTCATCATACCACCACAAGATACAAATCCTTATCACAATGTCCCCGGGTTTCAACCCTTGTCATATCATAAATAGGATTACACCTCCATCAAGGCTCAAGCATGCACAAAATCCATTAAGACCACCACATAATACCCAACAAGATTATCATTATCTTTCCACACCTTATAACAAGGCTCAACAACCCATTACAAAACATATGAAATATGAGTAGAACATAGCAAGAAACTAAGATGTTCATGTAGCAACATATTAGGGTTTTAACAACAATAAGAGAGTATTACTTTATCAAATTAATCAATCAAGAGGTCTGATCATAATTAATCACCATTCCTTAATTGCATTAGGGTTAGGTGTAACAAGCTATGTTACATTAGGGTTTCATATCAGCTCATCATGGTGATTATCAATTATATTCATACGAGAGAAAAGGTAAGACTATAAAGTTAAGAGCATTGAACGATCGAATTAGTGTTACCAAAACCAAAACATCACACTATGGGATTCACCCAAAACCATTGGATGTTGATGCATCAAACCCTAAACATTGGATCATGTTCTTCATTCAAAACCATTGGTTGAAGTGTAAGTCTAACCCTTGGGTCATTCAATTAAGAAAACCATCAGATTTGGACTTTAAAAGAATCATAACATAATACCTTATCTTACCATTGATTGTGGTGTCTAGGATTACCATCAGTTGTTACACTCGATGTAACCATCTGATCATGGAGTCAGAATTCCCATCAGTTGACACCATCGAGTGTTGAACCAGTACTACCATCAGTTGATGGTCATAGGTCATTGGACCATCGAGTCTTGAGCATCCAAAAGAGTCCAAAATAGAACTGAATTGCAACCATAGGTTTTCATAGGAAACACAAGTAAAACAACACTAAAGGCAAATCCATCAGTTCTAGCAAGAAGACAACCCATCCGATCTTACACAAGGTAGGAAACAACTAAAAAACCTAAGAATAGACCATCATTTGAGAGGAACCAAGAAACATAGTTTGACATGTAAGCAAGGTATAAGACTTCATATACCTCAGGAAGGTCGTTCACAAGGTTTCAGGTTCATCTATGTCTGTAAACTACTCAAGGAACATCACTAAAGCTAAAACCCTAGGCAAATATAGCTTCTTTATATTTCATTTTAAAGCAAAAACTCTAGTATACATGGTAGTAGTAAGCAATAAACGTGAAGAAAGTTATATAATTCACCTCTAGGAAGAAGAACAAGATCCAAATAGCAACAAGGCTCAAGAAAAGGAGGTATGAAGCCCTATCTTAGCTCTAAACTCAGTGTAGCTAGCTCTTCTTCCGGTAGGGAAGCAAAACCCTAATGTCAAAAGAAGCACGAAAGAAGGGTTCTTTAAACTCTAGAGAAAGCTATAGAGAATCATGGTTCCATCCAAGGAGAAGGAAGAAGGAGATAGGATAGAAATATAAACTAAGGAGAGAAGGAAAAACTTACTTTCTTAGGTCAAGATCAAGCAAAGAAAGCTCTACAAGCTCAAAAGAAGAGCAGCTACAAGCTCTAGCCACTCATGCAAGGAGATCGCCCACATTCTTCTACCTTGGGCACCTTCTTCACCACCAAATAGGGCAGGACAAAGCTCTAGACAAAAAAAAAGAGATAAGTATCAAAAGGGTTCGTTTGGGTGCTAAAGGAGAGGTATATAAAGCTTATGGATAAGAAGGAAGAGAAGCTTGAGGCGTCCTAGTAGGTTTGCCATGTGTCCATGGCCTATAATTGTCATGTCCATGCAAGAAGCAGCTCCATAACTTGTAGAAGTATGATAAGCCATTATATGTTAGCTGCCTAGGCCAACCATTGAGTTTCATCACTTGGTGACCATCATTTCGTGAAACCCTAGGTCACTAGGTGGAAAACCATCGATTGGTCACCACTTCCAAGCAAACCACCGGTCCAAGGGACCTGAAGATTGAAAACCATCAACCTACCACCTATATAGATCACCATAGATTGTTACCACCTGGTTATGACCACATGATTTCACTCAATCAAGGGAACCATTGGTTGATGGCCTCTCAAGGTAGCTCATCTGTGAGAGCCAAAATCCTAACTTACCCTAGAAGGGTAACATCACCAAACCAAGGTACAACTAGGCGCCCCATGGCCCAACAAGATCAAGTATGATTAGAAAACATATAAGGAACATAAATAATGTGAAAAATTGCAAGAAAATTCTTAGATATGGGTAAATTGTAGAAAAACTCAAAATGTGCACAAAATTGCATAACTTGCACAAACAATGTCCAAACTAGACCAAACTTGAAACTTAAGCTTGTCATATGATATCAAAGAACCTCATATGGTTTTTAATGTTTAATCACTTACTTAATATGATTATCATGTTCAATATTTTAACCAAGGTTAGGGGTCTTACACTCACAAATAATTCCTAAAGATAAACCATGTGAAAAAAACTAGTGGCCCTCAAAAATACAATTTTCATAGACTAAGATCCCTCAAAAGTATAGTTTTGATGGACTATTTAGACTTAATAAATAAATTTTTGAGGGCTTATCTAATTCTCAATTACTTCTTTGAGGGACTTATGATCTTGACACATATATGTTTGAAGGGCTAGTGCCTTCATTAACAATTATTTTTGGGGCTATTTGGTCCTCATCAATACAATCTAGATCATCTATTTGGTCTTCATCATTACATTTTTGAGGCACTGAAAATCTTCATTTATATATTCATGATGGACCAACAACCACAATGTATTTATCTTTTTACCAATGAAAATCTTCATCAATTGGCTTGGATGAAAGTTATTAAACTTAAAATCTCAATAAATATTTATATTGTATTCATGTGACATCATAAGAAACATTCACTAGCCAAAATTTCAACAAGAATTTTTGAATCACTATAAAATCAATATTTATAATTGTATTGAAATATTATCGATATGTTGTGTAGTCAAAGTTAATGGAACTAAGGTAAAATCTTAAATTTAATGTTGGTAACAATCAACATATGACGCTAAAAACTTCTAAGACCAATAATGTCTTGAGGTTCTCTAAAATGGTGTCGTGCTCTTCATCAGTCTAAGCACTCATATGATTAGCTATATGAGTATTTTTCACCTGACCCACGAGGTAAAGCATAATTCAAACCAAAATGTAAAGAAATAGATGCAAGGCGTTGCACCAATACAAACATATAACTATACTCCATCAAGAAATAGAAACATACTAGTAGAAGAATAATAACAAGGAGCATAATTTTCAATCACAAGATGAAGAACATAAGATAACCAATGGAATTGCCAAAAAACTAAGAAAGAAAAACTGACATTATACAACAAAAAACTTTTATCCAATTTAAGAGTCTATATATAGTTCAAATATTGCATACATGAAGTAATGTTAATGGATACAAATTCTCACTTTTCAAGATTAGTTCACAAATGACAAGGATGCAATTGTCATAGAAAATGATGACCTTTGTATTGGTAGGCCTAACTACACATGCTTTCTGAAATACTAATAATGAAGAAAAACTTTTGTAGGACGTCTTCTTGATTCTTTTACAAATATCTAGAATTTAGATATTTTCTATTGTTTTGATCTTTTTCATCAACATTATTAAAATGAAACTAGTATATTTTGAGAGAGCTATCAACAAAAGAAGATAAATTATATAGAAAGTGATTAAAAGATCAAATATAAAATAAATCTTCATTGCTTGTCAACTATTATTCAACTTTAACATTGTTCAACTTCGATTAGTTCTTGTCATTATCAATTCTTTCATAAGAATTATCATTCTTGTCATAGGATATCTTATATAGAAAGTGATTAGAAGTTCAAATGTAAAGGGCATCTTAATTGCTTGTCAATTAAATGTTGACTTTAACATTGTGCCACTTCAATTACTTCTTTGATTAATCTCCTTAGTGTTTTTATTTTAAAAAAGATACTAAAAATGAATGTAGACAAACATAAGTCCATTAATCTATCCTCAACTTTGATGATGTATTATATGAAGTAGATGACCATATTTGCATCCTCAAGGACAACTCAACAAGCACAATAGCATAAATTTTTTAGACTAAGAAATGGAATCTACATGTTGAAAGACATGTCATAAATAATCCAAAAGGCACGTTAGTACAATCAATACAATGATATATATTAATATAACAAGATATTGCATCATTTAAAAACTCTTAAAATACAAATGTCATCAATTAGTACGGTTGCCTCCAGCTGTATCTATCCTCCCACCAATGGATCCTACATTATTTTTATACTTTAAAAGATGGAGAAGGACATATATTTATATTGATAATAAAATGATGAGATGGAATATATGTTGGTGTATATGCCCATAGAGACAATCATGTGATGATTGTAATGGGATAATTGTAAATGATTTGATTATTAATTAAAGGAAAGCTTCCAATTTATTCTATTTGTTCAATTATCATATAATGAAATAACATAATAAATGTCTAGAGAATGATATTACTCAATGACATATGTCTTCAAGTATGTGACTTGGAAGAATGAGATCATATGCATGTTAAGAGTATATACATTCTCATTATGTCCCTGATCAACTATTATAGTGGAAGGTAAATAGACATCAATAACACATAAGATCAGAGTGTGAGTTGGTTGATGACAGAGTCTCATTAGTCATGATATGTCGATATCAAACCAAGCACACAGATACATGTTTGGAACAATGTATCAGACAGACCCACTGTGAGATTGACACATGGAAGCCATCATAATGGAAGTCATAGTCAGCTCTCACAGTGATGGTGGTGGTTGTGATTCTTAGACCTGAAATCACTACACTCATCACATGTCATTTAGTATGCTTTGACATCATCAAACACAGTCCTAAAACATGGATTGTTATAAAGGTGATGATTGGGTGATTGTGACACATGGGGATTGACTGTGAGTGTTAGATATGAGATTTGTCCCTCCTAAAGTAGTATGATATCCTAGGTCTCTTGATTAGTGAGACTGAGAAAAGCACGCATGCACATGTAAGTCAATGTGTTGAGCTTACATATATCTCAAACAGTCTGCTCTGGTTCAAGGAACAAGATTGAATAATAATGACGATGACTGCTCCAAGCCTCTAGTTCAATTTGGATATCAATGATAAAGGAACTATACAAACACTATAACACCATACACAGATTGTAGGTTGAAATTATTCTCCAACTTTCTATTTACTTGGGTAGCAATGATGTGTGACTAGGCACCAATCATTGGTTGTGATGTCATAAGTTGTTATGGACATTCATTGCCAACGTAATATGGGACCTATAGGGTCACACACATAGGAACTCATCTAGAAGAAGAGTTGAATCTTGTATAATGATTAAATTAATTGCTAAAGTGTTTAGGTAATTGATTTACACAACAACAACTTGACATCACTGTGAAACAACCATCTCATGTGTTGAGATGGGCATCTAGAGAGTGCCAAATGGCCGTCTCAAGCATTGAGACATGCATCTGGATGTCAAGTTGGTTTGAGTTGAAATTGGATTTGGATGAATCATTCCACCTGACTCGGCTCACCAGACAACCATATGGGTGAGAAAGACGGCCATTTTGCATGGGCGAGATGGTCATCTTGATCGAGGGCAGGTTGTGGATATTTCCTCTTTCATTTCAATTGCACATAACTTGTTGTGCAAGAAAATTAATATAGGATATTAATAAGAAATGAATTGCCAATTTCGTGTATAGTTGGAAACTACAAAATGGCCATTTTGCAGTGCGAGACGACTGTCTCACATGACCAGACGACCGTCTGGGTCACGAGATGACCATTTTGGCACACATAGGTTGTGAAACTTCCAGAAAAGTTGCAAAAATTCAAGGTCTTCCTATCCTTTCCACTCCCGCTTTAGTCCCGCATTGGCTGGGGACTAGGAACCTTGACCCTAACCCCTCTATATATAGAGGGGTATTGGGGGCTTTTCAAAGTGCAACTACAACACAAAAAATTAAGAATCAATTCCTTTGACAACTATTGTCCTCTCTGGTTGTGGTAACCAAGAGAGCCCCGACAAGTCCTACTTGAAAAGGAGGGATAGCCAATGAGAGAGAACAACTGAGAAGTTACCATTGTGGGAGAGTAGGTTGGTAACTAGTACACCAATGAGGAGGACATCTCCTTCCTATCCATTATTGGTGAACGACATGAGTTATAGTTGGTCTGTGTGGACTACTCTAGAGACAGGAGTCCTTTGGCTGCAGCTAGAAGAGAAGCATCAACTTGTAGTCCATGGTGAGATCAGAGAAGCCGCAACAGCAACTGTCCAAGTCAACTGTCCTTGGAGGAGCAGTCAGATGAGTATCAGTGCAACTGAGAGTTGCAGAAACATCGTCCAAGATAGAGTGCGCATCTACATCGACGAGGATTGTCGCTAGACTTAATCCAGGACCAGGTGTATCTTCGTGAAACCATCATTCTCATTGCATAGTTATTGACGCGATCTGCTAGTTTATGGGAAATATGTCAGTAATTTTTTATTTATTTTTGTTGCCTACCTGATGGCCTATTTCCCAACAAAATATACTAGAGTAATTAGTTCATAGGATGCAACAACAAACACAATATATTGTGATGTTCATATTTTCATGGTACATCTGCCAATCATCATTAAAATGATGTCTACTATGTGAAAATGATTATTATTATAACTCCAAGAATGTAAAGAAGTATGGTAAAACTAGTAAAAGAACAAATGGTTAATGTTTTGTTTTATGTATGTGATCAAAAGGTAAAGAGATTTGATTATTACAACGTAATGTGGAAATGTAGTGGCATATGCTCCACATGTTACACATTGTGTATAAAAAACATGATTGGAGGGACCATTTGGAAACACACATATGTAGAAAATTGTGTTTAAATGCCATCTCATTGGAAATTACTGTCTGACTCTTATCTTAGTTCAACATTGCATCAAGTTCCTGTCTGGGAGCTCTACTATTGACAAAAAATAAATAAATAATTATATATTTTGATATCCTAATAAACACATGTGGAGTCATGTACAATGTTAAAAGTACACCATTACAATCACAAAAGAAAAGTATCCAGCAATAAAAATTCTTATCAACTCATTGCTAGGAAAGGAAAATAATTGTTAAATGACATACCTTGTGATCAATTTCCTGTAGACAACCTAAAGTTTACCCTAATGAGAGAGGCATTACCAAGGTCCTGAAAAAACTTAGAATTTTATTAGTTGTAGTTTCAATTTTTAGAAGAAAAAATATACATTGGAGGAAAACATGATGATCTTAATCTAGAAACTAGCTTCTCGACTAATCCATTGCAAACTTGAAGTACTAAAACTTCCTGTGGACACACTCTGTAGGGAGAATCTTTCGAGATAACAACAAGTTAAAACACCTCTACAAAAAGCCCACTTTGTTTCCATGACTGGACCAGCCAAAATTTGATAGCTCACAACCAAATCAAGGAGCCACAATGCCACCAGGTGGTGATAGGCGTAGGGAAGAGGGTGCAACACCATGGACACCCGAAAGTCCACACCCACTCCCACTACATTGACCAAGGACAAAGCCTGAGAGGGGGCTCATCTACCCCACTCGTAAGTAGACTCCCTGGTCATTCGAGACATAGGTAGTTGCAATACCCAAACAAACACACTCACTGATGAACTGGAAAACCTTGATTGTCTATTATTAGAAAAATAGTAGCATAAATATTTGCATTTTAGAGGGAACTGTATGAGTAATGAAGGCAAAACACTCTTAACATGTTGTGATAGACTATTGCACTTTTCCTATATTTATGAATGAACGAGACCATTAAGAACTTGATATTTTTTCAAAGGTTTGATTGAGGGAAAGAACCCTACTTCTGAGAGATAATCCTTTAATAATGGTCATCTATTTTGAAAGCATATCTTCCCTCACAATTCTTCACTAAAACATATACTTTTTGTAAATACTTTCGTAATAAAATATAGATATATAAATGTAGTTCTTATTTCTTGAAGAGAGTGGTCATCCTATAGAGTGAAGGTTTTTGCTCTGTTAGTAAAGTGAAGAAGCTAACCCATACATTCGTGAGAAAAGCACCACTGAGGACAAATTTGTTTTTCTTTGTACTGTATATGGGTTAGAAAAAGTATTGATAGATGTAAAGTTTACCACGGAATTGAGGCTACTATTTAGTCATTGAGTGACCCCGTTATTATCATGGGCATTCTAATGCTATTATAAGAGATATTAAAAAGGTTGAGAAGGAACATCCCTAAAAATCCATGGAAGATTTTTGTGGTAGTGTTATAAATTGTGGGTTGTGATATGACTTGAATCTTAATGTAACTCCTTCTCATGGAATAATCGTCAAGGAGCAATAAATTTGTTACTTCAAAAATTGATAGAAATCTGTATAATGATGATTTTATGATTTTTTATAGAATCCCAAGGTTATATGTACTCTTCAATGACTAGTGACGATGAGTTTCTGACATTGATCATTAGAAAGATAAAGTATGCAAATGCCCTTTCTAGATGTAGTAAGTCCTGGAGTACAAAGATCAAAGGTTGTGCCCATTTAAATACTCAATATGAACTTGAGAAAAGTCTAGAATAAGAGAATAATGGGAATTTGTCTTAAGTAGCATAATATTTGATCACCATATATATTCAAATCAGATCACTTATTGACCCTATTATTCTAAATTTATAGAATGAATCTATCACTTGGATAAAAGAAGATTGCAAGGGTATTTATCAAGAAAACATCCTCTTATATTAAGTCTTGAGTTTTATTTCTAAAGAAGGCTGACTCTAACTCTAAAATCTTATACTCATCTATACAGTTTGTAATATGGAGAACCACATAAAAACTCTATTGATATCCGACAAGCTTTGTATAGAAAGTGAAATTATCAAGAACCATTTATTTAACAAATATAATAAGATCTCTATAAAACAAGCATGGAGTTTCTGATGACCCTCTTAAGGAAATAAGCTTTCCTAAACTTAATGCATAACAAAAGGCTAACCAATTTTTTTTACTAAAGAAGAGAATGAGTAGGTTGTTTCGAATTAAACACTAGAAAAAGTGTAGGGTCTAATGGATTTTATGGAAGATTCTTCAAAGATATCTTGAATAATGTCCAATGTGATGTAATTCGTGTTTCCTTGATTTCTTTAAATATGTAAAGATTCTCAAAAAGACCAAGGGGACCTTCATAATATATTTTCCCAAATCTCTTAAAACTCATGAAATTAGAATCTAGAGTCTGGTTGCCTAATGTAAAGTTATATACAAGGTAGTCTCTATTATTCTTGTTAATCTTCATCAAGAAGTTTTCTTCTCTGATAGCAAATAAACAACATGCCTTTTACAATAGAGTGAACATTCAAACTGCTATAATGATTTCTAACAAACTCGTGCATTATTTTAACAACAAATATCCGAGACAAAATATGTATGTGAAAGTTGAGACATCCATGGCTTATGATTTTGATGTCTGGAAATATCTTTTCTAGATTCGTTATAGGATGGAATTTACTATTTTTCGTCTAATTTAGCTTAAGGAATTTTTTCATGCTACATCATGTAAAGTACCAATCAATGAAGAAATACCAAATTCCTTTAGTTCTGGTAATGGAGTTAGATAAGGGAATAATCTAGGCCCTACCTCTTTGTTAATTATCAAGGTGAGAGAGAAAAGTCTTAGTTCTTTGCATATATATGAAAAACATGGAAGGTTCTACCTAATATTTTTTTGATGATTTCATTATGTTCATGGAAGACAGTGAAGGCGATGCTAGCTTTATGATGAACCTTCTCCAGAAGTTGTACCACATCATTATGTTTGAAGACTAATGATGAGAAGAGAACTTTCTTATATAAAATTGATGCTAAATGAGAGGATGTTATTCAATATCATGGGCATTAAAGAAGGTTACACGTGAGAATTGCTTTGCTTGCGGGTAAACTAACAATCAAACATCATTTCCCCTTAATTGATAAAACCAAAAGATGATGGACTTATAAACAATTATCCATGACTGGGATATTAGAGTTGATTCGAATTTATCCTGACTCTTATGCATTTGACTTGGTCCTCCTATTTTCCTCTTCCCTACTCAGTAGTTGGATGGAGAACATCTGTATAACCTACTGTGGCTTGATCCTTGGACTCCTCAAACTAGATTTCTTGTGAACATTCTTGACAAATATAATTTTTTTGAGATGATTTATCAATGAACAAGAATATCAACATCTAGGTTTCTGGAAATAAATGGAAAATGCTAGAGTCTAGACAACATGAATTTATGGTTAACATCTTAGAAATATTCTTGTTCCTAAAGGAGGGGAATATCTTATTCTTTTGCTAGTATATCTCATATCAAAGTGAGGAAAATCCGACAAGAAGTTAAAACTAAAGCTCCTACATCTGTGGTGCTTAAATGTGTTTGTAGGTTTGAAGTGTCCAGGAGATATAGTTCATTCCTGGATTGTTGGTCTAATAGACCTTACTGCCGAATACATCAGAAGGAGAGGAATTTCAACTGCTTCTTAATGTTTTGTTTGTAGGAATTACTATTGAGGACAAGGAACATGTAATGCTTAGTTATCCCCTTGCTAACCAAATTTAGTTAATAACTCATGAGAATCCGTAACTAGCAAATGCTCCCTGTGCTAAATTTACTATTAATGTTTATAATCTCACATAGACTGAATATCTTGAAAAGACTACTGAGATGAATAAGAGAAAGAGTACACCAGGAGATGGAGCTCCCAACTAATCTTTTGTGGAACTTGATTAAAGTTATACTAAGAGCTTATTGGTATGAAGACTAAGTGTTTTGCACCTTTATCCTTGTTTTCCTATTTGGAATGTTGTTGAAAGCGTTTTGCATCTCCTTTATTTTTTGGTTCCTCCTAATATCCATTTTGATAGAAATAATGATAGATATTGACAATGTAAATACATATTACATAAAAGTAATATAGAGCTTGAGGCACAAAAAAGTACGAACCCTTTATTTTTTGGTTCCTCCTAATATCCATTTTTAGCGTTTAGATTGAATATGCTTGCACTCGTCATTAGCTTTAAGTCACTACCACCATAGCTCTCATACTTGTACTGTTCCCTATTCACTGTTGCTGCTTATGGAGACATCTTCTCCTTTTATGCTCTCCACTCGATAATCATTGTTCACTGGGAGGTGGTATTTAACCATTGTTGGACTGCTGTGGAATGGCTGCTAGAGTGTTACCTCATTGAGGAGATGACGACTTCAAGAAAAGTACGCTCGCACGATTAGATCTTGTGGGAGAACAATGCGATCAGTCACTCATTGCGGAATGTCGGTTTCTCTAACTATATTCCCTAGATTTGTCAATCTGACCGACCTAAAATGTTAATCTTAATTGTAATATGTTGCTTATTGCATGTACTACTGTTTCATTCAACAACAGGTAGATTACTGGTGAGTGTCACTCCCTGTTGTAGTTTTATAAAAGAAACTTAACACATAGCTAATGCCGACATATAAATCCAACACCGGCCAGCCACGTTAAGCAAAAAATAATATTTAAATAAACTTCTTTATTTACAGTTTACCTTTAAGTCAGAGAGGTTACCCATTAAGCTTCCGTACGAGGCAATTGGCGAATAATAATCCACAGACCAAAACTAATGCCATGTATTTATTTATATCAAATTTTGTAAGGTTTTTGGCACAGTCATTGATCAAAAGAAGTCAGAAATCTGTGCGTGCCTTCTTTAGTTCTCAATAAATGGATACGGGGCTCACAGGCAGTGGTCGGAGGAGACGAACGCGTAACATGGAAGTGGAGTCGCAGATCAGTTTCATGTCCAATTGCAGCTAGCTCTACTGTACAAGAGACGAACCGAACCTGTCACCAGGTTGCAATTGCATGGGCGTCTCCGAAAACCACACCCATGTTTTCTCCCCTTCATTGTTTAAACAGTTATGCAACTTGCGCAGACCAGCAATAACAGCAACTCATAACATAATACATGTTGGCCTATATCTTTTAAATATCACACTGTCACATATAGCATATAATAAATGTGGAAATGATGGGGGTAGGGGGCGCAATCCAAATCGCATATCTCCATACCTAGATCACATGCCGTGGTGAATTATCTATGCCGAAATGTTGCTGCCAAAGGCATCCAACGCATTATAGTAATGCCACCCACCACCTTCCTGCATGTGCATGCATGTTCGTCTAGGGGTTTCCATTAATACCGTATATCTCAAGGTACGTTAAATTAAAATTGGAACATAGGTTGGCGTCGACCGCGATCGAATGAAGCTCTAGCCCTATGATTTGCCTATGGGGGTTCGATGTCGTAACCAATATAAAACATGACTTCGGCCACCGATGCCAATGCAACTTAATTGGTACTTAATTTCAGGCAATGATAGGTTATTAAGTTGCTTTGGACCACTCTTTTGATCTCGTTATTAGTACTCTGAAGGATCTACTAAACTTCATATCTGCCCGCTACACATATCCTGCATTTAGTACTTATATTATTGTAGCTAGGCAGTTGTTACTTTCGTATATGCCAATGGAGAAGTCAATGGATTGCAAGCATCGACAAAAATTGAATTGCGTGCATTCATCTATTTATTGAAATCATGGACATATCTATCCTAATTGTGATCTATGACTTAGCCTCTTCATTAAACATTTAGTCTCCTGGACCTTCACACATTTTTCATTGTAGTGGCAATCCATGGAAGATCACCTTTTCTTCTTCTTTCAAGAGAAAATGATCGTTAGAATCGATGTGCTACGACTTTGGGAATTTTTTAATCATTTTTATATTATCTATTTATAACATCTTTTATAAAAAATATCTTAAAATCCGTATTCGTTCGAAGCAAGCTCCAACATAATTTTATTGGTTATTCTACTGCATCACTAGTTTATAGATGTATCAACAAAAATATGCAATGACAATGTCTAAAGGTAAGATGATCACAACAAAAGCAAAAGAGACACAAAGTTGATACAAACGAGCCATCCCATCTTAGAGGAAATAACGTCTCACTATATGTACATACGTATTGTCTATATTTTCCCCCTCCATTATAGAACGTTCACATGTTCAATATATGTCATAACTTAAATCATATTCAACCATACCTTAACTTCCAAGAGATGTTTAGTAAGTTACACAGAAATCAATTTTCAAAATGAGATATTTACAATGAGCAAGAGAATTCACTCAGGAAGAAGTTGTCGGCACACAATGAAACAAGATAACTGGATAATCTACCATAATAACCATTGATACATATTTATACATCCAACATGAGTTGTTATCCTCTATCACAATTTGCACACTATTGACTGGTTAACACACTTCATCAAATAGAGATCATGTTCATCTGAATACATTCGACTGGATACACTAGCCTACCAATATCTAAGAGAATATAAGTGTCACATAGGACTATGAATGGGACCTATTCGACCATGTAGTGCAATGAATATGAAACATATCAAATAATGAAATTGATCGAGTCCCAATGTGTTTGATCATATGCCATACATAATCTAATGGATAAGTCTAAGGGTTATTCATTAGATACAAGTCATACTTGGTTGGAGACACTTCTAATTAGATCAAAAAATGTGTATCTAATTTATTGAGCAAAAAGGGGCCTATGACCAAAGACTAAAGTATAAGTATCACACAAGACTATGTATGTACCTATCCAACCATGTAGTGCAGTGAAAGCAACACATACCAAACCATAAAAAGGATCAACTCCCAATGTAGTTGATCATATGACATGAATATACAAATGGATAAGTCTAAGACTTATGTAATCAAATACAAGTTATACTTAATTGAATACACTCCCACTTAGAGAAAAATGTGTATATAATTTTATACATCAAAAAGGTACTGATGACCAAAGATCAAAACCAAATAATAAAGACAATTCTCAAGACTCAAGACTGGGCTTGGCCTGACGTGGTGCACACATGTATGTATGTGGTCCTCATACAATACTTTAGTCCTTGTGAAAATAAGTCCACTGACCTTCTCATGTGTAGCAACTTATGCCAACCTAGGGGTGGGAAATGTGGGAATAAGAAGTTCACTTTACCACACTACACTTATCACACTACTACTTGCTCATACCATTGATGTTAGACTAAATTCATGGATTGGATCTAGCAATCTATATAGAGCCTAATACTAAAAATTCTAACCAAGAAGCTATTGTATCATCATTTCATAAATGGTACCATCCACTTTGAATAATGACACAAGTGATTCAATATCACCTTTGTAGAAACTAGATGGACATCATATTGAAACTCAACCTTTGGAATAATTATGTATGTTGGAAATAATGTAGAAAAGGTTGTGGTGGTGATCTATAGGAGTGATGCAAGGCCATGATTCCTAATACTATATCATTATTGAATTAAGGGAACAACATAATTTTCCTTTTGCAGATACACACCACTAATAACTTAACCAAACATCTTAAAGTGCATATTACTTATGTCATGTCATATGTCTTGTTCACAATTTAAAGAACATTCTATTTTTAAGTTGATGCCTATGACACCTATATATTGATTCATTCAGTATCTTGTTATTTCTACACCAAACGTAACCTATAAGATCTCCACTTAGTTAAGTTGGGTTCCTGCCATTACAAGTCTTGGATTTAAGTCCCATCCCCAAATAGATTTTTGACTAGGGATTAAAACACTCCCTTAGTGATATGCCTAGCTACACTATTACTAACACCGGTGTAATAATAACCACAACCAGATTAAGTACAAGTTCCATTGTGAAGTTTACTTGGATGCATCTCCTTTATTTCAAATTGTATATATGAGTTAGTAGTGTTGAAATTGTAGTCATGTTTTCACAATGTATTCATATCGTGGGACGTTGCTATTTTACCATAGGTAAAATGACATATGTACTAGTAGCCATTATGTTTCCATCCTAGATTCATTTAAATAATAATAAATAACCACAAGTGGATCTAGGAAGAATAAGATTCTTGTTGAATTATTGGTGATTGTGACATTGTACAAGAGAAACACATATCCATATACACTAAAACTCCTAGGGTTTCTTTGATTCCCATATTGCATCAATATATTCCAAATATTGAATGAAATTTCCAACAATGAAACCTAACAAAGGAACTTCCTTTTCTTTTAGGTACCTCACTATAGATTTCTTGTATACTTGACATCCACATGGAAAACACAATGTATTTTAGTTGACAACTCACAAGATACATTAGACTTTCTATATTCTAAGAGTACATTAATTGAGACACATTGATAGCAATTTTATTCTTGTACAAAGACTTAGAAAGATCGTATGAGGTTTTGTTGCATATGCATGTTGTATAATCAAATCTCTCATGAGATTTTTATCTTAGTGACCCAAAGAGAGTTCTTTCCACCTATAGATTTGGTGTTTTAAGACCTAAAATCATGTTAATAATACCAATGCCCTTCAACCTAAACTTTCTATAGAATGAATTGTTAGTATCATTACAAAATCCCATATAAAAAACAAACAATAAGATGTTACTTGAAAACATCATAGACTAATTTGTATTTGGTACACTTATTAAATTCATTTGTTATGAAATTCAAAACCAGTTAATAGTATCAGTCTTCTCATGCCAACAAATGGATATTTTAAACACATACATGTGTTTAACTAGCTTTTACACTTTATCCCTACATTTTACATGTCCAAATCCCTCTAGAATATATATATATATATATATATATATATATATATATATATATATATATACATACTCCTAAAGACCACTATCTAAAGATGTAATTTTCAAATCCAACTAGTGGATAGTAATGTCATATTCAAAAGGTAGTGATATGAGAACTCTAATTGTTATCATAGGATAAAACAAGAACATATTTCAATATAAATTATTATATCATTTGGTGTGAATCCATTGTCAAGTAATCAAGCATTTTACTTACTAGTATATTTTTTTGTAGTTACTTTCTTTTTTATACCTTTACATCCAATTTATTACAACCAAGAGGAAAACACACTAACATCCAAGTCACACTTGGAATAATTGATTGGGTTTCATTAGTAATGACTTCTTTCATCATAAACTGCAACTTACTGGTAGGATATGTGATCTGATAATATCACCTTGGATATTCTTGTTTGTAAACTTATTGCTTTACTAAGTTCCATATAATCAACTAATATGGTAACAAAACAATGTATATAAAACCACACATTAGACACCCTTCCAATTTGATTCTCAACAAAATAAGTAAGGTTAGGATATCACCAATAATCTTTTTGAGGTATTCACATTTTAAAAGGGTATATATTTTTCAAGAGTGGTTCATTATAGAAGTCAATGATTGTTTTTACATATAGGGTTTGTTTGGATAGATATTTTTCAAACACTAACAAATTCTAGGAACTGATAGTCCTGACTGCTACATTTTTCACTGATGCCATTTATTTGCAGTATCCAGCTATCTTGGTTTAGGGTGTGAGGCATGATTCTATATCTTATCTCTTTGCACATGATTAATAAATCATTCTATTGGACCAATTTTGGAAAAAATTGTACTCCTATTTCACAACATATCATTTGCTACACCACATAGTAGCAATCTCCAAACTATTTCCCTTTTAGATTCTATGGTATTTGAAAAGTGTCTACTAAAATGACCCCCTATTCTAGATACATTAGATTTGATGATAAAAATCCTTAGTGTGTATCTTATCCCCACATAAACCAAGAAACTTGACATCAATGTTTTTGGTCACAATTTGTTTCTCTTCTGCTATGGGATTAGTTTTGTAAGACACCCCTATACTCTGAGATACTTTGGGATAGACTTTCTAACTCCAAAATTTTAAAAGGTACCATTTTACTTATATTTACGGTGAAATTTATTCATAATATTCAAACCTACCAAACTTCCCCAAAATATAGTCACATAACCAAAAGCTATGCAATAAGAGTGCAGATGACATATATTGGGGTACCATTCCCACATAGAATTTTCTTTTGGATAGTGGTTAATATGGAGCAATCACTTCATGGACAATATTACCAATTAATCAATGTACTTAAAAGAGTTATGATATGTACTTTCCTATCCTATCAGGCCTAAGCCGTTTATGTTCCTTTCTAATTTATGATTCAACTTCTATCTTCCAAGTTTGAAACTTATATAATGCTTCATCCTTACTCTTGGGTAAGTAATAAAAGAATTATCTATTGCTATCTGTTGAGTAAGTAAACATAAAAGTATCTACTCACAAAGTCTAAAATGTTAGACACACTATTAAATGAATGAACATGTTTACTAGGTGGCCTATCATGAACACAAATAAAACATTTACATTTTCTTATCAGTTTTGGTGTTGTAGGTTAGATTCTTCATCATCATTTTCATGCAACCATAATCTATATGACACATCCATTCTCTGCAAAAAGTATTTACTTGAAGATACAAAATAGAAAATATTTTGTGCTTATCTAATAGTAAATAGAATTTTGTTTGACATATGTCTTAAGTAAGTCAATGTATTAAAATAAAATCTATTAGCATAAGTTAAAGGATCACAACATGTGTTGTCATGCCATTCATACATTTTAAATTTATTATGAAAAGATTCATATTTCATACCGGAACATTAAGGATGTTGATCGTGATCTGACTCTATACACTACCAGAATGTGTTCTAATGGAAGCTTCAACTTTAGGCAACCTTCACCTTTGATTAAACTACAAGAGTGACCTCCCATGGTTTAGGACATATTTTTGGATACCTAGTAGCATACAAATATACCCTTATTGCATAAACACACACATTTGACCCATTATCCACAATCCAAACTACAATTTGATTAAGCAACACATACTCATCTTGGTTGGTGGCACTCTTGGACATTATACTGACCATGAACTTCTCAATTCTCATAAATTACTTATCTATCTTGCATGAACACTCTTGATCTCAAAGATAGACATGAACATAAGTTCAAAATGATTTTATTTTTCTTTTTCTAGATCTTACTTCACATTTTTGGGTAACTTTATACTTTTCTTAATGATCATACTCCCCTTAATGTCCTGTGCGATTAACTTTAGAACTACACTCCTCAAACATGATATACATGAGTTCATATGCTCTATCTCTATTTTCATCTCTACTATTAAATCATCTACTATAAGATATCCATATTATGCTTGATGTTAGGCTGAAGCACTTCTAATATCTAAGAAATTTTCCACAAAATGTAATGACACTTTTTTCTCTATTAGTTTGATATAACCTTTATTTAGATGATGAATAAGAAGTAAAATCTCAAGTCCAAATTCATTTGACTTCGACCCATATACCATTTGGATCTTCAAGAATTCAGAAACATCATATTTTCCTAAAGGAACATCTTATATATTGTACCTTTAACATTAGAGAAAGTGCATGTTTGTTTATGATGTTAGTAGAAGAAATTTTTTTGTTCATCAAGCAACACATTTGACAATGTCAACACTATAAAATAGAGACACATTTTTCCATCCATAAATTGAGGCAATTCATATCTATAGATTCGATTAATCCTATATGGTCTATCTTATCCTTATATATTGTTGCCAATGTGAGAAGTAATTGTCTGAAAACTCCCCAAGAATACCATTTAGGTGAAATATTGAGTTATAATATAGAATCAAAATCTTATAAAATCTGTGTATGTTCTCTAAGATTATTTGAAATAATGATCATATAGTATGCGGTTAGCCATATATGCGACATTCCAACCATAAACACATTGGTATATATCAACATATATGTAGTATAAAGTTTATAACCAAGAAGTAGGAGGAACAAAACACAATTAAAAGTCATAAGAAAACTATTAAGAAGGAGTTATTGAATATGTCATCTTATAGAAAATATTATCCTAGTTTTATGCTAAAGTAAACTACATTTTTATTTCCATAACTAAGAATTCCACAAGTCTATTCTGAATGAACTTAGGTCCTACCTCTAGAGCGGTTTCATCCCTCAAGTACAGGTGATAGAGCAAGATGCATGGCATCGTAATTGTTATGAAACCATGATGAGTAGGAGAGTATTAGGGGAAATCATAATTTTGATGTGGACTTTGGTATAAATAGTTTTAGAAGATCAGGTGGTCTCAGCTCTTGGTGGAGGGGGTATAATGTAATGATGAAATCCTTCTCAGATTATCATATCTATCATAACATGGGGAGTGTGGGTCAAGAGGAACATTTTTCTTCATGGGGATATATGACTAGGAAATGGTCATTGAGAGACATTGTATGTGGTATTTCATGTGCATCATATGCACAACTTCTTTTATACCAAAAATCTTGAAAGTGACTTCATGAAAACTTGAATGACATGAAAAAAGGTGGGCCAACAAGAGATGAATGGTGGATGAGGAACTTCAGGGAGACTATTGGTAGGTTTCATGTAAGAGACCCAAGACATAGGGGAATGTGGTTTACTTGAAGAAGAGGCGACCAGAAAGAAAACATAAGGCTAGATATGTTTCTTCTATATCAGAACTAGCATAACTTGTTCTTAGTGAGAAAGTTAATAGAATTCCTCTTACAATATTTTGACCATGTTATGATCTTGATTCAGGCAGAATAGACACAACAAATAGAATGAATGACCACATATTTAAGTTTGAGACCTTGTGTCTTTTCTCACCTGAGTGCATAAAAATGATAGAAGAGGCTTAAAAAGGCCACAAGTATAGGATCCTACAAGGCTGTACTGAGGCTTGTAGTGAAACATCGTCTTCTTGGGCGGCTCACAAATTTGAAAACATAAAAATAAGGATAAAGGAGGTGGAATCACAGTTGAAAGAGACACAAGGAATACCAACATATGTCTTCATGTTAATTCAATGCACACGTGTCACTGGAGTTACAAAAGTATCCAAATATTAAAGAAAGTTATTGGCATGCAAGGACTAGAGAAATTGAGATGATATATCAGGACAAGATAAAAAAGTAATTTCACCACAAACCTTGTAAAATGAAAAGATAAATACCATCACAAGGGTGTTGACGAGGGGTAACCAATGTGTGAGGCAGTCTAAAGGCATTTAGGGGACCCTTAGACCTAGTTTGGCTACTAACTTTATAAATCATGGTAGTTAATAGTGATTTTTTGGGAAAGATCCAAAGATAGAGTTGTAGCTTCTACATGTGACAGTGCTGGGACCAGTGGAAGAAGGATGAAATCATACTAAAGGATGGGAATGTTGGAAGTTGCAACTACTTAAATTTTGCATGATTATTCAAGTCTACATTTTCTTTATTACACTTGATGGGTTGTTGTGTTTATTAGCTCCACATTTAATGGAATGGATAGTTTACTTATACATTAATTACTAGGATTAGAAAAGGGCTCATCCAAACTATATTTTATTGGCTTCTTTAATGAGCTCTTTACTATCTCTAATACTACAAAGATGGGTCTAGAACTGACATGTATATCAAGTGTGATATTTGTCGAGGAAGTAGATCACCTGAATGAAATGCAAAGGGAGGAGGTGTGGGCGAAACTGGCATAAACACACCCTAATGAAGCCTTGGGACCAGACAACATGAAGACACTTTTCTAATATACTTTTTAGGATGTGTTCAAAAGAGAGGTGATGTCTTCATTAAATATTAGTGGCAAGGTTGGAAAACACTAGAGGAAAACAACAAGACTTATATAGTGATCATACCAAAATATAGAGTCCAAAGAAGATTAATGGATATTTCCCTCTAAGCTTCTACAATATATCCTATAAGATGATTAATAAAGTGTTGGCCAACAAGATTAAGCCACTCCTTGATAAAATGGTATCCAAAAACTAAAGTGCCTTCATTAAGGGGAGAATAATTACATATAATTCTTTGGTGGCGTATGGACATTTGTACATGATGAAGAGCAATAAGAAAGGACATGGATGTATATAGACTCTAAAACTAGATATGAGCAAAACATATGATATAATTAAATGGAAGTTTCTTGATGGAGCCATGGAAATGATTTGCATATCAAGTTAGTGGATATCTAATTCAGAGAGTGCATGTCATGTCTCTATCTCAGTCACCATCAATGGGGTGAGGAGAGAATCTATAAAGCCACAAGAGGTTTACTCCAAGGTGAACCTATCTCCCCTTACCTTTTTTTTACACGGAAGACCTTTCCTTTTACCTTGTTAATTCTTAATAAGAAGGAATATTCATGGGCATACAACGAGAAGTATCTCAAGTGGTCACAACACAAACTTCCCTCACAAAGGGTCTCAAGTTCAAATCCCCCTGAAGGTGCTCCTCAAAAATGAATTTCCTACAACATCATTTGGTGGTTGATGTGACCACTTAAGATATTGGAATGTGGGTACAAGGGTCTGTAGGGTTGTCCTACAAAGGTAGGTGACAAAGTAGCCTATTCGAGGAGGGGTTCTTGGTCATAAAAAAAAATTCATGGGCTAGTGTCAACCATAATGACCCAAGAGTTTGACATAATATTTTTCACATATGATAATGTACTCTTTATAAGGACAAAGTGCGAAGAATGCTCACTTATATCTTCCATTGTTAGCCAATATGAGTGATCCTTACGACAGAAGATTAGTAATAAAAAACAAGAGGTCGCATTTAGCAGAAATGTCAACATGGAAAGGAGGAAGGAAAACAATGACATGCTCAATCTTGATGAGATGGACAAACATCATATTATTTAGGGCTCCCAACTTCCATGGGACGTTCCAAGAAGCTGCTTTTCTCTACCATCAAAGAGCACATATGAAAGAAGTTACAACGGTGGGAGGGAAAACTTTTGTCATCGCTTAGAAAGGAGGTGTTGATCAAAGCAATGTTCCAAGGGATTCCTACTTGCTACAAGAGTATTTTAAAATTACCAGACGACTTAATTGATGATATAAATGGAATGAGTTCCCTTTTCAGATTGGGATATAAGGAGGGATAAAGGAATATACATAGGATGATTAGAGATCCTTATGTAGTAAAAAAAAGGGAGATAGGGGGTTTCGAGACCTCAAAGTCTTCAACATGTCCTAACTAGATAAACATGGATGGTAGCTTTTTTCTATCCCAGACTCGCTAGTGAGTCAAGTGTTTGGAGAAAAGGATTATAGAGATGGGTACATCATAGATTCATTAGTAGGATATGGACCATGATACACACGATGTAGTATTTTGTAGGGGGTGTTCAACATGTGAAAGGAGGCCTTCTTTGGAATGTGGAAAATGGTGCAAAGACTAGAATATATAGAGATAGATTGGTGTCAGGTCTAGCATTCTCATTGGAACGATACATAAAGGGAGGGATTGAAGAAGGGGTTTAGATTATTTTTTGTCTAGGATGGTATGTAGTACGATGAACATGCCATATGCATCCACCTACCTTTGCACATAACAACTTGGGCCTTGATATCCCATTTGGGCATGTGAGGAGTGACATAAACCATATCTTTAGAGTCAGACATAAGAGGAAGATTCTCAGTCAGACCAACTACCAATTTCCTAAGTATGAACATTGATATGATGAATGAAGAGGAGGAGAAAAACTGAAGGTGCTTTGGATAAAGAAATGTCTGCCAAAGATCACCCACTTCCTTTGGGTGCATCATAGGTATATCCTACCTAAATAGGAAAAGATAAAGAAATGACATGTAATCGAAGATGATGTTTACAAATGCTGCCAATAGAAGTGAAGGACAAAAATAATGCATTATTTATATGTGTCCAAGCCAAGATGGTATGGGCCTACAACAACATTAACCATATGCACTACAGTAGAGGAGGCAAGGGGGTGTGAAACTATGAAGATGGTTGACGAATCATGTCCAAGAAAAAGAGGTGGTAGTCATGTTGCAGATGCCCTAGATGTTGAGGAACAAGAAGAACTTTAAAGACGATCCCATATTCATCCCCAACTTGGTAATTGGTTTCCAAAACTTGATAGCCAAGGTTTATCACAATAGAAGGTAGAGAGCAACATCATGAGTGAGGGAAGGGAGGCCAAAAGATGGAGGCTACCCCCACAAAGCATGGCAATGGTTAATGTGGATCTCACATGGTAATTGACTGAATGACACAAAACTAGGGTCATAGTTTAAGATCACAAAGGCACACACTGATGACTTAGTAGCAGACTATCGACGTGTTGTAGTTGGAACTCATAGCAGAAGGAATCTCATCTAGGGAAGAAATGAGGATTTTCTTACATATGATTTTGAAGGTGGTACAATTAGAGTCAGAATATAAGACTCTCATAGGGTGATCAAGCAAGGTAGCATATGTAGGAAGACTAGTGGACTTGATCATCAATGAATTCATGCATTTCTTTGAGGAGATCTATGCTCTTAATTTGATGCATGTATTCTGAGAATGTAATTCGATACCACAATGTGTCTTTACTTAAGCTCTTAGTTACCAAGAAGAAACTTTGATTGATGGTACTTTTAGTCATGAGACGGTGGTAACAACACATGCATATTTAATTTAATAGAAAGAGCCTTGTGGTTTTAATAATAAAAAGAACAAAATCCCCGCCTCATTTACCAATATCAAATTGGAGAGTGAGAATGGAAGAAAATGTGAAAATGGGATTGCTGCAATGAGGTGATGGATTTACTTATGTAAATGCTTATGCTACAAAGTAAAATTGACAATCAAATAATTTGTCACTATCACCATGACTATAAATTTACACACATAACTTGAATCACTATTCTCTATTATACTCCATCATATATACTTCTCACTTGTGTAGATAATTCTATATGCTATGCAAAAGGATAACAAGTATAACTCCCTATATTGAGACCCTATACCCAAGCCCTACTAGGTGTGGCACACACATGTGTATTATACATTTCTATTGTGGTTCCTTACCCTCATATACTATTTGTTGAGATAAGTACACTAACCATCCAATATTTAACGTTTGGCACCTATCTAGAGGTGATATATTAGGGACTTCAAATTTAACTTTATTATAATACATAAAAAACATAGCCCCATCCTATGATCGCTGCTATAAAGTTCACTCGTGACCTAGACATATCATATCCTATTCCATGATGGTTGTCATAAGTGAATAGTTAATCATTCCATGGAATTATCTAATATATATTACACATTATAGATAGATGCAAAGCTACAAGTACATGAGAAGTAACAATGATAAATGTACATTTTTATAGTAACAAAAAAAGTTTAAACTATCATGCTCTTTTCTAAACAATTTTTTCCAGACAAGACCAAAAGTTTCTCATATATTCTGCTTGCTTTTTCATAAATCTAGAAAATTTATATGCCAGGTCAAGTGCTTTTTGGTCAAAGAACAATTTAATGTCTGCTATCATACATTAGAATGATTTTATATATTCTGTTAGTTAAATGTACTTTTTTAGAATCAATTCTTTTTATGAGAAACTATGGATTAACTATGTACAATAAGTGACTAGGTGGTAATGAATTTGACTTTTTATTCTAGAATTTCATAATTATCTTGTCACTCATAACTATTGCTTAAATAAAATAATCTACAAGATTCATGTATGTCTATATTATTTATATAAAATATATTAATTTGTAGTGGGTTACATCAATTTTAAAGTTACAGTATGATAAAATCATTTCTAGTGTTCTATGAATATTTCAATAATTATTCATTCTTAACTCATCATGTCCCAATTAAGATGATTTGCATTTATGTAAGTCTTTTTTCACATAACCTCTAAAATACACCATACAAAGATATCCATGTTATTACATATGATCACACTAAAATTTGACTTTCAAACACCAAAAATCATGTTCCATGGTTTGGATGCCCTTGCGCTTAGTTAAGGAGAAAAATCCAAACATGGTTTAAACTTACATATTGAAGGGCCTTAATAGGAGGTTAATAGTTAGCACTAAAAAGACTAATATTAATGATAATAACAATTGGACATTTTATAAATTAAACAATAACTCACTTAATGTATAAATTTGTTACACGTAAGCTTATCAATGAAATAATAAAGTTTATCATATACATTGGAAATACATGAATTAACAAATGAGATGCCATAAACCCACAAATATAAAATAATGGATATTTCATGTAAATAAATATACTAAATTCACCACCACCAATAATATATCTAATTCAAATAATGAGTTTAATAGTACTTAAGATAAGTTGAATGCGTATGTATAATAACAACTAAAAATGCACCAATCAACATGAAAATTGATAATGTATATTAGTGGAGGGTTTGTAAGATCTTAATTGAACTAAAATAACACTAAATAATTTAAAATTAAACTTGAGTATGATATTGTTGATAAATTGATATAGATATAAGGAAAGTATTTAATGGATTGATAAACCTAAAACTAACAAACTCCCAAATTATTATAAAATTGCAATATTTACATTAATGTATATGTCAATCATGACTTCACATCTCACGAAGTTTGATCCCAATTTGAAATCAACATATTTCATTTAGTTTCTTTGTCAAATTTGATATTAATCTAATTTTTTTGCTAGCATTAGTATAAGGAAAAACTAATTGAGTAATTTATATTAGGTACAACTGAGTGTTTTGATTATTTGCCTATTGTTCAATGATTTTTCTCTGTAACACACACCCTTGACTATTTTCCTTTGAGATAGTGGTTGTGGCATATTTGTAGGTCTCCTATAGCGTGATTGTATGAACAAAACAATTTATTATGTATGTTTGTGATACCAGACTTCATCTCCTACCTCCCCTCCTTTCTAGTTCCATCAAAACATCGAGGGGAACCCTTCCCAATGACTCCTATCTACTCTATATTTCCATGATCTACATATCTTCATAATGTATTCTCCTTTTGTATCCTTACACATTTTTGAACCCGTATGTCCTAAGTTTTACACGGTTTTGTCGTTACCACACTATAGCTAAACCCCAGGTCCTTCTATTCCCTCTTTTCCTCCCTTGTGTCATCTCCATACCACCTTAGGAACCAATATATCTAAAAAACCTTTCCCCTACCTTTTCCAAATTCTTTTACATTAGTCCCGATTTACCTTTTAGATCGGTTTTCTCTCCTACCTATTTCCACGATCCCAATAAGATTTAGTAGATGTTTGGAGTTTCATATGAGGCTACCTACTTGAAGCATGAAGAAGGTCAAACACACTATTGGTGGTATACCCTTACATCCAATCATATGGTGATTGTAATGACACACTTTATGATTGTTTGATTACTAATAAAGGAAATTCTAGTTATTATGTTTGCTTTAATATGCAATAATGAAATAAACAATAATGCCCTAAGAATGGATGAGTCAATGACATATGATTTCATTTTGTTGACTGAATATGAGATCATGTGTATGCTAAATGTATCCATTCTTGTCTAGTACTGAGTCATATATTATTGTGGAAATTAGGACAACAATAGTACATTAAGACTAGCATGTGTGTTTATGATGGCTAGGTCTCATTAGTCTTGATATTGGATATCAAGTCAAATGTGTTAGTACTGGTTATGAAAAAGTGTATTCAATAGACTCAATCTAAGTGTGATACATGGAAGCCATTATTGGCTGTCAGAATCGTATGTCATGTGATAGCGGTGATTGTGGTCCTTAGACCTGAAGTAACTATAATGATCACATGTTGTTTGGTGTACATTAATACTACTCAATGTGAACTTGAATAAGGGTTGCCATACAAATAGTGCTTGGGTGCATTGTGGCACATGTGCATTTTTGTGAGTGATGTAGATGAAAATTTTCCCTCCTATTGGAGTGATATCCTGATAACTTGATGAGTAAAACTATGAAATGTATGACATTCCTCATGTGAGTCAACATATGATGTTTAACCTCATATGTATTTCAAAATAGTCTACTCTATATCAAGGAATAAATATTGAACATTAATAGGATGGCATTTTCATGCCTTGCTTTAAATTAAGATAATAAAAAATGGGATTAAAAGATCACTGTAACACTGGTCTCAATACTAGGTCAAAGTTGTTCTTCAACTTCTCTAAGTACTTGGCTGACAAAGGAGGCTTTATTAATACCAACCATTGTCTGTGAAATCATAATATGATTATGATGTCACTACCAATGTAATTTGAAGGCTATAGGATCACATGCATAGGATGCATAAGGAAGATGAGTATAATGATGGATGCATAACTAATTGGTTACATAAAGGTTTAGGTAAAAATTCAATAATTGATGGACTGGTTGGAGTCACATTTATTCAACTGGGAAGTCTATTTTCCTGAATGGATTGACCCATCAATTGGATGGAAGGTTTTGTAAATTAACCAAGATGAGATCCACCCAACTGATTAACTGGCGAGCCCAATCGACTGACCATACTAGATTAGATAATTGGTTGATTGGCTGGCCCAGTGGATTGCCTGGACTAGATTAATGGATCATCTGAATAGATTTAATAAGTCCTAGCCCTATCTGGACTAGACTGGTTAGTTACTCGAGTGAAAGTTAGGACTAGTCGTGAAAAAACAACCTTATCCCACTAGTCGATTGAGTGGCTCTCCACCAACGAGATAATAAAAGGTGGCCACCATTTTTTTTCCATTTCTTAGGGTTTATTAGAAATCATGCTTCCCCGCCTTTCCTATATATATGGGCATGACATTTAGAGTTTTTGTTACACCTTTGGACTGGCTATCATTACCCACAAGGAGAGAGAGAAAGCAAGATTGTGCAATGTTGACATGTTTCCAACATAAAGGATGTTCCTTTCACGGTGGCTCTTGGAGGACAAGTGGAGTTCCCTTCATCCGTGTGGATGAAATAGAGGCGTAAATGCATTGATGGCTATGATTGGAGAACATCAACAATATCCTCCTCCATCTATATTTAGGTAAGCATTATCGCCAGGTCTACTCCATGACAAAGGTTTACCACAAATCCCTTCCTTCCCAGTATACCATTGTTGATGAGATGTGCTAGTGGGAATGTGGTTAATTATATTTTGTCTTGCTTACCATATGCAATTCTCATCCACAAAACCCTTAAAAGACTTCATGGGGATTTTTTTTGAAGTCATTTGAGGAACAAATCATGACTAGTTTGAGGTAGTTTGGATTCTTCATACTCACCTCAAACTACATCTGGTTTTGGATCAAGTATGTAATTAAACAGACACAACTCTACTTTTCCCCAATTTGTATGAAATTCTCATGTAAGTCCCTTGAAAGACACATGTAGATTACCTATTGGTGTTGTTTTTATCATAGTAGGGAGCCCCCATCATCATTGAACTACCCAACAATGCTGAAAGTGTCCATTAGATGTTTGATCATGTCTCATCCCATTTCATGGCACTCATTGTGACCATTGGGTCCTAAGGAACTAATAGGGATCATCTATTGATGATGAAAATGTGAGGTTTCATATTTTGACATACAATTTGGTGCTCCACTTACCTTGTTTCTCCGATTGCAAGACTTCATTTGAGGAATATGGCAAGGGACCATATTACATGCATGTTCATTTCTTATTTTTATTAGTAACACATGCCATGGACTCCTCAACCATTCAACATGTGATTTTCACTCTAATTTCATGAGATATGGCTGGGTCATTTTACTTTTTTGGTTGTGTTATTTTTTATATCAGAAAATATAATTCAATGGAATATTTGCTATTTTCACATGTTTAGTTTTATAAAACTCAATCAATGTACATGCCTTGTAAAATTAATAACCAAATATATAATCATCAAAAATACTAAATAAAATATATTCTAAAATTGGAAAATACAATCTGTTGTTCGATATCAATTTTACAATAACATAAGGCATTTTTTGAGGGTTTACGAATATAAAGAGAACTAACCCTAATTCTTTATAATTTTTACTAGGTGGATTGAAACTATAATGTAAATCTAGGGTATACCCTTCATACATGCAGATCATATATCAGGTATGTTGCATAACTACATTTCTTTCTCTTGATCAATTTGAATACTTGAAACCCTAATTTCCTTTAAAGAGCATGATACCCTAAATTTATTTCTCATTGATATCTCTTTTGGAAAATCTTATTAAAAGATACCTTTTGTTATTTTATTCCATATCATCAATAAATAAAATTGTTGCATCTTTGTTTGTGTCCTTTGAATCTACTTGTGATTCCATGGATGTTCTCATCACTATCTATTACATGAGTATTATTTGTACAAAACTTATGAACTTGCCTACTCTATTATGCATATGAGATGTTGACTAACCATATCTAAAAGCATTTACTCCATATTGTTAGGCACTAATATTTTAGTCCTTCTTCCATGCACTAAGGTTTCTGTCCTCCTACAATACTTCATATTTACATAAAGGTTTATTTCCTCCTAGGAATCTATGTTTATTTGGAATTGAGGTTCTAGTCCTTTCTCCATTGGCTTGGAATATATGGGTTTCACCCTTGCTTTTTAGACGATACAATTCTTTGTTATAACCAACACACAATTGTTCTATTTGTACATGATTGCATGATTTTATATGAAAGGAAAGATCCATCTTATTGATTACCTTCTTTAAATGAGTAATTTTGGAATTAGTATTCTTTTAACTTCCATTAGGATGATTTCATATATCTATTTTATTGAGGTCCTTGAAAAATTTATTGGTTAACATTTTACATAAGATTCCCAATTCCCTATTATATGCATGTACCGACATGTGCTGATAATTTCCACCTTTCCTTCTTTTTTGGGGTTTTCTCCCAACCCCGTAGGTAAATATGGATTTGGAAGGATGACCAAGTTGACAAGAATCCACCAGATGTGTAGTTGATGTTCCTTGGGATATAGAGTTGAAGTATCTAGATTACCTTCTGTGTTCATGAGTAATGTTATAGAATTTTGTCTTTATGTACTCACCTGCTTGTCAACATTGTAATATTATTAAATATTATGATATGGGCAATTTAATTCTAATGTTAAACTATTAGTTCTTTGCATAATGATTGAGTATATTGAATTATAAACTATTCCAAAAATTTATGTTGGTGTTTAACATTGGGATTATTCCTTTTATTTAATTGAATAAGAGTTATACCCTCTCATGTATTAATCCTTACAGGTATTGTATTAGAGCCAAGGTATTTAGTTATCTAACTTTTTCAATTTTTAAAGTTCCTTATAGGGCCCTTACCCTATGTGGAAACTCTATGGATAACATATTTACCCTATAATTTCATATTTTGACCATGTGAGGATGGAAGAAGGATATAAAACCAAATAAGATATACTAAGGGTCTTGAGTAATTAATCCCAACATGATGCGACCCTATGAGCTCATACTCGATGGTGTAGGTTGAGTGTCAATATAGCCTATTTGTGATGCTATGATATTTGACTTTGGGGTGGTAGGTAGTGAGAACGATTATGTAGTAGGATAAGGATATTAATATGGAATACTTGTATCTTTGTTGTCATAATTCATTTTAGGTCCATATGTTTCTTATGTCATATACTTTGCATCACCAAAATACTCTTCATTGTAACACTATATGAAGAAAGTGTTTTTTAGTTTTATTGATGGTTTATTAGCCAAGTCGTATAGCATGAATATATGTAATGTGGGAGATATACTGCAAGACTAGTTAGAAATGAAATCTTAGACCCTGGATTTGATAATGGAGTGTCAGACAATAAGTTGATATGTATTATAAGGTTTAATGGACCTACGCTCTTTTATTCCATTAGGTTGTATATATATTTAACTAGTGACTTACTACATGCTAATGTGGACAATAGGATTATAATAAAAATTATCCCTTGTCCCTAGTTATATGAGTCCATTTAGTTAGAAGCAATACCCATGTACATAATAAACACATATAGTAGCCACCACCAAAAGATGCACACATATAACCTTTATAACTTCAAAGTTATTTAATTTGCCTTATTAGTCTGAACCTTTTTAAGGGGTTAAGAGTCAATTAGTAAGTTATGAATTGTTTGATTTCAAGGATAAATTCCTATTTAAATATGGAGTGTTGTAACAAACCAACATATGACTCTTGACCCAAGAAATTGTAATACATTGTTTGGATCTCCTTGGGCTTAGTTCAAGAGAATTATATAAACATGATTTAAGTTACATTTTAAGGGACCTTAATAGTATTATGATAATAAATGTTTCTAAGACAATATTAATGATTAATGATAATTAGACATTATGAAAATTCAATCATGAATCAATTAATGTAAAATTCATTACACCAAAGGTATTAAGTGAGATAATAAAGTCACTACTATAGAACCTACCTTTAGTGTCGGTTATTTAAAGCCTTTAGTGTCAGTTTCTAAGCGACACCTATGTGGGTGACACTAAAAGTCCACCCATTAGGCGTCGGTTCCAAAACCGACGCCCAAACACTTCACGCGCCACCGAAAATGCGTCATCATGGGACTATAGGCGTCGGTTATTAGGTAAGAAACTGACGCCCAAACCCTTCGCGCCACAGAAAGGGCGCCATCTTGGGCACTATCAGTGTCGGTTATTTACAAATAACCGACGCCATATATCTTCACGCCACACGAAATAGACGCCGTTTATTTGTAAAAAACCGACACTATATCATTATGTGTCGGTTATTTACAAATAACCGACGCCTATTGGTTTTTTTTTTTAACATCAGTCTGCAGACCTGCTGTGGCTGGTCGTAGGATGAGAAACCTGTTCAGTTCAGTTATGAACTGCAGGTTTTACGACATCCATTGATATCAGCCGACAACATGCCGCAAACCTACAAAATTAATAATAAAAAAGTAGCACATGCATTTAGCAATGCAACCTACAGTTCCATTTTATTTTGACACATTTATAAACATTCACAAATGCTAGCAATTTGTAGTTCCATTAATTCACATTCACACATGTAGAAACATTCATATATCAACCAACACTTTCATTCATTTTCACTCATACACATGTAGAAACATCTAGACATGTAGAAACATTCACACATATATTATAATTTAGAAATTCATTTACAAAGTATCATTGTTTAGTCATTATTCGCTATCAGGATTCCAATTATATTTTAAAGCCCCCACTAATTGTATGGCTGTTGCCCATTCTTCTCTTACTTCATTTAATTCTCCCATTGTATATGGAGCATTAACATTTGGTAAGTCCTTTCCTGTAATGGGGTCAGCTTTAAACACCTGTAAAGAGAATGATGTATATATATAATTAATGAGCTATAAATAAGATTGATATATTTCGATCATATTATCTAATGAGACTATATAATACCTGAGCAATACATTCGATATCCAGTACGGCATGTTTGATAATCATGTGCATATATCGCAAGACATAGTATCCACATGCCCATCCGTTGTCTTGTGTAGCACACTATAAATTCAAACATACAAAATATTAAAAAATACAACTAATTAAGCATTGTTCACATAAATAATATATACATATATTGCAGTCGGGAACTTACTTGCACGTTCTTCCAAATTATTGGCTGGTTCTTTTTCGTGGGGACCTTTCCTCCAGCCTTTTTGTACACCTCAAAACCCCTACATGTTAATGTAACACAGAACATTGCAATTAAATAGTAATGTAATAACATATGTTAATGGATATGAAAAATGAAATATTTCTCACCGAAATATTGCCATTTTCATTATGTGTCCAAATCTTGTATTCAATTTACCCCCCTTAGGATCTAGATAATACACAGTGAACGTCTCGGGGGCAATAACCAATAACTCCCAATGCCTACCCCTAGAGGAAAAAAAGTTAAAAATTAATAACTCAAAATCCACAATAAAATGTAATTTTCTTAAGTCCAAATTATAATAAGCAAAGTAAACTTACTCTACATTGAATGGAGCCATTATCACTGTCTTCTTTTTTACAGCAAAATTTGAAAATGACTCACAACAGTATTGTTGAACTGATGTAGGGTCTTTAGCTACTAGACTAATCAAGGATGGAATCAAAAACCCTACATGTTCGAATCCAAAATCTGCACATATGTTGTCTAAGTAGCTGCAAAATATGTATTAATTACGCATGCATTAATAAATAAGAAACCAGATCACCAGATCATACACAAGGTATATGGACGTATAAAGAATATCTCACCTTATCCATAGCTCTATCACAGATGTATTTAGCCAATCATATCGAAACAACTCCAATATATCTTGTATAAATAGTTTTGTTTCGTATGACTGACCTGTAGAATCTGAATCAGAAGAAACAGTTATAGGAGAGTTTATATCATGTTCCCCTAACCATACTGCCATACCCCTACAGTTAGGACCTAACGGGACAGGTAGGTCCTGTGGAACCCAACTAGGTAATGCAGGAGGTGGAAGTGCAGGCCTAGATGCTGTGGGTGTCTTCTTTTTAACCTGTATATATATATAATTTCAGATCAACTGCCAACATATTCACACACTAACAATTGAACGTAATGTAAATTTATCATACCTTATCAGTAAATAAGACATCCGCTTTTAGCCACAATATCACTCCGCCTAGTGCCTCACCAAGCATTTCACAATCTGGGTGGGCATATGGCAGTGGAAGTTCCAGAAATTGGGGGAATATATGTATCGGGCTCACCCGAATCCAACCAGCTGGTACTGGAGACCCGTGACACGTTTCCCCTGGTAGGGATGGGTAAGCCGACGCCTCTGCCACGACATATTCTTTACTTTTTAGACGGCATGGCTTCAACCCCTACAAATTTTTGTGTAAAGAATGTTATATACATATATACATATCATCTTTTTTTGAAATGACTACAATTTCATATATATTCATCATCTTGAATTAAAAAACTAGTTACTATATCATAAAAATACTTACAGTGGATGTGCTAGGTGGTGGTTCTACAGGATTACTCCCAACCTCTGCAGTAGGAGTAGGAGTAGAGTCTGTAGTAGGTACTGTCTGGTAAGTGGCAGTCTGAGATGCCTGTCACTTTTTCATTGCTTCTTCGAGTTTTTCTTCGAGTTTCCTGTCAAATAGCTTATCCACCTATACATGGATAAAAGAAACGTCAAATTCTAATTTTTGAATTCTCTTTTACAGTAACATTATAAAGAAAGAATATGTTACTTCTTCTTGTGAAAGTCCCGCTTTTGGGACATGTTTGCGCTGGGATGACCCAAAAAAAGATTTGATGCCCACACCAACGCATGCAGCCCTAACACGTCCAGGATGCTCTGGGTTACCCAAAGCAACTGTCAATTCATCCTTTGTTCCCTCAGGGATGAACTTTCCTTGTTTCCTCAGCTCGTGCAGCTCCCGCTAATCGCCAAAACAAAAATTTGTACTTAAGTAAACAACACAAATAATCAATATTTGAATGATTGCTGTAAGAGTTGTATTTTACCATTTTTGCAGCCGCCTTAGCAGTTGCGGCCTTAGTTATTTCTCCCTTCTTATTTTTCCTCCCAGCTATCTAGACATCATGGCGAGGCAGAGGTGTGCTACCTATGGTAGAGGACTCCTGAGTAGCAGCAGACTGAGCAGCAGTAGCCTCAGCCTGTAGTCTTTGGTGAATGCCTGCATACCCCTTTGGACCCATTCTGTGGTCATGCACATTCAGTGCACGCCTTGATCTTTGTGCCTCACTGAGGGCCTAGTTAGTATGCAAATTAATGATTTGGTTAGTAACACTAAATGTTAATCATGAATAAGTGAATACAACATATATTAATTAATGAGATTGAGACTGATGCCTAATACCTTGAATTCATCAGTTTGTCTTGAAGCGACAAACGCGTCCCATTCTTCTTTGTCCAGGAAGTTCCACTGTTCAGTGGTTGTCTTCTTCCTCTTGTCAGCTTCTTTTATGTATTCTCTGGTGAGATTTGTCCTATAGTTCCTTAGGACTCTCCCACAGCGTTGCATCACGCATTTATGATGCAGCTTTTCATCCAATTCAAATATACTCTGCAAAATAGAATTGCTATTAACTAGTATCCAAAAATTTAGTAATCTACAAAATAGAATTGCAAATTAATAATAACTCACACATAAATCCCTCCATATTAAAATTTTCTTCTCCTTAGAAACGTTATGCCAAGAATCTAAGAGACAACCGCAATGGCTACGAGTAACAAACCCAAGATATGAAATAAATGAATTGCGATTCACACCACATGCATTTCCTGCATTATCGAAATCCACAACAAGTTTGGGTCCATTGCCCTTTTGCGCAATTAACTTCTTCATCATAGTGATGCCCCTTCTCTTGTCAACTTTTTGGTGTTGTTGATCAAGTGCCTCAAGTGCTTCAGATGGTACCAATGCATCATCAACCTAAAATTTAACAAAATAATTCACATTTACAAGATATAACTATAAATGGACATATAGATATAAATATATGATATATTTTTAAAACTTACATTGTGAGGCGGCGCATTGATGTCCTCACCCTCACGGTAGTCATCAGCACGGTCATCAGGAGAATGGTCAGCCATCTGCAAATTCACATTCAAATTGTAAAGTTTGCATTGTAAAGTAGTAATTCAAAGTGTAAAGCTCACATTGTAAAGTTCACATTATTACAACAAAGTATATATCAAAACAAAATTGTAAAGCTCTATGATCAAAGAGAAAACAAGTATATATTACAACAAGATTACAGTCTAGGGTTAACAAATACATGTGATGTCATTCTTATATATAATAAATGTACATGTACCACCTATCCCATCCTTGAATACCTAATCTCACTAGTAAGTGTATAATGTGTATTGGGTTTTCAAGAAAATTTTGGCAGCATTTTCCCGCTGTTCTCCAAGTACATATGTACTTAGAGAACAAACGGGGAAATGCTGCCGAAATTTTCTTGAAAACCCAATACACATTATACACTTACATCCTAAGTGAGATTAGGTGTTCAAGAACAGTCCCAAATCGGGGACTATCCAAGATTTACTCCTAATGAGTAAATCTTGGATGGGTTTCTAGGCCAACAAATACATGTGTTGTCATTGTTATATATAATAAATGTGTACCACCTATCCCATCCTTGAACACCTAATCTCACTAGTAAGTGTATAATGTGTATTGGGTTTTCAAGAAAATTTCGGCAGCATTTCCCCGCTGTTCTCCAAGTACATACGTACTTAGAGAACAAACGGGGAAATGTTGCCGAAATTTTCTTGAAAACCCAATACACATTATACACTTACATCCTAAGTGAGATTAGGTGTTCAAGAACAGTCCCAAACCGGGGACTATCCAAGATTTACTCCTAATGAGTAAATCTTGGACGGGTTTCTAGGCCAACAAATACGTGTGATGTCATTCTTATACCTACAATCCTAGTTTAATCATTCATATCCTAGTTCTTCAAGTTAGGTGATTAACATTGTCAATATACTAAAAAAGGAAACAAGTTACCAATTTCATAGTTAGGATGGTAGAGATACCCTAAGATCTAGGCAATTTAGGGAAAAGTTCATCATTTACATTCCAAGCATGTCACATGTGTGCATTACAGTTCATCATTAAGCAAGAAGGGTGATTAGGATTCTCAATATACTCAACAATGAAACAAGTTAAACATGTGTGCATTACAGTTCATCATTTACATTCCAAGCATGTCACATGTGTGCATTATAGTTCATCATCAGGATATCTATAACTTACTTAAACATTCAATTATGAAGTAAATATACACTTAATTCAGAATAGCATGACGCACAAAGTTGCAGTCAACATCATTATGCTTTGTTCTATCATGGACTATCAGATTGGTATAGCACATATGTATCAGTACATAATTAAATAAACACAATCAGTAAATAATTTTGAAAAAAGTCCACTAGCTTGGTGAAATCAGTACATAAATAAACACAATCAGAATATTTTTCATGGCTTTTGGGGTAACTTGGTGAAATCAGTGCATATTTTGGGCATCCAGTAGATGAATCCAAACCCCAGCAGCAGCCTAAACGTGCCCTGGCACCGCCCAAGCATCCGCCCAGAGGCCTAGCTAGGCAGGGCACCTGGGCTTGGGACCCTAGGCGTGCCCTGGAACCTGCTTAGGTGCCGCCTGGGTGAGTTCCAGGTCGGCGGCGGTAGAGAAAAGCAAGGCAGAGGAGAAAAGGGGGTGAAGCTTTTGTGGGTTACCTTGCAGGAAGCTGGCGGAGGAGAAAAGTTGCTTCTACCGGCGGGGGCGGCGGTGACGAGGAGAGCACCGTAGCTGCTTCTACCGGCGGCGGCGAGGAGACCAGCAACCGGCAGCGACGGCGACGACGGTGACGGCAGCGACAGTGACGGCGACGACGGTGACGGCAGCGAAGGCGACGGCGGCGAGCGACGTGCGACGGCGGGAGCAATCGGGGGAAATCGCCAGACCCTAGCGCACGACAATGAAACAGAGACAATGGGGAAAAGTTCTGTTCGCGGGGCTATTAAGTTGACAATATGTGTCGGTTATTTAACAAAACTGACAACTAAACCAACAGTGTCGGCTCTTTGACAAAAACCGACAACTATACTACTTAATATTCATCGGTTTATAAATAAAAGACAACCGACAACTATTCCTGTCTCGCGCATACCCTTTAGTTGTCGGTTATTTATTAAAAAACCGACGACATATGTCCAATTTTGAAGGTAATTTTTTCGCTGGAATTTTGGTTTTGGCGGTTGATATTAAGTGTCGGTTGTTTATTAAATAACCGACACTTATTGAAAGCGGTACCCGTGTCTGGTCGAACTTCACATATTGGATGTCGGTTTATGTTAACAACCGACATAGTAGGTTTTATGTGTCAGTTTTTGTATACAACCAACACCTTGAAAACCGACTTTATAAGCCATTTATGTAGTAGTGAGTGTAATACATAAATTTCCAATATATTAATAATAACTAACATGTAAGCCCATCAAATTTTTTACAATGGATATCACATGTAAATAAGTATTCTAATATGCCACTAACCTCAATAATTTATATGATTCAAATAATGAGTGCTTAAGATAAGATGAATTTGTCCATATCTATAACTATAATTGAAAATGCATTAATAACAAAAAAAAGAATACTGGATGTTAGTGAAGGGTTCATTGATGTTAATTAAATTAAAATTAGACTATGAGTAATATATTAATGATATGTGGATATAGATAACAAAGAAAGTGTTTATGGCTAAATAAACCTATAACTAAAAAATTCTATTATTAGAAAAATGCATTATTTAGAATTAGGTAAATGCCAATCATGGATTTACACCCAAAAATATTATCTAACATGACACTTGATCTTCAAATATAAAATTATTCTTTTTTTGAGTGATCAAGGCATGACTTCATTCAACACTTGCATCTACGTCTTTGGTTGATTCACTTTTCTAATCTTCATGGCACTCCATGGATGAGAAGACTTCTTATGGTTTCCTTAGAAACCATTTGGAAATTTTTTCTACATACCCATTTACTTCTCTAAAGATCTTCACAATGTAGGAAGATTTGAAATGCACATACTTCATCTAGTATAATCTTACAATTTTATATTAATCTGATGTTGTTTGCAAGCCTAATTAAAATAAAAAAGGATACACTAATTGAGTTAGTTAAATTAGGATTTAGTTGAATGCATTGACTACTTGCAATACAATTCTATAATTTTTCCATGTCAAGCAAGCCCCTAACTTTTTGCCTTTGATCAAATGAACATGATTTATTTGTAGGGGATTTTCTTTTTTGTTAATATGAACAAAATAGTTTTTCTATGTCTGTTCACAATATCCGACTTCATATCCTACTAGTCTCCCTTTCCTATGATGTTGATACATAGTGAAACCCTCCTTGTTACTCCTCTCTACTAAATCTCTCCCTGATCAGTAAAACTTCCCAATTTATTCTCCTTTAGTTTCTTTACACCTTCTCAAACTGAGAGTTCCTAAGCTTTTAGAATTATGTTGGTCTGAAGACTACAATTGTACCATGAGTCCCTTTATTCTCATGTTTACTCTCTTATCTCATCTCCCTATCACCCTAGGTTGAGTTTCCATAAAACCTTTCCCATACATCTGCCAAACTCTTTTACATCAGTCTCTAGTTCCCCTTTAAATTGATTTCCTTGCCTACCTATTATCTCAACCCCAATTAGCCTCAGTGGAGGTTTGAAGTTCTAGAAAAGGGTGCTAGCCTTCTTGTACCTTGTCAAAGTTTTGAGAGACTTCTTTGTGATCTTTTTAAGTTAACCAAGGAACAACTTTTGACTAGTTTGAGGTAGTTTGTGTTCCCTTGTTTCACAACAAACTATGCCTCATTCGACATTGTGTGTGTAATTAAGCATATGCGACCCAAATTTACCATATTTTTTGAAATTTTGACATGTTTGTCCCATGGAAAAATCATGTAAAAAACCTACTGTTTTGTTTTCATGGTATTAGGGAGCCCCGATGATTGTTATTCCTGCCTATCCATGGAGGAAATGGGCATTGTATGTTTGATCACCATTCAACCTGGTTCTTGGGATCATTCTCATCATTGGGGCCTGAGCAACCCATGGGGATCATCTCCCAATGATGAGAACGTTAGATTTCATGCTTTAATCTATAGTTTGGGATTCTAGGTCTCTGAAAATAGTGATTGCAAGAGGGAAAGATGACAAGGGACCAGAATACTAGTATGTTTTATTTGTCACACATGACATGGAATCCTTGGTCATTTTAGGGATGATCTTCACTCTAATTATATGAATCTGACCGAGTAATTTTATGATTTTGGCTGCTCTACTTATGTACCAAAACAATTTGTGGCCATATTTTCCTTTTTCATGGGTTCCTTTATAAATACTAATAAATATTGTGAAATTGTATAATTAGTAACTAATTATAGAACCACCACAAAAAATTAATAAAATATGTTTTTAAATTAGAAAAATATGATCTATTGTTTGGTATCAGTTATGCAATAAAAGCCAATAATAATAAAAAGGAATTGTTGGGGTTTATGAATATAGTGAGAAATAGTTCCCAAATTCTATATAATTATTACTAGGTGGTGTGATACCCTATTTTGAATCTAGGGTAGACCTTGGATATCAAGTATGTTGCATCCTTTAATTCATAATTGGGTAATCACCTAACTTCTCTCTATTTATGTATTTGAAGATTTGAAACTATAATTTCTTTTAAAGAGGCATGAAACCATAAATTTATTTGAAATTAGCATCACCTTGGAGAATCTTATTAGAAAAGTCCTTTTGTTATTTGTTCCTCTCTTACCAAGCACTATAAATTCCGAATCTTTATATGTAGGTCCTTTAAATCTCACTTGTTATGCCATGAATTTTCTTATCCCTTTTTGGCAGATTAATATTACTTCAACTGAAAGTTATGCACATGCCTACTCTATTATGAGTGTATGATTTTGACTAGTCATATCTAGAAGTAGATACACCATATTTTAGGCACTTAGTTTTTAGTCATACTCTCATGCATTAAAGTTTAGTCCACCAATACTATTTTATATTTAGGAACCAAGGTTTTAATCTTCCTATAATGGAGTTAGGTTTTAGTCATCTCGTAATGTTATATTTATTCGACATTGAAGTTTTAATCATCTTTTCCTTTTTTTTTGGAATAGATGGTTAATATATGGGTTTCGGTCCATCTTTTTAGATTAAACTTGTCTTTGTTATAACAAACATGCAATTGTTTTATTTGTTGATAATTATAGAGTTGTTTAAAAGGCCAGATCTCTCTTATGTAATTTACATATTGGAATCATTATTCTTTTGAAATCAATCTGTATGATTCCAAAAATCTCTTTGATTGAGAGCCTTGATAAACTTATTGTTAAATTTTTTCTTATTATTTATTGATTCCCTAATATATGCACATACTAAAATGTGTTTTGATAAATATCCACTATCTCTTTTTTAGTGGGGTTTGCTTCCAAACCCTTATGTAAAGAGGACCTTGGAAGGATGGACAAGCTAAAAAGAATATTGGATATGTGTAACTCATGTTCCTTTTGAAATAGAGTTGATGTAGCTAGGTTACCCTAGCAATCAAGACTAGTGTGATAATTTTTTAGTTTACATACTCACCCATGTCGGTTTCATCCTTTTAAAATCATAAAATTTCACATTTAATATTTTATTTTACTACTAAATATTGGTGTTTCACCATATGATTGAGTATATTGGATTATAAACTTCTTCAAAAGTTTATCTTGGTGATTGGTATTGAGATTATTCCTTTTATTTGATTGAGTAAGGAATGGATTGACTCCAGGGTCACTTCTTTTACAATTGGAATAAGACCTCCTACCTCCAAAAAATTCATAATATAACAAAAGAGTGTATACTCTCATTTACAAGATCATACCTAAGATATGGCTTTGTCTCTCATTTCCATTCCAATAGTAAGTTTTAGGATTTCCAAGAAAGTCATCCTAGTTCATTACATCTTCTTACTATTTCAAAGACACCTCTTTAATAAGTGAACTCATTAGGTTGTATTCAAATTTACTAAGGTTAGTCAAAACACATAGAAATCCCAAGTTCCTGACCATGTAATACATTCAATAATTACACACATACATCATTTTATTGAAATTTGGGTTAATCCCTCATCATTAACCCTAAACATGAATATTTCAAGTTAGAGCCATCACATGATCCTCATTCATGGATGGTATTTATGTCCAAAATTGGTTCAGTAAGAAAGTCGAGGAACCACATTTAATCCATGCTTATTCATCCAAAATGCATTTAATACATATCTACTCAATTTTCAAACATCCTATTCACTATCAAATTTCAGAAGTTGGCATCAAATAATATAATATATATTGCCATCATCTTATAAAAGAATACTATTTAAAAAACATGAAGTAAACAAATAAAATTAATCAAGAATGAATCTAAAAATGAGGAATTCCCCCAAGAATTTCCCTAGTCAATTACCAAACATCTTAGAATTCCAGGAATAAGATGAATATTGTTTAATTATTCAATATTAAGGACTTTAAATGTTTAAATAACTAAAAAGGTAATTAACCAATCACTTTAGATATCTAGCACCTCAAGAACCTGACTCAAGAATTGAGTTCCTTGAATTCAAACCAAACTTCAAGCAACTTAACATTTTCTTCCTCCTTTCAACATAAGAACCCAAGCAATGGAGAATTGAAGAGAACATTATGAATGAGGGTGATCTAAGACATTTTTGATCTATTTAGGGAGATTTTTAAATTAATACATAGAAGAGAAGAATCATCATGAAAACCTAGCTAGGGTTGATGAAATTACTCAATTCTAAAGGCATTACCAAGATGAAACTCTAATTTTGCCTCCTAGTTTGAACTCCTTTAAAACACTAGAATCTCACTCTCTCAAGATTTTAGAGCTCAAGAATGTTAAACGATGAATGGTAGGTTATTGACTTAAATTCATTTTATAAAAACAATTCATGTGCTTGGATAATTGCCTATGAGTATTTATGACCTTTATATTTTATTTACGTTGTATGGTTGGATGAGAATATTTTTCAATCGATGCAAAAAAATTTGGTATGGTCAAATGAGTTTCCAAATACAAAACATTCCCAAAAAGGAAAGATTTTGTATGGTCAGCCAAGTCTCTCCATAACAAACTTAGTCGCCGATGCATTTAAAAAGATAAAATTAGTTCATTTACCATATAAAGTTATAGTTCACTTATGTAACAACACCAATTTTTTTGGGTCAAACAAGCATGGGTCTTTTATTAAAACTAAACTATGGGTACAATGCAGGAAAAACCTAAGATACTAATAACCTAATGGAAATGGAACCCTAAACTAGGGCCTAAAACAACCTAGAAAAACTCTATATAAATTGAATCTCATGCAAGAAACAAAGAAAGGAGAAAAGCCTTAAGAGAAAAACACTATGGACATCCATACAGGGAGTGAAGAGACCACATCACAACAACCAAAATTACCATATAGCAAAACTAACACTAGCCAGAACTCACACCAAAGAAGAGAACAACTAATCAGATTACAGGAGTCCTAGGAATCTATCTAGAGACCATTAAATAAAATCAGTAAGCATTTCCAGCTGAATCCAAGAAAGGTTTTTTTTTATTAAAGAAAAATTTAATCGATTTAAGTAGATGATGAATAGGAGGATCCAAAAAAGTGGGAGAGGTTGTCTGAGGAACCCTGAGGGTTGTGGCAATTTCGATAGAGATGCAAATGTTGAGTCACCTTTGATGACTCCATCATCAGGCTTAAGTGCAACCAATGAAGAGGAGAGCTTGCAAGAAGCTAGCCATATCCAAAATGATTGACATGTTTCATATTCATTTACACACTAGAAGGGAGTTGATGTGGATGTCAATACGAATCTGTTTCTTCCTTCTACCCCCTCAACACCTCCTCCCGAGCCTAGCAAAGAGACTCCTTCATCTTCTCTGCTCGCAGGTTGGCACAAGGTGAGTCAGCAAGGTCGTGAGGGTGTTTATGCTTTAGTTATTAGGTTTTTAGATCCATTAATACAAAATAGAGTCATGTGTGATTCTATTTTGATTCTTGAAGGTTCCAATCTTGATTGGAACGATCAATTTTTGATCCTCTTCACTGAGAGGAAGCTATTTTGAGGCCATATCTAGGTTGGATCAAAAGATCCTAGATACCAAGTGGAAAATTTGAGGTCATCGTTGAGGAGAAGAAATAGTTTAGCATCAAGATTTCTTCATTAAAGTAAAGAGAGAAAATAATCTACGAATTAAACCACAAGTAGCAATGAGGTATAACAAAAGAAACTAAACTAGCACATGATAAGATTTTAGATCTCAAATATCAATAAGGTGAAATCCATTTGCATGTCATTAGTTATCATTTGAGTAAGGGCAAAAAAATCATATAAGATCATAAACAACAATCATAGTAAGAGATTCATAGAGTATTTGTAACCTAAAATCATTAAATGGGTACATCTGCAGAACTGTTCAGAGTATGATGCATAAACATATAAAACCATAGGCTAATAGAACATATATTGCTGGGCAAAAGCATAATGCAATAAACAAGAAGGGAATCAACAATATCATATACTTTCTTATGAACATGCAGGCATGTTTTAATTTCATTTTCATTATAACAACAATATCATAAAACCTTTGGCCAACTTCTTAGAAAAAGGAGTTTGTCAGAGACATTTAAGCCAAAGCTAAGTATGTACCCAATTTCAGCATGAGGGTCTACTAAAATAAACATCAAGAGGTAACCTTATCCATAAGGGACCTAAAAACCATCACCAAAGTTATCCCTTTTATCAACATGGTCTTCCCTAACTAGATAAATTGAGTAGGACACCCGACATTGTGCCCTTACCTCAAGAATACATGCAAGTGCACAAAGTTGTATAATGGACATCTACCATTATGCTTTAAAGTTTGTTCAACATAAATATTCAATATCAAAAGTTATTAGTCATAGGGAACATGTATATCAAACAAGTATAAAAAGCCAAACATTTATACTACATACATACATGCAATTTGCAAGACCACTACTCTGGCCAATATGAGGAAAAAGTGTGCATTGATTACAAGCATTGGTTACATAACTTGATTAAAGATTTATGACTTTGATTTAGAAAATAGCCCCTCAAATGGACCTGAGATTATGATCAAGGGTGATATGATTAACATCCTCAAGATTTAGGTCATATCATTCTTATTCATCCAAGGTGGATGGTTCACTTAATCTAATTTCATTAATCATGATTATTGATATCGACATCTACTAGTTCATACTATGTTAATCATCAATATACATATTACATCATATATCATTTGATGTAGGGTGAAACATCCTAGCATGATTAGGAATTTCCAATTTAGGTTTTCATGATCCAAATAGGGGAATCATAAGATTTGAATAAGATTATTGTCTTAACCATCATAATATCTATTTAAGTCATATTGAGCCATTTCCATGCAAGATAGTCAACATTAGAGTACAAGAGAGATCAAGTTTGTTTAGTGTCATAACATCAATATATTACTGATTTCAATACATCAAAAACCATGGGTGACCATGAGGGTTGGATTTGTATATGGTTAGATCTCAATTTAGCAACATGCACATTAGGTCACATTTCAAGTCATGTTTAGGTCACTTAGACACAATAAGGCACATGATTTGTAATATCCCTGACCTGGGTTATGGCCAAAACCTAGAAGTTTGCTTAAGTAAGCTGTTTATAAACTTGTTTTAGTCTTTTGAAAAGTAATTAAGACTGTCCTAGTGTAAAGAAGTGATATCACCTCCTTACTAAAATTTTGAAATATCAAACCTCCATACCCAAAATACTCAAATGGTATGTTGAAACAGGTGTAAAATTTTCAAATCTTTATATAATGGTAACAAAAGACCAAAGTATAGCAACAGAATAAAAACATGACTATATTCAATTATTAAACAAGGGAACATCTTAAACTTACATCATAAGGATCCATGTAGAGGGAAATCTAAACCACCTCAAGATTGTCTCCAAGCTTAAACTTCACAACCTAAGTCCAGGTCATCAAGCCTTATCATCCAGGTCCTCCACCTAGGGTTGGAAGCATACCCCAGCAAAAGAAAGACAATAGGAGACATCAACAAAAGCTGGTATGTGCATACTAAAAAGCAAATTGAGCAATTTATAAAGAATAAGGGACATCAAAATAAAAGGTTTCCCATGTAAGAGATAAGTACCACCCAAACATGTATCTAGAGAAAAGAATCATAACAAAAGGGATACTTGCTATAAAACAAAATATAAAAGGATTGTGCCATATAAACATACGCTACCACGGTGGGAAATAAGCACCAGTAGGGAACACACCCCACAATCAATATCATACATGCATGTGAGATACACATAGTCCTAGAACAATATAAACACAATTGGTGACCAAGCCTCATAAAGTTGAAACCTGACATAGAAAGGAATACTACCAATCTCCCAAATATATATAAAATGGGACAAGACACGCATCTTGCCCAGGGTATGAGGTTCCTTGCCGTCCCAAAAAGAGCAAGAAATATCACATCTGCTCGGCAAGAAATAACACATCTGCCATAAACAAAAACCAATGCAATTACACTACTCTAGTGCTACTGAATCACATAGCATGTTCAATGTAGAGGCAAGTAGAAAAGTATAGTAAAAAATATACAATGTTGCCATCACACAATGGACAACACAAACATATAAACATCCACCTCAAAGTGGGCATATGACAATATAAGAGACCAACATGATCTAAGGCATAAGATAAGACATCAAGAAAATACCCAAGTCCATAACAAGCAAGGTAGTTCACAAGAACCATGATATCAAGAAGGTAGACATATGTGTAGGCCAAATTCAAAAGAATGATAAGATAGGTGAATTGCTCAATATAAATAAATAGGGGATACAACATACCTCAACTTTAGAGTCAAACGATCCAAAGTCACATCTAGGTCCAAGCCTAGGCATCCAAAGAACCTATTAAGCATATATGTGGAATTAGGGTTAGGTTTCCATTAATTATTCAAAACCCTAGAAATCATTTTTTTATTATATGTTAATTAGGTTATCAAAACTACATCATATTTTAGGTTATATTTTTCTGAGTTCAAAATATATTTTATTATATTTTTATGACTTTTAAATTATTAGTTATGAATTATAAAAATTATTACTTAATTAATTAGATCCATTAAAATCACCTCTTTAAAACATCAGATTCATGTGACAAAACCAATACTGTTAGAAATCTGCATATTTTTGAATCGAATGAGTATTTATTTGTAATTTTTGGATAATTACATAAATAGTTATGAATTTTCAAAGCTCGACCAATCAGAATTTCAAGAGTTGCCAAATAAGCTAGAGACCGAGAGAGAGAGAGAGAGAGAGAAAGAGAGAGATAGAGATAGATAGAGAGAGAGTGGGTTGTGCCCTGTCGACTTGGGCCAATCAATGGCCTTGAGTCAGTGGGTCAACGGTCTACTTTGACCTCACCCAAAACAAAGAAAACATGTTCAAATGGCCATTATGCCCTTGGCGTAAAAAGCAGAGAAAGAAGAAACCTGGAGGGTAGAAATGTGAACTTGCAGTGGGTAATCATCCCCTTCGCATGCACAAATGCCATGTTTTCGAGGTAGGGAAAAAATAGTTTCTTGTTTTTGGGGAAAACTCGATTGTGCAACCAAAAGCCCAACCAACACATCGGAAACATCTCTGTTGGTCCAAGAAATCTTACCCTGAAAATAATTGCACTCTAACAAAGGATTCTGGCATGGATAGGTGTCGAATGTCTGGAAAACAGATTCCACTGACGTGGTTGAAGTGAGGACGAGGGATGAATTTGTGAGTGTGGGAGATTTTTTGGAGGTTCGACGACACTCTGGGGTCATGTTCTTATAGATAGCACCCAAGGTTATGGGTTCCCCACAAACGAAGTCTAGAGAGCATGGCAGTCAAATCAGACATTTCCCTAATAGGGCACAAGAGGGGTTCTTTTATGGCTTGGGGTGAGCGGAATCCTCTCCTGAAAGTAATGCAACAAAAATCATAGAAATCAGTGGAGAAACGAGTTAGGAAACCATGAAAATTTGAGCCTTAAATTAGGCGCTACAGAGTTAACGCGGCCCTCTCCTACCCGAGGTAGGAGACAGGTTCCACACCATCTGATGCAAAGATCCAATGGCCCAAAATCAAAGCAAAATCAAAATTAAAGTGTGACAGCGTGACAAATGAAATCCGACCAAAATATCGATTAAAGTAAAGTGTGATCACATTGTTTCCTATTTCTCTCTCTCTCTCTTAAATTAAGGGTGCAAACAAACTCTAAATTAAGTGACATTTTGCAAAGAGACCAATTAAGGCATTTAGATTCCAAATATGAAATTAGTTTTGCCTTTTGAGAACTTTTATGGGTTAAATAAATCAATTAATATTTTCTATTTCCTCCTTCATTAATGGTGATAGGGTTATTCAAATTTGATGAAACTTGACTCACAAGTCATATTTAATGTGTTGGATAAGAATTTGCCATCAATTTTACATATTGGAGTTCTTTGTATATTTATTTGATATTTTGATGGTTCTACACACTTTCTCTCTCCGGATTTCACCTTTAAACAAACTTTCTCCAAATTGGATGAAAATTCACCTAAAGGCTATATTTATTATGTAGATTACGAATCGAAGATTATTTTCCTCTTTTGGAGTCATTTATTATTTTATTTGATATTTTGGGAAAAACACTCGTCTTCTTTTTCAATTTCAATAAAATAAATTATTATTATGTGAATAATGTGAAACTTGACTGTCAAGGTAATTGGGACCTAAGGAAGACAATTTTTAACTTAGATTTCACTTTTGGGATTTCTTTTTATGAGATGTGACATATGGCCCGTTAGTGGCCCATTAGTTTGTTATTTATCCAATTAAGTTATGTATGTTCATATTATCTCTAAATGAATTATGTGACATATTAAATTACATTAAGGTGATACATTCATGCATTAGCTTATTGGGAACATTCTCTTCAGCTTAACCTCAACCTTCTTTGGCTAAGTCCAAAAGGTCAAACTTCTAGGGTAGGGTTCGAGATCTGGTAATGTACAACACTCCACCCCTTAAAAGGATTTCATCCTCGAAATCTATTGATCCAAACATCAACAACTAACTATTCTCCACCCCTTAAAGGGTCCAACCTAACAAGTCCAACTAAACAACTTTTTAGAGATACCCACATCTCTTAGTTGTGAAAGTTTTAGAGATTTATGTTTCTCATGTATCCAACTAATAGTCATACCATCTAAGGTTGAGTTTTAGGTCCTTGTGTCTCTAACCTATCAACCCTACATGATCATAAAAAGTCATAGGATAGGTCAACTACACCTTTATATTAATCCTAGTCACAAAACTAGGGTTAGCTTCTACTCAAACTATAGTTTCTCTTCATTGTGACTTAGTTTATGAAGACTTCGATGAAATCCAATTTTTTTTTGTACATATAGTAGTAAAATGAAAATTATTTTTCTTTGAAGAATCATGAGATACAAAACAATGGTGAGCTCAAAATCAATGTGGAAACCAAGTCACAATATTTCCATATGAATACTTCCTCATAACCTAATCTCATCCTCAAAACAAACCTTGTTGCACCAAAGATCATCATTGATCAAATCTTGGGTGAACATCTCACTTAGAGGTAACTAACTAAGTCAAGGGTTCTATAGGGAGACAAAATTAAAATAGTCAGATTCTGACTACCATGGGCTCTGATATCATGCTGTAAAGAAGAGATATCTCCTTCTTACTAAAAATTTGAAATATCAAACTTCCATTCCCAACATATTCAAATGGAATGTTGAAACAGGTGTAAAATTTTCAAATCTTTATATAATGGTAACAAAAGACCAAAGTATAGCAACATAATAAAAATATGACTATATTCAATTATTAAGCAAGGGAACATCTTAAACTTACATCATAAGGATCCATGTAGAGGGAAATCTAAACCATCTCAAGATTGTCTCCAAGTTTTAAATACACAACCTAAGTCCAAGTCATCAAGCCTTGTCATCCAAGTCCTCCACCTAGGGTTGGAAGCATACCCCAGTAAAAGAAAGACAATAGGAGACATCAGCAAAAGATGGTATGCGCATACTAAAAAGCAACTTGAGAAATTTATAAAGAATAAGGGACATCAAAATAAAAGGCTTCCCATGCAGGAGATAAGTACCACCCAAATAGGTATTAAGAGAAAAGAATCATAACAAAAGGGATACTTGCCATAAAACAACATATAAAAGGATTATGCCATATAAACATCCACTACCACGGTGGGAAACAAGCACCAGTAGGGCATACACCCCACAATCAATATCCTTCATGCATGTGAGATAAACATAGCCCAAGAAAAATATAAAAACAATTGACGACCAACCCTCATAAAGTTGAAACCTGATAGAGAAAGGAATACTGCCAATCTCCCAAATATATATAAAATGGGTCAAGACCCACATCTTGCCCAGGGTACGAGGTTCCTTGTCATCCCAAAAAGAGCAGGAAATATCACATCTGCTTAGTAGGTAATAACACATCTGCCATAAAAAAAAACCAATGCAATTACACTACTCTAGTACTACTGAATCATATATCATGTTTAATGTAGAGGCAAGTAGAAAAGTATAGTCAGAATTATTCAATATTCCCACCACACAATGGACAACACAAACATATAAACATGCACTTCAAAGTGGGCATATGACAATATGAGAGACCAACATGCACTAAGGAACAAGATAAGACATCAAGAAAATATCCAAGTCCATGACAAGCAAGGTAGTTCACAAGAACCATGATATCAAGAAGGTAGACATATGTGTAGGCCAAATTCAAAAGAATGATAAGATAGGTGAATTGCTCAATGTAGATGAATAGGGGATATAACATACCTCAACTTCAGTGTCAAATGATGCAAAGTCACATCTAGGTCCAAGCCTAGGCATCCAAAGAACCTATTAAGCATATATGTGGAATTAGGGTTAGGTTTCCATTAATTACTCAAAACCCTAAAAATCACCTTTTTATTAATGTTAATTAGGTTATCAAAACTATGTCATATTTTAGGTTATATTTTTCTGAGTTCAAAACATGTTTATTATATTTTTATGACTTTTAAATTATTAGTTATGAATTATATAAGTTATTACTTAATTAATTAGATCCATTAAAATCACCTCTTTAAAACATTAGATTCATGTGACAAAACTAATACCATTAGAAATCTTACATTTTTTTGAATCCAACGAGTATTTATTTGTAATTTTTGGATAAGTACATAATTAGTTATGAATTTTCAAAGCTTGACCAATCAGAATTTCAAGAATTGCCAAATAAGCTAGAGACTGAGAGAGAGAGAGATAGATAGAGAGTGAGCCATGCCATGCTGAATTGGGCCAATCAACGGCCTCGAGTCAGTGGGTCAATGGTCTATTTTGCCCTCGTCTAAAACAAAGAAAACATGTTCAAATGACCATTATGCCCTTGGCGTAAAAAGCAGAGAAAGAAGAAACCCAGAGGGAAGAAACATGAATGTGCAATGGGCAATCATCCCATTCGCATGCACATATGCCATGTATGTGAGGTAGGGAAGCAACAGTTGCTCGTTTTTGGGGAAAACTCAAGTGCACAACCAAAATCCCAACCAACACATCGGAAACATCTCCGTTGGTCCAAGAAATCTTAACCTGAAAATAATTGCACTCAGACAAAGGATTCCGGCATGGAGAGGTGTCACAATTCTGGAACACAGATTTGACTGACATGGTTGAAGTGAGGATGAGGGATGAAATTGTGATTGTGGGAGAGTTTTTGGAGGTTCAACGACACTCCGGGGTCAGGTTCTTATAGATAGCACCCAAGGTTATGGGTTCCCCACAACCGAAGTCTAGAGAGCATGGCGGCCAAATTAGGTGAATCCCTAATAGGGCACAAGAGGCGTTCTTTTATGGCTTGGGGTGAGCAAAATCCTCTCCTGGAGCTAATGCAACTAAAATCATAAAAATCGGTGGAGAAACGAGTTAGGAAACCATGAAAATTTGAGCCTTAAATCCGGCGCTACAGAGTTCACGCGACCCTCTCCCACCCGAGGTAGGAGACGGGTTCTGCACCGTCCGATGAGAATATCCAACGACTCAAAATCAAAGTGAAATCAGAATTAAAGTGTGACAACGTGACAAATGAAATTCGACCAAAATATCGATTAAAGTAAAGTGTGATCACATTGTTTCCTATTTTGCTCTCTCTTATATTAAGGGTGCAAACAAACTCTAAATGAGGTGAAATTTTGCATAGAGACCAGTTAAGGCATGTAGATTCCAAATACGAAATTAGTTTTGCTTTTTGAGAACTTTTAATGGGTTAAATAAATCAATTAATATTTTCTCTTTCCTCCTTCGTTAATGATGATAGGGATATCCAAATTTGATGAAAATTGACCCACAAGTTATATTTAATGTGTTGGATATGAATTTTACATCAATTTTACATATTGGAGTTGCTTGTAAATTTATTTAATATTTTGAAGGGTCTACACACTTTCTCTCTCTAGATTTCACTTTTAAGCAAACTTTCTCCAAATTGGATGAAAATTTACCTAAAGGCTATATTTATTATGTAGATTACAAATCTAATATTATTTTCCTCTTTTAGAGTCATTTATTATTTTATTTGGTATTTTGGGAAAAACACTCATCTTCTTTTCTAGTTTGAATTAAATGAATTATTATTATGTGAATAATGTGAAACTTGACTCCCAAGGTAATTGGGACCCAAGGAACACAATATTTAACTTCTATTTCACTTTTGGGATATATTTTTATGAGATGTGACATATGGCCCATTAGTGTCCCATTAGTTTGTTATTTATCCAATTAAGTTATGTATGTTCATATTATCTCTAAATGAATTATGTGACATATTAAATTACATTAAGGTGATACATTCATGCATTAGCTTATTGGGAACATTCTCTTAAGCTTAACCTCAAAATTGTTTGGCTAAGTCCAAAAGGTCAAACTTCTAGGTTAGGGTTCGAGATCCGGTATGTTACACCTAGAGTTTAATTTTTAAGTTTGAGCTTATTTGCAAACTGTTTGTGCATTATATGATAGTTTGGGTGTAAAGTGCAATTTACCCAAAGATGAGGGGTTATATTGCAAAATGTCACATTTTGAATGTACCTAATGTGTTTTAGCATCATAATATAGAGAATGATGCTAAGAGGCAGTTGTGGAAAGCCTAAATTTCAAATTGAAACTTGTTTGAATAATGCTTGTGCCTTGTGCACCAATTTTGGAACAAATTGCAATTTACCCAAAATGTAGGGTTGATATGAAAATTACCACTTCTAGAGTGTCCCTACTCCCTCCTAGTATCATTTAGATGATAGAGAAAGAAGGAGACACCATGTTTGAATCATCTTTGAGTGATGGTACTCTTGGTGGTGAAAAGACCATGAAAGGGGTGAATGTGAAGCCCTTATATGAGTTGTATCGAGTTGTAGACTTGTTATCAGAGTACCTAGGCCAAGGAAACATAGGGGGAGTCTCATATAAGTTTGTGAACTCTTGGCCTTGTCCATGATGGGCTAATCACCTCAAGGAGGTGATGTGTAAAGGTTTGCAACTTTCTTTAGAAAAAGTGTATCAGTTTGTGAACAAAGTGATGTTGAGTTGAGATATCTTGCTCAACAAGATTACTAAGGGATGAAATCTTATCCCTAGATTATCCTCAAGTGTTTTTCGTGTCAAGATAAATATGCATACAGGGACACATGTCAATCATGCATGGACAAGTGGCACCTTGTAGTGTAAAATGATGACACCTCATATCTACTCTTTTTCATGAACCGCAACTATATATACCATTCCTTTCACCTACTAGTGAAATTTTTCGTATCTTACCACCCTCTTTGTCTTAGATATCATGCATAGGTGAAGATAAATTGTGCATACAGCTTTGGTATCAGCCACGTCAAAGTGATATCGGCCATAGGGAAGTGATATCAACCATAGTGACGGGATATCGGCCACAAGTGAGGGATATCTGCCACAAGTGGTGAGGTATCATGCATGGTGCAAAGAATCAAGAAGGAGCTCAAGTCTTAACACTAAGGTGAATCCATGATCACCTTCAAGCTTGGATTAAAGCATGGAACTAGGGTTGTGATCTTCCTTTCTTTTCTTCTTCACCAAATACTTATCCATGATGATTCTTTACATATAGAGGAGTTGTGAATCTCATATTCAACCTTGGGAATGCAATGCTTTGGATCTTGGACCTTTGAAGTTTTTCTTGAGGCGGGTTATATAACTTGAACCCAATTATGTTATTATTCACCTTCAATTCTGTTATACTTGTTGATCCACTTTCAATTTCGAACTCTCTTAAATAATTGATGATCCTGTGAGTTCTAAAAGTTGTTTAGGACTGTTTTCCATGAACTAGGACAATAAGAATAAGAGTCTAGATGTTGATGATGATGACATAATCAGGGTCCAACCTGATATAGGGTTGAAGTACCTCCAACTCGATATGGTGAGGTAAACATACAAATAGTAGGATACAATGATGAAGTATATACCTTGTACATGATATGATGATGAAGTGCTCACCTTGTGCACAATATGGTGTTAAGCATACAATAGGTTCATGATATGGGGTCAAGTACATACCCTATGCATGACACAGAGTTAACTATATACTCTAACCCGATATGGTGTTGAAACCCAACATAGTAATATGGAACCCGATATACATTGGAACTTCAAACCCCTATTGGTTTGTACATCTGGTTTGGTTTAGACTAACTTGATATCTAGCCTATCATTCATCACATGAAGAAGGGTAGGACGATACTATGAAGGTTTGATGGGATATGAGCATAAGGGTCTGACCCCATATGCAAACCCTAATGATGAAGCAACTCGATATGGTAGCACAATATGGTGATGAGGATACACCTCAATCATGATATGGTGTCAAGTACACACCTCTATTCCTGATATGGTAGAAGAAACTCAATTTAATGTACTTTATGGAGTAACACATGAAGTGTGTTTTGTCAAACGATACATTAAGATGTATAGGGTTCAATGCATTTTGATAAGTAGGTCAATGTGCCTTGAAGAAAGGGGTGAGCCAATTTAATAAGTATGATACAATAAAACATCCTAGTGAGGATGAAAGAGAAACTTATACTTGTGTGATAATCATGTTATGAGCATACATTGATACCACTATATGTGTAGATCTATGAATCAAGGTTTGATTCTTGATAATATGAATTAGGATTTTGATACATGATAATATGAACTTGAAATCCTAATTTGTTAAAGAGGGAAACCCTAACCCTAATCGGTAAGGAAGGGAAGCCCTAACCCTAATAATGGGAAGGTTGTATTTCTCTTATATTGCATGGTGATAATATGTATTTGATATGGTTGTTACCATGAAATACTAACCATGCATGTATCATGAGATGATGAGCATAGCCATGTATGATCTATGATGTTTCATATAATACAAATTTGAATGGGCTTTGTGAGCTATGTGAATACTTGTGCAACAAGTATAATGTATACCTTGGTCTGATGACCTAGAGGTAATGGTTACCTGATAAGTAGTAATAGTGTTCAATGTTGAGCTAAGGGTTTGAATACCTAGATCTAGCAATCATAATGTTGATAATGCTAAGGGATGATAATTCCTAGTATTGGATAAGGGATTGAGATCTTGAGTGTTATATGTGTTCCAAAGATCATGAAAGTACTAGATAATGTGTTACACCTTTCTTTGTAGCATCTGTTATAATTCTTGCTTGTAACTTGGTTGATGCTAAAAGATACTGTAATACACCTAATTAGTCAAGTGGAATCTTATCATGTAGTTTCCCAGGCCATAGATCCATTCACTGTCAGGATTTTCTAAATGGTGAAATGAGTTTAACATGGTATACATATTGTTGAATATGTAATCTTCTTTATATAGGGGTTCCTCAGTGAGCTCCCCAAATAAACTGGGAAAGCTTTATGATCTTGTAGATGAAAAGTAAACTGGGAGAGCTTTGTGATCAACCCAAAGAGAGTGCATGATGCAGTTGTAGCTCTATAGCAAAGATACCAATATACCCTGGTAAGCTAATTACAGTTGACACAAGATGTCCTACCAGTAGTCTCGTATTGACTGAAACAGGTGAGGTCTTGGAAGTTGACTCTACCTTTGACCTTGTATGGTACCGATGCTTTACATAGCCATGGTTGGTTGGAGCATAAGCGGTATACCTCATCTCCTCTTGGCATAAGCGTGATTGTGAACATGTAATCAGCCATGTAGTGTATTTTCTTAAGGATTGAATACGGAAAACATTGGTTGGTGCTTCATTACTTTTATACTTCTTAGTTGATAGATGTTATACATGTTCTTCATATTCCTATAAAGAAAATAAATGACTTACAACTCTATTATGGATAGTTGAACTATCTTATCAATGTTAATACTTTGCACTACAAATAAACTTGCTTATTTACATAAAGTATCCTCTGCTTAGTTTTATACTATTTACCTGTGATAATAATATTGTTGGCGAAGAGTTATATCTCTCACTGGGACTTGTGTCTCACCCTGTGGGTTTCACAATTTTTAGGTGGACGTGTATGAGGAGGTAGAGACCGTACTGTAGAGGAAGAATAATATTCGCAGGGACAATAGTAATAGCTCTGGTTGAGTGTACTGTCTGTTGTGTCTTGTAGATAGAAGTCCTATGTGTCATCTCTATACTCTTAGGTCCTTGGGAGATAGTACGTTGGGGTTTTATGAACGATATGAGATTTTGGTTTGATTGCCTCGAGGTTTTATGTTGCTTATGTATATGTTTGGGAAAAGCAACTGGTATATGTTATCCTCGAGATGAGATGGTACAATGAATGAACAATGTGAATCATGGTGCATATAAAGTTTTGGTTCTTTCCTTAAGGGTTTCCTAGAAATGGATCTCTTTGCAAAATGGTTTTAATTTTTAATGATTTTGTTAATCCACTCTTTATGGTTATTCCATAATAATTACTGGTGGTGATTTGGCTGTCAGTTTGATGGTGGGTCGCTACAAAGTTTTGGTATCAGAGCCTAAATTTCACTGAGTCTACAGAGACATAGGATTAAGGTTGTTAAGTCTGTTCTTATGTCCTCCAATGTATCTTATAGTGACTTCTGCTCATATAGGAGAAGAAGTAAAGCTGAAAGATGGCTGGAGCACGAAGAACATGCTGCTAAGAGTAAGGGAACAAGCTAGAGAGGAATCTGTGCCTGAGAATCCCCAACTTGATCAAGCCATGCTAGAAAACCCAACCTTTCATGCTATTTTTGGGTAGTTTATGACCACAATGATGCATATGGCATATTAGATGCCAGCACTAGCACCTAGGGCACCAGTTCCCAATGAAGGACATGCATCTGGTAAGACCTTTGAGCGGTTATGCTGGGTAGGAGCTACAGAATATGTCGTTACAACTGACCCAACAGACGTAGATTCATGGCTCATTGAGCTGGAAAAAGCCTTTAGAATCCTTAGCATTCTAGAAACTGATAAAGTTAGGCATGTTGCATACCTTTTTAAAGGAAGCGTTGGCCATTGGTGGGCCAGTAAAGAAGAGAAAAGACCTAGTGTTGAGGTCGGATGGTAGAAAATTCTGACGTGAGTTTGTTAGTAGATACTTTCCCAAGACTTATTTGGATGAGAAAATCTCACTTTTTGAGAAGATTAGACAAGGACCGATAAAGATTAGTGAGTATGAAGCTAAGTTTATGGAGCTTCTATAGTTTTATCCACATATGGCTACTACAGATGACGAGAGGATTCAACATTTTGAGAAGGGTCTGAACGCTGAGTTAACCACACATGTATCTACTCTAGAGAATAGAGAGAGGTTTTCCACCTTTGTGGAGTCAGTTAGGCAGATAGAGAGGTATATGATTGAGAAACGTGAGGCTAACAATAGGAAAGTACCTACCTAGTTCCAGGGACAGTGTTCTGGAAGTTTCAAGAAACTGAGGTTTTCTGTACCAGTAACACCACAGAGGCTCAATGCTCATACGCCATGGACATCATGCAAGGGTAGAGGCTGTAGTTTTCTGCCAAGTGGAGCCCATAGCACAATATCAATATCAGTGATAGGGCCATCTAGGCTTCAATGGGAGGACAGAGTCTCTCTACAAATGTAGGTAGACATGACATCTAATAAAGGATTGTCCAGCCAGAGATAGGGAGGTAACCCAACCACCGAGGAAGAGTCAAAAAGGCTCTCAGAGGCAACTGTTCAGTAGTGGCTCTCGAGGACGTGGACAAGCGTTCCAAGCAGGTTCATCTGCATGAAACAAAAGAGCATAGAGTTGACAAAAAGCAACATCAAGATTTTATGCTATGAATCAGCTGGAGCAGTAGTCAATCCATGAGTCGTGACAAGTCAAATGGAATTGTTTCATTCTGATATGTCTTCATCCTGCTTCATATCTATTTTGATTGATCCGAGTGCTACACATTCCTTTATCACTCGAGAAGTGATTCATGAATGCAATATGACTATCAGTCATAGAGCAAATAAGTTGTTATTAGAAACTCCATTAGTCAGATCTGCAGTGTTGTGGGAAGTATGTTCTCCCTGTGTTCTTTCTTTTTGAGAACACACCATTCAGGTGGATCTTATACCACTTGAGATGCATGGGTTTGATGTAATTATTGGGATGAATACCCTAGAAAAGTATAAGGTTGTAACATCCCTGACCTGGGTTTCACCTTAACCCTAGGAGTTTTGCTTAAGTAAGTCATTTATATTCTTGTCTTTATCTTTTGAAAAGTAATTAAGACTAAAGGATAGCTTATGTTTCAATTTTGGTCCTATTTGACTAATGGTGAAGCAATATTTGCTTGTTTTGGACTAAAGTGAAATTTACTCAATATAAGGGGTTACCGTGCAGAATGTTACATGATAAATGTACCTCAAAGTACTTTAGCATCATAATAATGAAAAGGATGCTAAGGGATGGTTTGTGGAAGCCTAAATTCCAAGAAGGGGCTTGTTTGAATAATACTTGTACATTGAATACTAGTTTTGGTGTAATTTGTAATTTACCCAAAACCTAGGGTTGAATATGTAAAATACCACCTCAAGAGTGTCCCTACTATATTTTGGTATCATTTAGAGAAAATAAAAAGAAAGGGGCGTCTTGTTTGAACCATATTTGAGAAATGATACTCTTGATAATAAAATAATCAAGAAATAAGCATAATTGAAATCCTAAGTTATTTTGTAGCAAATATATACATATTAATTGAAGTTCCCATCAACTAAAAATCTTTGAGAGAAATTATATAATGGAATGGCAGCCAAAATACCTTGAGAGGTGCCGGTATTCCTAAGTAGGTGAAAAATATCTACCTACATTTTTAATTGAAAAGTAATGTCCACTAACATAAAGGAGCTAATGGATAGTAGTATTATATTTATTAAGGAGCTTAATGTTGATTATATTTCAAGGATAATTCAAAGGAATTTGAAGATAAGAAGAATAGATTCTGAGACAAGGAAGTGGAGGGGGCATGTGGCAAGGAAAGTTGATGACTTCCCTCCTACTTTCTCTCTCCTAAGAATTCAATTATATACACTCAATTATCCACTACTTGAAAGGCTATTTTCACAATACAAATTCACTCCCCACTTAGGCCAATGACCAAGGAAGCAAAGGAGAAGGAGGAGATCGTTTCCCAAGCTTAAGGTAAGATCCATGGTCATCTTCAACCTTGAGTTGAAGGCTAAAATTGAGTTATAACACTTCTTTTCTTCTCTCTTCCATCCAATGCTCAACTTTGGCAATCTTTTACATCAAAAGGGTTGAGAACGTGCCTTGGATAATTGGAGGAGCTATCTTCACCATTAAAGATGAAAAACTTGGAGCTTTGAAGTTTCTTTGAAGGCGGGTTGTATAACTTGAACCCATTGATATTATCATTTGATTTCAATCTTGCAATATATATTGATCCTTCCTTCTTCTCGAATTTTTCATGAAGTAATTGATGAATTAATGAATCCATCAGTTATATGGACAGAAAAAATAGAGGTCTGAAGCTAGATGATGATGACATCTTCTTAGAACACGCCTCTAAGATCAACAATATCAAACAGTTTCAACTATGTATGGCCAAACGGTTTGAAACCGTTTAGAGTTCAAACAGTTTCAACTTTGGATAGGCCAAATAGTTTCAAACCGTTTGGAGTTCAAACGGTTCCAAACCGTTTAGAGTTCAAACAGTTTCAACATTGGATAGGTCAAACGGTTTCAAACCGTTTAGTGTTCAAACGGTTTCAACTTAACCTAGTTCAAACAGTTTCAAACCGTTTGGTGTTCAAACGGTTTCAACCTAATCTAGGTCAAACGGTTTCAAACCATTTAGAGTGCAAACGATTTCAACCTAATTTAGTCCAAATGGTTTCAAACCATTTAGAGGTCAAAACGGTCCCAAATCATTTAGAGGTCAAAACGGTCCCAAACCGTTTAAAGGTCAAAACGGTCCCAAACCATTTAGAGGTCAAAACGGTCCCAAACCGTTTATAGGTCAAAAAGGTCCCAAACCGTTTGGAGATCAAAGAGATCCAGACCGTTTGAAGGTCAAAGGGGTCTCAAGATCATTTGAAGGTCAAAAGGGTCTCAAGACCATTTGAAGGTCAAAGGGGTCTCAAGACCGTTTGAAGGTTAAAGGGATTTTCAAGATTGTTTGAAGATTAAATAATATCAAACCATTTAGAGACCAAATAGTCTCAAAACCATGTAAAGTCAAACAACCCTATGAGTGTTTGTTATCTCAAGGTTAATTACAATGGAAGTACCTCTAAAGTACTTAGGTGAATAGTACACTTAGAGTGATTGTCATTTGATGCTTATGAAAGTAATAAACTCAATACACTATGATAAGCATAGGTGCATGTACTTTAGTGCAGGATGAGCCAACTTAATAAAGTATGGAGTAATCAATATCTTAGAGAGGATGAGAGAGAAACTCACACTTGTGTAATAAACATGTAATGTGCATACACTGATACTTTTATAAGTGTAGAGTATGAATTAGGGTTTGATCTTTGATAATGTGATCATGAAACCCTAATTGATAAAGAATGGGAAACCCTAACCCTAATTTCAAGTAATGGTATGAGAAACCCTAATTGATAAAGAATGGGAAACTCTAACCCTAATTTCGGGTAATGGTATGAGAAACCGTAATTGATAAAGAATGGGAAACTCTAACCCTAATTTCGAGTAATGGTATGAGAAACCCTAATTGATAAAGAATGGGAAACCCTAACCTTAATGAGGGAATAGTGGTGTTACCCTTGTATTGCATAGTCTTAATATGCAATTGATATGGTTGTTATCAAATATACTAACCATGCAAGTATCATAAGTTGATGAGCATAGCCATGTATGAGCTATGATGTTTAATGTGCCTTATGAGCTATGTGAGATGCTTGTGTAACAAGTATCAAGTATACTTTGGTCAGATGACCTGAAGGAAATAAGTTACCTGATAAGTGATAACAATGTTCAGTGATGAGCTAAGGGTTTGAATACCCAGATCCAGTAAACATGATGATGATATTGTTGAGGGATGAGAATTCCTGGTAATGAGATAAGGGATTGAGATCCCAATGTTTTATAAAGTTTTGAAAAGTACATGATAGATGTATTACACTTTTCTTTGTAGCATTTGTCATAATAATTCATGTTTGAAAACTTGGCTGATGCTAAAAGAATATGGTAATGCACTTAATTAATCAAGTGAAATCTTATCATGTAGAGCCCTGGCCATAGATCCATCATTGTTAGTAGCTGGTGATGGTGAAATAGGTTTTCCCATGGGATCTCCTGGAGGGCATATTTTTGAATATGTGGGGGTAATGGGCGCGAATATCCTTACTCCCTAATGTGGGATTGACGTGAGATAAACATGAGATCTCTCAATCCTTCATTATATGTTCCGAGATGGATGTATCACGAATCTCCCGATGATGTTTGATGTCAGATTGATGTGAGATAAACATGAAATCTCTCGATTGTGAAGATAGAGCAGCTGCCGCTGTATCTCTATAGCGAAGTTGCCAGTATTCCCTGGAAAGCTATTTAGCAGAGACATGAGATGTCCTACATGTGGTCTCGCACTGACTGAGACAGATGAGGTCATGGAGTCCGGCTCTTCCATTGACCTAGGTATGGAACCGATGCTTTACGCCGCCGTGGTCAGTTGGAGTATGAGCGATATACCTCATCTCCTCAGGGCATAAGTGTGATTGTAAAATGTAATCACCCGTGTAGTGTATTTGCTTAAGGATGAAATACAGAAATCATTGGTTGATGTTACATTGCTTAATGTATCCTAAAATGGATAAGTGTTATACATGCTCTTCATATTCCTTATTAAATAGATGATTTACTGCTTTATCATATATAGCTGAAATGCTTTAAAATATGATATTGCTCTATTCTGCTTAAATAATGATTTATCTTGCTGATTAATAGTAAAGAATCCTCTGCTCAATTTATTGTTGTTTATCTATAATGATAATATTATTGGCGGAGAGTTATATCTCTTGTTGGGACATGGGTCTCACCCCGTTGGTCACCAACATTTTTAGGTGGGCATGGACGAGTAGGTAGGGACCATACAACATGGGAAGGACGACAACATCAGGGATAACAGTAACATATTAGGTGGAGATATTGACTGTCGTGTCTTGTAGATATGTGTCCTATGTGTCATCTATATACTCTTAGGTCCTTAGAGTCAGTACATAGTGTTTTCATGATCGATTTGAGATATTTGCTTGAATGCCTCGAGGTTTTATGTTGCCTATGTATAGTTTGGCAAAGCAACTATTGTAAATATATTCCTTGAGAAGAGATGGTACATGATATGTACAATGTGAACTATAATGTATGCAATACTTCGATTTTATTTATAAGAGTTTCCTGGAATTGGATCTCTTTGAAAAAGGTTTTAATTTTTACTGATTTTTGTTATCCTGTTGATTATGGTAAATTCCGCAATTAATTACACAATGATGGTCTGACTTGTTGTCAGATCATCACAAAGGTTTTCTTGGATTATGGTTCCAAGCAAGCTATATTCATAGACAGTGATGAGACATGGGTCTTTAAGGGGGACAAAAATATTCTTCCAACCTATCTGTTATCAACAATGGTAGTTAAGAAGTTGATGCGATAAGGATGCTTTGCATTCTTGGCACATGTGGTAGACACCAAAGTAGAAAGTCCTAGTCTTCCTGAAGTTCCAGTCGTCAGGGAATTTAAGGACGTGTTTCCTAAAGAATTTCCAGATATCCCTCCACCTCAAGAGATTGATTTTGAGATCAATCTAATTCCGGGTACACAACCAATAGCACAAACACCTCATAGGATGGCCCCTGTTGAGATGGAAGAACTTAAGAAATAGTTACGGGAGTTGCTTGAGAAAGGTTTCATTCGACCGAGTACTTCTCCATGGGGTGCTCCAATTCTTTTTGTTAAAAAGAAGGATGGGTCTATGAGATTATGCATATACTATAGACAGCTTAACAAGGTGACTATAAAGAAAAAATATCCTTTACCAATGATATATGATGTCTTTGACCAATTGCATGGTGCAACAATGTTCCCTAAGATAGATCTAAGGTCAAAATATCATCAGTTACATATCAAGGAGGATGACATACCTAAGTCAACCTTTAGGACAAGGTATGGTCATTATGAGTTTGTAGTTATGTCATTTGGACTAACTAAAGCACTAGCTGCATTCATGGAGCTGATGAATAGAATCTTCTGACCATTCCTTGATCAATTCATAGTAGTCTTCATAGATGACATCCTGATATACAGTAGAGATGGTCAACAACATGAACAACACCTTTGTCAAGCCTTGACTTTGTTGAGACAACACAAACTATATGCTAAGTTTAGCAAGTGTGAGTTCTGGTTGTCAGAAGTGTCTTTTCTAGGACACATTATATCTACTTCAGGTATTCATGTTGATCCTAAGAAAGTGGAATCTGTTGTAGAGTGGGAACAACGCAAGACACCAACTGAGATTCATAGTTTCCTAGGTCTGGCAGGTTACTACAGAAAGTTTATTAAAGACTTTAGTTCTATATCATTGCCTCTAACTAGGTTGACTAGGAAGGAGGTTCCTTTTGTCTGGAATGACAAGTGTTAGCGTTCTTTCTAGTTGTTGAAAGAAAGGTTGACCAGTGCACCAATGTCAGTTTTTCCAGAGTAGGGAAAGGGATACATTGTTTTCTGTGATGCCTCTAAGAATGGTCAAGGATGTGTGCTGATGCAGAGTGATCATGTAGTTTCTTTTGCTTCTCAATAGCTTAAGAAACACACGGAGAACTATCCAACACATGATCTAGAATTAGTTGTAGTGGTCCACGCGTTGAAGATCTGGAGACATTATCTTTATGGAGAAACATGTCAGATTTTCACATACCATAAAAACTTAAAATACATCTTATCACAACTCGAGTTGAACATGAGACAACGCCTCTGGATGGAATTAATCAAGGACTATGATTGTACAATTGATTATCATCCAGGGAAAGCTAATGTAGTGGCAGATAAATTGAGTAGAAAATCATCATCTCCACCTATAGATAAAGTACAGTTGAACTCTTTAATATGATTTAAACAGGACATGTTTGTCTCTTTGAGACAAATGAATGTACAACTAGAAGTATCTTTGTTAGTAGGATTACTGGCCAAGATGCATGTGAAACCTACTCTGAGACAATAGATTAAAGAGGCACAATAGGCTGATATTGTGATTCATCAGATTAGGTCAGAGTATGGTAGTGAGAAATGGGATAGTTTTCATGAGTCAGAGGATGAGGTAGTCAGTTACCATGGTAGGATGGTAGTACCTGATGCCAATGACTTAAGAAAGATAGTTATGTAGGAATCTCATTCATCCATGTATGCAATGCATCCAGGGAGTACTAAAATGTATCATAACTTAAAAGATATGTATTGGTGGCCTAGTTTGAAAAAGGATGTAGCTGAGTTTGTTCTGTGGTGTCCGGTGTGTCAGCAAGTTAAACCAAAACACTAGAATCCTACAGGAACATTGCAACCCTTACCTATACCAAAGTTGAAATGGGATCACATGAAAATGGACTTTGTGGTTGGTCTACCAAGAATAGCCAAAAGTAATGATTCGATTTGAGTAATAGTTGATAGGTTGACTAAGTCATCACATTTTCTTCCTGTTAAAACAACCTATACTACTACAAAACTTGCATAGATCTATATAGATGACATAGTGTGGTTACACAGAGTTTCGTCTACAATTGTGTCTGATAGAGGTCCCCAATTTACAAGTCATTTTTGGGAACGACTACATAAAGATTTGGGTACGCAGTTAAAGTTTAGCACAACTTTTCACCCTCAAAGAGATGGACAATCTGAAATGACTATACAGACTTTAGAGGACTTTCTTAGGGCATGTGTTCTTCAGTTTATATGAAGTTTGGACTTACACTTGAGCTTAATAGAGTTTGCCTACAACAATTGTTATCCGACTAGTATTGATATGTCACCATATGAAGCATTATATGGTAGATGTTATGATATGAGACAGGAGAATACCAACTTTTGGGTCCTGAATTAGTGCAACATACAACTGAAAAGATTAAAGTAATACAAAAACAGTTGAAGGGTGCACATGATAGACATAGGTCATATGTCGATAAACACCATAGACCTTTTGAATTCCAAGTTGGAGACAGAGTGTATCTCAAGGTCTCTCCTTGGAAAGGTGTTCTCAGATTTGGGAAAAAGGGTAAGTTAGCTCCTATAGATTTATGGGACCTTACCCAGTGACAGAACATATTAGAAAGGTAGCCTATAAGTTAGAATTACCACCTGAGCTACATAGACTACATCCAGTGTTTCATATATCTATGTTGAGAAAGTGTCATCCTGATACAGAGTTGGTGTTGCAACCTATAGAGATAGAATAAAATGAAGATATATCCTATGCGGAAGGTCCAATGATGATTCTTGACAGAAGAATCAAGAAGTTGAAAAAGAAATACATAGTTCTTGTGAAAGTTCTCTGGCATCACTGTGGTGTTGAAGAAGCCACATGGGAGCTAGAGGAAGAAATGAGGAGGAAGTACCTTTCTCTTTTCTCGTGAGATTTTGGGGACGAAATCCCTTTTAGGGGTTCATAATTGTAACATCCCTGGCCTGGGTTATGGCCTAAACCTGGAAGTTTGCTTAAGTAAGTTGTTTATAAACTTGTTTTAGTCTTTTGAAAATTAATTAAGACTCTCCTAGAGTTTAATTTTAAAGTTTGAGCTTATTTGCAATATGTTTGTGCATTATATGATAGTTTGGGTGTAAAGTACAACGTACCCAAAGATGAGGGGTTATATTGCAAATTGTCACATTTTGAATGTACCTCAAGTGTTTTAGAATCATAAGAGAGAGAATGATGCTAAGAGGCAGTTTGTGGAAAGCCTAAATTTCAAATTGAAACTTGTTTGAATAATGCTTGTGCCTTGTGCACCAATTTTGGTACAAATTGCAATTTACCCAAAATGTAGGGTTGATATGAAAATTACTACTTCTAGAGTGTCCCTACTCCCTCCTAGTATCATATATAGGTAAGAGAAAGAAGGAGACACCATGTTTAAATCATCTTTGAGTGATGGTACTCTTGGTGGTGAAAAAACCAAGAAAGGGGTTATGAGTTATATCGAGTTGTAGACTTGTTATGAGAGTGCCTATCGGCCAAGGAGCCATAAGTGGAGTCTCGTATCAGTTTTTGATCTCTTGGCCTTGTCCATGATGGGCTAATCACCTCAAGGAGGTGATGTGTAACAATTTGCAACTTTCCTTAGAAAAAGTGTATCGATTTGTGAACAAAGTGATGTTGAGTTGAGATATCTTGCTCAACAAGATAACTAAGGGCCTAAATCTTATCCCTAGATTATCCTCAAGTGTTTTTCATATCAAGATAAATATGCATGCAGGGACACAAGTCAACCATGCATGGATACGTGACACCTAGTAGTGTAAAACGATGACACCTCATATCTACTCTTTTTCATGAACCACAACTATATATACCATTCCTTTCACCTACTAGTGAAATTTTTTGAATCTTACCACCCTCTTTCTCTTAAATATCATGCATAGGTGAAGGGTAATCCTGTATACAACCTTGGTATCATCCATTGCAAAGTGATATCAGCCATAGAATGGTGATATCGACCATAGGGAAGTGATATTGGCCATAGCAAGGTGATATCGGTCATAGTGAAGGGATATCGGCCACAAGTGAGGGATATCAGCCACAAGTGAGGGATATCGACCACAAGTGGTGAGGTATCGTGCATGGTTCTAAGAAGAAAGAAGGATCTCAGGTCTTAACCCTAAGGTGAAGCCATGATCACCTTCAACCTTGGATTAAAGCATGGATCTAGGGTTGTGATCTTCCTTTCTTTTCTTCTTCACCAAATACTTATCCATGGTGATTATTTACATATAGAGGAGTTGTGAAGCTCATCTTCAACCTTGTGAACATGAATCTTTGGATCTTGGAGCTTTGAAGTTGTTCTTGAGGTGGGTTATATAACTTGAACCCAATTATGTTATTATTCACCTTCAATTCTGTTATACTTGTTGATCTACTTTCAATTTCAAACTCTCTTAAATAATTGATGATCCTGTGAGTTCTAAAAGTTGTTTAGGACTGTTGTTCATTAACTAGGACAGTAATAACAAGAATCTAGAGGTTGATATTGTTGACATAATCAGGGTCCAACCTAATATAGGGTTGAAGTACCTCTAACCCGATATGGTGAGGTGAACATACCAATAGCACGATACAATGATGAAGTATATGCCTTGTACATGATATGGAAATGAAGTGCACACCTTTTGCACGATATGGAGTCAAACATACACTATGTGCATGATATGGGGTCAAGTACATACCCTATGAATGACATGGAGTCAAGTATATACTCTAACCCGATATGGAGTTGAAACCCAACATAGTAATATGAAACTCAATATACATTGGAACTTCAAACCCATATTGGCTTGTACATATGGTTTGGTTTAGACTAACCTGATATCTATCCTATCACTCATCACATGATGAAGGGTAGGACTATACTATGAAGGTTTTATGGGATATGTGCATAATGGTCTAACCCGATATGCAAACCCTAATGATGAAGCAACCCGATATGGTAGCATGATATGGTGATGAGGATACACCTCAAGCATGATAGGGAAGCATGATATGGTGTCAAGTACACACCTCTATGCACAATATGGTGGAAGCACCTCAATTCAATGTACTTGATGGAGTAACACATATAGTGTGTTATGTCAAATGTTACATTAAGATGTATAGGGTTTAATGCATTTTGATAAGTAGGCCAATGTGCCTTGAAGAAAGGGGTGAGCCAATTTAATAAGTATGATACAATAAAACGTCCCAGTGAGGATGAAAGAGAAACTTGTACTTGTGTGATAATCATGTTATGAGCATACATTGATACCACTATATGTGTAGATCTATGAATCTGGGTTTGATTCTTGATAATATGAATTAGGATTTTGATTCATGATAATATGATCTTGAAATCCTAATCCGTTAAAGAGGGAAACCCTAACCCTAATCAGTAAGGAAGGGAAACCCTAATCCTAATAATGGGAAGGTTGTATTTCTCTTATATTGCATGGTGATGATAAGTATTTGATTTTGTTGTTATCAAGAAATACTAACCATACATGTATCATGAGATGATGAGCATAGCCAGGTATGAGCTATGATGTTTCATATAATATAAATTTGAATGGGCTTTGTGAGCTATATATGTGAATACTTGTGCAACAAGTATAATGTATACCTTGGTCTGATGACCTAGAGGTAATGGTTACCCAATAAGTGGTAACAATGTTCAGTGTCGAGCTAAGGGTTTGAATACCCATATCTAGCAATCATAATGTTGATAATGATAAGGGATGAGAATTCCTAGTATTTTGATAAGGGATTGAGATCTTGAGTGTTATATGTGTTCTAAAGATCATGAAAGTACTGGATAATGTGTTACACCTTTCTTTGTAGCATCTGTTATAATTCTTGCTTGTAACTTGGTTGATGCTAAAAGATACTGTAATACACCTAATTAGTCAAGTGGAACCTTATCATGTAGTTACCCAGGCCATAGATCCATTCGGTGTCAGGATTTTCTGAATGGTGAAACTAGTTTAACTCGATATACATATTGTTGAATATGTAATCTTCATTTATACAGGGGTTGCTCAGTGAACTCCCCAAATAAATCGGGAAAGCTTTGTGATCTTCCCAATGAAAAGTAAATCGAGAGAGCTTTGTGGTCATCCAGAAGAGAGTGCATGTTGTGGTTGTAGCTCTGTAGTGAAGATACCAGTATACCCTAGTACGCTAATTGTAGCTGACACAAGATGTCTTGCCAGCAGTCTCGTACTAACCGAGATGGGTGAGGTCTTGGAAGCCGGATCTTCCTTTGACTTGTATGGTACCGATGCTTTATGTAGCTTTGGTCAGTTGGAGCATGAGCGGTATACCTCATCTCCTCTTGGCATAAGTGTGGTTGTGAACATGTAATCAGCCATGTAGCGTATTTCCTTAAGGATTGAATACGGAAAACATTGGTTGATGCTTCATTACTTTTATACTTTATAGTTGATAGATGTTATACATGTTCTTCATATTCCTATAAAGCAAATAGAGGATTTACAACTCTGTTATGGATAGTTGAACTATCTTATCAATGCTATTGCTTTGCACTACAAATAAGCATGCTTATTTACATAAAGTATCCTCTGCTTAGTTTTATACTATTTACCTATGATAATAATATTGTTGGAGGAGAGTTATATCTCTTGCTGGGACTTGTGTCTCACCCCGTGGGCTCCACAATTTTTAGGTGGACGTGCACGAGGAGGTAGAGATCGTACTGCAGAGGAAGAACAATATCAGCAGGGACAACAATAACAGCTCAGGTTGAGTGTACTATCTGTCGTACCTTGTAGATAGAAGTCCTATGTGTCGTCTCTGTACTCTCAGGTCCTTGGGAGATAGTACATAAGGGTTTTACAAATGATATGAGATTTTGGCTTGATTGCCTCTAGGTTTTATGTTGCTTATGTATATGTTTGGGCAAAGCAACTGGTATATGTTATCCTGAAGATGAGATGGTACAATGTATGAACAATGTGAATCATGATGTATATAAAGTTTTGGTTCTTTCCTTAAGGATTTCCTAGAAATGGATCTCTTTGCAGAATGGTTTTAATTTTTGATGATTTTGTTAATCCGCTATTTATGGTTATTCCACAATAATTACTGGTGATGATTTGGATGTCGGTTTGATGGCGGATCGCCACATGATCGATCCACATAGAATTCAGGTGTTGAATGCATATCAAGGTTGAGTATCATCATTAGAAGTCCACAATTATCAATTGTAATAACATTTTACATACAACAAATTCATTAGTAGAGCATTGCATGATCAATTTTGATTTCATAATTCTAAATATAGTATAAGTTACTGATTAGGGTCATAATAATCAAGAGGGTTCATGACATGATCATTGTTTGGCATAAATATCATTAATATTGTAAAAAAGATCAATTAGATGCTATTTTTAATAGGAGCTATAGGTGGAATCTGACCTTGCAAACCAATTTTGTTCAAAAAATCTCATTCTCCAGACCAATATGCATACATAATATGTCAAATTGTCACTTATAAAATGATTTTCTGTGAATATTGCAATTTCAGATACACGTAAATATGTATATATATGTATACACACAGATATATATATATATATATATATACCACAATGAGGGAGGCATCATGGTGCTTAGATATTGGGTGATGTCGGGGTCCACACAAGACAACATTGTGCGGGTCTACAACTTGACCCTGGACCAATCAATGGCATTGGAGGGGTGCATGTTGAATCCTCCTGTCCTGGATCCATGAAGCGTGGAGCAAGGGGAGACAACGAGGTCTACATGGTGCACACCATGGTCATTCATCCAATAAAAGATGATCTTGGTTGGTGATTCAAACCAAATGTCATGAGCTAATAGAGGGGTGGGGATGATTGGTGCTTGGATCTAGCATGTTGGCCTGAGATCCAATGCCTCATTGGGTCATGCTCTTCCTTATACACCTCTGCATGATGGCTGAATATAAGTTTACCGAAGAAGAAGGGATTTTCCGGGAGAGAGCTCGAGGAAGGAAGAAAATGTCATGGAGGCATAAAGGGGGATCATGGACTCAGAGGGTGTTTTTATAGCAAAAAAAAGAAGGGCCGAGACCTCATGATTCACCCTTGTCATGACCACAATGGTCTGAGAGGACATAAGGGTGTCTCGTACCCCTCATTTGTAGCCCAAACAACTATCTAAGATCAAGAGTGACATTGCAATATCATCGATGAGAATTTTGATGAAGAAAAACTAAAAAATGGAGTCAAAATGGGGTGTGTGGGCGAAGGTCTAGGGGCATGCATGGTCACAACCCTAGATGCTCACCATGGGTGTAAGGTTTAGAATGGTTCCCCAACTATTGGATCGACACTTGAACCATGGGTACCCCATTGAGTGGATGTAGGACCTCCCAACCTTGGACACGGGTTGGGCTTTGAAGTGTGGATCTTGGGTTGGGACTAGTTGAGAGGAAAGAGGTCGAGCCCAAAATAAAGCAGATGAGAAAAAAGAAAGGAAAGAGGTGAAAAAGGGTATAAAAAGGGGGGAAATGAAGAAGCCATAAATTTGTCATTAGAACTCTTATTAGGGTGAACTCTTCACCATCAGGTAAAACATTTTCTCATATATAATATAGATAAAGATTGATATCAAGATAAATATGTTGAGGAGTATAAAAATTCAAATACTCTTAATGTCAGTTAAGGCATATAACACTATAAGTTGAGTTTAAAATTTCAAACTATCAATCATAAATTATCATTTGAGAAACATGTAGTTATGAAACATCCAATTGATGATTAGGAAGGTCATTCAATAATTGAGTTTATTTTGAGTCATGACGTTCATAGTTGGAGGAGAGAGAAAATTGAGGAGGTTACTTCCTCCCCATCTTAAAAGGAATTTGTCCCCAAAATTAAAGCAAATCCTCAAAAGACATTTGGACACCATATTCCATATCATATTCATCATACTACCACACATCATACTATCGTCCTTCAATTATTGACATTATTACAATACCTAGGAACCAAACACCAACACTGAAGCATTGTCATATAGATCATTAAATGATCTCAAATTTGGAGATATTACCATTTAAGTCAATGGACATGGATCATTAATGCAAGTATGAATCATGATTTTAATCCCAACATTTAGGGTTCTAGCCTCTACATTAATCTAGTTGGGGTCATGCAACCATGATTGATATTTTTTATATTGAGAATCCAAGACATACATCATATTTCAATATTGTGGTTCTATATAAAAATCAATGGAAGGTCCCAAGGGGTCCACATGAGAGATTATCCCTAATTCATAATTGATAGGTCAACGTAATCATCATTTGTGTATTCAAGAGTGGAACATAAAAGTCATATATCATATATCGAGGGTGATCTCAAGATCTAAACATGGTGGTCATAGTCAAATAAATATCAAGATGAATTATCACTAGTCAAGATTTTATAAATCAAAATCAAGAGTCATGATTTTGGACAAAACGTCATAGGTCCATTTTTTTTGAAGCTGGGGTATAAGATTCCCAATCAGACCGTAGGTGTGATCATTCCTTCCTAAGCAACAATTGAGCAACATTTCTTGATATCAACATCAATTTTATTGTCATGGTATTCAAGGTTGATGGATAATCTAGACCTAAGTATTTCTAGGAACTTAGCCACAAGCTATAGGCAAAATCATCTTATTTCAAGATCATTATCAATTTGAGATCCAATTTTGATTTTAAATATCATCATAAGATCTGACCTCATAGATATTTAGGTAGATAGATCAAATTTATATGAAAGGGGTTACCTTTTCAAACTATAAAAAATAAACAAGATGAAAATTTAGAGGCAACCATAATAAGGATGTGACCTAGGTTAGGGGAGTTATGAAAAAAAAACTAACACCCTAAGATAGAAAATTTTCCCTCATTAGTCATGAAGTATCAAGTCTATCAAAATAGGAAGAGCATCAATCATAGATTTGTATTTTACTAGGTCATGAGATCAAAGATAATTTATCACAATAGAGAAATCATGGTTCAAGATTTTACATATTGGAGGTCATAATGTCACTCCCTTCCTTTCATTGTCAAGGAAGGTGGTATATTTGAAATAGAGAAGTCAATATATCTTCTTTCAATGATTTGAGGATTTTGTGTACAATTGAGATCTCATATTTGTCATATTATTTGAAATCGAGTTTTAGAATGAGGCATTACATTCAATAGGGAATTTTTCCTCGTGTATCAAAGTCCTTTATGATGATTATGAGAGTCCAAAAGCAAAGTTATTTTAAAGCATGATCATGATTCATATCAAAATAGGGGAAACTATTTTCTTAGTCATGTTTGAGGTTTGGTAAACAATAGGGAAACATAGACTTAAGAAATAGGGAATCGATAATGAGGTATAAAGCATGAGTTCTCCTTATTTCATCATATTAAGGATCATTATTATTTTCCTCAAACATAGGAAGCACACATGTAATATTTAGTAAAACTGAGTTTACATGATCTAAAATATTACACATGATTATTTAACTTCTAAAGTACTTTCAGTGATTGTAGTTGAGCTTTCAAATTAAGATCGTATCATGGCATCAATATCATCTTAATCAGATTTTGGTTTTCCCATATATAAGCCACCCAAAACTGAGAAAACATGTGAGTACTAGTCATGAAAGAGATCCCATGGGGAGATAATAAACCACTTAATAATCATCTAATGGGTGGATTAGGTTAGTCCTTAAATAAGAGATGAGGTGGTATAAGACTCTCTAGGATATGGGGGATGAAACCTAATCTAGTCTTGGGTCCATTTAGGGTAGCCAAGTGTGTAGAGGAACATCAACCACCACAACTGGGTGGATAGGAGGTGATTACTAGACAGAACCTCCACATTTACCACGATTCCCATTCCCTTTATTTCACCATTATGAATTTTGGTTATCCCCAGGTTCATATTAGTAATTGGGTTATTAAACACACATATAGCATATATAATTTCTCTCATACGAACTATCAAGGAACTGTTTATTACCCAAATCTTTACTCCTACCGCTAGATAGCCAAAGGCAAGAGGACCCAAGTGTTTATCTTTGTAATGGATTACATAATATATGCATGAATAAAACCATAAACAACAACAAGGTATAACAAAAGAAACTATCTAGTATCTGACAAGATCGTAGGTCCCATATATCAACCATGTGAAATCTATTTGCATATCATTAGTTATCATCAAAGTAAGAGCAATATATTATCATATAAGAATGGAATCAATGATCATTGTAAGATATTAATAGTTTACTTATTATCCACAATCATAAAATGGGTACACATCATCACAACAGTTTTGAGTATGTTGTTCAAACATATACAATTGTAGGTTTGAGAGAGCATATATTATTTGGCAAAAACATGATGAAATAATAAGAAAGGGATAAACAATATTAAAGACTTTCTTATTAATATTCAAGCATGTATTAAGGTCATTTTAGTTACACAAACAATATCACAAGGTCTTTGACTAGCTTCTCAAAGGAAGGGGTCTGTGAGGGACATTTAAACCAAAGTTAAGTATGTACCATGTTTCAACGTGAGGGTTTACAAGACTAAATGTCAAGAGTTAACCCTAGTTGTAAGGGACCTCAAGGCAATCTCTAAGATATAACCCTTCTATCAACATGGTCTACCCTAACTTGATAAATCAAGTAGGATACCCATACTTGCGTCCTTACCCTAAGAATATAGGCAAGGGAACAAGGTTGTTCTAAGACCCCTGACCTAGCTTATTCTTGCTTGATTTTGCTTAATAAGATGATTAGAACCTTAATCTAATCTCTTGAGATGCTTTAATATATAACATGTGACGTGCCTATGTTTTCAGTTTAGACCAATTTGCTTGATGTTTGAGCTTGTTGTGCTATGTGTTCTTGTTTTGGACCAAGTTGAAATTTACCCATGCTGAGGGTGTATCTTGCAATTTGTAACATTTTGGAAGTGCTTCCTATGTTTTAGCATCATTAGAGAGAGAATGATGCTCATGGGTTCCTTGTTGCATCTTGGTTTGATGAGGAGGAAGGTGGTGAGATCATGTGTGGAGGTTAGAATTTGCTTTGGTGCTTTGTATAGATGGTTTACATTCCTGGAGTGTTGACCATTTGGGTGGGTTTTAGTGACCACCTTTGTGTTTTCTTGTCTCTAAAACTATGTGGTTGTTGATTTGTTGGGTATGCCCTGAGTTCCCTTCGACTAAAGATACTTGTAGCTCTCTCTTGTGTCGATGAGAGACCTAGGGTGTTGAGGTGTTTTGATCTTCGACCAATGAGCCTTTAAGGCCATGTTTCTCTTCAACTGATGGTCCTCTCAAACCAAGAGAGGTCAATGATCCACCTTGGTTTTCATGACCCTTCTTGCGTGCATGGTTTTAGTGGTTGCATGGTTGTTCTATGGTGGACAAGTGGCATGTTTAGTTGGACACCTATTCTTCCACATCTCTCTCCTACCCTTGAGTATATTTACCTCCCTTTTTGCATTCATATGATCCTTTTGCATCCCCTCTTACTCTCTCATCTTTGGATCTCATCCCTTTGGTGCTTGGAAGAGAAGGAGCTCAACCTTGGAGCAAGGAGGTTGGACGTTGCATGTGATGATCTAGGGTTAGAGCATCTTCCTTTGTTGATCCTTGTGCATGGTAAGTGATTTAACCTTCTTGATCTCATTTTTTCTTGAATGCTACCTTCTCTCTTCTCCTCTTAACCAAACCCATGGAGTTTCCATGGTGGTTCTTGTGTTAGGTTGAGGAACTTCTCTTTGATAGAGGTCAAATCCATGGTTTTCCATGGTAGTACCTATGCCATATGGAGATCTCCTCTTTCCTTCTTTCCCCTTTCCTTTTTCCTTTTTGGCTTAGGGTTCTTACCCTCTTCTCTTGATCTTTCCTTTGACATTGGTTTGATTTTCTTCTCTTGAGGTGATCCTGATTGGTCGTGGAGCTGATCCAAGTTGTGGTTTCTTCTCTCTTAGAGATTCTTGTATTTTGGAGTTGATCTTCACCTCATGGCAGGTTATATAACTCTCTCATATACTATTGTTGCACCTTAATTTGACATGAAAAGCTTGTCTTATATCTAAAACATGATTATATATTATTTTACATTGAATACCATATTCTAGGGTTTATGACTCTGTAACAACCTTGCATAGATTACTTCTTTTTCCTAAACCCTAATTCTCATGTTTGAGTTTTATGTATGGTGGAGGTGTTGGTTTGGGCATACATCGTGAATGTTGGTTTCTCATCATGGATATGGATCAATTTCTCACTTGTGATGATGGAGATTTTTCAGATGCATGTGATGGTTTGGAACATTGGTTTTCCTTCCATAATCATGGTTTGATGATCCCTATGTTTTGGATGATTGGATTCTAGGGTTTTGAAGGATAGATCCCTTAGTGAACTCCACTCTTTGAGGTTTCGGTTTTATGTTGATAACTCTCCTATTATGATCTTGTTTTGATGAGTGGTTTCTCTCCCTTGATGATCCTTGTGTTGTGGTCCAAGTGGTTGAAGACTTGGGGGTGGTTCTTGGTTGATGAGAATGCTTTTGGTTGCTGACTTGGAAGTTGTTTGATCACTGACCTTGTTGCTATTTTGGTCACTTAAGTTGGGTGTTTCTCTATATGACCATTGACCCTTATCCATGTTTATTTGTCATTGATCTTCCCTCATGAATTGTTGCTAAGATGACCATCTTCATCGATTAGTTGGTCAATGACCGATGATCACATGATAGCATAGTTTTTTAGTGTCCATGCACTTCTATTTTCAGCAATCAAACCTAGTGTTCAATGATCAACTATGTGCATGACCTTCAACAACCACTTACCTAAGTTTTCATTGGTCATGTGGTGTGTATCAATGGTCAATATGGAGTTGACTTTGACAATAATAATTTTAACCCAATATATTCCAATAATATGAGAAGTTATGTACTTTAGGGTTTGGTTATTATAATACTATTGAGAAACCCTAATCTATTAGATATGATCCTAATCTAAGATCATGATGGTTAATGAGTTGTTTGCTTGAGTAACAAACATAATAATGAGGATGTATTTTCTCTCTCCTACATGTGTAACTCTTATGTTGTAGGTTCAATGAATATCATATCTTATGAATGTTGTGATACCCTTATGTAACATAGGGTGATGGTTATGAGCCTTGGAAAGACATGGTAGAGAATGATGATGTGTTTGGGTTGTATGACCTTATAGAGGCTTTGTGCCTAGTTTGAGGTGTTATCCTCCAGTGATGTGATGAGAGATGGTTATTCCATAGTGATGTGATAATGGTGATGGCCTGGTATAATGTAGGGAGACAATATCATGAGATGATGTGATCAACTTTATGTTTAATATGTTTTATATCTTCTAGTGCTACAGTCTACCCTTACTTTTGTGGAATCTATTTAGGGCTTGTATGTTGTAACTTGATTGATGCATTCAAATATACACAATTGGCAATAATTAATCAAGTGAAACCCTAATCATGTAAGTGGACCTGAGCCATATATCTATCTTCAACATCAATACTTGATGGATGGTGAAATGAGTGATCCCTGTAGGAAACTCAGAGCACATATTGTTGAATATGCGGGGGTACAAGTTGAGGATATATCTTTGCAGCCTAAATCACTAGTTTAGAGGATGTCTGCGGTCCTACCTCGATAGGAGAATGGTTTAGGTTGTATCTTAGATATATATATTTTTAGGAATGGTTGCATTCATACCCTAGTAGGAGAACGACTGCAGTCATATCTCACTATTGTCGTTCCTATATACTAAGGAGGACTAGGCTAATTGCAATTTGACTCTATATGTCATTATAACAGACTCAGACTGACCAAGGGTGTGGGAGATCATAGGAGTCTGATCCTCCTAGATCTTGTATGTCACTGATTTCAAGTAAGTAGTGGTCTTAAAGCATGAGTGGTTTACCTCATCTCCACAGGGAATAATAAAAGACATAATACAACCACATAGAATATTTGCTTAGGGTTAAACATGATTTACCTTGGATGCCCCTTTTCCTTGTTTCTTATATTATTTAGTTGATAATGGTGATACATGTTCTTCATATTCCTTCTAAGAATATATGATAATTTGGTAATCAGTTGAAGCTGCTTACACTGCTTAATCTGTGTTATCAGTTTTACTTATTCATTTAGCTGAATCTGTTGATTCTGTTAATAGTATTACTTTTCGGCTATATATATATATATATATATATATATATATATATATATCTTTGTTAATAATAGTTGTTGAAAGAGAGTTATATCTCTCATTGGGATGTTGATCTCACCCCATGGGTTTCCACATGTAATAGGTGGCCATGCACGACACGGTTGGGATCGTAAGGTTGAGGAAGAGAAACAAGGAGATCAATAGTTGTTGAAGGTTGGACATGCTTCTAGTGTTTTGTAGTAGAGTCCAATGTGTCATCCTTATAATCTCAAGTCCTTGGGGGTGTTTTGTATATGTGGTACATCGATACGAGGTTTTTGACAATATGCCATGGTTGTACATGTATGGCTTGTACATATAAACAAGTTATCTTTTGTAATGGGTTTGCGACAAGATGGCCACTGTACAATGATGTATATACCTTAAGGGTATGATATGTGATTCATGCGGCATAGTTTGTGGATTTCTATGTAACATGTTTCTGCTTGTGAATATATAAGTGATTGTTTTTAATTTACCATGTTTTTTTGGTAATCTTGATGTTTAGTGTAAATTTCACGCTTTGTTTTGAGTAATCTCACTATGGTGTAATTAGTGCATCACAGATGTATAATGTCACACCTATGATTATGTTTTGAAGTTTATTCAACATTGAATACTCAAACAAAAACATTGTATTCGTAGGAAATATGTAGCTCAAATAGGCATATAAAGCCAAGTTTTTATACTACATAATGCATGCAATTTTCAATACCATTAGTATGGTGAATAGGCAGATAAAATGTACCTTGTTATGAGCATTGATTACATAACTTAATTAGATATATATGACTTAGATCTTTAAAAAGAGTCCCTTAAAAGGACCCAAGATTACAAACAAGGGTGATATGATTAACATCAACAAGATTTAGGGCATCTTAATCATATTCATCAAGGGTGGGTGTTTCACATAATCTAAGTTTTGTTAATCATGATGATTGATTTTGATATCTCCAATGGTTATGCAATATTCATCATCAAAATACATATTGCATAGTATATAATTTTGACTTAGAGTGAAACATCCTAGCAAGATCAGGAATGCTCAACTTAGGTTTTCATGATCCAAATAGGGAAATTATACGATTTGGATAAGATTAATGTCTTAATCATCATAACATCCATTTAAGTCATTTTGAGCTATTTGCATACAAAAAAGTCAAAATTAGAGTACAAGAGAGATTGAGCTTGTTTAGTGTCATAAATACCAATATGTTACTGATCTGAATACATCAAAAGGCACATGTGTCTATAGGATGAAATTTGTTCAAAGTTTGATCTTGATTTAGAAACTTGTACATTACGTCACATTTCATGTCATGTTTAGATCACTTAGTCACAATAGGGAACACCATTAATCCACATGGATTTTAGGTTTTAAAAGCATACCAAGTTACTAATTTAGCACTCACAACACAATTTTGAACATATTTAATCAGCATTTTTGGCAAAGTTGAGTATTGTTATTAAAAGTCCATAAATATCACTTTTAATGGTATATATACACATCATTAAGTCATTAATAGAGCATGGCATGATCAATTTCAATTTCATAGGTTAAAATATAGCATAATTTAGCGATAGGGTCATAATAATTAAGACGGGTCATGGTATGATCATGGTTTGGCATAAATATCATTAATCTTGCAAAAGAGATAAATTAGATGCCAGTTTCAACATAAGAAGAGATACAAGTGGAATTCGCATTGCAAACTAATTTCATTGGATATATACCATTCTCTAGATCAAATTTCATATATACTATATAAAATTTTGACTTACCAATGATTTTTGATGAATACAACAATTTTCGACACACACATATATGTGTATGTGATATATATATATATACATATATACATATATACATATATACATATATATACATATATACATATATATACATATACATACATATATATATGTATGTATGTATATATGTATATATATAAGCCATTCATTCGCTACCCATGCAGGTAGATAAGGTTAGTTACCCGTGGATAAGTTTTGTAATAGGAAGGCACATATTTGTAACCAGACAATCAAAATTGTAATGAGATGACCAAAATTGTAATACAAAGACTCGTTTTGTATTACAATGTTGTTTCTGTTACAAATATCATTTTTATTGTAATCAGATATTACTACAAAACGAGTTCTTGTATTACAAATTTGGTCATCTCATTACAAACAATGTATGTACATATATACATATATATTTATACATGTATATATATGTATATATGTATAAATGTACATATATATATGTATAACAGGGGAGGTGACATGGTGCTTTAATAGTGGGCGGCGTTGGGTTCACACAAGCCAGCCTGGCACATGTGCGCTGCTCCACCCTTGACCAATCAATGGTGCTGGAGAGGCGCATGTCTCATCCTTGACAAGGCATGAGAGAGAGTGTGGGCTATGTGGCATATGCCCAGTGGTCGGTCGACGAATCAAAGATGACCGTGGTTGGTGAGCTGAACCAAATGCCACAAATGAATAGAGGGGTGAGCATGATTGGGGCTTGGCTCTGGGATGTTGGCTTGAGATCCTATGCCTTGTCGGATCATCTTCTTCATTGTGAACCTACACAAGATGGTTGAACATAAGTTTGCCAGAGAAGTAGGAATTTAGAGATAGAGGGCTCAAGGAAGGCATAAAAGATCAAGGGGAGGTGTAAAGGGGGATCATAGACTCAACGGGTGGTTTTATAGGAGAAAAAGAAGGGTCAAGGCTCCATGGTTCACCCTTGTCACAGACATAATGGTCAGTGAGGATGTAGCGCATGTCCCTCAATTGTAGCCCAAAAAACTATGTAAGAATAGGGGTGAGGTCGTATGAGCGTGGGAAAGAACTTTAGTGAAGAAAAACTTACAAACAGAGTCAAAAGGGGATGTATGGGCGGCTACCTAGGGGCATGACAACAACCTTAGTTGCTAATCCTAGTTGCAAGTTTGGGGATAAATTCCCAGCCTATGGATCGGCCCCTGATCTAAGGGCACCAGTGGTGGAGCTAGGATTCCGAAGTGTGTGAGTCACAAATATAAATAAGAACATTTTCATAGTAGCAAATAGTATGTAAATTTCTAATGTAATTAAGATATAGCTATATAAAAAGATATAAAAAGGCATCATAGAGATCCTCATCTTAGATGGATATTCTAAAATTGGTCATCATAACTTTCATGCCAAGGTTCTTAGAGATATATTTCGATAAAAAACTATTTTGTTCTAATTGAAAATAATTTCACACATTATTACTCTAAACTAAAAATATCTTTTGAGTTGTTCCTATATAAATAAACATCAAACATACCAATCATTGCGAGTTACAATTGTTCACTATAAATTGAATAGAAACAGTGAAGTATATGACAAGACACTCGTTTCATAAGTATTTATATGGTATACACATGAGGTATTATACAACTATAATGGTCCTACCCTTTCACAAGAAACGGCTCACATTCTCCCAAATCACTACTAAATCTATTTGCATTTTGAGTTTGTCTCAGTACTTACGTGATATTATTAGTTCAAAGGAATCAATAGATTAAATAATAATTGACATACTAGCAGTTATATTTTATATAGTACAATAAGATAAAGAAAACAAAAGAAAATATCTTCTACTAACTAAGTGAATAACAACTAACAATGTAAAAAAAAGCTTTAAATAAGATAAGAAAAGAGAACTGGTCAGAATACATTGTCCTTACGTCAAAATTGAATCAAAACAATATACAAAATGATATAAGAATTATGTCTAGTTTGAGTTTTCTAGTAAGCATGAACGATTAAAATTAGGATAAGAAAGGGTTTCCACATCTTGGACGAGTGTGGGTAAAGAAGCTAGTCCCGCTACATCATCGCCCAGATGTAGTGAAGAATGTGTAAGGGTTTCCACAATGAGTGTGGGTAAAGAAGCTAGTCCCGCCGCATCATTTCCCGGATGTAGTGAAAAATGTGTAAGGGCAACATTTTCGATGAAGATCGGTAAAAAATCAAGTTCAAGAAAAAAGGATTAGAGTTGGATCTTGGAATATTGGCTCTTTGATAGGAAAATATTTGGAGATAGTAGATACAATGATGAGAAGAAAAGTCAATATAGCTTGCTTGCAGGAAACTAAATGGATAGGGGAACATTGTAGAGAGATTGGAGACAAAGGATACAAAATCTGGTATACAAGCATGGATAAACATAGAAATGGTGCATGTATTATTGTTCATAAGATGTTGAAGGATGATGTTGTCAACATCACTAGGATGGGTGATAGAATCATAGCTATCAAGGTCGTTCTTGGGGGAAATATTTTTAACATTATTAGCGCTTATGCCCCCCATGTTGGCCTTAGCAAGGAGGCTAAGAAGGATTTTTGGGATAACATGTATGAATTGATGCAAGGAATACCGGTAGATGAAAATATAATTATTAGGAGTGATTTAAATGGCCATGTGGGGAGTAGCAATGATGAATATGAGAGTTTCATGGTGGTTTTGGATATGGAAACAAAAATGGAGAAGGAGAGAGGATATTAGATTTTTCAGTTGCATATAACACGATTTTGGCAAACAACCATGTCAAGAAAAGAGAAACTCATAAGATTACTTTCAAGAGTGGGCACAATTGTAGCCAAATTGATTACCTCCTTACAAGGTGGGAGGATCATAAAGTATGCAAGGATTGTAAAGTTCTTCCTGGCAAAGAACTCATGACCCAACATAGATTGGTGGTTTTGGATATTAACATGAATATCAATAAAGGCAAGCATAATAAAAATCAAGATAGCAGGATCAAGTGGTGGAATCTTAAAGGAGAAAAGAAATTGACCTTTCATGGTAAACTCATCAAGGAGGGAACTTGGAACTTAGAGTCTGATGTCAACACTATGTGGCATAACATGAGCTCCTACATAACAAAAATTGTCGGAGAGGTTTTGGGAGAGTCCAAAGGTTGTGGGCCTCCACAAAAAGAGACTTGGTGGTGGAATTATGAAGTACAAAAAGCTATTAAACTGAAAAGGGAGATCTATAGGAGCTTGCCCAAATCTCGAGATGATGCAATGTTCTAGAGATACAAGCAAGCAAAGAAAGAAGCAAACAAGGTTGTTCAGGAGGCAAGGTCTAGATAATTTGATGATGTTTATAAGAAGTTGGACACTAGAGAAGTGGAAAAATATATATATAAATTGGCTCGTATAAGAGAAAGGAAAGGAAGAGACTTGAGTCAAGTAAAAGGCATCAAGAATGAAGATGGTAGAGTGTTGGTAAAGGACGATGATATCAAGAACCAATGGAGAAATTACTTCTGTAAGCTTTTCAAATGGAGATATTGTAAATAATGTTAGAGACTTGTGTGACACGAATACATGAGATATCATTTACACACGAAGAGTTTCACATTATGAGGTCAAGAATGCCTTGAAAAATATGAAAATGAGAAAGGCATGCAGACCGGACGATATTCCCATTGATGTATGGAATAGTATGGGGGATGAAGGAATTATGTGGTTAAAAAATTTATATAACAAGATCATGAAGGCAAAGAAGATGTCGAGAAATAGTACTATAGTCCCCATCTACAAGAACAAAGGTGATGATTAGAGCTGCACAAACTACAGAGGTATCAAGTTGATGAGTCACACAATGAAGCTTTGGGGGAGGATTATTGAGAAGAGGCTAAGATCTATAATATAGATATCAATCAACTAATTTGGTTTCAAGCCTGGTAGATCAACAACAGATGCCATTTTTCTGATAAGGAGGCTTATGGAGAAGTATAGGGAAAGAAAAGAGATCTTCACATGGTTTTTATTGATTTGGAAAAGGCTTATGATCAAGTACCCCGAGAAGTATTGTGTATGGTTTTGAGGAAAAAAGGTGTACCAATCCAATCCATGGACTTGATTAAAGACATGTATGGTAGTTCTACTGCAAGTGTGAAGACTCCCGGAGGAGAGACACCAACATTTCCAATCATAGTTGGGGTACACCAAGGATCCACACTTAACCCATATTTGTTCGTTCTTGTTACAGATGAGTTGACAAAGAATGTTTAGGATGATGTTCCTTGGTGTATGTTATTTGATGATGATATTGTATTGATTGATGAAACTAAAGATGGTTTGAATGATAAAGTTGAACTTAGGAGAAAGGCACTGGAATCAAATGGATTGATGATTAGTAGGAGCAAAATTGAGTACATGCATTGTAATTTTATCCAATCTTGCAGTGTAAATGGTGGAGCCAAGTTGGACGGGGTAGATATACCAAAATGTGATAAATTTCATTACTTGGGCTCTATCATTCAAATAGATGGGGATGTCCAAAATGACGTTTGTCATAGGATCATTGCATGATGGTTGAAATGGAGGAGTGCCACTGGAGTATTATGTGATCGGAAGATCCCTCTCAGACTAAAAAGCAAGTTTTATAAAACTGCTATACGATAAGCCATGCTCTATGGGAGTGAATGTTGGGCGGTGAAGAAACAAGGACTCAACAAGATGAACATGACTGAAATGAATATGTTGAGATGGATGTGTGGGAAGACAAGAAAAGATTGCTTGAGAAATGACTATATTAGGAATAAAGTGGGGGTGGTGAGCATTGAGGACAAGTTGCGGGAGGGCTGACTTAGATGGTATGAACATGTGCAACATAGATCGACTGATGCGCCTATATGAAGCAAAACTATTGAGGCAACCATAATTAATAGAAGAAGAGGAAGGCCTAAAGAGAGATTTTAAATCTCTACATCTCAACCAGAATATGACCCATGATAGAGCTGAATGGAAAAGAAGGAACCATGTAGCTGACCCCAACATAGTTGGGATTGAGACTTAGTTGATAATGATGACGATGAATGATTGAAATTGGGTAATAGCAAAGTTTGACCTGTAGGTCATGCTCTCATTATGCTAGTCGATACAAACCTAAATGATTTGTGTAAACTATGAAGCCTCACAACATTATGATTTAAAGGTGACCGGATCTACTAGAAACCTTAATATAAAGAAGCTAGTAGGCAAGCTTTTAAAAATAAATAAGAAAGTCAATGGAGACAACTATTTGCCACGACAGAGAAGGGGGACTTACGAGATGATGCACCAAGGATGGAATTTTATCTCACAAACATTTAACCTAACATATTATGTATTGAGGTATAAATCATTCATTGTTAACCAGGTGCATCAATTTCCACTTAAGACCCTTATGGTTTTTATATAATAATAAATAGGGAGAGGTTCATGGGGCCCATTGGTGGCTCTAGCACTGGTGCACACCCAATTGAGTGGCTGGTGGGGGCTTCCAGCCTTGTCCATGGGTTGGGGCTCTATGGGTGCAGATCTTGGGTTGGGCCCAATTGAGAGGAAAGAGTTTGAGGCCCAAGAAAGCAAAGGAGGAGAAATATGATTAATAAAAGGTGAAAAAAGACTAGAAATAGGGACAAAATGAAGAAGCCATAATTTTGTCATTCGAACTCCAATTAGGGATAAACCTTTAGCATCGAGCCAAACATTTCCTCCTATTTCTTATATGCAAAGATTAAGATCAATATTAACAGGTTGAGTAGTCTCAAAAATTCAAATACTCCCATTAACTCCATATAACTGAGTTGAAGTTTGGAAATTATCAATCATAATTCATAAATTGAGTGACGTAGTTCTTAAACATCCAATTGATGATGAGGGAGGTCATTGAATAAAATTGAGTGTATTATGAGTCAAGATGTACACAGTTGGAGGAGAGTGAAAATCTAGGATGTTGTAGATGCAAATGTGTGTGTGGAATTTACATCCACATCAAACTTCCCTAAGGCTACACTAGTTAAATTGGATGGAAATTTGAAGCTCCTAAATCTTGAAACTATTTCTAAGCCTCAGTGTGTTTAGGGTGTAAAAGTTTCATGCATATGCTCTCATCTTGTTTCTTTGGTGATTAGGAAACAAAATCCAACAAATGAACTACAAATCTAGGTAGGAAAGGAAAAAGTAGATGTAGATGTTTGACAGAATGCCAACAAGATCGGTAGGTGTTTCAATTGAGAAGGAACATGTAGAAAGTGAGGCACCCAAGATATTTGAGCAAGCTATTCATGGGGGTGTTTGCGAGGGTGTCTATTCTTACAACAATATTCAGGTCTTCCAAGGGAGAGTATTGATAGAATGATATCCCAAGACATAACACCTTCTATTCTTCTGATGGATGAACCATATATGTCCTGTAACCCTTCAATGATGTTATTAGAAGGATTGAACTTGGAGTGGAAGCTAGAAAACTACCATACTCATGAACAAGCTCCATGCCTTATGAGATGTTAATGTAGAACGTCGGGCTCTCGTTGAACTATCTACTGAGGGAAAAGGCCTATTATGGCCTAGATGATGATGGATTGTCCTGCAATGTTGGTGATTCAAAACTAGATTTGCTAGAGGAGTTCAAGGTACATGGCAACACTATATCAAAGAAAAATAAGTAGAAGCCTAAGGAGAGATAGACTAAATAGATTGCCAACCAAACCATTATCTAACTTTAACTATATATTTTATGGCTTTTCAAACACTAAAACATTTGAATTCTCTTATCCAATTCGGTTAGTTTTAGGGAATCATACTCATTCAAAGGCTTGCAAATAACCATACTCAATCTACTCTAGAACCCTAATTTTAGTTGAATAGAATTTCTACTTGTGAAATTCTAACTATTTGCATCCAAATCATGTGCAACATATCTCAAAATTTCAGCATATGATTCAATAAGCATTCATTAATCATTTTGAAACAACTAAAACAAGAAAAACTTGTAATTAACTGAGTAAAACCTATAAGAAAAACATGTAATTAACTGAGTAAAACCTAATCAACTAGCTAAGATGAAACTGAATCATCAAATTTGAAGTTCTATAAGGAAGCATACAAAAACAAGAGGTGTGTATTTTTGAAGGTTCAATTGAAGAATTCCATTGTTTAATTTTTTAGATAAGGCATACTTGCTTAGAATAGTATAAGGGTTACCATGAAATATATAATCTTTTTGACACCAATTCTTAACTTTGATGAATCACTAGTCAAGGAAGAGTTAAAATCAAGAAGGTTGGTAATATCTCATGATTTATGGTGAATACCATGAAAAATGCTAAGTGTAGGAATTATACCAATGTAAGGTGTAATCTATTGTGCGTGACATTATTGGAAGAAAAAAATGATGCAAGATAGAGATTGTTCAAGTAATGCCTCTAATTTTAGGATGAACTATATTTGAAGAATTTTCTTTTGAAGAAATTATGATGCAAGTAGGAAATAGAAAGTAAGACTCATTGAATGGTCAAAAAATAGATCTCATTGCTGGCTTGTTGGAGAAAATTATGGTCAAACAACCACTTGGAACTTTTTCCACACTCTCAATAAATTCAATTATAACCGGTGACCATAAAAATGAATGAGGGAATATTACAAATGAATATAGGCTCAATTTTTTAATGATGTATTGATTTAATATTTTGATAGATACTACTTGAATGAATGAGCATATTCACTGGTTGAATGATTAGTTATGTGTTTGGACTTATTAATTATTGCTCTATAGTGTATGTGGTAGTCGTTCAAATATTAACTACAAAACATTCTTTGGTCCCTGTAATAGTCTTGGTAAAATGCACTTTTCTTTACAAGAAACAATTGGATACAAAAGCATATCATATCTTCCATTCACGCAATATCATATGTAAAAGAAAGATAGAGTGTACTCAACATGCTCTGTCGTCTCATCTTTCATATACAGTGAATTATCTTACCTCTTTTTTTCCTCAGTTCACGAGGATATTCTATATAAATCTCAAATGGTTCCCTAGTTTATCTATTCTTATTTCTTGCCACTCACTTATCCTTAATTGCAAAAGTAAACTACAAATATTTATAGTTTAATGTCTTGGATGGAATAAAAATGAAGACAATATTGTTCTATTATAATGTGTGGTGTTCAACTTAAAATGAATTGGCAATGAGAGAATGGACCAAACACCTTATAATCCCAAGGATAACCCCCATATATAGTGGTCTGGATTTATTCTCAACACCCCCGTATGCGTTGCCATGTTTTTTGTGTACTTGCACATTTTTTTATTTTGAGAGGGTTTGGGGTTTCCTCACACTTGCCTACTCTGATACCATGTTAGAATGTGTACATATTCAAATCAATACCAATTGGTAGTGAGTTAATACCACACATTCAAATATGATATGAGAGCTGAGATCCTTAAAACCCTAACCTAGAAAAAAAATTGTCTCCTCCTACAGGTTGCTGTCATCTTTTATGCTTGGTTGCTCACCGAACAAGTTCTCAACCATCAATGGTCATCTCTTAATCCATGGCCTGCCACTACAACCAACTTCCTCCGATCTATTCTCTACAATTGAGCTTACTACTTAGCCAAACAAACCATCTACCCCTGTCTTTACTTCTATTTTTATTTCCTCATCCATGATGCCTCACCACCCCATCTTGGTTCTAAGTTCTGACACAACTTTAAACTTACTACTGGCCTCTGCCCTACCACATCCTTATTGTGATGTCTTATCTCTAATGACTTCTTCTAATAGTCATTTCATTCTTGTCTGTGTGTTGTACTTCCATCATTACCTAATACAAGCAACCCATACCACTAAATCATGACCCTATTCTTCTCGCGACCCTTTCTGGAAGTATCACCACAAATTAGCAAGAGTGTCATGGTTCCAACCCTTGCCTCTCGTCCACTAAATGATTACCACGAATTCCTCCTCCCAAGAAGTATTCCAGTGTTGACACCTAGGCACATTGACAGATTGCAACCATGACGAGTTGATAAGTGTTACCATTGAGTACAAAGCCACAAGTTAAGCCACCCCTTCCATTGCATGCTACCACATGTGGCTTAGCCAAGCAATGCCTATGGATGATGGGAAATCAAATCTGAAACGACTGATCTATTCTTGCACCATGGGTACATCTTATTCCATGGTGGCAGCACACTTCAACATGGCCAGGTCAGAAGAGATGGAGACCACCCACGGGCATAAAATTATTTCTTCTAGGTTAGTTTTTATGATCTCTACTCTGATACCATGTTAGAATGTGTGATATTTTACTTAAACCTATTGACAATGAGTGAGTGGATCACACACCTCATTAGCCCATGGATAACCCCTAAAACTCAGCGATGTGGTTTATTTTAATAGACTCAAATAACTTAATTAACTATACAACCAAACTCTCTAACAAAAAAAGTAACGAAATACCACATACCTTATTAGCCCGAGGATAACCCCAAACTCAACAATGTAGTTTATTATCAGCATGCCCTCTCAGGTGTTGCCACATTTTTTGGGTGCTTGCACATGTATTTTTATTTTAAAATGGTGCGAGCTTTCCTCACACTTGTTTAGAATGTTCAATATTTAACTCTAAATTAATTGACAGTAAGTGAAGGCACAACACACCTTATTAGATTAAGAATAACCTCCAAACTCAACAATGTAAGTTTATTTCCAACATGTTCCATAAACTGAAGTACCTTCAAGATGATGTCCTAAGGTTTATAACCAATTGACACCAAAAACTACTGCAAGAGAGTTAGTAATTATACAATTTTCAAATCAATAAGTGATGTTAGACTTTACAACCAAACTTACTTGTGCTTGTGTAATTTAAATTCAATTGTATAAAGCAGCAACAAATACAATTACATACACATAAATAAGTATATATATATATATATATATATATATATATATATATATATGGAAATTCACTCGCTGCCCGTACGGGTAGACAAGCGAAGTTACCCGTGCCTCATTATGTATTGCGCTGCATTGATTTAAAATGGTGGCAATAATTGTAAATATGTGCAACTACTGTACGTGCATGTAATAGAATAGTGGTGGCATTATTGATAATTATTTAATAAAAAAGTATATGTGCATGGAGTGGCGGTGCGAGGCTCATCTAAGAGTAAAAATAGTATGCACCAACCACGTCAATATTGGACACGTACCCATCATTAAATATTCCAATGTCCAATATAACATGTCTAAAATCATTACAGTGGTGTCATTTTGTGAAGACAAATAAACATATGGGAAATAATATGATACTTCCAGACTGTCTTACATAACGTCATCCTTAGTTACACATTTCTCCTTTCCATTACAGATTCTCTGTTCTCATTACAACATATCATTTATCCTTACAAAGACAATAATTATTAGAAATAGCATGAAGTAAATAAGTGACATTCTGATAACATATAGTGAATTACAATGACAAGTAAAGAAAGATGACATTTTGTAATAAGAAAGAAATGTCTGTAATCAAAATAGATAATTGTAATGGAAATGAAAGATATGTAATCAAGGATGACATTTTATAATACAAATCTAAATGCATCAAATTCCATTGTCTAAGAGAAATGATACGTCCAGATTGTCTTACGTAATGTCATTCTTAGTTATAAATTTCTCCTTTCTATTACAGAGTCTCTGTTCTCATTACAACATATCATTTATCCTTACAAAGACGATAATTATAAGAAATAGTAGCAAGTAAACAAGTGACATTATGTCGAAGTATAGTGAACTACAATGACAATTATATTTTGTAATGAGAACTGAGAATCCATAATGAGAATGAGAAAGTTGTAGTTAAGGATAACAATCGATGAAGTTTATTTCATATGACCACAACCATGAGGTTTCTGTCAACCCATACAATTACAGATGACATTTTCTTATTACAATATGAGTATCCATATTACAAAATGGTCACCTATATTACGATTGGCTCTTGTCTATTACAACATGACTGTCCATATTACAGATGACACTTGCTTATTACAATATGATTATCCTTATTACAAAATTATCACATACATTACGGTTGGCTTTTGCCTATCACAATGTGACTGTCCATATTATATATGAAACTTTTTTATTACAACATGAGTATCCATATTACCAAACCGTGACCTACTTACGGTTGGCTCTTGCCTATTACAATGTGACTGTCCATATTACAAATGAGACTTGCTTATTACAATATGAGTATTCATATTACAAAACTGTCACCTACATTACGGTTGACCCTTGCCTTTTATAATGTGACTGTCCATATTATATATGACACTTTCTTATTACATTAAGGCATTAAAATTTACATGTAGCATTTACACTAACAATCAAGATTCGATAACTAGAGAATTCTATGTGAACACAAGACAAAGAAAGAATATGTAGGTTTAAGAACTTCACATGCAAAATGGTAAGCTTATCATCCTAAATATTACAATATTGTTTTGCAAATTGAAAATACAACCATGTTTAATATTTTGTAAAAAGACTTGAGCAAAGACAATTATGATAAGGAGGAGAAAATTGTAACTAATGTAGATGTTTGATGATATAATAGATGTCCCACAAGGTGTTAAACAAAAATTTATGAGTATAAACTTCAGTACAAAATAAATTGTAATAAGAAAGAAAAATATGTAATATGAATAAATAAATTGTAATGAGAATGAAAACAATGTAACCAAGGTTCACGTCTTATAATACAACCTGACTGTATCTAGAACTATATGCATATTATGTAGATTACAACTACGTGGAACATATCCTAATTATGAGTCAACGGTGAACATCTGTTCAAAATGATTAAAGCCCTGGTCCTCAATTAATTTTTTATTCACCAAAAATATATGCCTCAATGTCTCTAGCTATCTTTTCCACTATTGCATGCACTCATAATTCATTGTCGTCTAGCTACAAATAGTGGAATCATGCACATGCACTAGTAAAGGATGTTGAATTAAAAAATACTACCACCGTGTTTCATGCAATACATAGTTGATTTCTGCTTAATTACAATATGTACCACCGCTACTCTATGCATACGTAAACCAAATATATGTAATTACATACATGCTACCGCTACCATGCAACCGTAATGGAGTTCGATTTAATTACCAATCCTGCCACCGTGTATCAATGCACGGGTAATTAACTTGCCTACCCGCGCGGGCATCCAATATATATATATATATATATATATATATATATATATATATATATATATATATATATATATATATATATATATATATATATATATATAATACGTCGTTTTATATCTTTGTAGTTCATTGACATATGTCTATAGACAAATATATGAAAACAATTGTGACACAAACATCGAAGTAGGACAAAGGTACAACGTAGTATTTTACACGAGCCTTTTAATCTTAGTGATTTCGTTAAGATTTACCATTTTCCGGGACTGTTGTTTATAATCATGTCCTTTTAGAATATTATTATACGAGATAACTTTAAGAAAGAAAAGACATTAAACCTCTCGAAAGACTCCAATTAAGTTCTATTTCTAAAAAAGACCAGCCACTTTTATCTTTTATATACTTGTTTCTGATGATGTTATAACTTTAAGAAAGAAAAGACATTAAACCTCTCGAAAGACTCCAATTAAGTTCTCTTTCTAAAAAAGACCAGCCACTTTTATCTTTTATATACTTGTTTCTGATGATGTTTACTAACTGTAGATGGAAAGGAATAGTTGCTGGATGGCTGTGGCTTTTACTTCCGTTTATACAAAAGGAAGCTTCGTTGTCGGTATGCCGATCATTGATCGGGCACCAGAACTGAGCCTTCACACAAACTTCCTTGTTCGTACGCTTCAGTGAAGCCACATTTATTAGGTTCAATGATTGTTTAAAAGTACTCTGTCAATTTAATTTAAAACAAAAACTTGGTATGGCTTTATTTTATTACTCGGTTACGATTTTAGACGTAAACCAACATTATAATTCGATAGATTATTTGTTGACATGGGCCATACGGAGAAGATATTCCAGCCGTATCACTGGTTCCCCTTAGACAAAGCATCCACGGATTAAGGTTCACTTATTGTTGAGTGGACTTATGTTATCCTTTATTATTGAGTGAACATATTATCCAAATCTGATATCATGATTTGTTATCGTAAAATAATTGTGAGTCATAACAAACGCAAAAATCAGTATCCAATGCGAGCTATTTTTTGGTGTTGAAGTGACTGCACAGAAAGACATGATGATTTATATGAACAGATTAATTGACAATATCAATAGCAGATATTCTAATCGGGTCAATGGTCTACAAGCCAACTCTATTGGCCAAACCATGTCCTTCCAAACTGTACGTCCATGCAAAAACCAAGTGCTGGAAGGATTTTATAGTTCTATATTTAGTAGAGGACAACATATTTATGCAAGAGAATAAGGAGATATCATTTATGGTGGAATTCAATGCCTTCAAGAAACAATTCATATAAGGCATATGAGGCTCAAACATGCGCAACTAGATCAACAGAAGGTGGACGGCCAATTATAACTGCTTTTGCAGGCACACCATTCTTCCACGTTGGGTACCCCATCTGTTTCATTGCCGTGATAACATGTAGCTTTCTTGTACCCAACAGTTCTTTTCATCAGATAAAGAAATAACTTTCGGAACATCAATTCATGTTCACAATTTTGTATATTCTTGACTAAATGATAAAATAATCAATAAATAAAATTCAATGTGTTCCACCAATATCCAAAATCAGATTATATATTCCACATAGAGATGCATTCCACCACAACTTGGCCATTAAGGGAGGATGTGGTGGAGCGGGGCATCTCCCTGTTGGGGTTTGACTGTGGTTTTGTACCCACCCATCAGATGCCCACTAGTCTTTTTGGTAACTAGCAAACCTTGAAGACAATAACAATCGAAGCCTCGAAGGAAAGCGATAAGCCATTACCCGCGTTTACCTGCGAAAAACGACTGCAGAAAGCACCGCAACTATTGATGAACCACTGCTGACAGCTTCCAGATAAAACGACAGTAGAGCAGCGGAAAGCCCACCCATATGCCTAAAGCAGCAACATGGGTTATCGAGCAGTCGGGCTCACGGCAGACCGTAGTAAAATTGCGGGCAACATCTTGCCGTTTTGCGATACCAAGTGGAGGAATTTTACTGTTCAAGCGCGTGGTGCGAATCAGCAACGAAATTGATGCACATTTTAGGTGTTCTTTTCCGATGACGTGACTTTGGTGGTGAAGATATGTCCGACACGTAAATTCGAAATTGATTGCCACTTACTACTGGATTAGGATGTATTCGTAGAATCATTCATTGATGACAATCTTATCTTTTCCTTTAATGATGTTTTTTTCCAAGTTAGAATCGTTGCAATGGGTTCCGTCCATGGTAGTGTTAAGGGGGAATTCTCCTTTTCGATTTTTCCAGACGGTCTACCCGAGTTGCTGCATATACGGGTGATGTCATGGTGATTATCAACTACCAGTCCCCAATAATTACGAGACTAACCTCGTTTCCAGTGCAATTTGTATTTACATTTTATATTACTACAAAGAATTTTATTTAATTAGTAAAAGTTGAAAAATACAAATATTCAGAATTTATATACGTATCCTAACTACGGGTTGGTATTGTTGGGTTTGGTTTGTTTTACAAATGAAACTGCAAATCAAATAGGTCATATGCGTATTGAAACTCAATTCAATGATTCTGAAAAACCAAACAGAACCCAATCAATATTATGTGGTTTGATTAGGTTTCCAATTAGAAATTTCAAAGTCGTCGATGAAGGTGTTAGTTGTTTCATGGTGAATCCCCTCACTATCATAATCGTGGCCGTAAAATGCAATCTAGCTCACGTCAAGTAAATACAGTTTAACAACACGATTCCAAACTATAAACTACAAACTACAAAGAGGAATGCCAACAAACGCAAACATTATGTATGCACACTTTCCGCCTGGGAATGCCGTCAAACCTACAACTATGCATCAAACAAAATTATAGTCATGCTTACTTTTTTTTTTTTGGATCTGCAGGGGCCGAAGCCCCCCCCTCCAAACAGGTGCCAGAGCCGGGATGACCCAAGAGGTTGGTAAATACACTGTGAAACCATGCTTACCTTTTGGAAACATATAACTTGAATAAAAATGATGCAATGAGTAATGATTTCAAATAGTTTGATGCGATGGGGGTGAGCCATGCCCCAAATTAAACCAAAACGCTTTTAATGATTTGGATATTGTTCAAGCTAAGCTATTAAAATATACAAGCCATATCATGTTAATATATCTGGATCATTTTTCTTTTCCAAATCCCAATTATCTAAATCGCTAGCTCAATCCTTCGTCTTATCCCGAAAAATCTAATCACAAAGAAAATCACCAGATTTTTAGCTTTTAATATCAAGTTTAAAACAAAAGTATATGCTTCATTTGTCATATGAATGCACTATTTAAATAAAATATAGCATAATTGTAAATGCGAGAAGACATATTATTCAAGGGAAATTAAATCATCATATTCATCAAGGGTAATTAAATTAAATAAATTGGCATAGAAATGGATTGCAGCAAAATCATTAAAAAAATTTAGTACTAAAAGGAGGTGTAGAAACCAACAACTTCAATGAGTGGGTCTATTGGCCTAACTCTTGAATTTTTGGAATCTAGCTTAAAATAGGATATCTCACGAGGGAATTTGGGCAATATTGAGTTCCTATAAGGAAATTGTGGACCGATCTTTAGGATCAAATCACAAATTGTCATTAGGAAATATCCTCAAATAAAACTCTACTTAACACTAGTAACCATCAAAAGCTTAATCATAAAGTCTAAATAAGGAAAATTCCATAAAATTTCATTATAAACAATCACCATGAAACCTCAGATGACGTCATACAAACACTTACTACTTGTTATCAACATTACCGCAAGAGAAGCAAAGAGAGGAATAAACCAAAACTTCTTTGTTAATGTTAACATGCATGTAGTTACAACAATATGTGAGTTCTATAGCAATTCACAACTCATAACCATAAGAAAATATCAAAGCAAATAACCTCTCACATACGTTAAAAATCATCCAGCCATCACTCAAGAAAGTGACAGTAAAAAGAAAATATAGACAAAACTGTGTTTTCTCTTCTTAATCTTCACCACCACGTCCTTTGCACTATGCATCATACCTAAAACGTTTTGTAAGAACCATGTAGAGTCATAAGAGATCCAAGCAAAAGTGTTTACTCCCTCAAGATAGAAATATGATAGACATCATATTAATATAGATTATAGAAAACATGAAACCTGATGTTCAAATAAATTTCCAATTTTCTACTTATTCTTATATTTTGAAGCAAGATATATGTAGAACAAGGTAGAAACATTCCATATTACTACAACAATATTCACATATACCAACAATTGTATGTAAAAGGGAAAAACATCACTTACTATACTATAGACGGTAAAAAAACCAAAATATCATGATTGACATCATCATTTTGGACCTACTCATCTTTAAAGTATATTAGATTAGTTTCCAGTTAATTTGGTGTTTTTGTCCTGACTACAAGATTATGGAAGCAAAATCTCTGAGGCCACCATATAAGATCCTATGATTACTAGTATTTGTAGGATCCCACTACACCTAGGTGGATGTGAACTTAAAAAGAGTAGTGGTCACATTGGCCAAACCTACTCATGGAGAGCTCAAATGTAGTTCCACATAATTAGGTTCGTCATGGGTACACATGCCAAGACACCTACCTCATTAGGTATGAAACTATAATATATTACAATTGATGATAGAAAATCACACATATCAGTATCTATGACCTCTATTGAACTCATACATATCCATAAAAGAATTTTGATGAAAACAAGCTCTGATCACTGTATATAGTCAAAATTATAAGATCTGAGCACCTTCTCAAAACCCTCAGATTGCTACAAGGATACCCATTCAATATCCAGACTTCCAAACATTGGGATAGTACTACGGTACCAGATCCTACAATACATGATTTGAGTTCCTCTTCTTTTGTAGTCCAGTTACTCATCTTGCAAATTTGTATCATACAATAATTATTATTCTACTTAGTCTGACTTGATTATAGTTTTTTTGGTTTCATCATTATGCAAGAGAACAATAAAAAATAGGACAAGATTAAGCAATATGAAATATGAACTTAAAATAAAAGAGTTTTACTATATTAAACAAACAATATTATATATCCCTTTGCATTCCAATTCACATTTTAGGACACAAGCTTAATAATCACTGTGCTCACTTGGAACTTCCGCTTGGGCTAACATATGGGCCACATGCCCATATATGCCAAAACATATTATAAGTATATAGAGATCACATAAGGTAGCTCATTATCTCATATCTAGAAATTAACATAATCAATACTTAAAATAAGGCCTGATCATGTCCCACGATTAACTAGCACTATTATAGTGTATGGGCTATCATGAAGGATCATCACATTATATTACTTCTACAGAAAAATCTATTCAAGGATAATTAAACATCATCACTTTTATCTTTTAGGGCCTAGATGATTTTTATAAAGTGCATGATATCATAATAAAGATAAGTGTGTCAACACATAAGACAAAATTGTTTTTGACCCTAAGCTGCCATAATATTTTCCTTAATCATATATTGCATTCAAAACATAATTGTATCCTTATCCATAGTCCCTATCCACAATCCAAATGATAGAACCCATATCATTTACCTCTATGCATCTACCTGAAGGAATAAAGCTACTTGTACAACCATATCTAAGATTTATCTTGTAGTATCACTTTCCATGACATTATAACTCACATAATGAAGTTCATTAAGATTATAGGAAGACAAGATATGTATCCATTTGAGGATAAGGGATATTTGATTATGTGTAATTTTTCATATAAGGCTAACATATTTTGTATAGAAGTTCTTATTTGATTTAGAATTTTCTTTCAAATAACCCCATACTTTGTTTCTTGGTTTGGTTCTATCAAGAGTTACTTTGAGCATGTATATTTAACTTGAGTTTCATCCTTTAACCTAATTTGAGTATAAAAAACTTTAGATGATATAAACTACATAATGTATCCAAGTACACATACTTGGTGCAAATCACCATTTCTAGCCATAATAGGGCCAAGCTCATGTAGGATTCCAAATTCACATTCAAGAATATAATTATAATCATATGGAAGAAGAAAAGTCCTCATGCAAGTAATTAAATAGATTCCTAGCTATGAGGACACTTAGGACATTGTTATTCATAAAAATGCTACTTTTAAGCATACATGTGCTATATTTAAGTACAAAACATAGGATAAACCAAGAGCACCTTTATGTAAGTTAGTAAAACATCTCACTTTGATAATATATGATCATCCAAACACTAGGGAATATTGAAGAGTTCACATTTTACCAACATGAAATCAAAATGCCATAAAAGAGTCATTTTAAGGCTAAATTGTGACTATTCCACAATTTTAGCTCTTAATACATCAAGAGTACATATCATTACATCATGAATCACTAAAAGAAGAAATGAAAAATCAATAAATTTTGTATTTGTAAATCACTTCATCAAAACATTTCATGAAATCTTCATTTATAGGAGTACTATGAAATATAACATTTTCTTTAACTTCTTAACACGAATGCTTGTTAAATCAAATAAAGAGTAAGAAACCCACTTGGAAAATGTGTGGAAGAATCCCACCCCCGTCATGGTCAAGTGTACCAGGTTGAAACACCACCATTATCCATCTAAAAGCTCCTCCAAATCTTCATCAAACTAGATGTAGTCTCACATATGTCCAACAGAGTGAAAAGAAGGGTTCCCTATCCACTTGGAGCAAGATCCACCATGGATAGACCTCGATCAAGGAAGAATACAAAGATGAAAACAAAAGGAAAAGAGATACCTTAAAGAGATACCTTAAATGGTTTGATATTAGAGACAATCTATCTTGCTATCAGACCACATATGGATGCTTGATCTTGAACCTTTACGGGCATGCAAGAAAGAAACCATGGCCATCTACATCCAAGGCAAGCTATTGAGGCTCTTTGTTGTATCCCCCATGTTATATGTAGGTTTCTAGGTTGCTAAATGATAGAGGGGTCGAGGGTAGGGTCATACATATAGGCATGGGTTAGAAAAGACTAAAGAAATCCCACTAATTAAGGCTATTGAGGCCCATAACAAGGAGAGACATCAATGATCTAGGATTTTTAGGTTATCAAGGGACTCTTCACTATAGACCCATAGACAGTGCTCCTCACAAGGCATATCAAGTCATCTCTGATGACTAATGGATGCCCAAATCTCCCACCTATCAATGTGCTCCTTGACACCCCCGTCAAGACACACACGACATCAACCAGCCATCACCCTATCGAGACAAACTTTAAATCAAGACTATAGAGGTACCCTCTATATCCAGGCTATTAAGGCATCCTCTACAACCAATATATTGAGGCTATTTACCTCCCAACACTAGACCATGATAGGGTTTGGTTTAGCATAGAAATTTGAAACACTATTCAACCAAGGTTCAAAAACATCCAAAGAACAACAAATCAAATAACATAGAGGAAAAGATGGACACAAATATCTTAATCCGGTCCTCATAATATGGTGAAAGTCCACTTGTGTATAGAACTTGCAAGAAAATATGAAATCATGGAAAATAAGGTGCAACAAAATCCAAATTATCTTTCCATCTCAAACATTAATTTTAAATAATAATAAAGCATTCTATTATGACAATAAAGCAAGATTAGATCTAGATTAGGGTTAAGATAGGTCGATGCTATTACACGGAAAACATAAGAATGAAAGTTGGTCACATTCTTAAATCTTTAGGAAGTTCCATTGCCAAAATATCTTGTTTTTGAAATGGATAAAGTTATTTAGTATTTATGGTGTACCTAATTTTGATAACTCTTTTTATTTGACAAGTATGAACTCATGAAGGGTGCAAGTTTATTCTTATATACAATTACAAAGTACAAATAATGGTTCATGTCTCATGTTACTATATAATACTAGTAATGGTTTTTCTTTTCATGTTAACTCAACTTTATAAGAAAATTGAATGTTTATTGTGTTATTCATATGAACATATATTTGTGCCTTGTGTTTGTTGATTACAATAGTAAAGTTCATTGATTTATGCAATATATATGAATAGTACAACTTTTACAAGTATCAAATATCTCAAGTTTTGAAAATGAGAGTTGTCGTGCACATGATGTTTTTGGAAAATATACACAAGTATCGTAGTTTATTTATCATAATTTGGTTTTTCAAAGTCTTAGTTTACATTCAATCATGTTTTTCCACTATTACAAATTTTTTATATGATTTATGGAAAACTAACCAAGTAAATGGTAGTTTATGATTAAAACCTTACTTATGATGATATATTGGTATTCTAGTAATAGTACATCTAGTTAACTGAAAGTCGAGCATTGAATTTCCTTTACTATACAAATGTCATGTATTTAGAAATTGAAACTCAACAAATACATAAGTTTTGTTTTATCATCTATGCAAAAAAAGTTTATAATCATAATATTGATTTTCAACATTGGGCAATCATGAGTAGAAGTAAAATATCATTTGAACATTTTCTTGTTGGAGTAAGTGAAAAGATATAAGTTTCTTGTACTCTATGCTTGTCGGTATGCCAGATACGATTAAAAGATAAATAAGTATCTTATATCCTATATTCTTATTCCAAGATTGAGAGTACGCCCATTATAGTACCCCCTTTTACACTTTCCTTTACTTATTCTCCCTTGTTATCCACTTACATAAATTATTCATGGTAGTAAAAAAAATAATTTGAAACTAAACAACAACATTTCAACTGGAAAAAAATCAAAGAGGGTTGTTAATTTAAAGCATAAAACCAAAAAGAAATCATTCATATAAAATATATTCTCAACTTGACACCTAATCATCAAATTCATTATTAAACAAGTAAAAAAATTAACTATATTGCATGAACTTGGCATGTGCCATCAACAAAGATCCAACCAAAACACTGAGTCATACACAAATATAAATACAATGCTAAGGACATGACATATAAACACAAATACCAATGCAAAACCATGACAAAACCAACATCCAAGACCTAATAACGTTCAAAGACTACATATCTACAATACTACACTAAACAACAATCCTCACCTTGAACAAATAATATTTTTCCATTTTGAATTATCTTAGATAGTACCATAAAGGATTATATTGAGTCCAGTGAGGTTGCAAGAAATAAAGTTCTGATCATAATGTGATTAATTGAATTACATTTACTTATCGTTCATCTTGTTTCACGCTATCTAGAACCATCTTGATTCCAATTACTTTTTATTTTCTATATTAAAGTTGATGTTTGTTAAAAACAATTAACAATATGTAAGAATTACACTCTCTCAATCATGATATGATAACACCATCCAAATGCATGCCAAATGCAAATATGTAATTATGTCAACTAGAAAACTACTAGAGGTATCTGAAATCACATAAAAACTAGGTATAGAAGTTAAATCCTACAGTAACATTTTTCCAAAGTAATTGTCTTGTCTATCGGAATAGTGATTTACAAACACTACTATGAAAATGTATAGAATTCATTTATTTTTCCTTATATGTTCTATAATTTAAAAAATAGTAATAAAATATGGGATATAGTAGTGTCAAATAAATAAATAAATAAAATACTTGTATATTTTATAATCTCTACCTACTTGATACATTCACCTTGATGCATTAGACAAACTAATGACCTTGATTACAAACTATTGTGGCTTATGGAATATTCCATCTAAATCTTCCCATGCCTCCACCATTAACCCCTACAATAGTTTTTCTTAAAAGATTAATGTAAGTAATACTATACTGACAAGTAAAATAATTGGTCCATGATTTTAACTTAGAGCAAATAACATCTTTAAAAGGATGACATGATGAATTGCCTTCACAAAAGTGGAGTGAAGACTTTTGATGTGTTTTCTTAACAAAATAATATTATATATTTTATAAGATAATAATGAGAATATGTTGAGGAAGGATGGTTTGTGTGGTTGTGATCTAGATGATAGGCATGTTCTTTCTTTCTTTAGCGGATCACAACAAGTTGATAATCTTTCATTACTATTGTTGGTCTTGATACAAAGAGACCTATGTTAATCACGTGGAAAGGGAGGCAGAGATAGATGTAATAACCAGATTTGGTAGTCGGGTGGAGTGTATGACCTTCATTGGTACCATGCTTTCTAATAATCTATTTCTTATTCTTAAAAAGGGGACATTCATGAGGTAGGTTTTGGAAGATAAAACATACACCAACCCTACCTATCCAAACTTAATTTTTGTCTATTTTGATCATAACACTGAAAATTCTTTTTTTGGATGAATCTAACAACAAACCAAATTTTAAAGGGACAGAGAACAATACCGCTTCATTCAAGATCCATGTAGTTCTACACATGGTTTTGATTCAAGTTCATCCTAACCTCCTCCTCCTAGTTGATATGACTTCTCCTCTTCTAATGCACATTTGATGTTCTACATGATTCACAAACATGATTATTCAGGTCAAGTTACATACTACCTTTACCAACCACAACTTATATCCATAAATACATCTCTTATCTTATCCATATCATGAAATTAGGTTTCTCTTATACCTATCCCATATAGATAGGTCCATACCAACCCCTCTCTTTGTCTACTAACTATCCATCCTATGTATATGAACATTGACCAATACTTCCCTTCATTGGTTTTTGCTCCACCCCATACTCACCCACACCTTCAAATGCTATGTTGCAATACTTATTGATCCACATGCACTTGCTGTAGTTCCAATCCCTACAATTATGTAGATGCAACCAAACTTCTAATCCTATCTTTAGGATGCTCATGCGCCGGTGGACCATGGGTTCATTGAATGCCATATTCTCAAAGGACAATGGCCAAATACACAAGCTGTAGAAAAGGTGGAAATGGATGAGGATGAGGGTGACAGAGAAGAAGGATATTAATTTGGTGTTGAAAATTTGAAGTAAGAACAATATCAATCAGATATACAATATTCCCATTATCTTGTGGTGATTGATGTTCAATATTATGGCCATGCTAGATATTTTTTTATATATTTTTAGTTTCCTTATACTAACATAATTGTTATCTTAAAAATTTAAATTTTAAGGGAACTTGTCTATGAGACATGCATTTTATTTGAAGTTTCATCTTGATTTATGTGATTTATCATGCAGTTTGTTTCTTGTTTGCTAACTTGATGTACTAAAACCATTGGTATTGTATGAAAAAAATGTTGTGTTTTGGTTGCTTTCTAGCATATATTGATGATAAATTATGGATTTAGTTAGATTTTTTTAATATATATGTGATTGTATTCACTAACATCATAATAACTTAGTAGCCTTGTTATTCCAAAACCCCCCAAATTTTAATATGTAAAATGAGGAGATGACTTTTGAGACTTTGGATATGGATATATTCAAGTATTTTCTTGAATTAAGATTGTGTTAGAATAATATTCCAAACATTGTAGATTTCAAGAGTCATGTTACTATTTGATAACTAAAAAATACGATAGATATCATGATTTTCGGGAGTCACTGGACATAAATGGTATAAGCCCTACTAACATTCAAGGTATGAAATATCAATATTCATGTTCTCCATATATTTAGTAGTAGTTTTTGGTCTTATAAAAGGGATATAATGTTGAAGATGAAGGTTACCTAGTCCTAATGTATGTTTGAAGGATGACTTCAAAATTCCATTCGTGTGAGTCGTATTCTTTCACATTGAATATAATATATTATCAAAGACTCTTCATTTATCCTAAATTGAGAAACTCTTGAATAGGAAACCACAATACAACAAATTTAGAGATAAATATTTGATGAATTATATATATATATATATATATATATATATAAATTATTTGATTGTATGTAGGACTTGTCATTCAGCTCAAATTTATAATAAGATTTGCTATATTGAAGCATGACACATTAAAATTGTAGGGGGAAACTCTAGATAAATACACACATTGACTTGACTTCTCCTACACAAATTTAGTCGATTACATTGTGTGGGATTCCATCCAAAAGTTCATCCAACCAAATATACAATTTGAGATAGAATGTGTAAGGACCCTGACCTTCGTTTAGGGTTTAACCTATTTGTTTTGCTTAACCTTGGTGCTTTGGTGCTTGCTAATCACCTTTAGTGGTGATTAGGGTTTGGTTGTGCTTTGTTGAGAGTTTGAGGGGCTACTTGCAAATAACCCAAGTTTAGGGTTTTGTGTCCAAGTTTTCCATCTTGTGAGGTGTTTCCCTCTCTTTTCTTCCTCTAGGGTTGAGAGGAAGGCTTGGGCTTGTTGTTTGAGCTTGTTTGGGCCTTGAGGTGCCTTGGTTGGGCTTGGTTGAGCCTTGTGTCGGCCAAGACTTGCCTTGTGTCGGCCAAGACTAGCTTGTGTCGTCCAAGGAGAGTGTGTGTCGCCCAAGGTACCTTGGTGTGTCACCCAGAGAGCTACTGGTTGTGTCGCCCATGATGCTTGGTCCAGCCTTGACCATGTTTGGTGGACACTTGGTGCATATCTTGGACAAGTGTCTTAAGGCTTGCTAGGGTGGTGGCTTGAGCCCTAGGACAAGTGTCCCTTGGGTGGATGACACATAGCATGGATCTACCTTGTTTTCTCCTCCCTTTCCTTCTATATAGGTGGTTCTTTCCCTTGCCTTAGCTTCCTTTGATCTTTTGGTCTTTCCTTTACCTTGAGTGCATGACACTCCCTTCCTTTCCTTGTGTGGTGGTCGATACACTCTGTTGGAGGAGCTGTGGTGGACGATATCCCTTGGACCTTGGAGTTCTTCTTCTTCCTTGGAGCTTGGAGCTTAAGGCGGGTTGCATAGCTTCTAACCCTAACTCCTTTACCTCTTGATTATGTTCTTGTTCATATGTAGTAGCTAGTTCCTTGCTTTTGTACCTTTGGTGGCCGATCCTCCTTAGGGTTTAGGGTTTCCTTGTGATCTAGTATACCTTGATCTCTAGGGTTTGGAGTTTCCTTGTGCTGGAGGAAGATGGTGACCCTGTTGGGTGATACCCTCTCTTGTCTTGGTGTGTTGGACGACATGAGTGTCTTTGTGTTGGACGACAGGAGTGTTCTTGGTGTTGGGTGATATCCTTGCTCTTATGAAGGGTGATAGGTTGAGCTAGAGGAGTGTTGGCCGATATGGTGGTGTTGGACGACATGATGGTTCTTCTTGTGATGAACAACACCTTTAGTTCTTATGATGGACGTTAGACCAGGAAGTGGCATGATGGTTTGCTTGAGTTGAACGATAGGGCCTTGTTTGGCAAGCTTATTTGGGTTGGACGATAGGCTAGTGTGAGTGTTGGCCGATATAGTTGTGTTGGGCTAGTAGGGTTGGTAACGGGCGATACACCTTGGGCTTGTGACGGGCGTCACACCTCTCTCCTTGGTGTGTATTGGTTGATAGGCCTTGGTTGGTGGTTGCACATTTTGTGGAGTGTTCCTTCTCCCTCCCTCTCTCTCTTGGTGGTTGGTGATGGTGGTGATCTGGCTGTTATGCTAGCAGGAGTATCAGGCGTTGTGGTTGGGGTGCTGTGACGGGCATCACACTCCCTGGTGTGTCGGCTGGCAGGAGGTGTGATGGGCGTTGCCCGATAGACATGGGATGCCCGACACCCCCCCCCTGACGTGCGTTACCCCTTGCTGTGATGTTGTGTCACGCGGGGTGGGTGCTGTTGTAGCAACACAGCGTTGTTGCACTCCCTTGTGCCAGCCGTTGTTGATGTGTTTGGGTGAGGGTTGTGATGAGTTTTAGTGAGGGTCTTGTGATCTTTTAGTGACGGTTCTTTGTACCATGGAGTCATTCAGTTGTACACATATAACCTTACTTCTAAACGATAGTGATGCCTTGCAACAATAACAATGTTAATGATAGTAATGATGTTGATAATAGTAGTGATGGTAATAATGTTAATAGTAGTAATGATGATGAGGAGGAAGGTAGTGGTAATGACATACATGAGTTGATCCTTATGCTTATCTGTTAATGACAATGCTAAGTGGTAGTTACACTAGTAGTTGCTTAATGATGATAATAGTAATAATAGTGGATGGTGACAGTAATGATAGCAGTAATAATAGTACTGGTTCTGTATATTCAACATGACTACTTGCATAAAGTGAACACCTTGATTATTTGTATAACCTTGAGATAAGGATAGGCATGAATATGGTTGGTTAATGATGTGCTTAATACACATAATCATAAAATAGTGTAAGAATGACTAGTATAGCATCTCGAATATCATCTTGTGATAATAAGTATGGTCCTTATGTGGAAACTGTGATTATTGTCTTCCCTAACCACACAGGTGATGATTAGCCATAAAAGGGCTATGAGATATATGTGATGAGTAACATCACTTTGATAATTATCCTATGAGGTTGTATGTATGATGTGTTTGTCCCATGATGTTGATGTGAGCCTTGAAGATGCATTGGCAGTACATGGTGAGGGATTGAGATCCTGTGGTATGTGATGATCCTTGAGATGGATCTGGATGGTTAGCAAGAGGCCAAGTGGTAACATGTGATGTTGGATCCGTGAGGTGGATCAGGTGGATGTGGTTACAATAATAATATAATGTTGAGTTTATGTTATTTACTTTCTGTTATATCTTGCATGTTATACAACTTGATTGAATCCTGCAATCCATCTAAAAGATACTAATTAATCATAGTGAAATATATCATGTAGTTTGCCCTGGCCATAGATCCATCATCGTCAGGATTTGGTGATGGTGAAACAGGTTCTCCTACGGGTTAACCTGGAAGCGCATATTGTTGAATATGTGTAGGTTGCTCCTAGCCTGAAAATGAGGAGGTAAGAGTGTAACTTCAGTTGCAGACTCAGATATATGTATGAAGAGCATGGTGAACAGGCACATGGCTCAGGATATGTGATATGAAGAGCATGAATGCATTCATGGCTCAGAGCACGATGAACTGGCCCATGGCTCAGTTTTACTAGCGCCGAGACTTGTACCAAGGCGGGCTAGAGTGAGGGTAGCCTATGGAGCTGACCCTGTGGCTAAGACCACTTCAGCATGAGTCTGCGATCCTACTTGTGTTGTACTCATGTACTGACCACGAGGTGGGAGGTCGTGGAGTCCGGCTCTTCCATTGACCTTTTATGGCACCGGCTTGGGTTTCGTAACCGAAGGTTGGATTTGAACGGTACGGTTCACTTCCTCAGGGCATAATAATACGTAATTCAGCCGTGTAGTATTTACTACTTAAGACAAACACGAAACATTAGATGAGGCCTTATTTGTGTAGTTAATTCTATTATATCTTGTAGTTACTTCTATATTCATCAGGTATGTGGTAATATGTCTCATCTTGATAATGGGGTTATGTGATGTTATATCTTGTTCTGATAATCATGTTACATAGTGATATATCTTATCTTGTCAATCATGTTCCATTGAGAGATACTTGGTTATATTCTTTTGTACAGCTGGTAAGCTTGTCGGTAAGAAATGCTTTGCTTTATATAGACTGCTCTTGTTATACCTGTTGATAGTTATCTGTTGTTATAGTTTATCTTGTTGAGGTTCTGTAGTTGCGGTGGGGAGTTATGTTTCCCGCTGGGACAATGTTCAATTGTCTCACCCCGCTAGTTTACACCCTTTTTAGGTGGTCGAGCTAGACGTGGTGGTGGTCGTGGTGTGGCGGCCGAGCAGCCTGACGAGCAGTAGAAGGCAAGTGATGGATATGCTGCTGCTTTGGATGTTTTGTAGTAGAGTCTAGAGTCATCCCTGTACTCTCAGGTCCTTGGCAGTGTTTTGATGTTATTTCATGATGAACGATCGATAATGTTTGTATACCCTGCTGTTGGCCGGATGTGGGCCTTTCTGTATATGAACAGGAGGTGAACTCATGTGATGGATAGACAGCTATTCCTTGAAGCTGTAGACACGTACCCGATCTCGTGTATGTATATATATGACATGTTTTCCTTGCAGGATAAGGACTGAAATGTAATAGTTCCACAAGTTTATCAATTTTCCGCAATCGGTTTTAATTAACCCGTGTTTTCGATAACCTGTGGTTATGGTGATTCCCGCACATTTTCGCGTAACACCTCGTTATCTGTGTGATAATGGGATGTGTTGCCACAAGTTTGGTATTAGAGCTTTAGGTTCGTTGAGTCTACAGGGATCTAGGACTAGGTTGAGTCTGTTCTTGTGAGTTTTCCAGGTATTCTTACAATATATTCTGCCATCAGTGGAAGAAAAGCCAAGATGTCTGGAAGCCATGAAGAACATGCTGATGAGTATATTGATGTTGCATCGGTTGATGGAGCAGAAGGACAGGCACATGAAGATCGGGTGCCTGAGGGTCCCCAATTTAACCCAGCCATACTTGAACATCCTGCTTACCAACAGCTTATGGGGCAGTTAATGGCTACGATGAATCTCATGGTCGAGCGATTACCAGTGCCTCCTCCGCGAGCACAGGTTCCCCATGGAGAAGCATCGAGTATTGGGAAGACCTTCGAGCGGCTTCGCCGAGTGGGAGCTTCGGAGTATGATGGAACGGCTGATCCAGCGGATGCAGATCTGTGGCTGACAAGTCTCGAGAAGGCTTTCCGGATCCTTGACATCCCCGAAGGTAAAGCATGTTGTCTACCTTTTGAAAGGTAGTGCTGGTCACTGGTGGACCATCGAAGAAGAGAAGCGGCCTGGTGAGGTGATCTGTTGGGAAGTGTTTCGACGTGAGTTCATCACCTGATACTTCCCGAAGACGTATCTGGATGAGAAGGTTAGTCAGTTCGAGAACCTGAGACAAGGAACGATGAACATCACTGAGTACGAAGCCAAGTTTATGGATTTGTTGAGGTTCTGTCCTCACATGGCGGCAACAGATGAAGAGCGGATCAGACGTTTCGAGAAGGGTTTGAGTGCTGAGTTGAAAACCCCGGTGTCTGCATTGGAGAACCGAGAATAGTTTTCTACGTTCGTTGAATCTGTTCGGAGGATCGAGAGGACAATAAGGGAGAAAAGAGAGTCTATGCCTCCCAAAAGACCTGCCCAGTTTCAAGGGCGGAGGTTTGGTGGCTTTAAGAAGCCCAGGTTTTTGGCACCGTCAGCGATGAGAAGTTCTGGTGTACCATCTCAGTGGTCTCTGAGTAAGGGGAGAGGTTATGTTTCTTCACCATCTAAGGCGCACAGTTCAGCTTATGTGGCATTGACAGGGCCATCTAGGCCACGGTTTGAGGACAAGTCATGTCATCTTTGTGGACAAGTCGGGCATTTCAGGCTCAATTGCCCGAATAGAGATGTTGAAGTGACGCAACAGCCGAGGCAGAGTTCTCAGAGGTCAGAGAGACCACAGCCCAGGGGTAGCAGAGGATGAGGACGCGGTCAAGCGTCTCAAGCTGGATCATCTGCTCAAGGAAGCAGAGGTCGTGGACAGCAAGCAACAGCTCGATTCTATGCCATGAGTCAGCCGGAGGCGATAGTCAAGCTGCGAGTGGTGACAAGTCAGATGGAGTTATTTCATTCTGATATGTCTTCTTCTTGCTTTATATCCGTTCTGGTTGATCCGGGTGCTACACACTCTTTTATCACCTATAGTATGCTTGAAAACTGTCATTTACCTGTTAGCTGTAAGAAGGATAGCTTGTTGTTAGAAACCCCTCTTGATGGTTCCTCTTTACTTCGAGAAGAGTGTCCATCTTCTGTCTTGTATTTCTCGGGACATCGCATCCAAGTGGATCTTATACCACTTGATATGCACGGTTTCGATGTTATCCTTGGGATGGATACCTTAGAGAAGTATAAGGTTGTTTTGGACTGTGGTTCCAAGCATGCAGTGTTTGATGTTGCTGGAGAGAAGTGGATCTTCCAGGGAGATAGGAAGATTCTTCCGACGTGTCTAGTATCAGCTATGGTGGCAAATAGGTTGTTACGACAAGGGTGTGAGGCATTCCTAGCTCACGTGGTGGATACCGTTGTGGCTATCAAGGCGAAAGGTCCTAGTCTTGAGGAGGTATCAGTGGTTCGAGAGTTTGCAGACGTGTTTCCTGAGGAGTTTCCTGGTGTTCCTCCACCCCGAGAGATTGATTTCGAGATCAATCTGGTTCCAGGAACACAGCCAGTTGCACAATCACCGTATAGGATGGCTCCAGCAGAGATGGCAGAGTTGAAGAACAGTTGCAAGAGTTTTTGGAGAAAGGTTTTATCCGACTGAGTACGTCACCGTGGGATGCTCCCGTGTTGTTCGTTAAGAAGAAGGATGGTTCGATGCGGTTGTGTATAGATTACCGGCAGTTGTACAAGGTCACGATCAAGAATAAGTACCCGTTGCCAAGGATAGATGATCTGTTTGATCAGTTGCGTGGTGCTACAATGTTTTCGAAGATCGATCTACGGTCTGGATATCATCAATTGAGGATTAAGGTGGATGACATACCAAAGCCAGCTTTCAGGATGAGGTATGGTCATTTCGAGTTCGTGGTTATGCCGTTTGGGCTAACCAATGCACCTGCAACTTTCATGGATTTGATGAACAGAGTGTTCTGTCCATTCTTAGATCAGTTTGTTGTAGTCTTTATAGATGATATCTTGATCTATAGTCAGGACAGGCTAGCACATGAGCAACATCTTCGTCGAGCGTTGACTCTTCTTCGTCAACATCAATTGTATGCCAAGTTCAATAAGTGTGAGTTCTGGTTGGAGGAAGTGACTTTCTTAGGTCACGTGATATCTGCCGAAGGAGTCAAAGTAGATCCGAAGAAGGTGGAATCCGTTGCGGATTGGGAACAACCAAAGACACCGACAGAAGTTCGTAGTTTCCTTGGTTTGGCAGGATACTACCGGAGGTTTATCAAGGACTTCAGTGCGATCAGGTTGCCGATGACGAAGTTGACCAGGAAGGATGTACCTTTTGTTTGGGATGATCGATATCAGCAAGATTTCCAGAGTTTGAAGGAGAAGCTGAGCAGTGCTCCAGTGTTGATTTTGCCAGAGCCTGGGAAAGGCTATGTTGTTTTCTGTGATGCTTCCCAGAAGGGTTTAGGTTGTGTGTTGATGCAGGAAGATCATGTGGTTTCTTTTGCTTCACGACAGCTCAAGAAACATGAGGAGAACTATTCGACTCATGACTTGGACCTGGCGGCAGTGGTTCATGTGTTAAAGATTTGGAGACACTATTTGTATGGGGAAGTGTGTCAGATCTTTACGGATCATAAGAATATGAAGTATATCTTTACGCAGCAAGAGTTGAACATGCGACAACAACGATGGATGGAGTTGATCAATGATTACGACTGCACTATCGAGTATCATCCTGGTAAGGTGAACATGGTAGCTGATGCACTTAGCAAAAAGTCTTCTTCTCTTTCTTCAAAGAAGGCATAGTTGAGTTCTCTGGTATGCCATAAGAGAGATATGTTTGTTTCTCTGCGACAGATGAATGTGCAGATGGAAGTTTCTTTGTTGTCTGGTCTTTTTGCACAGATGCAAGTTAAGCCTACGTTGAGACAGCAGATCAAGGATGCACAACAGATAGATGATGCGGTACAGTTGATCAGATCAGAGTTCGGCAGTGACAAGCGTGATGGGTTTCATGAGTCCGAGGATGGACTAGTTTGCTATCATGATAGGATGGTGGTTCCAGATGTTGATGATCTGAGGAAGTTGGTGCTTGAGGAATCACATATGTCGATGTATGTGATGCATCCAGGTGTCACCAAGATGTATCATAGTCTGAAGGACTTGTATTGGTGGCCCTGTTTGAAGAGAGATGTAGCTGAATTCGTGGCAAGATGTGTGGTTTGTCAGCAAGTGAAGGCTGAACATCAGAAGTCTACAGGAACGTTGCAACCTTTGCCGATACTATAGTGGAAATGGGATCATATAACCATGGATTTCATAGTTGGTCTACCCCGGACAACTAGGAATCATGATTCCATTTGGGTGATAGTGGACAGATTGACAAAGTCTGCCCATTTTCTACCAGTGAAGATGACGTATACAGCGGAGAAACTCACTCGAGTATATGTGGATGACATAGTACGTTTGCATGGTGTGCCAGCAATGATAGTTTCTGACAGAGGTCCTCAGTTTACGAGTCATTTTTGGGAACATTTGCACAGAGCGTTGGGAACGCAGTTAAGGTTCAGCACAACTTTTCACCCACAGACAGATGGATAGTCTGAAAGGACTATTCAGATTTTGGAAGATCTCCTTCGAGCTTGTGCTTTGCAGTTTCTAGGCAATTGGGATGTACATCTAAGTTTGATAGAGTTTTCCTACAACAATAGTTATCCGCAGAGCATTGACGTGGCTCCTTATGAGGCTTTGTATGGAAGGAAGTGCAGATCTCCTTTGTGTTGGTATGAGTCTGGTGAGTATCAGCTTTTGGGTCCTGAGTTAGTATAGCAGAAAACAGATAAGATCAAAGAGATACAACAACAGTTGAAAGTGGCACAGGACAGGCAGAAGTCTTATGCAGACAATCGCCGACGACCTTTGGAGTTCCAGGTAGGAGACACAGTATATCTTAAGGTCTCTCCGTGGAAGGGTGTGCTAAGGTTTGGACGGTAGGGTAAGTTAGCTCCCAGGTATATGGGGCCATACTCAGTCATAGCACGTGTTGGCAAGGTAGCTTACGAGATAGCGTTGCCTCCAGAGCTGCACAGATTGCATCCAGTGTTCCATGTCAGTATGCTGAAGAAAAGTCATCTGGATTCAGGTATAGTGATACAGCCAGTTGAGGTTGAACTTAATGCAGATGTGACCTATGAGGAAGGTCCTGTGGCAATCCTTGACAGAAGGATCAAGAAGCTGAAGAGGAAGGACCTGGCTCTTGTGAAGGTTCTTTGGCAGCGTTGTGGCATTGAGGAAGCCACGTGGGAGCTTGAGGAAGAGATGACGAGGAAGTATCCCTCGCTTTTTTCTTCGGATTTCGGGGTCGAAATCCCTTAAAGGGGGTTAGCTTGTAAGGACCCTGACCTTCGTTTAGGGTTTACCCTATTTGTTTTGCTTAACCTTGGTGCTTTGGTGCTTGCTAATCACCTTTAGTGGTGATTAGGGTTTGGTTGTGCTTTGTTGAGAGTTTGAGGGGCTACTTGAAAATAACCCAAGTTTAGGGTTTTGTGTCCAAGTTTTCCATCTTGTGAGGTGTTTCCCTCTCTTTTCTTCCTCTAGGGTTGAGAGGAAGGCTTGGGCTTGTTGTTTGAGCTTGTTTGGGCCTTGAGGTGCCTTGGTTGGGCTTGGTTGAGCCTTGTGTCGGCCAAGACTTGCCTTGTGTCGGCCAAGACTAGCTTGTGTCATCCAAGGAGAGTGTGTGTCGCCCAAGGTACCTTGGTGTGTCGCCCAGAGAGCTGCTGGTTGTGTCGCCCATGATGCTTGGTCCAGCCTTGACCATGTTTGGTGGACACTTGGTGCATATCTTGGACAAGTGTCTTAAGGCTTGCTAGGGTGGTGGCTTGAGCCCTAGGACAAGTGTCCCTTGGGTGGACGACACATAGCATGGATCTAACTTGTTTTCTCCTCCCTTTCCTTCTATATAGGTGGTTCTTTCCCTTGCCTTAGCTTCCTTTGATCTTTTGGTCTTTCCTCCACCTTGAGTGCACGACACTCCCTTCCTTTCCTTGTGTAGTGGCCGATACACTCCCTTGGAGGAGCTGTGGTGGACGATATCCCTTGGAACTTGGAGTTCTTCTTCTTCCTTGGAGCTTGGAGCTTAAGGCGGGTTGCATAGATTCTAACCCTAACTCCTTTACCTCTTGATTATGTTCCTGTTCATATGTAGTAGCTAGTTCCTTGCTTTTGTACCTTTGGTGGCCGATCCTCCTTAGGGTTTAGGGTTTCCTTGTGATCTAGTGTACCTTGCTCTCTAGGGTTTGGAGTTTCCTTGTGTTGGAGGTAGATGGTGACCCTGTTGGGCGATACCCTCTCTTGTATTTGTGTGTTGGATGACATGAGTGTCTTTGTGTTGGACGACAGGAGTGTTCTTGGTGTTGGGTGATATCCTTGCTCTTATGATGGGCGATAGGTTGAGCTAGAGGAGTGTTGGCCGATATGGTGGTGTTGGACGACATGATGGTTCTTCTTGTGATGAGAAACACCTTTGTTCTTATGATGGACGTTAGACCAGGAAGTGGCATGATGGTTTGCTTGAGTTGAACGATAGGGCCTTGTTTGGCAAGCTTGTTTGGGTTGGACGATAGGCTAGTGTGAGTGTTGGCCGATATAGTTGTGTTGGGCTAGTAGGGTTGGTAACGGGCGATACACCTTGGGCTTGTGATGGGCATCACGCCTCTCTCCTTGGTGTGTATCGTTCAATAGGCCTTGGTTGGTGGTTGCACATTTTGTGGAGTGTTCCTTCTCCCTCCCTCTCTCTCTTGGTTGTTGGAGATGGTGGTGATCTGGCCGGTATGCTAGCAGGAGTATCGGGCGTTGTGGTTGGGGTGCTGTGATGGGCGTCACACTCCCTGGTGTGTCGACCGGCAGGAGGTGTGACGGGTGTTGCCCGATAGGCATGGGATGCCCGACACCCCCCCCCCTGACACACGTTACCCCTTGCTGTGACGCTGCGTCGCGCGGGGTGGGTGCTGTTGTAGCAATGCAGCGTTGCTGCACTCCCTTGTGCCAGCCGTTGTTGCTGTGTTTGGGTGAGGGTTGTGACGAGTTTAAGTGAGGGTCTTGTGATCTTTTAGTGACGGTTCTTTGTACCATGGAGTCGTTCAGTTGTACACATATAACCTTACTTCTAAACGATAGTGATGCCTTGCAACAATAACAATGTTAATGATAGTAATGATGCTGATAATAGTAGTGATGGTAATAATGTTAATAGTAGTAATGATGATGATGAGGAAGGTAGTGGTAATGACATACATGAGGTGATCCTTATGCTTATCTGTTAATGATAATGCTAAGTGGTAGTTACACTAGTAGTTGCTTAATGATGATAATAGTAATAATAGTGGATGGTGACAGTAATGATAGTAGTAACTATAGTACTGGTTATGTATATTCAACATGACTACTTGCATAAAGTGAACACCTTGATTATTTATATAACCTTGAGATAAGGGTAATCATGAATATGGTTTGTTAATGATGTGCTTAATACACTTGATCATCAAATAGTATAAGAATGACAAGTATAGCATCTCGAATATCATCTTGTGATAATAAGTATGGTCCTTATGTGGAAATTGTGATTATTGTCTTCCCTAACCACGCAGGTGATGATTAGCCATAAAAGGGCTATGAGATATATGTGATGAGTAACATCACTTTGATAATTATCCTATGAGGTTGTATGTATGATGTGTTTGTCCCATGATGTTGATCTGAGCCTTGAAGAGGCATTGGTAGTACATGGTGAGGGATTGAGATCCTGTGGTATGTGATGATCCTTGAGATGGATCTGGATGGTTGGAAAGAGGCAAAGTGGTAACATGTGATGTTGGATCCGTGAGGTGGATCAGGTGGATGTGGTTACAATAATAATATAATGTTGAGTTTATGTTATTTACTTTCTGTTATATCTTGCATGTTATACAACTTGATTGAATCATGTAATCCATCTAAAATATACTAATTAATCAGATTGAAATATATCATGTAGTTTGCCCTGGCCATAGATCCATCATCTTCAGGATTTGGTGATGGTGAAACAGGTTCTCCTACGGGTTAACCTGGAAGCACATATTGTTGAATATGTGTAGGTTGCTCCTATCCTAAAAATGAGGAGGTAAGAGTGTAACTTCAGTTGCAGACTCAGATATATGTATGAAGAGCATGGTGAACAGGCCCATGGCTCAGGATATGTGATATGAAGAGCATGAATGCGTTCGTGGCTCAGAGAACGGTGAACTAACCCGTGGCTCAGTTTTACTAGCGCCAAGACCTGTACCAAGGTGGGCTAGAGTGAGGGTAGCCTATGGAGCTGACCCTGTGGCTAAGACCACTTCAGCATGAGACTGCGGTCCTGCTTGTGTTGTACTCGTGTACTGACCACGAGGTGGGAGGTCGTGGAGTCCGGCTCTTCCATTGACCTTGTATGGCACCGGCTTGGGTTTCGTAATCGAAGGTTGGATTTGAACGGTACGGTTCACTTCCTCAGGGCATAATAATACGTAATTCAGCTGTGTAGTATTTACTGCTTAAGAAAAACACGAAACATTGGATCAGGCCTTGTTTGTGTAGTTAATTCTGTTATATCTTGTAGTTACTTCTATATTCATCAGGTATGTGGTAATATGTCTCATCTTGATAATGGGGTTATGTGATGTTATATCTTGTTCTGATAATCATGTTACATAGTGATATATCTTATCTTGTCAATCATGTTCCATTGAGAGATACTTGGTTATATGATTTTGTACAGATGGTAAGCTTGTCGGTAAGAAATGCTTTGCTTTATATAGACTACTCTTGTTATACCTGTTGATAGTTATCTATTGTTATAGTTTATCTTGCTGAGGTTCTGTAGTTGCGGTGGGGAGTTATGTTTCCCACTGGGACAATGTTCAATTGTCTCACCCCACTAGTTTACACCCTTTTTAGGTGGTCGAGCTAGACGTGGTGGTGGTCGTGGTGTGGCGGCCGAGCAGCTTGACGAGAAGTAGAAGGCAAGTGATGGATATGTTGCTGCTTTGGATGTTTTGTAGTAGAGTCTAGAGTCATCCCTGTACTCTCAGGTCCTTGGTAGTGTTTTGATGTTGTTTCACGATGAACGATCGATAATGTTTGTATACCCTGCTGTTGGCCGGATGTGGGCCTTTCTGTATATGAACAGGTGGTGAATTCATGTGATGGATAGACAGCTGTTCCTTGAAGTTGTAGACACGTACCCGATCTCGTGTATGTATATATATGACATGTTTTCCTTGCAGGATAAGGACTGAAATGTAATAGTTCCACAAGTTTATCAGTTTTCTGAAATCAATTTTAATTAGCCCGTGTTTTCGATAACCTGTGGTTATGGTGATTCCCGCACATTTTCGCGTAACACCTCGTTATCTGTGTGATAATGGGATGTGTTGCCACAAAATGCTTCTCCTATTTAAATATTAGTTTTCTATTCATCCAACTAACCTTATGAAAGTTTCCAATGGCCATGCATTGAATAATTTATTCATGAGTAAATTCAACTATCTATGCTATATTTTTAGCTAATCATTAATGATATGATAGACATTAGAGGAGGATACCAAGTGCAAGTTTATATGTACAATCACTATCTATTCCTTCAAGAAATGGTAAAAAGTTCATCCTGATCAAGTCTATTGGGTAGTAGGCACACTCAACCATGAACACGGCGCATTTGTGAGGTTTACAAGGTTAAAAATTTCCCCTTATTCTATAATTTTGAGATCTTGCCTTAATGAGCCCCTAATTACTCTGTTGATAGTATTTGTTACTTACTTCAGTTGGAGTGAAGAAGATACAACTTAGAGAGTCAACCTTAATTGTTATTTGAGAGGTTGTCATCTATATCTTCTAGTCTCTGTCTAAAAATTTCATTGAATCTATTCATTGTCTATGGAAGGTTTAGGGAAGGTGGACCTAGGAAAGGTTAGGTAGACCCCGAGATAGTTTGTGGCTCCTTGCATAGAAAAGGAAACTAGTAACTCTGTAATGAAAATATATAGGTTACTTGTTGTATGGTCTTGGAACACCAATACAAGGTGACAATCAAGTGGCTTATATAATATAATATATAGATTGACCTCTCTAGGTAGTCAGATACAAGATTTGAAGTCAGAAATACTAGAAATACTTGTGTTAATTTTGTGTTGACCATTCTCACTCTTCATCACATTTTATACTAATATTATGATATATGTTGAAGGTATAACAAGTTTTCTTTAAGTTTCTTAAAGCTAAAATCCCTCCCTCTTGATTCTATATCATAAACATATTATGTGTTAGATATTGTCTTAGAAACTTGAATGGTCTTTTGTTTCCAATGGCAAAATCTTTGAATGATTTGAGTAAGTCTAGGGTGGTATTCATCAATTCATTGAATGCCTCATACTTGCATTCAATATCTTTGCCTATTCGAGTTCTTTTCTAGTATGTAGGAATGAAAATTCTCCTCTTGAGATTGACATCTTGAAGTATGTCATTTTTTCAAAATTATCTTAATGTGTATTGTTAGAATCCAAGACTTAATAGGTAAGTGTGTACACTATTTATATCTAATTATTAAAAAATCTAGTTCCATCCTTTTAACGTGGATGAATGCTACAATTCTTGTGGGTCTTTATACCTCTCATGGTAGGTATCCAACCTTCACACCTTCCTATAGGCAACACCCCCCCCTCATAACCACACTTCCTCTCTAGACCTATCAAAATAGGTTAAAAATTGTGTGAGGCAATGGATCAACCTATTTAAGTTGAGTTGAGTGATAAAATTTTCCACCTGATTAAAATCACCAAAATCTATATCCACCCATTGTAGTCAACGAGTCTCATGGGTGAACCACATGCTCCCATGGGTGTCATGATTAAGTTAAAGTAAAGATATTGATTGTACATATATTGAAATCATTTTGTTGTTAACTATAAGACAACGTCCAATAAAATCCTTTTATTGGTACACATGTTCTTTCTAAAGGAGAAAAACACTTGAAACTAGAAGAAAATAGAATACATCCTAAATCACTACAACAATTTATCAATTTGAATAGGATTTGGGCATCATACATTGTCATCATGATAAAAGACAAAAAATGTTTGAAATACATGGATTGCCTACTACTACTAAAATCTTGTGAATCACTGCCTCACTTTAGCAAACATTTGCAACATCACCAACTTTCATCTTTTAAACTACACAATTTTCCAGTGATCAATTGTTTCACTTTGTTTCACATGCTTCCTTGTTTTCACCTTTGTATTGAATCCATTCCTAATGACTCTATACATCGGTTCATATTTCTTTGCATATTTTAGTGTTATAAATCAAGTGAAAACTAGCAACTTTCCCCTACTGAGTGTGTTATAAAGTTTGAAGTTAAACACTACTACAGAAACAACATTCAGTGTCACTTTTTTGGGCGTCAGTTATTTAGGTACACCGATGCCTATAATATTAGATGTCGGTTATTTAGGCAAACCAACGTCAATATTCGAAGACCATCCAGACATGGGTACCGCTTTGTATTCAGCGTCGGCTGGGTATAACAGACCAACGCCTAAAATCGCCCGCGAAATCCAATTTTCGAGCGAAAAAATTTGCGTCACCTACAATGTCAGTTTTTTAACTATTCACCGACGCCTATTTAAGATGAAAATTTGCGCGAAAAGTCCCACTTTCAGTGTCGGTTATCCTTTGATAATCGACGCTGATAATGGTTCCCGCCAAATAATTTAGGGTAAAGATTGTCTAGTTGGACGTCAGTTTTTTACTATCAACCGACGCTAAATCATAATAGGCGTCGGTTTTGTAGATAACCGACGTCGTTGACCAACTTAATAGACCCGATCACCTGCCTCTTCCCCCTTTCTTCCTGTTTCATCACGATATTTCTCCTATGCTGCTGCTCACCGCCGCTCTCCCAAAATCACCCGACGACCCCCGCTGCTGCTCGTCGTCGCCGTTGTTGGTGCTCTTCTGCTCGCCACCACCGCTGCTCGCCACCCGCCGCTGTTGCTGGTGCACCTCTGCTCGCCGTCGCCACTGCTTCTGGTGTGCCGCTGCTATGCTCTTCTCCCAGTGCCACTGCTGTTCGCCGCCCGCCCCTCTACTTCTTCGCCAGCTCGCCGCCACTACTGCCGCCGTTTCTTCTCCACGCTAGCTCCAGATAGCCCTAGCCTCTTTGCTTCCTTCTCCCTAGCTCCTTACCAACAGAAAGCACGACCATGGATGTGTTGGCCTACCACGGTCATGCTGGACAGCACGGCCGTGGTAACGGTCGTGGCTGTGTTGCCCTACCACGGCCGTGTTGGACAACACGGCCGTGGTAGGCCAATACAGCCACGGCCGTGCTTGCTGTTGGTAAGGATATGAACAAATTTTTATGTAATGCTTTATGTAAATCCTAGGATATGAACAAATCTTTTTGCTTGCATATATTTGTGTTTCTAATCGTAATCTTTGACCTAATTCAATAAATTTTGATGCATGTTGAAATAAGATTTAAACTTGTCAATTCTAGCATCCTAATTTGATTTGATTAAACCTAACATTGATGAAACCCTAACATCAATTTTGATGAAACCCTAACATTAATTGTGATGAAACCCTAACACATACATATCTATTATTTTGTTTTTTGGCCTAGAAACATGTCTAAGATTTACTCATTAGGAGTAAATCTTAGATAGTCCGCGATTTGGGACTGTTCTTGAACACCTAATCTCAATTAGGATGTAAGTGTATAATGTGTATTGGGTTTTCGAGAATATTTCGGTAGAATTTCCCCGTTTGTTCTCTAAGTATATATGTACTTAGAGAACAATGGGGAAATGCTGCCGACATTTTCTTGAAAACCCAATACACATTATACACTTACTAGTGAGATTAGATGTTCAAGGATGGGATAGGTGGTACACATTTGTTATATATAAGAATGACATCACATGTGTTTGTTGGCCTAGAAACCCGTCCAAGATTTACTCATTAGGAGTAAATCTTGGATAGTCCCCGGTTTGGGACTGTTCTTGAACACCTAATCTCACTTAGGATGTAAGTGTATAATGTGTATTGGGTTTTCGAGAAAATTTCAGTAGCATTTCCCCGTTTGTTCTCTAAGTACATATGTACTTAGAGAACAGCGGGGAAATGCTGCCGAAATTTTCTCGAAAACCCAATACACATTATACACTTCCTAGTGAGATTAGCTGTTCAAGGATGGGATAGGTGGTACACATGTGTTTGTTAACCGTAGACCCCAATCTTGTCCTAATATATACTTGTTTTCTCTTTGATCATAGAATGGATAGATCATGGATGTCCATTCGCAATCGCTGCACCCCAGAGTTTATATCTGGTCTTGATCAGTTTATTAGATTTTCCGAGGAACATAGGAAAGAACCTGGAGATAGGTTCTACTGTCCATGTAGGCATTGCGGTAACAACTTGAAAGTAAGCACTGGTGACGAAATCAAAAGTCATGTCATGTGCAATGAGATTGTACAAGGCTATACAGAATGGCACTGGCATGGAGAGATTTCAAACTCGAAACTAGTGGATGTCGATAGCAGTGCTTGGGTGGAAGAAGAAATTGCCTCTGATGATGTAGATGTGAACAAACCAGTTCCAGTAGACATCGTTGATGCGATGTTGGATAGTTGTAGGGTAGAGCACACTGATCCACCTCCTATATTTAGAAACATTGTGCATAATGTTGAGATACCGTTATACGCAGGCTATGCTAAGTTTACGAAGCTTAGCACTGTGTTGAGATTGTATAAGTTGAAAGCTAACAATAGATGGAGCGACAAAAGCTTCACTTCATTGTTGACTTTGTTGAAAGAAATGCTTCCTGAAGGAAATGAGCTGCCAATCTCAACATACCAGGTAAAGAAATTGTTGTGCCCAATGGGAATGGAGGCCAAGAAGATACACGCATGTCTGAATGATTGTGTATTATTTCAAAAGGACTATGTGGATTTGAAAGATTGTCCAAAATGTGGTGCGTCACGGTATAAATTGACAAATTCGGGGGAGTCCAAAACTGGTTCTCCTGCCAAGGTGATGTGGTATCTACCTATAATATCACAGTTTCAATGCTTGTTTGCAAATCCGAAAGATGCGAAGAATTTGAGGTGGCATGCAGATGTTAAGAAAATTAATGATGGGATCCTACGACATGCGTCTGATTCCCCACAGTGGAAGAAGATTGATCTATTGTACCCCAAATTTGGTGAAGAAGATAGGAATCTAAGACTTGGGATTTGTACATATGGGATGAATCCATAAGGGACATTGAGCAGCCAACATAGCACTTGGCCAGTCATGCTTGTTATATACAATCTTCCTCCCTGGCTGTGTATGAAAAATAAGTATGTTATGACTTATATGTCCGCAGAGATCACAATGAAGGATTGTTAATTGATAAAAGATCAAAATTTTAGAGGCATGCATGTTTATATTTTTTATTGAAGCTAAATGTTTGCTTTTTTAATATCAATATCATTTTCAGATTTGATGTCTCATTATCTTGTAGTTAATACAAATGCTAAATGTTTGCCTTTTTAATGACATTTTCAGATGGCTGACCATGATGAGCATGATGACCATGATCAGCATGAAGTCCATGATGAGAATGCTGTCCATGATGAGCATGGCGAGGATACCAATGTAAGTTTTAAAAACATATCCTGTATTTCTATAAAATTCATTATCTTCTAGTTATGTCATATATCCTATATTTCTATATTGGGCTATTTCAGTGTGTTTATTTTTCTCAAATTTTAGGTTGATGTACCCACTGAAGCACTGGAGGAACTTGATGCGCATCACCAAACACTTAACAAGAAAAGGGGAATCACTCTGTTGAAGAAGTTGATAGCTCTAAGTGGCAGTGGATCCAGATTGGCTGTGGTGTTTGATAATGGAGGAAATCCAATTGGAGTGAACCGCAATAATTTTGTAAACTATCTTGGGGTTGTCACTCGAAGCCATTGTGGTGTTAAGTATGATAATTGGCATAAAGTTCCTCAAGCGAAGAAATACATGATATGGAAGGATTTATGCATGAGTTATTATAATTTGCGATTCTATTTTGTAGATTACAAATTCTATTATTTGCAATTCTATTTTTGGATACTGGTTAATAACAATTCTATTTTACAGAATTTGTTTGCATTGGATGAGAAGCTGCATCGTAAAAGCGTGATGCAACGCGCTGGAAAGATGCTAAGGAACTATAGGACAAATCTCAATAGAGAATACATAAAAGATGGTGATAAGAAGAAGAAGTCAGCCCTTGAATAGTGGAACTTCTTGGACAAAGAAGATTGGGACACGTTTGTTGCTTCAAGAAAATCTGATGAATTCAAGGTATTAGGCATCACTCCCAATTTAATTAATATATATTGTATTAACATTTAGTGTTACTAACCAAATCATTAATATGCATACTAACTAGGCCTTCAGTGAGGCGCAAAAAGCAAGGCGTGCACTGAATGTACATGACCACACTATGGGTACAAAGGGCTATGCAAGCGTTCGCCAAAGACTACAGGCAGAGTCTGCTACTACTCAGGAGTCTGCTGCGACTTAGGAGTCTGCCATGCATGGCCCATGCCTCGCCATGATGTCTGGATAGCTGGGAGGCAAAACAAGAAGGGTGAAATAAAGAAGCCCGTAACTGTTGAGGCGGATGTGAAAATGGTAAAATACAACTCTTAGAACAATCATTTGAATATTGATTATTTGTGGTGTTAACTTACCAATTTCTGTTGATGGTGATTAGTGGGAGCTGCACGAGCATAGGAAACAAGGCACATTCATCCCTTAGGGCACAAGGTATGAATTGACAGTTGCTCTGGGTAACCCAGAGCATCCTAGACATGTTAGGGGTACAGGCGTTGGTGTGGGCATCAAAACATTCTTTGGGCCATCCCAGCGCAAACCCAGAGCAGGACTTTCACAAGAAGAGGTAACCTATTCTTTTTTTAGAATGTTACTACAAAAGGGAATTTGATAATAAGAAGCTAATGTTTCTTTTATCCATGTATAAGAGAATAAAAGAGTCAAGGATATAGTTGCTAAGAAGGTCGGGGAAGAAATGTTGCGGTGGCAGGCATCTCAGGCTTCCAATCAGCCTATGGCGACCCACTCTTCTCCTGATGCACAGACTGAGAGTAATCCTGTAGACCCACTGCCGCCTAACACGTCTGCTGTAAGTATTGTTTATGACATTGTAGCTAGTCTTTTCAAGATTATATGTTTTCAATATGATATGTATATATGTATAACATTCTTTACGTAAATTTGTAGGCGTTGAAGCCATGCCGCTTAAGAATGCAAGACTATGTTGTTGCAAAGGCACATGCTTACCCGTCCCTTCCTGGGGCAACGTTTCACAGGACTCCAATGCCATAGGGCTACATTCGTGTGAGCCTGATACATGTATTCCCCGATTGGAGGGAAGCTACATTGCCATATGCCCACCCGGATATTGATACACTTGCTAAGGCAGAAGGCGGGGTGATATTGTGGCCTAAAGCAGATGTCGTCTACACTACTAAAATTGTAAGATAAATTTACATTACTTTAGATTGTTAATGTATATATATGAGGTCAACTGATCTGAAATTATATATACAAGTTAAAAAGAAGACACCCGGAGCATCTAGGCCTCCACCTCCACTTCCTGCATTACCAAGTTGGGTTCCAACTGACCTAAAATTCCTATTAGGTCCTGCTTGTAGGGGAATGGCATGTTGGCTACGGGCACATAATATAAATTGCCCTATAATTGTTTCTTTAGAAGCAAATTATGCAGGTCAATCATACGAAAGCTCTTTATTTATACAAGATATTATTGAGCTATTTCTATATGATTGGCTAAATACATCAATGATAGAGACATGGATAAGGTGAGATCTTGTTTATACATCCATATACCTTGTGTAAGATCCGGTGATCTGATTTCTTATATATTAATGCATACATAATACATGTTTTGTAGCTACTTAGTCAAAAATCAATGTAAACAATTTGCATTTGACCATGTGGGATTTTTGATTCCATCATTGATTAATATGGTAGCTAAAGACCCCGATAGTGTTCAACAATACTGTATAGATGCTTTTACAATTTTCGGTCAGCAAAACAAGACGATTATAATAGCTCCATTCAATGTCAAGTAAGTTTACTTTACTTATAATTTAGACTTAAGAAAATTACATTTTTATTGTAGATTTTGAGTTATTAATTTTTAACTTTTTTACCTCTAGCGGTAGGCATTGGGAGTTACTAGTTATTGTCCCTGAGACGTTCACTGTTTATTATTTAGATCCTGTGGGGAGTACATTGAATACTAAAATTGGACACGTAATGAGATTGCCATTATTCTGGTGAGAAATATTTCATTTTTTATATCCGTTAACATTTGTTATTACATTACTATTTACTTATGCAATTTACTATGTTACATTAACATGTAGGGGTTTAGATGCATTCAAAAATGCTGGAGGAAAGGTCCCAAGGAAAAAGAACCAGCCAATAATTTGGGAGAACGTAAAAGTAAGTTCCCGACTCCAATGTATATATTATTTATGTGAACTGTGCTTAGTTGTATTTTTTAATATTTTGTATGTTTCAATTTATAGTGCACTACACAAGACAACGACTGGGCATGCGCATTCTATGTGATGCGATTTATGCAGATGATTATCCAATATGCCACATTGGACATCAATACCATACATGAGGTATTATATATAGTCTCATTAGTTAGTATGAAATATATCAATCTTATTTTGATATTATTACTTATATATATACATCATTCTCTTTGTAGGTATTTAAAACTGACCACACTATAGGTAAATGCTTAAAAGATGTACATGCTCCATATACGATGGAAGTATTAAATGAAGTAAGAGAAGAATGGGCAAGAGCCATACAAATACATGTCTGAATGTTTCTACATGTATTTGAATGTTTCTACATGTGTGAATGTGAGAATTGAATTGATGTATGAATGTATCTACTTGTGTGAAAAGTATATTTGTTGATTTTGCAGGTTTGTGGCCTGTTTGTAGGCTGATATCAATGGATGTCGTAAACCTACAGTTCAGTTCTCATCCTACTAACTAGCCACAGCAGGCCTGCAAACTGATAAGAAAAAAAAAATAAAACATAGAGGTCAGTTATTTATAGAACACCGTCATCAAAGACTTACATCGTCGGTTATTGGATAAAACCGTCATCTAATATGACAAACAACCCGACCGTGCAAGAAAGCACGACTGTGGTGGTAAATGGCATCGATTATTAGTATAAAACTGACGCCTATAGTACTAAACACGGCCGTGCAGGGAAGCACGGTCGTGGCATCTGGAAATATGGTGTCGGTTGTTTAGTTGTAAACCGACGCAGAAAGTGTCCTAGATGGCGCCCTTTTTGTGGCACAAACCCTTTTGGCGTCGGCATACTATACATAACCGACGCCGATAGGTGCCCTACTGGCGCATTTTCAGTGGGGTGAAGTCTTTTGGCGTCGGTTATAAAACCGACGCTGAAGAGTTTGACCTTTAGCGGCACCCACTTAGGCGTCGCTTGAGAACCGTCGCTAAAAGAGCATAAACAACCGTCGCTAAAGCCCTATTCTGTAGTAGTGAAAATTGATATTGAGATCTTGGAGATTGCAAATATTGTCAAAATTATCCTTTAATTCTACCTTTGAGACACTAACCCTTCCAGGGGCTGCAACATGTCGATGAGAAACTACTTGTGAGATAGAAGCATATTAGTCATGAATTTCCAAGTATGAATTGTTTCGACCTTTGTGTGTGCCATCCTTATCACTTCTCCTCTTATTTGATGAAAATGTTGTTGTCATCACTACTAGAGAGAGCTCATTTTGCACATATATTTTAGGGCACTTGCGGGTCAACTCACAAACTGATAGGTTAGGTTTGGGTGTGCAATTGGATTACCCATGTAATGTTGGGTCTCTTTAACCCACACCCACTTTGACCCAAGACAAACCAACGCATCCACGCATTTGAAAGATCTCATCATCTCATAAAGCTAAGGCATCATATTTTTCTCAATTCTTAAATTATTAATATATATTGATAATAACTTTATGTTATATTTCACTTCCTAAAGGAACTAGAAAAACTATATCTTTCTTTTCAAATGCCAATTCATGACTAAATAAAAGTTTATGTACCTACACTAAAATAGATTGTTGTGGTAGTGTTTTTGTCAACATGTTCTTTTAGAATGTATTAATGTATGAAAATTCAATTCTAGTTTTTGACATATCACTCATAATATTGTTATGTAATTCTCATCCACCAATGAAAATGGAGTAATAAAAGCTATGGATACAAAAGGTGACACTATTATCTCTATTAATGACGTAGGTTTTACTCTTATTTACTACAGTTAGTGGAGGTTCTGCGGAGAAACATATACTAATCAACAATCACAACCTATACTATGATTTTGTTAAATATTAATGTTACTATCTGATATCAATTTACCACTTTTTACAATTTTAATTAGTTTATCATTTCTAATAGCTTGGTGAGTTGTTTTCTTGTTTGTTTAGATTTATGGTTCCACATGAAATCATGTGTGATTTTTATCTTTCTAAATATATTTGTCCTAAAATGGCTTAACATCAATGTTTTGAGAAATGAAATGGCAAGTACCATGCTTGCTCTGATTGATTTGAGCTATGTTAGAACATGATGGTTTAGTTGGCCAAACGAGGAATGATGTAATAATTACATCATCATAATAAGAAACATAAAAAATGAACTCATTGTTTGGTTGCAAAGGTGAAATAATTAGGAACAATTAGACTAGATAACTATTTAGACATACACATGTAATATTCATGTTTGTACATGTGCATATATATATATATATATATATATATATATATATATATATATATATATATATATATATATATATATATATATATATATATATATATATAGGATGTCTTTGATGCCCGCGTGGGTATTCAACGTCTGCTACTCGTGCCTAATGTAGCGGTGGCACTACTCATAAATAAGTATTTGATATCCATATATCTCTATTCTAAATAGCCGCATCAACTACCAGCAGGGATGTGTAATCATGATGGATGGTGTGGCATGGCAGCCCACTTAAGGATAGGAAATTGCAACCGCACTCTCACCCGTCCCTGGTCCAGCATCTAGGCCGGGTTGCATCAAGTATTGTGGTCCGTGGCTTACGTCACCCCAACATGACATGATGGGCCGCAAGAACGAAAGAGAGTCAGAGAGAGAGAGAAGGATTGGTGCGATTTTGGATTCATTAGCATTGCTCCGGAGCGAAAGTAAAAGAAGGATTTGGTGGGATTTTCCATTCGTTACCATTGAGTGTTGCCTCCGACATTACTACTCCCCATCCGTCATCATCACCACTTTGCTCTAATTTGTTTAGGATAACACCAAAAAGGATGCAATGCGGATAATCTTCTTATACAACAAACAATATGATGCATAAACAAACCTTTCCACTGGACTATGATAACCATCACCTCCCCAACCTTTTCTCAACAAATGCTGATTTCTCTAATGAAAGAAATAAATAACACACATGTTTTCGTTGTACGTACCACCATTGTACGTACCACCCAATCTTTTTACATTAATAAAAAATATCTTAGGGGTGGGTAATCGGATAGTACATCCTGCCACAGCCTGACTCGGCATGATTAAAATGGATAATTTAATCTGGGGATCTTAGCTCTCAAGTTAATATGGATAGTCATATTGTAATAAGCAAGTGCCATATGTAATATAGACAGTCACATTATAATAGGAAAGAGCCAACCGTAATGTAGGTGATAATTTTGTAATATGGATACTCATATTGTAATAAGCAAGTGTCATATGTAATATGGACAGTCGCATTGTAATAGGCAAGAACCAATCATGATGTAGGTGACAATTTGTAATATGGATAGTGATATTATTTTAAGAAAGTGTCATCTGTAATATGAACAGTCACATTGTAGTAGGCAAGAGACAACTGTGATGTAAGTGAAAGTTTTGTAATACGGATAGTCAAATTGTAATAAGCAAGTGTCATATGTCATATGGACAATCAATTATAATATGTAAGAATCAACTGTAATGTAGGTGACAGTTTGTAATATGGGTAGTCATATTGTAATAAGCAAGTGTCGTCTGTAATATGGATAACCACATTGTAATAGACAAGAGCCAATAGTCATGTAAGTTACAGTTTTGTAATATGGATACTCATATTGTAATAAGCAAATGTCATCTGTAATATGGACAGTCACTTTGTAATAGGCAAAAGCCAACCGCAATGTAGGTGATAGTTTTGTAGTATGGATACTCATATTGTAATAAGCAAGTGTCATATGTAATATAGACAGTCACATTGTAATAGATAAGATGCAACTGTAATGAAGGTGACAGTTTTGTAATATGGATACTCATATTGTAAAAAGCAAGTGTCATCTATAATATGAACCGTCACATTGTAATAGGCAAGAACCAACTGTAATGTAGGTGACCGTTTGTAATATGGATAGTCATGTTGTTGTAAGCAAGTATCATCTGTAATATGGACAATCACACTGTAATAGACAAGAGAAAATTCTAATGTAGGTGATAGTTTTGTAATATGGATAGTCATATTGTAATTTTCAAGTGTCATGTCATATGGACAATCAATTGTAATATGCAAGAGTCAACCGTAATGTAGTGACAGTTTGTAATATGGATAGTCATATTGTAATAAGCAAGTGTCATCTGTGATATGGACAGTCACATTAGGCAAGGTCCAACAATAATGTAGATGATAGTTTTGTAATATGGATAGTCATATTGTGACAAGCAAGTGTCATTTGTAATATGGACATTCACATTGAAATAGACAAAAGCCAACCGTCATATAGGTGATAATTTTGTAATATGGATATTCATATTGTAATAAGAACGTGTCTTATGTAATATGGATAGTCACATTATAATAGGTAACAACCAACCGTAAGGTAGGTGACAATTAGGGGTGTAAATGGTGTGGGTACGGTGTGAGTCTGGCCATACCCATTCCCATACCCATCTAATTTAGCGGGTTTGGTTCCGGTTCTAGACCCGCATAATACAAAACCTGGACCCACACCATACTTGTACCCGCAATTATAGCGGGTATGCGGGTAAGCAGTTCTATAAAACATCTTATTCTTTATGTAAGAGAAATTATTATGTTCTAAATATTTTAATGTAATAAGATATTGTTATTATATAGTATATTAACATGCAATAGTTATATTAGATAATGCTATGTTTTATGCATTAACATTAATTGAGTTAATTATTTACATATTTGTAGTCATCATCATAACATTTAACCTATGTAGAAAGTACTGTAAATTAGTAGACATTTTGATTTTAAGTTCACATATGATGTTCATTATTGTAAGTGGAATAGTTAATTATTAATTGTATGACTAGTCTCAACCTTATTGTGGTTAGAGTAGGATATAATCTCAAGAATTACATTAGTTAGACTACTAAAGTATAATATATATATATACATATTATTTAAGTAGTTACTTATGTATAGCGGGTACACGGGTCTAGCGGGTCTGGGTCCAAGCATACCCATTAAATGACCCACTTATATACGGGTCCAAGGGTATACGGGTCCAAGGGTATGCGGGTATAAAAAATTAGACCCATGATGGGTTTTTTAAGGGTCTGGATTTGCGGGTCCGCGGGTCTACCCGTACCCATTTACAGCCCTAGTGACAATTTTGTAATAGGGATACTCTTATTGTAATAAGCAAGTTACATATGTAATATGGATAGTCACATTTTAATAGGCAAGAGACAACTGTAATGTAGGTGACAATTTTGTAATATGGATAGTCATGTTGTATTAAGCAAGTGTCATATGCCATATGGACAGTCACATTGTAATAGGAAAGAGCCAACCATAATGTAGGAGACAGATTTGTAATATGGATACTCATATTGTAATACACAAGTGCCATCTGTAATATGGGCGGTAATAGGCAAGAGTAAATCGTAATGTAGGTTTCAGTTTGCAATATGTATAGTCATTTCTCTGTGTACATTTAAAATATCCACCTTCCTTATAATTTGTTCCTACAAATTATGGTTTCTTTATATACATTACACAATGTCTTCCTACATTAATATTTAATAATGCACGTTACAAATTCGCTATGCACATTACAAAATATCCACCCACCTTATAATTTATTCCTGTACATTACAATTTCTTTATATCCATTATAAAATATCCACTCACCTTATTGTTTCATCATGCATGTTACAATTTCTCTATGTACAACAATATAACCACTCACCTTACAATTTAATCATGCATATTATAGTTGTTTTGACCTTGATGGGCGTCATAGTCATGGGTCTTTACAGATTTCTCCTCGTAACATATTATGGTTTATTCTTTTTATATAAATAATTGTTTCATATGGGTTGTATGCTTGCTTTAACTAAAATTCAATAGAATCCACCAAAACAGTGACATGAGGACATACAACATCCAGTTGCACATAGTATTTCCTTAATAATATATTGTCGTACTTCCTGGCTACATGTCAAAATGTCATTACAGAGATGAGCAATCTCTTCACTGAACGAGGTCTGTTAATTTTTTTGACAATCTCATCTTTTTATCACATTTACAAAATCTGGACATATCACGATGATACAACAAAAAATATCTGATCATCATTTTTACAAACAGGTGATGTTCATTCTAACTAACAGTGAAAATCAAAGCACACATCTTCATGTTTACGTACTTAATCCACAACATGTATATAGATAAGCATTAATAAATATGCATTTGTGTGAGGATGAGGATCTACCCCGATATTGGTGATGAACTGAAGCTAACAACCAAGTCTTCTACCAGCTCTCGCAGTGGGAAGCCCGTCATAACATTATGAATATATAACAAAAGAAACTCAATCCAAGCGCAATTTTACCCCCCTCCTGTCTATTGTTGGATGATACTAGTCGTTGCCGCCCCAGGCTCCGGTACAGTCAGCAGTGTTGCCGACGCACGTGACTCGTGGTGGTAGACTTATGCAGAGGTAGACGGAGAAGGCGGCGCCGCACATTGCACCCTCAATGTCCACTCGCGGAACTGCCTTCATCTTGTTGATCGGGTGCTCGAAGCTTCAGAGGCTGCCCTCACTATGGAACATGCAACCTGTAGGAAGAATTAGACGCCAAAATTAGTATCTGGGCTTTCATACATATCCCGGAGAATAAGACACTTGTATCAATTCGAGGTAAGAGTTAGGGAGAGAATGAGTGGTTACAGAATTTATGAGCTATTATAGCAACTAGTCTAGCAAGTCTCGACCACGGGAGATAATGCTTAACCGACTGATATGCTATAATAGGGGTATAAACCAGAGTGCATGTGAGGATCGCCGCATGTTGGACATTGTTAGCATATCTCAGAGAAACATCCACACTTGCTCTTCACAGATGTCTAATCTTCACCACTTAATAGTCATACAATTTAGTTATGTAATCTTGCTCCCTATAGCATTTCCTCGAACGATCTCAAAGCATGTTTTTGACCTCATAGCGTCTTGACCATGTTCCTGACATGAAGAATAAAACATAAGAACAAAGATATATATATGGTTGTGGGAGATGACAGTTATATGTAAGAACTAGTTCAAATTCTCTGCAGAAGCTGGAAGCTACATCCTCAAACTCTATTGAGCACTTGCGTCCACTTTTGTCAATCAAACACCAAATATAATGGGTAAATACCCCTAAATCCAATGTCTCTTCCGTGCAAAATGTCAATCGCGCATTGAGTATTCATATCCACTTCGATTATCACACGAATTCAGACAAGAGAGGTAAAGGTTAATGGCAGAAAGTTGGTAGGTGGCAACTAGAGACCGTACAGACTAAAAATGAACGAGTGATCATTAACACTAGAATTCTGCCATACACGTCAAGCCTCTAATCATTGACATTCACAGAGAAGTGGAAGTACTCACCGAAATGAAGACTGGGTATTCTTCGGTGGATGTCCTGGTGAGAGCCGACGAGGATGACACTCCAGGGCAGAGGCGGGCACAACTGGCAGCTGTGGTGGTGGCCGCGAAACTGCAGCTGGCATGGGAGACGTTCTGGAGCAGTGCCACGTATAGAGCTCGCAGGTTGACGGACTTGGTGATGGCGTCCTGGAGCTCCCGGCGCTGCATCATCTCTGATGTGGGCATGTGAACTATTACCAGGACTCTTTTGCTACCTTGTGAAGAGCAGGTGTATACTCGGCGAACAGGACAAGGGAACAAGTTATACGCGGGACTTGGTAGATAGAGGAGGATGTGGCCCGCCGTTGAAGGAGAACAAGGGAGAAAGGGAGAAGAAGTCCTATGGAGTTGGGAACGAACAATGGGAACTAGAGTCTCGACGACGGAGCATCTATTTACGGTAAGTGCCACCGTGCCTTCAAAACACGGGTAGCCACACTAAACTATCAGCGCGGGTAACTAATAAACTCCCATATATATATATATATATATATATATATATATATATATATATATATATATATATATATATATATATATATATATATATATAGAGAGAGAGAGAGAGAGAGAGAGAGAGAGAGTCAGGCTAGAATACACTCGAGTGTAAAGATCGCACAAATACACTCAAGTGTGTTTGCATATCAAGAATAATTTTGGCAAAATGTAAACCATTGATCTTCACCATCATACTATAACTAGGGTACATACAAATTTTGAGCCCATTTGTATGAGTGTAAATCACTCATCCAAGGGCAACAAAATCGACGAGCGAAACTAATTTGAAATTCATAATTTTTGCGGTCTTTATAACATGACCTATAAATGTTCAAATGTGCTCAAATTTTGTATATGAGCTATTCACAAGATGTTTAAGAAGATCAATGGACTAGATTTTTGAAAATAATATTGCATCATGAAAAACTACTTGAGTGTATTATGTTCCGAATACACTCGAGTCTATTCTAGCCTGACTCTCTCTCTCTATATATATATATATAATATTTATATATGTATGTGTGTGTGATATTCTCTAATAGAATTATCTAGTTTGATTTCACATTCTCAGCAGTCTTATCCCATAGTTTGTCATTATTCTCTCATCTAGTCTTATCTTAGTTGTCCTTTTTCCTCATTTATCCCTTTCTCATAGTATAGTCTTATGAAGTCCTACGGGGCTCTCTAAATTAGACTAAAGGCCACATGGTTTGAGGAAGAAAAAATGTGATAGCCAAAGAGGAGAAAGGATGAAAGCATTGGATTCAGAATTTCTATATATAAGGTGTGAGAACTATGATAGGAAAATAATGAGTTACACAAATTCATTACAATATATCTGAAGTTTCTTCATATAATTGCTTAATCTTCGTGACCAACTTCTTTTTTTAGCTGAATAGTTTCTTGGTAGTTATTACTCTATTGATTAAGCCTATTGTTTTTTCACATGCTTGGATTGTATATAACATGTATTGTTATTGATCTTGAAGCTTCCAATATGCAAAGCCATGTAGGGGGTAGGATGATGATTCATTCCAATAAGTGGATCAAACTCTGCATGGTAAGTGGATAATTATTCCTTGATGCCATAGTTGAAGTTTCATAATTGTCAAATTCAGATTTTGGTGTTGGTCTAGATTCAAATACCTTTCCTCTTGAAGTGGTACTCAAGTAGGGATGTTGCAAGAATGTTAACAAGTGTCAATTACACGTAAAATATGGTGACATCCGCTAGAACATGGATAGACATTAGATAGAAGAATTTGTGAAAACGTAAGAATAATGTGTCTCAAAGTACGATGAAGGATTCCTTTGTGAAGTAAGTGCTAAGTGGAACACTTGAGAAATGATTCTCAAAAGATTTATATGGATACCGAAGGTGACAGAATGCAAGGAAATTAGACAATTGGTTCGAATTTCCACCCCGAGATAAAGCATTATGTGATCATTTAAGACTCATCAAAGAAATAATTGAAAATTTCTAAAAATTTGTAAATGATAACGTTGTTGTCAAACAAATAGATGTAAAGAAAAAATTAACATGGTCTACACAGAAGAGGAAACAAAAAAATTTGACCATCTCAATCTCTTGAACAAGCTTGTTAAAAAGTATTAACATGGATGAGGAGACCATCGAGAGTGAGAACATCATACTCAAACTTTCCTCTCCACCACAATCAATAAAAAAAATTGGTGATTAATTTTTTTTCTCCAAAAAACCTACATAATAGCTTCTATGAGGCAATCACATATTTGTTGGATGCATATTTCTTGGACAAACCATATGAATATTCCTATGTTGCAAAATCTGGTTTTGAAATGTAACACAAATAAAAGAAGTGTTTTGAGAAGAAATATCAAAAGTGCAAGCTCAAACACACTGGTATATATGTGATAAGGACGGTCGCATACAAATATACTTTAAAAAATCTGAAAGAAATTAGAGAGTGGAGTTTCCACCTTCTCAAGGGAATATTTAGATGTAATTGGTGTAATAAGATCACAAAACACACACACATACAAACACACACACACACACAGAGAGATAGAGAGAGAGATTTGATGAAGGTTCTTTATGGTGAGTTAACGAAACTGTTCTCCTAGAGGATGCCATAAGCTAGCATGTCACGCATTGGTGGAGGTTCTATGCACCCTCTCTCAAGATATATCAAATATTGAAAAGGGGCCTTGAATATATTGGCTATAAAGTATCAAAATATTATGGCAAGTAACTCATAAAGGACAAGTGATCATGAACGAAACCTATTTTAATAGATCATATCAATTGGTTGTAGATGTTCTAACCACAAGTGGAAGAATTGATGGGTTTTTTCCAACATTGATAGTGTATGTCCTAATCATGTAGGAAACCTATTTTATCCCTTTTTTAGTTTTACTAATTTGACCTTATGTTGTAATTTTTGATTCTATTGATTGTGTTTTTTTACATGCCATGTTGTATCTATAATAAAACTTTTGGACTTAGAAATTCCACTGGGTACTCCGACCTTCCACTAGGTACTTTGAAATACACATGGTAGCTCACTTAAAACCAAACTCCATTCTTGTTGTGAAGACTTGGGGATTCCCGAAAGTCAAAAGTACGATTTTTCTTGGTTGTTGTACTTCGCATCAGATGCATTTGTGACAAAAGGTGATTTGCAAGAAATTGAATACCATTTGTGTGGGAATCGAGATCAAAGCCAATCGCTACAATACACCCTTTGGATAGAGTTTTCATCTAGATGTACACCAAGTTGTTTCTATGCACCTTGCTGGAAGTGGAGCGTCCTACACCCCACCACATGCATGGCGAGCACCTCTTGAGGAACCAAATGAAAAAGGGTTAAGATTTGGGCACGCTCATGCGCTCCCACACACAGTGACGCGTCCCCAAAACCAGCCCCCAAAACCGCCTCCACGTGGTGGATTATGATTGACTTTTTTTTTGAAATTATGCAATAGGCAAATAAATTTGTTTCTCTTATAACTTTTGAACCGTGATGACTTTTTTAATGAAATAAAAACCATTGGATCCATTACAAAAATGCAATCTAACAAGACTAATTTTGACATATTTTTGAGAAAAAATCACAAAAAATGATATATATAGGTTAATTGACACCTAAAGATGGTTTATTGACGCCTGTAAATGGTTCATTAACACTCAAAGTATAAAAATGATGCCCAAGTAAATGTTGTATGTGTTAAATCACATCTAAGGTAATTGACAACCAAACACTTAAGGTAATTCACAATCAAAAGTAACATAAGGGCACCCATAAATTGCTAATGACACCCAAAAATGGTTAATTGACACCTAAAAGGTTCATTGACACCCAAAAGTATAAAGATGACACCCAACTAAGGTATTGACAACCATAAATGTTTGGGCATTATTTTGCCATACTTGGGCATTATTTAACCATTTTTGGATGCTATGGCACCCATAAACGGCTATTGACACCCAAAAATGGTTAATTGACACCCAAAATAGTTCATTGACACTCAGAAGTATAAAGATGGCACCCAAATATGGTATTTACAACCAAAACAACATAACGACACCCAAATAAGTCAGGCCACAATCGTAGGTAACATGTCGTGTGGAATGTGCACACAACATAAGGGTAACTTTTTATCTAATTATGGGCTTTCTCACATCACATTGTGTCGACGGGTCACACACCATGACTGTAGTTGATTCAAGGGTTGACTAACTGAGAATCACACGTTGTGTCTGCGATCCACACACCATGTTGTCACTTTTTTGTAGGATTTGAGATTTAAGATTTGGGGAAACTTCAGGAATGCTAAAAGGTCAAATTTTGGACATTTTTCTTTCATTATAAGTGGAATGTGGTGTACCTACAATTCAGACCATGACATGGGTAAGATCAACAAGAAATAAATATCTTAACATAAATTGGAGTAGAAATATAGTTAAATTGAATGAAATGTACAACTAAAATGTCATGAAAATATGATATAATTTGCACAATCACACCTCCTTTGGAATGTTACTCAACAATATCTGATTTTGCCATCTCTATTGAATATTCTTGTATGATCTAGTATGGATCCTATTGAGCTATTGAAGGGGGTCCTGATTTTTTAAGCTTCAAAACATCTCGTTGGTGCTCTAGTTCTTACTCAATTTAATTAAGCCTATCCTAAACCATATCCTTGTTACAAAAAGGTGAAACAATAAGAGACATTAACATGTAGATTATCTTTTAAGGTCATTGGATAGGACCCATGCATATAGTTTGAGGTTTTAGTCTAGAGGATTGTATAGTTATGGAAGTGAAAGTGGGTGATAGTATAGTTTTAGTTCATGGTCCAGGACCATCAAATATGAAATGAAAGTGAGATGATGGTCCAATTTTAGGTCATGTTATAAAAATATGGTGGGTTATCCATATATGGCCAGACCATCATGATACTAGGTGACATATTATCAAGCTAGAAGATCCTTCATTTCAAATGGAATTGATATGTAAAGGTAAAGGAATAGAAAATAGATTTGGTCATAAGTTATGTCCAACAATTGATGATTGATTGGCCTTATGGCATAACTTGGAAGCTTTATTTGAAAGGTCCAACCAGAGTTGGGAGGCCCTTCAAGTAGGTATTGTTGGTCAAACATGGAGGTATGTGTAGCTTAGAAATGAAGCATGCGTTTAAATGGTAAAAAATATTTGGTATGTTCATGAAACCACATAGTTTGCAAGTAAAATTTGATAAGCCTTTTGGTGTGTCAAAAATTTGGTTTCTAGAATGACAAAGCTTTTTAGGAGGTTTTCTTGAACTGGGTAGTCTTTTAGCACGTTTTGGTCAATGGTAAAGCTTGAAAAGTGTCTAAAGATATAATCCCAAATATTGAATGAGTTTTGGCAACCTATTAGTAGACACTGGGGGGTTTATGTGTGAGTGGTGACCTTAGGTGATGGGACCTCAATTGGGCTCCATTTCTTTGTGGGTGAAATCACAATATCTCCAGAAAGGTTGTGAAAGCATGAGATACCTTGAAAATTAATTTGTCTGACTTTTGAACCAAAGCAGGCCACTAGTAAGATGAAAACTAATAACTCAACATAGCATACTAAATTTTGGGTAATATATCTACTTTGAGATAGAATTTGACAGTTCCTCATCAAAACCTTATTTCAAATTTGTTGAGTTGTATTTGTAATTTCTTGTGTTTAAATAAGTAACTCCATCATATATAAGATATTTTTCGAATCTGGTCATGAATCCAACTTCTCGTACTACTTCAGTATAACTTCATGAAATTATAGATATTTGACTATACATATATTGAACATGCCTTTCATGAATCGTATAATCTTTGTTGGAAAACTAATTACTTTTGAAATAGAATATTATATTTCATTTATTGAGTAATATGTATGTGTGTTTGTAACCAAAAAAATTATGATTACATGATTTGGGTGTATATAAAGTTGAGTAATCACGCTATATACATATGATATTTCACGTGTTACATTGAATCGAGCATGAGCTAATAAAGGTTCGATTCACACTTGACTAGCCAAATCAGGATATGTAACATTATGTTCCAATAACTTTTAGTAAAATTATACTATTATGTTATCCCAATCATCCCATTCGTCCATCTTCTTCTCTAACTCTATGTTATTAATGTCCCACATTGATCATCTCCTTTACTAATTTGGTCTTTCTGCATTTACACTTAATCTAACCTTCCCTTATCTCATGTTTGTATAATGTAAAGGACAGATCATGACGTGAAAAGTGGTGTTCCCCTACATGGACATTTGTTGATCCAAAAATATTTCTTTAATTGAAATGAATTTGTTCATATCATCCATCTTGTACAATCGATTCAACTACCAATTCCATATGACATTTGACCTCTCCAAAAAATGCAATGGCATTAGTACCTAAACCCATCTTTCAACCATATCATAACATTGTCAACCCTTGTCATTTGCATCGTCTCAAGCTCTTCCAACACCACTGGCAGCTCTCAGTTCACATGGAAAATCATCCCATACGACGGCGTCGATGGATTCCATGATGGAGGAGTCCTCTAGATTAACTAATGGAGGTGGGATGGCAGCCTGACAGTTCATTTCCTCCAGAGTAGCACCACCACCATCACCGCCTCAGCCCTCTACTTTGGCGGCTCGGGCATCGACTTTGACCCATCCTTTGGCATCGCCAGCACCACAACCGAGAGCACGACAACAACTACTTTTAGATGATGAATATGAAGCAATGCCAGATGCACGACAGAAGGATGCACCTAACGCACATCATGAGACAACACCCGAGGGTAAAACCAAGAAGGTGAAGAAGTCAAAGCACCCAGAGTGCCTAACATGCTGAGTGATTGCCACTAGCTAATAGGTCTGTTTGACATACAAGAACAACTTAATGGCACTCAAATATGATTTTATACGTTAAATAGGGTATAAGGGTACTTCACACCCAATAAGAACTTAATGGCGCCCAAAAATGACTAATTGACACCCAAAGATGGTTAATTGATGTCTAAAATGGTTCATTGACATCCAAAAGTATAAAGACACCCATAATTGGTTATTGACACCAAAAAATGGTGAATTGATGCCCAAAATAGTTCATTAACACCCAGAAATATATAGACAACGAATTGATACCCAAAGATGGTTAATTGACGCCCACAATAGTTCATTGACACTCAAAAGTATAAAGATGATGCCCAAATAAGGTATTGACAATAAAAAATAACGTAATGACACCCAAATATGGTATTGACAACTAAAAATAACGTAATGACGCCCAAATAAGTTTGTTTGTCACTCAATAATTTTAGCCATTTTTGGGCGCTATTTAGTCTTTTTGGGTATTTTTAGGCATTTGTGTATCAACATTACTCTTGTTTGAATATATTTTATATCACAGATTTAATGGTTTTTATTTCGTTCAAAAATTCATCACGACTTAGAAATTATAAACAAAATAATGTTCTCTCTCATCACATCACCTATTCATATCATTTTTATATATTTTTTAGAAATGTATCAATATTAGTCTTGCTGGAATGTATTTTTCATAATGAATAGAATGGTTTTTGTTTCATCAATAGATTCATCACGGTTCAAAAGTTATAAGCAAAATAAATTTATTTATCAATTACACAACTTTCACCTACCCATCCAATTAAAACCCGCCACATCATACACCCCAAACCAGCTCCCCCCCGGCACACACACACAAAACCACCCAACCACCCAGCTAGCCGCACGTAGCACCCGTGCGTGAGGGTGTTGCGCGTGACCATATCATTTTCGAACAAAAAAAATAAAATATCGTGCTCGGTATCATTTTGGGTAAGTCGCATCCAGATCTCTATATAGGTAAGGCTATAAATGAGTACTAGTAGAAATACGGACCCACAAATCCAGATGCTTTACATGCCCGTCACGAGTCTAAATTATCGTACCCGCATATTTGTGGACTTGCATATCCTTGGACGCGAATATAAGAGGGTCCAGTGATGGTATGCTTAGACCCGGACTCGCTAGACCCGCGGACCCACTATACATAATTATACTTAGATAATATGTTATTTATACCATACTTTCCCAGTCTAACTAATATAATACTTGAGATGGTGTCCCACTTTAGTTTAATAAGGTTGAGACTAGTCATCTAATTTGAGGATTTACTATTCTAATTTCAATAATGAGCAATATATATAAATTTAAAATCAAAATAGTTACATAATATGCTATATAATTAAAATATTACGACGATCGACTATAAATATGTAACAAATAACTCAACTAATCTTTTAATATAACCATTGTATGTGAATATATTATATAATAGTAATATCTCATAGTATTAAAGTAAAAGCAACATAATCATAATTTTTCTTACAATAACATTGTGATGTTTTATATGGAATCGCTTACCCGCAAACTCGTACCGCAAATCCGCTATTAATGCGGGCACGGGTATAGTGCAAGTTTAATTTTTATTATGCAGATTTAGAATCAGAACCGGACCCGCTAAATTAAATAGATATGAGCATGAGTATGTCCAGACTCACACCATAGGTGATTGCTTAGTAGACGATTAGAATGGTTATTTAATGCCTGTGAAGTTACAATAAAGAACACCGTGAATGCAGTCCATTTCATGATGTCCGGAGTGCATTACATATGTCATGAGCTAGTTACTGTTAGCTCCTATTCATCGGTTCATGTGGAGCTGTGATGTGCAATGTTGATGTTGATTTCATAGTCATCTGCCTAGAAAGTAACTAATCATAAGTGTACACCCTTGCCGACGGTCGACTATTATTGAGTTCAATGAGGGAGAGGTGAGTCCACGGGTACTCCACACAGTAGTATGCTTGTTAGATCGACAGCTATACAGCCCCAGCCCCAGCCCCACATGGCGCACGAACACGCGCATCCACCAATCAACGATTCACCGTGTTTTGGCGTATCGATCGTTGGTGGATTTCCTTACACAAGGATATATACTTGGACGATCGAGATAATTTGACCCGTTCTAATGATGCTTGGTAGTTAGTCAATTTCCCGCAGGCTGTACTGTACTGGATGTACCTTCTTCGGCCTTGGGATCGTGGACTGGACCACACCGAATTAGAAAGCGGCAAGCGGCAAGCGGCGCGTGCCACACCGAGCGTCAGAGGGCCGGCAGGGTTTGGGGTCTGTGGGGGTTTCATTTACCGCCGTGCACGGCGGCGTGTCGTCATGTGCGCCTGCACGGCGAGTGGTGGACTCCATTCTTTATCATCTACACACTGATGTACGTATATCTGCGGCTGTCACCAGTCTCCAATCCCGCACATTAGCTTATTGTCAACCCAAACATGAGCCCATTTTGTACCGACCAGCTACTGACGGCATGTTCCCCATGGCGAATCTGATTAGTAACAGAAATCGAGCAGACAGTCGATCGGTTTCCTCTTCCGATCGAGTTTTATGCTGGCGCAGATTCTATACGAATTAGGGATCTCATATCGCTGTGTGGTGTAATCGAGCAAGGTTTCCTTCTCCCTAGATTCCATTGTGCATGTGGATGAGTCAACTGCCCGGGTTCAGGTGAGACAAGAGAGGATTTCAGCCACCGAAAAGTAACTAGTATGCAATGATAACAGACTTATAATAGGTCCTGCTCGATGCAATGATTCCCTGAAAGATTCAATATTTACGATTAGTTACTCCTGGAGCATGTACGCATCATCAGGCGCAGATTCAGGCAATTCGCTCGGGTGACAGTCAATTGCCCGTCCATGTATACTTACCAACGTGTCGGAGACAGCACTGGCGGCGGTTCACATGGCTTCCAACAGCACACCATGTTATATTGGGTCTTGTTATAGGATTGAGTGATAAAGATTTCTCTCCTCTTCTCTCATGTCCGTGACGGAGGCCGAACACCCCAGAGGGTGTAAATCAAAGCGGCAATTGAGATTCGAATCCGAGTTCATTCATGAGGAGACACCCTGCTTGACCACGTGAGTCACTCCTTGTCGGCAATGCTGAGTCTTATTATGTATCTTGAATCGGTGGTTGGAAATTCATCCCCCCAATCACCACCGTAGTTTTTCAAACGGAACTAATCATCCGCGAGTCGACTTAATAATCTTATTCTAAATGGGTTTATTTGTCGGTCTCTGCTGCATATGTCCATATCATCTTATACATCCCTCACGCAGTTTGTTCTCAACTCAGTGCCCCTACTTTATTCCTCATATTCTCAAATGATTTTTATTTTTTATTTCCCATACATCCATCTCATATACGCATTTTTATCTTGTTGGGATCTTATTTCTTCACTGTCCATAGTTGTTATATAAAACTTACTTTTTAATGTAAGAGACATTTTCTAGTCACATACTGCTCCAGTTGCAATCCTCCATTTAAACAATCTTGTTGTGATCATATGACAAACATCATCTGCAACGTCACCTTCTCTTTCAACTATAGTACCCAAGTAACATAAGTTGTCATGTATTGGTACAAGATTACATATACTTGACCACACAATTCACAATTCTAAATTGACTAAAATTGTAATTCATATATTCGATTTTACTTCTATTGATAATTAATCCATTAGATTCCTATGTATTTCTCTAAAGTTCAACTTTGTCGTTCAACATTTATTTTCTTTCAACATTTGACACATATTAAGAAGAAACATATATAGACTATGTGTCAATTTTTGATGTACTCCAACACTGATAGGAAAAATTGGTGTCTCTCCCCCAAGAATCCTAACACTTACACTTGAGCTATCATATATGTACGTATTTAATCAAGTTAACATATTCGAATGCCACACCCTTTTTATGAAAAATACTTCACACTTCCTAGGTACTCGATCATAGGTCTTCTTCAGATCAATAAAAATCGTATGAACATCTCTTTTATTCTTTCTGTACATCTCCATAAGCCTCCTAATCAGAAAAATAACATATGTTGCAGATCTTTCTGACATAAAACTAAATTGGTTTTCTGATATGTGTGTTATCGATCTTAGTCTTTGCTTAACAATCCTTTCCTAGAGTTTCATAGTGTGACTCATCAACTTGATACTTACGTAATTTGTACAACTTTGACCATCTCCTTCATTCTTACAAATCAGAACTATATTATTACTTTATCACTCATCCGACATCATCTTTGCCTCTTTCTAATTTTATGTGTCTTTTTTTAATTATTAATAAGTATCACAATCCCATCACAACCATGATGCATGAAACAAATGCCGTTTAAACACATATAACCAACAATAGAATTTAGCAGCTAAGTGTCAACTACTAAGTGTTCACAACTAATTATTTATATAGTGGTTTTAAACTCAATTTTTGCTATAACCAACAACATATTTAACAACTAAGTGTTAACATCAAATATGTGGAGTTTGATGTTAGTTTTAAATCATAAGTCACATATTAGTGGTGAATGTGCTCCTCATTGAATCGATACCTTATGTTTAGCTCGTGTAGCTAGAGATTACTAGTAAGATTGCTCATAATGACCTTTAGGGATCTTGAGATATTGTAACCACATTATATCATAACTAGTCTCTGGAAGCATCTTGTAGGTCGACAATTGAAATAAAAAAATATCAATATAGGTTGAAACAACAATTTTATAAGAAAACTACCATCTCAAATAGACATGGAATTCACTTAACAAAGGCCTTTTAGACCGTGGTTGATAATTCTTAATCATCACATCCCTTGATTTTAGTTGGTGGCCTTTAGTGGTTAACCATTGTATAAGGATTTGTAATCACCTACAAAACAACAATTCTTCCTCGTTTTATTGGGCACAATAGATAGTTGGTATTTTGGGTGATTTGTCCTAGCTATTCTTCCACTAGTTTTGTGGTTCACTTGTCTTCTACTCCTTCAAGTGCTAGTGGTGCCACTACATTTGCTTTGGATTGGTCCCACCACTTCTTCTAGCTTCTTCTTCCTACTCTTTTTCCTCTGCCATAGTGTCCTATGTATTTGGTTCATGTTGATGTCGCCATTATTGATCATCACATGAGATCTATATTTTATCATTGCAACCATTGTTGGTTACCTATGGTTCTAGTCGACATTGCTGATGTTTCTTTGTGTTACTTCTTGTTGCCACCCTCCACTCCTTTACTTTTCTCAACTACTGATCATTGCTCTTCCACATTCACTCCTCCTCTTAGACAAACATTTGCCTACCCATTGATGCTTTCTATTAGATTTATATATACAATTCCCTTAGATATGAATAGATAAAATGCTGAAAATAAGTATCTTCTCACGTACATGTGATGAACGAAGTATCTAACCTACTTTTGTTCTAAATTAATTATTATTGTTAGTTATTGCACCAATATGAACTACAAATGAACAAATTGAGTGGATACAGATAAATGTATATATAAGACCCAAATTAATTTAGTCATGTACGTCATGAAACATTTATATGATCTAGATATCCTCTTCAAGGTGTACATACTAGGGGTAAATCTTGGATAGCCCATGTTAGAACTAATATTGAATACTTGTTCTCACATAGAACATGATTTTATGGTATGTGATCTAGTACAGAGTAATTTTTAATATATTTGCCTCCTAGTCTTAGGTTATGTATGTTGTTGAGCTTCAACTACCCACATCAATGTACTTAGAGAAATATAAGAAAATGCCACCAAAATTTCTTTAGTACCATAACACATATCATACACTTGCTAGCTAGATCAAGAGTTCAAGAATAGGCTAGGTGGTATAAGAGTACAACTTATATCTAATTTGTTCCTCAACCAATTCATATCCGTCTATAATTGATAATGTATGATGTAGGTTGTGCTATTTCTTGTCTAGTAGACACATAATTAAATTCTAAAATGGATCAAAGTTGGATGTCTATTAACCACTACAACACCCTGGACTTCAAATACAATCGTCAATACTTAATCAATTTTCCAGATGAACATTACAAATCACTCATGGATAGGTTATTAGGTCTATGTAGAAGTTGTTGTAACTAGTTAAAAGCGAAAAGTGTCGACCAACTTAAAGGTCATATCATGTTTCATGGGAATTTAAAGAACTATATGGAATGGTACTGGCTTGTGGAGGAACCTATATATGTTGTTGATTGATCTAACTCAGAGTGTGAAGTAGGAACAATATAGATGTGAATGAAATTTATATTGCTAAGGTTGAGGATATTCTAGCTTGAGGGTGACTTAACACAGGTGCCTAATATATTCAATAACTTTAGTTCACACGATGAAAATTTGTTATATGACAGTTGCATTAAATTCATGAAATTGAACTCATTGTTGAGTTTGTATAGTTTTAAGGAATGCAAAAGGTGGAGCGGGAATAGTTTTATGTCTTTACTAAATTTTATTAAAAGACAAGCTTCTTGAGAGTAATGAGCTTCACAGTTCTATTTATGAATAAAAGAAGACGTTGTTCCAATGGGTATGTAGGTTACCAAGATTCATCCTTTCCCTAATGATTGTGTCTTATTACAAAATGAATATAGCTACTCATCAGAATGTTCAAAGGGTGGATCCTTAAGGTATAAGAAGAACATATATTTTGATAAGTAAAAGAAAGGTTCTCCTAGTAAGGTGATGTGGTATCTACCATCATGATTCACTTTCAACATTGTGTTTGCTAACATAGTTGATGCAGAGAATCTAGCATGTCATGTGGAAGTTAAGATAAAGGTTTTTGGTCTTTTGTGAAATCCATCAATTGCACCCCAATGTAAGACAACCATTTCATCCCAAAATTTTTTTTACATGCCAAGGTTTCTTAGACTTATCCTATTAAATGATTGATGAACCCATACAATACTTTGATCATCCCATACTACACTTGGTATATTAGGACAGTCACGACAATATGTTGTGTCAGTTGTGTATGAAGAACAAGTATGCCATGATTTCATTATTGATTTCAGTGCCCAAGCGATTGGAAAACAAATATGATGTTTATCTTAAGCCCTTGATTGCATGGTACCATACTAACTATTGAGAGATACTATTATTTATACTTTTTCCACATATTTACATATTTGAAATGCTAATATTGGATTGTTAAGGATATACTAGAAAGCATGGTATGCTCTGTTTAAAAGCATGGATTTAAAAGACAATCTATCCTTTGCAATGGATGTCATGGTTTTTATTATTTTCAATAATCCAATAATAGATATGGAGAAAAGAAAGAGAGAAAATCCAATAATAAATGAATTACTAAAAGTAATAGACAATTGATATGCAGTTGTGTGAAGTTTTCTAGAAAAGAATAGGGTAAAGACAACTAATGAAATGTGTTCGGTTCAATATTGTATTTAATGAGACAAGATATATAAATAAGACATCTTGCCAAGTGTGGAAAAGAAAAGGGATTCTTTGATGCTTTAAATAAATCCAATAAAGGGAAGACTTAAGGGCAAAGAAAAGTATCTTTAACTTGTGTATTTTGATCTCAAATCTCGCCCACACCTAGATATAAGTGTTAAAGATTTTCCTTTAACATTTGGGATTAAAATAATTAAAAAAGAGGAAGATAGGAACTAATGTAATTTTACTAAGGTGGAAGAGTTAATGGATTAATACATTAAATGTCACATATAATCGGAATATCAATACAATACTCGGCCCTTTGATTATTTGAGAAGAATGAAGGCTATTGGATTGTAATCTGATGCTTCACAACTTGTCTTCTAAATGAGTCAGATTAGGAAAGAAGTTATATACACATGAAGCAATATAACCTCATATCTCTCTCCACACCCCACATCATTGAGAAATAAACAAACCATTGAGTTCGTCTTAAAATTTCAAAAAGGAAACTTATTAATAGGAGATGAAACTGTGGAATGTGGACCAAGGGAGATCTCTCACCAAAAACCCCTCTCAGTTGGGATCCTAAACCTTAGATCTCGCCAAAGTATCCCATAAATACCCAATCCCCCAACTTCTCCTAAGGCATTGGAACCCAGACAGCAAGACTCTACCTCAGGAATATCTCTCCCTCTTGCTCAATCTTCTTTAACACACTTCTCCTCCATGAGCACTGTCACATGCAAGGTGAATGTTAGAAATGAGGGGCAAGTAGTAGACCATTGGATTAGGTTCTACCATGAACCAACTATCATATCATGCAATTAGGGTTCCGCCTCATCTACGAGCGGGGTGAGTGGGAGGAAATAATCCAAGTCACGCGACCCGCACACCGACGACTGAGGATCCAATGATCAATTATTTTCTAAGTAAGGTATTATACTCCCTCTATAACTGAAAATCAGAAAAATAGCTAGATCTTTGAAAATTGATTAAGAATCCATCCTTTGGCCAAAAATTATAAAAAAGTAGTGATTTTTGATCAGAAACATACGAGGAATCCAATGGAATTGATTCCAAAACCTAGTGATACCCTAAATTCCAAAAGTGCATAAAGTTGCTAACTTTAATGTATTAAAAGCTTGAAAACTCTAATTTCTTATTTTTAATGATCTTAACTTCTTTGAATGACTTTGATGGTTAAAGTTTAATCTTTTGGGATAAAAAGGACATCTTGGACTTAATTTGAGACTAACAATACATATATTATAAAAAAAATAGAGTTTCCTGAGTTAAAAAGCATTAAATGTGATAATTAGAGTTTGGAAAGCCAAAACGCTAATGAAACCCTAATTTGACCCCAAACCCAAACTAGGAACCCAAGTCAACCTTAATGTGAGTTTACAAACAAATAGTAATACTTGGGTGTTATGCATTAATTTCAAGGTGATTACTTGGTTGGTTACAACTGCTCTTGTTTACTTGGACTTTAAGTCACTTCTGAGAAAGGTATGTGGTTATGGCTATGACTACTCACCTTAACTGACTTCTGTGGTTTTTTGAAGATTCTCGATTGGATTGCAACTAAACTTCTTGACTGTTTATTTACTTTTTGCAATCTATAAAGTCACTATGGATATCATCTTATATGAATGTAACCTTCTTAAACCCTGAATAATCTCTGGTGAGTTAAAGAGCATGGGTGAAATATGTTATTATGGGAATGACAAGTGATCAAGCCCGAAAAGGAAGATCACCTCAAGCCAATCTCATAAAGGAAGGCCTATGTATGAAACCAATCCAGGGTAAGGGAAGGTTATGAATGTCCGCAGGGACCAAACCCTAAAGAGAGGGGCTTCCCTAAAGAGAGGGCACACCATAAAAAAAGAGAGGTTAAGGGCTGTGAGGTTAAAATAAGAAAATAGTTATTCAATTTTATAATCATAATTGTTTCTATCGTTGATTATGTTGTTACACCTACATGGAAATATTTTGTTTCCCTCACCTACTCAATATATCTCGATAAATTGACCGTGTATTTTTTAGACTGTTTTATTTTAAACTATATGTAATGATGAAAGATGGACATCTAGAGAAGAAGATACCAAAAGAAAATATCTAAAATTAATTTGGAGGATTTAGATAGATAGTTTTTATTTCTATTGAAAACATTTGGATTTCCATATCATGTAACCCATTAGAGGAGATTTCTATTTTAATACTATTACCAAACTCCTTTCCATTCAATGAAATTATTAATTATTATTTCTTAATTGCTGAACCTTGATCATGTATACGTGATAATGGCCATTGCCCTCTTGGTCCACCTTAATTGGGGATAATAGGGGGAGGGGATCATTACATTTGGTATCAGATTCTACTTTACCATTTAACCTTTAATTTTATTAGATTTTAAATGTTCTATAGAGCCCAAGGGAATTACTAGGGTATTTTCTAAGGACAATGGTGTCTAGAAGGGACCATGACCCTGAGGCTGGCAAAACTTCCCTCCCCACTACTAGTTGGCTTATAAGGACTCTTGGCCCCATACATCCTGCCTGGAAAAATTCACAAGATTTTAATCGAAATAAAATACCTCTAGGTTTTCTTCTCATCTAAATCCATCCCCTCTCTATCCCCTTCTTCACTATAAAACCCTAGGGACCTGATAACTTCTTTCTCCACCCTTTTGAGAATTAAGATTATGGGGAATTGGGGTTACAAATATTAGGGATTAAGGCATCCTCTGTCAAATAATAAAATGCATGTAATACGATTTCATGGATATAATTTTTATGATGCTTTAAATGCCATAAAGGTAAAAATGAGTTTAATAATTTTTTCTATGTAAAAATCATGGTCTGCACCAAAACCACCACCATCCCTGATGCTACACCCATGGACTATCTAAAGGGAAGGCCCTCCTACAAAAAGAGATTGTCCTTAGAGAAGAGGAGGAGGTCCATTGAGGGTGGGTCCTCCAAGAAGTAGAAGAGGTCAGATGAGGTCTCTACTTAAAAGGTCCCTAGAACGAGGTTTTCCCCTTTGACATCCCAAACCCTAAAGATGGTCATGACCCTAAAGGAGAACCTATGATGGAAGATGAGCCCAAGGATGACCCCGACCATGCTTGCAGCTCCTGATTGATAGTAGTAGTTCATACCCATGACGTATACTAGCTGGAGAAATAGAAGAACCTGATCGAGGCCATTAGTTCCCTAGCCTTAGAGATGTTGCCAAAGATGATAATGGTGAACCCCTACCTTTCTACCCTCATCTTGTAGCCACCGTACTCGACTTCATCAAGATGAACATTGTAACGCCTGGGCCCACTGCCCAAGGCTCAAGTAGAGTTTCAAGAATGACGACTGGCCCCACAGACCACCACTAGCCTTAACTGTGCGCTTTGTCCTCACTCACGCATAAGTCGGGGTCAACTTCCCAACTAGTCACCCATCCTAGTACTACTCCAAGTTGAGCACACTTAACTATGGAGTTCTTTAGTTATGGGCTCCTGAAAAAGGAGGTGCACCTTGGTGATATGGGTAGTCCAATCATTCCTTTTAAGATCATTATATTCGAGGCCTCAAATCCTAGGGCGTTACAAACATAGAAAAGTTTGGGGGCAATAAGACTGATTTGGTTGACAAAGCAGATGCCTGGCTTGTGGCTGTGGAGAATGGCTTCCATGTTCTGGAGGTACAATCCAACAAGAAGGTCCTCTTTACTGCTCACCTTCTAGAAGGAGCTGCAAAGCTGTGGTGGGAAAATTATATTGTAGGTTGAGAGTTGAATGAGGAACCTATAGCCTGGGTGGATTTCTACAACATCTTCTCCACGAGATTTATTCACAGCTCTAACAAGAAGGAGAAGGAAAAGTAGTTCATGCTCCTATATCAAGGTAACATCCCAATAGAGGACTATGTTTGGAAGTTCCACATCCTGGAGTGCTTTGGCTATATACTGAATAGAGAGTGATGAGTGGAATATTTTGTAGAGCGCTTGCACCCTCAGGTAAGGCCCCATTTGATGGATAGCAAACCCCCAAACTTCATTCAGGCCCTCAACTTCACCCTAGACATGGAGAAGACTGTCATTCCTTCTTAGAACCTGCCTAAGGGATATCTATGGTTCAATGAAGGCACTTATGCCCCAAGGAATGATAATAGGAAGCCACAAGGTCAGAACAATAGAAAGGGTAGGATGGAGGAAATGGAAAACCCTATCAAGAGAACTGACACCCTGAATGCCGCACTTGTGGGAAGAAGCACCCTGGTAGATGCCTCCATGAAAAGAAGGTGTTTTACCACTTCCAACAAGAAGTACATATCAGGTGCACTAAGAAATCTGACAACTATGCTTTTTTGGACTTCAAGGACTTAGGATACGTCTTGGAAGTCACTACCCCTAGTGGTCATATCTTCTCATACCTCTTAAAAATGCCAGTCATTCCTATTAAATATATGAGCAATGAACTCCATACCGACTTTATCCTACTTGATATGAATGATTTGGATGCCATTCTTGGAATGGATTGGCCTTATACCTATAATCCAAAAATAGACTATAGGAAAAAGAATATCAGGATAGAGAGACCAGGTTATGCACCCTTTACCAATAGAGGTAGGAAGGATGCCATTACCATCCTGTATGTGTCTGCTATAAAACCAGAACGAGTGGTAGCTAAGGTTGTCTAACATTCCTAGCTGTAGTGACTGGGCCATAATAGAAAGTGTAACCCTTAGAGGAAATAGAGGTAGTCAGGGAGTATGTTGATGTGTTCCCAGATGATTTACCAGGAATACCTCTAGAGAGATAAGTGAACTTCTCTATAGAGCTATCTCTCGGGACAAACCCGATTTCTAGGGTACCTTATAGGATGGCTCCCACCAGATTGTTTGAGTTAAAGAAACAATTTCAAGAATTACTAGAAAAGGGCTCCATCTAACCTAGAACATCCTCGTGGGAGCATCGGTCCTATTTGTAAAGAAGAAGGATGGATCGCCTCACATGTGCATCGACTGTAGAATGATAAATCAGGCTACCATTAAGAATAAGTATTCGTTACCCGACATAGATGACTTGTTTGATCATCTCAGAACTACTCACATCTTCACGAAGATTAACTTAATATCCAGATACCACCACTTATGAGTTAAGAGTGAAGTTAGCCTAAAAATTGCTTTCCAAACCCGCTACGGTCACTATGAGTTTTTAATTATGCCTTTTGGATTGTCCAATGCTCCATGTGTGTTCATGAACCTCATGAATAGTGTGTTCCATCCTTTCATTGACACCTTTGTCATAGTGTTCATATATGAAATTCTAGTTTACTTTGATGACCTAGAACAACATTGTGAGAACCTATCTAAGGTCCTTAATATCCTAAGAAAGCATAAGTTCTACAGGAAATTCTTGAAATGTGAGTTTTGGATAGAGGAAGTTCTATTCCTCAAGCACATTATATTTGTAGGAACCATTTCGATGGACCCTGCTAAAGTAGTAGCCATTCGAGAATGGCCAACACTCAAGAATACTTATGAAATTCACAGTTTCTTGGGATTGTCCGGATATAACCGACGATTTATCAAGGATTTCTCAAAGTCCTATTTGCCCCTGGCCAAGATCATCTTGAAGAATGAGAAATTCATTTGGTCAAATATTCTTGAAGCATGATTCTAGGTGTTAAAGGAAAATCTTAACTCAGCTCCTATCTTAACCATACACTCAGGTAAAGATAGTTTCATCATCTTCACTGACGCATCAAATATGGGCTTAGGATGTGTGTTAGAACAAACAAAGCATGTTGTCATCTTTTCTTCTAGAGAACTCAAGCCTAATGAGTTGAATTATCTGACCCACGATTTGGAATTAGCAACAATTATCTATGCCTTAATGATTTGGCGACACTATATGTATGAGGCCACCTTTGACATCTTCACTGAACATAAGAGCATAAAGTACCTATTGACTCAGAAGGACCTGAACTTACAACAAAGATGTTGGATGGAATATCTAAAAGGATTTTATTTCACCATATCCTACCATCTTGGTTAAGCCAATGTGGCAGTTGATGCCCTCAATAGGAAACTTCTTAGTTGCATGGTTGGTTTGGTTAACCAGTGGAAGAGACTATATGAGTTTGCTTGATGGATTCCACAACCTATGGTAGACAGGATTCATCTTTCCGATATTCAAATCAAGCCTGACCTATTGATAGAGCTAGTAGTTGCCCAGTTAGCCAGCCTAGAGTTAGAAAAGATGAAGGGTTTGTTGGTGATGCCTCAAACACACCTCTCGGTGGTTGTGGATGGTGGAGTCTAGTACAAAAGTCATATTTGGTTTCCTAAGGATTCACATTTTAAGGCACACATCATGGAAGAGGATCATGGATCAAAATATATTGTACACTTGACACCACTAAAATGTTTAAAGACCTACAACTGTACTTTTGGTGGATATGAATGAAGAGGGACATAGCCATGCATGTGGCTAGTTGTCTTACTTTCTAAATGCGGAAGGTTGAGAACCAACAGCCCGTAGCCATGCATGTGGCTAGTTGTCTTACTTTCTAAATGCAGAAGGTTGAGAACCAACAGCCCATTAGGTCACTACAATCGATTGAGATTCCTGATTGGAAATGGGACCTTATCATCATAGACGTTGTGGTGGGTATTCCCAAGACAAGAAAAGGCCACGATGCAATATGGGTTTTGGTGGACCGCCTAACCAAGTCAATTCACTTCCTTTCCCTGGAGACCACTGGCAATGTGTTAGACTTATCTAAGATTTACATTAAAGAGTTAGTTTGTATGCATGGTGTTTCAAGTTCAATTATCTCTGATTGTGACCCTGAGTTTACCTCAAAGTTATCGAAACAAGTTTAAGAGGAACTTTGTATGAGGTGAAATTCAACACAGCTTATCACCTCCAAACTGATGGATAGCTGGAAAGGACAATCCATGCCTTAGAAGATCTATTGAGAGCATGTGTTCTAGATTGGGGTTGATCATGGGATTAGTGCCTACCCTTACTTCAGTTTTCCTATAACAACAGTTACCAAGCTAGTACTGGGACGCCTCAGTATGTAGCTCTTTATTCGAGGCCATTTCGATCACTACTTCATTGGGATAATATCAGTGAGAGGACCTTGCTCATGTTAGAAGAAATACAGTTACATGCTGACAAGGTCACTTTGATCAAGAAAAGGCTAAAGAGAGCCCAAGATCAACAGAATTGTTGATGCAAAACCAACATGTTTGCACTTTAATGCAGGTGATCACGTGTGTCTGAAAATCTGACCCCTCCGAGCTATAGCAAAAAGTAGAGGAAAATCGAGTCCCCAATATGTGGGTCCATTCAAGGTTCTAGAAAGGATCCTCTTATCATCTAGCTTTATAGCCACAATATAGTATGATGCATGATGTGTTCCATGTGTCCAATCTGAATCACTATGTGCAGGATCCTGCCCATCTGTAGAACATTGACCCTATAGAACTCTAAGGGAGATTGATATACCCTGAGTCACCTGTGAGGATAATAGACTTCTAGGTGAAAGAGCTCATGAATTAAAAAATAGAGATATTAAAGGTTATTTGGAAGCACCATGGATAGGATGAAGCCACATGGGAGCTAAAAAAGGACATTAAAAAGCTCATCCTAAACATTTTGTATGACTAGTTGAATTTTAAAGACAAAATTCCTATAGGAGGGAAATGATGTTATAACATGATTTTTCCATATTTATTTACATATTTGAAATGAAAATATTGGATGGTTAAGGATATATTAGAAAGCTTGGTATGATTTGTTTTAGAAGTATGGATTTAATATGCAGTTTCTCCTTTGTAATGGACTTTGTGGTTTTTACTGTTTTCAATGATCCAATAATGGATATGGTGAAAAGAAAGAGAGAAAATCCAATAATAAATGAATTACTAAATGTAACGGGCAATTGATATGGAATTGTGTGGAGTTTTTAACAAAATAATAGGGTAAAGGAAACTAATGAATTGGATTCTGTTCAATAGTATATTTAATGAGAAAAGATATCAAAACAAGGAATCTTGTCATGTTTGTGAGAGAAAAAGGATTGTTTGATGCTTTAAATAAATCAAATAAAGGGAAAATTCAAGGGCAAAGAAAAGTATCTTTAACTTGTCTAATTTGGTCTCAAATCTTGCTTACACCTAGATACAAGTGTTAAAGACTTTTCTTTAAAATTTGAGAATAAAAGGATTAAAGGAGAGGAAGATATGAATTAATGTAGTTTTCCTAAATTGGAAGAGGTAATGGATTAATACATTAAATGTCACATATAACCAGAATAGAAATATCATACTCGGTCGTTTGATTATTTGCATGGAATGATGGTTGGTGGACCACGATCTGACGCCTCATGAGTTGTCTTCTACTCAAGCTAGACTAGGAAAGAAGTCATCTACATGTGAATAATTAGCACCTCATATCTCTCTCCACACCCCACATCATCAAGAATAAATGAACCATTGAGTTCATCTTGAAATTTTGAAAAGGAAACCAATTAATAGGAGATAACATCGTGGCATGTGGACCAAAGGATATCCCTCACCGGTAACCCCCTCTCATTTGGGATCCTAAACTCTTGATCTGATCCACATTCCATCCCTTGACTTTTCCCAAGGCACTAGAACCTGGACGGTAAAACTCTCCCCCAAGAATCTCTCTTTTTCTCAACCTTCTTTGATGAGCTTCTTCACCACGAGCACTATCGTGTGCAAGGTGAAAGCTAGAAAATGGGGGCGAGCATTACACCATTGGGTCAGCTTCTACAGTGGACCAATGATCGCATCATGTGATCATGGTTTGGCCTCAGTTGCGAGCAGGGTGAGTGGGCAGAAAGAATCTGATCCGTATGATCCGCACATTGATCAATGACAACCGTGGATCCAATGACCAATTATTCTCCAAATAAGGTATTTTTCTCACCTCTCTAGTTGAAAATCATAAAAATAGCAAGATCTTATAAAATTGATTAAAAATCCATTTGTTGTCGCAAAGTTACAAATAAATGGAGCTTTTTGATAAAAAATGAGGAATCCAATGAATTTGATCCTAAATCCTAGTTCTACCCTGAATTCCAAAAGTGCATAAAGATGCTAACTTTAATGTATTAACAACATGAAAACCCTAATTTCTTAGTTTTAATGATCATAACTTGTTTAGATGAATTTGATGGATAAAGTTTAATGTTTTTGGATTAAAAGGACATATTGGACTTAATTTGAGATTAAATCAAAATTAGGGTTTCCTGACTTAAAAACCTTAAATGTGATAATTAGGGTTTGGAGAGCCAAAACCCTAATGAAACCTTGACCTAGAACCCAGGTTAGCCTTAATGTGAGTTTATGAACAAAATAGTAATACATGGGTGGTATGCATTAACTTTAGGGTGATTGCTTGGTTGGTTACAACTGCTCTTGTTTACTTGGACTTCAAATCACTTATGAGAAAGGTATGTGGTTATGCCTATGACTACTCGCCTTAACTAACTTTCATGGTTTTGTTGAGCTTTTCGATTAGATTGAAACTAAATTGTATGATTGTTTATTTAATTTTTGCAATCTATAAAGTCAATATGGATATCATATTATACAAATGTAACCTTCTCAAACCATATATAGTATATGGTGATTTAAAGAGTATGGGGTGAAACAAGTAATGATGGGAATAACAAGTACTCAAGCCTAAAAAGGAAGATCGCCTCAGGCTAAGACAAAAAAGGAAGGCCTATGTATGAAACCAAGCCCAAGTGAGGGAAGCTTATGAATGTCCAATGTAGGCGCCAAAATTTGAAGAGAGGGTTCCCCATAAAGAGGCTCCCCTAAAGAGAGGGCACACCATAGAGAAAGAGAGGTTAAGGGTTGTCAGGTTAAAATAAGAAAATGCTTTTTCAATTTTATAATCAAAATAGTTGCTATGGTTGATTATATTGTTACACCTACATAAATACTTTTACCCACCTACACAATATATCTCAATATACTGACCGTGTATTGTTTTCATGTCATTTTAGGTTAAATTGCAAGTAATGATGAAAGATGGACATTTAGAGAAGAAGGCATCAAAAGAAAAGATCTAAAGTTAATCTGAAGGATATAGATAGATAGTTTTTGTTCCGGTTGGAAACATTTATATTTTCATATCATGTAACCCCTTAGTGGAGATTTCTATTTTCATATGGTTACCAAACTCTTTTCCATTCAATGAAATTATTAATTATAATTGGTTAACTACTAAACCTTGATCATGTATATGTGCTAATGGCCATTGACCTCTTGGTCCACCTTAATTGGGGACAACAGGGGGAGGGGGTCATTATAGATAGAAAGAAAGATACACTACTAATGTTAGATAATATGAATGGTGTAAGACTCATGATACATCTACTCTTCATGCCTAACAAGACTGCATGTTTGGGAAATTTTTTTGGAAAGTAATTATGGAAGCTGAGGAGATGGACATCTTCTTTAGGTTCCCCGACTCAATGACTCGATTAAATGAATGTTTACTTGATCAAGAAAGCAAAGTAAAGACATTCCTCATTGCATATAATTACATTTGGTTGTAGAAACCAACATGTTTTTGAAAAAGGCTTGAGAGAAAATGAGCGTAAAATCTCTTAAATCGAGAAAGTTGTTATTCTCAATGAGATAGTGTGGAACTACTAGAGCTTAGGTGTGAAGGAACCTAAGCAGGGTATCTGGGAGCCACCAGACCCATACTATACTAAAAGTAACACTTATGCATTAAGAAAACATAGAACTTCCCTAGAAGTAGTGGCACACATTGAATCAGGCACCCAGTTTGGAGGTAGGGGAAATAATTATAGAACCAACTATCAATAGAGGCTTGACGTCAAAAAAAATATCAACAGAGGCTACCTTAGAAAGTGTTTGTATGCCGTTCAAGTATGCTGATCAAAGGGGATTCAAGAATGTTGTGGTAAAAATGACTGTCTACTAGCAAATAAGATCCTAGAAGAACATATAAGAAAGAATCTAAAGTTTTTTTTAGGACATGGAAAATTTAGAAGATGTTGACTGAGCAAAGAACTATGCAGTTTGCATGCAGAGAGAATAATAGGGTTGCAGATTTTTTGGCTAAGACTCACCATGAAAACAACAACCAAATATATGACTATGTAAATCCACCCCCTAAGATTGCAAATCTATCGGATAAAGAACTGTGTAATGGTATTTGTAATACCATGATTCATTATGAACAACATATTAGTCAGTGTAATTCAAATTCAAATTTGCTTACATGAGGAAGGTAAGATGAATAAGGGAGATTTCTAAAATAGATATGGAGAAGCTATGGAAATATGAAGTTGATACATATGATCTATTTGATAAGGAATCCTTCAAGAAGAATTGTATATTATTCTACATAATTAATTACTTTCAAATGTATGCAAATTTTCTAGGTTATAGTATAAAGGCCTCAAAAGCATGCCCATGCTATAAAACATGTAATCTATCTGATTAAAATATAAAGAAAGACAATTTGTTTTAGTCATAGGTGATATCTTCCCTGTCATTATCCTTATTGAAGAAGGTGTAAAGTCTTCATTGGTTCGTATGTATGATGATCGAAGACCTCTAAAGAAATTAACTCAGACCAAAGTTTATGAAAAGATGAAAGATATTAGAAATAAATTGGATAAATTGGATCCCACTTCTTTGTATGAGAAGTTATTTTACAAGCATATGAATAATTTTTGGGGTTTTCCATATTAGAAGTTTTGGATAATTATGCACTACATCGATCTTATACATGTAGAGAAAATCTCATGTCACCAAATCATTGGTACATTGCTGAATATACTAGGTAAGACCAAAGATGGTGAAAATCCTAGGAAGGATTTTCATTGGGTATAAGAATAGAGTTAGAAATAGATAAAAGAAGTCGGTAGAAATATTTTCCTCTTGCTTGTGATACAATTTTTGACATATGGAAAATGACATTCTGTAAGTGTTTTCACAATGCAAAGGTGCCACAAAGTTATTCTTCTATTTTATAGTCTCTAAGCTTAATGGAATATTTAAAGTTAATTGGTCTTAGATCTGATAATTGTCATTCCTTGATGTAAGAAACTTTTCCCTTTTCAATTTTGATATATACCCCTAAGACATATGTTTCATGGTGATCACACTAGGAATTTAGATACTGTGAAGATGAAGTGATTGTAACTCTCTTTCAACTTGAGATGTATTTTCTACCTTCATCTTTTGATATGATGATTCACAGAGTTGTTTACTTTACTAGAGAGGTGAAGATTGTTAGGTCCTGTGTATTTGCATTGAATGTATCCCTTTGACAAAAATATGAGTGTAATCAAGGGGTTGTCCAAAATTGCTTTCACTATGAAGGTTGTATTTTTATAAAATTTTGATTTATTCATCCCGTCACAATTGGCTTTCAAATTAGGGGCCTTTCTCTTAAAAATTGACTAACTTAACCACTCAGGTGCCACTACTTTGGTCGAAGGTTGTATTATTAAATGCTATGTTGTAAAGGATGTAATGAATTTATAACTAGTTTGTTATCTGTAGTTGGGTCTTCTAGCCTACCAATGTCTGTTACAATGACAACTTTTATGGGAATGGTTAATTAGGAGGAGTAATTATAATCTCTCATGAATCATGGACACAAGAAAATATAGTTGTGTTACATAGTAGGGAGTTTATTAGCAAGCATGTGGTAGAGATTGGATGTTTGAATAAATTAAATCCACATATGTCTTTAATTGGGATTTCATGAGAACATAACTTTACTTCCATTGATTGATTTACAAATTAAATATATTCTCAATTGTCATAGTCATGAAACATTGTTCTGGAGCCTGTGGAATGACTAGCTTTTATCCCCAAAAATATGTTCTTTCTTATGAAGAGTATGACATAAGTGGACATTTATTATGCACTAGACATAAGGATGAGAAGAGTCTCATGCAAAATAGTGGAGTTACCTTACATGCATCTTCATGATACTTTGCTTCTACAAACAAAAGTCTCCCAAAACAAGTGAAGATATTTTATTGCAGAACTATAAAGATATTTGAGAACTAGACTATACTAAATTTAGAGTTCCTGTGCATAAATGTACTTGAATTGATAACAATAAAGGGCTAGTTGTGGATGATGTTGGGTTTATCTTGGTAAATATTTAGAGGTTAGGTGAGAAAGATGTACCATTTTGTTGGCTACACAAGATTGTTACATTTATGATCTTGTAGACAAGAACTATTCATTTGTCCTATTTGAAATATTATGAAAAGTTTGATGACTTAATTCCACACTTTGTTGATGTACTAAAATGTAAAGGAAATCAATGAGGAATTTGCACCATACTGGACCATCATGAAGGGATATATATTGACAAAGAATAGATGATAAATATTGGTATATTGCTAAAGTTTATTTTCTCTAACTTTACATATTGTCTTTTCATTTTTCAACCTATTATGAATGCCATGTATTATATCTAATTATGCATATTGTCTTTTTTGTATGCATCTTGTACAATAGATATTATGGATTTCTTGCTCAGAGAAGATGAGAGCATTACATGTTTGAAAACCATACAAGCATGATGCGGTCAAGGAGACTAATGCCCCCCCATATGAAGATGCACCCCAAAATCTCAAGCTTGTAGTTTCAAAGATGCGAGTAGCATAAGTTAAATAGAAAAATTCAGTTGCATTTGATAGGATAATGATGCCTACATGGGATAATGTTGATACTTATAAGAATAATCTTGGTTTAAATATCTAATCCAAGGTACCACTAGACAATATAACTAAGAATGAAGTACCCAAATAAATGAAGGAGCTACTTTGGGTGGACGTAGTTGTAAGTACTTACGAAAATTCCTGATGCATGGTTTTTCCCCTTATATATGCCAACTTTTTGTATGCTTTTAAAATGTAGAAACTCTTTAAGTTAGATATCCAAAGTACATAGAAGGTTTTACTCCAGTCAATGGGTAAAATGTAGTGAGACTGGAAGACGAGACTCACAAAACAATACATAACTGACTCCAACTAGGATAGGTTCTAAAAGAATACACACTATGCATACCATTTTCTTGATGAGGCAATGTGGGAAAGGTCCAAGACACAACAACTAGTAGAAAAATTTAAGGTTAATGCCTTTCCAAAAAAAATATGTGTAAATGTTAGAATATATATGCCGTTATACTTGTCTTATTATCTATAAATGAAATAAATAAAGCAGAAAAGAAACACAAGAAAAAAATATGCATGGCCATTGACTAGGCTCTAGTGGCTATACAAAGAAATCAGAACTATATATTTAAAATAAGGTGAAGAGAATGGTATTGTAACACCCCTCCCTAGGGTTTCTTACGTAACTAGCGGAAGCACAGCCTAATCCCCAACATTATCCATAATGTGGGGTACTTGGCATATCAGGGAGGGATTGTCACATGCATGATCTCATATCAAGAAATAAACAACACTTGGCATTCATAGAAACATAGATTCATACATGAGTTCTTTGAAAGAAAGCTACATCATGCTTCTAAAGGTATACTAAACATAAACTAGATAATCATGAAAAAGATAGGATCTCCATAGATGGACGTCCCACCAGGAAACAACTCCTAAGATCTTGGATCCTTGGAATCTTCTCAAGAGGTCTCCTTCCCTTTAGCTCCAACTTCTGCGGGCATCTCGTCCCCATCCATGCAAAGGAAAACAAACATGGTAAGTAAGCGACATTGACATATTATAAAACATAAAAATAACATATAAGTTGATTTGACCTAAACATGAACATGCATTAACATTAATCATTTCTTGGAATCTTTTACATAAAGAATTTGACAAGAAGTATATGCTCCTCTCTTAATGCCCCATAAGGATCCCACAATGCTCAGAAAGCCCATAATTGCTCGGAAAGCCCATAACAAGGTGCATATAAATCTAAATCAAATTCCCTTAACCATAATCTTTCTTAGACTTTACTTATCTTCTTAATAACCTAAAAAAAATGGAAGCCTATCACATCCGAAACTAAAAAATCATCAGTTGGAGAATCGTTTTGACTTTGACAAGGTGGGCATGGTTAAGGCAGAATGGAAATAAAAAAAGACTAAATGACTTAGTCAGAGCACCCTAAACCGGAACAGCAAGAACAACGGAAATTGATCTTAATTGGGATTTCTCCCTCTTGAACATAATGGGATTTCTCCCTCTTAAGCATGGATGGGAATCTCTTCCCTCTTAATCTTGGTTTCATGTATCTAAATCATAATTCATAATCTTAATGTGATTTCTATTCTTAGACTTAGATTATAACAATCAACATCCAATAATCATATACATTGAAGAAAAACATAAATTTTCCATGACTTGAGTTTAAAGTGCATAAACATATCATAATCATTCAATAAATCAAGTTTACTATGCCAAGGGTATGGCCCACTTACCTTGAGCTAAAGAACCTAAGTCAAACCTTGTTTGACCTTGTTTGACTGATTGGATTCCCTCAAACACTTGAAATTTACATAATTATCCTTCATCATACATATTAAACCCTAATTTGTGTCATGAAATTATTAAGATGTGAAAATAGAGAAATCATGATAAAAATCATAAAATCGAGTTCCTCATCGAAAATCCTTTCCAAAACATATTTTTCAGTATTTTTTTGATAATGAAGTGACTTAATACAAATTTCCAAAGAATCATCTAATCATAAATCGAGATAAAGCCACGTATACATATATGTAAAATCCAGAAACAGTGGGCCAGCTCTGACTTGGCCCAATCGGGCTTGACCAACTATGGAGGAGGCTCACCACTATGGCCTCGCTATCAAAGAAAGGGGTATAGGCAAAAATCCCAAAATACCCTCGTGGTTGCAATACGTAAATAAAAAAAACATGGGGACTCAGGGGTCATTGAACACCCTGGATCCTTCCCTATTGCGATCCATGGCCTGACCCTTGCTCCAGGAGCAGGAAGCTGAGATTCACCCATGATCAAGGTTGAAGATCTAGATTCCTCTCAAGGAGCTGAGACCGCTAGCGAGCTCGCCAATTCCTAACGGAATCGCAGAGCCCTTTTATGGGCTCAGGCATGAACTGGAGCTTGAGAAGTTGCTCCGGTCATGGACCCATAGAACAGCAAGAAGACGATGCCGATTCATTGGGGAGAGCGAGAAAAAGGGAACAAAATCCTACAGATTGACTCGCGGAGGGGAGACGCGGATGAGGGAAGCATTGCCTGAAGCAAAAGTAGCCAAGAAGGTCATCAGAGTCGTTGAACAGCGTTTTGCAGTGAGAAACAGGGGCGGCAATGGCAATATAGGACCCGCTAGCAGGGGTAACCACGAGGCTAACGGAGAAAGCCAAAACAACGGGGAGGCTTCGAGGATGCTTACCACGCTTACGATTGAGAGGAGGTGACTGGAGGAGGCCGGGCAAACTCAAGGTCACCGGAAACCAAAACTGAGTAGGTCGGGGCCGTTGGGGAAGCTAGAGGAGAAATTGATCACGGAGGAGCACATCTAGGGGGTTGGTGGTGCTCTCAGGTTGCTCAAATGGAGGTTCTAGCAGTTGTAGCGGTGTCTGTGCAAGGGGGGTTTACGAGCCCTATTTGGGAATTTCTTGTATAGTCCGAGGGAGAAGGCGAGTAAGGGTCGCACGAATCGGATTGACCTCACGAATTCGATGGGGAAGAAATGACGTGAAACGGTCGAGAAACGACTGAGATTGAATATGAGCGTTCAAAGCACTAGAAACGGGTGTTCTTCGTGTGAAGAGCGGAGGTAGTAGAAGACAGGCGCGCCATTGTATCTTGATCCAACAGTCCCTGTGCACGCGCGCGAGGAAAGAAGAAAGTAACGCGTGACAGTAAAAAAAATAAAATGAACCTTAGGTCAATTGCTTGTATTAATGAAATGGCATTCAAATCTTGGTGCATTTATATTCAAATCTTCCTCAATTTAATTGAGGGGGTCAACCATGGTCATAATGGATTCAAATTTGAACCATAGGTACACTAGGGTGTCTAGAATATTCATGTGGGGTTAGATTTTGTGCTAGAACCCATTTAGGCCTAAAAATAGCAAAACCCTCATGTATACTTAAATGACCATTATGTATGCAAATAAAGCCATTAATTCTTCAAATAAGAATTGCAAAACATAACAACGTGCCCTAAATATTATTTCTTTTCAATTAACTAGATGGAGGCTATTAAACAAGAAATTAAACATGTACATCACTAATTACCATATGAGAGGGGAAATTTGACATAGAAGCATTTATTTCCATTTTCTAAACAAAAGAGCATAGCTATATATATATGAAAACATTTTCTTTAAATAAAATAAGGATAAGAGAGCAATTGGACATTAAAAATGAATTTGCAAAACTAACATGGGCAATTTGCATTTAAGTCCACAAAAATTATCTTTTTAGAAAAAGAGCATGCAGAGAATAAAATATTTTGAAAATTTGCATAATAAGATTGGGGTGTTACAATACTAACCACCTTAAATAAATTTCATCCTTGAAATTTCCTAGAGTTTCTACCCACCTTAAGGGTTTCACATAAACTTGCAAATTTTCCATACAAATTTTCATTATGAAAGAAACATACATAAAAAAAGCATTATGATTCAACATAAATTACTTAACTACCCTTACCTTGATCATTTTCCTCTTCTCCATCCGACATTTGCATGGTGAAGAGCCTTGGCTTAACCTTGGGTGGAGGATTAGGGTTCTTAGCTTGGTTATGGTTGGGATCCATCTTTGCAAGCTTAGGACAATTATGCTTGATATGTCCTTCCTAACCACAATAGTAGCAAATAGAAGTCCCAAACCTACAAGGACCACCATGATTTCTCTTGCATGTAGGGCATGGGGTTCTCCCATTCTCTGAAGAAGGCTCAGGGGCTTTTCTCTTGTGGTTGGAGGGTGGAGGGGGTTGATGGTGACGATTGTTTTGGGGTACCTCCTTCTTATGATTCCTCCCAGGGTGCACCTCCAATTCTAGGGCTGCATCCAAGGCTAATTGCATGGTCCTATGTCCTCTACCAGACAAGGCATAACTTAGGTTAGGTTTAAGCCCTCTAATGAACTTCTTAGCTCTCTTTTTCTCAGTGTACTCAAGACCATACTTTTGGAGCTTACGAAACTTCATGGCATACTCAGTGACAGTAATGTCACCCACTTGCTTAAGGTTAACAACCTCATACTCCTTCCTTTCTAACATGGCTTCAGATACAAAATGGTCGTTAAAGACTTCTACAAAGTCACCCCAAGTAAGAGGAGGGTCATCATCTTCCCTAGAGGCTAAGAGGTTTTCCCACCAAGTACGGGCTGCACCCTTGAGCATATGGGTGGCAAATCTAACCCTACTACGTGGGGACACTCTAAGTCTCTAAAGCAATGATCCATGTTGCTAAGCCATTACTCATCCTTGGTCACCACATCAACTTCATCTTCACCATGGAAAGCATCAGGTCTAATCTTCAAGAAATCTATGAGGGAGATCTCATGTACCCTAGGTGGAGCTCTAGGTTGGAGGGCATTGTCAAGGCTGCTACTAAGGCATCTAGGGTGACTGGTGGAGGGGCGTGGTTCATGTCTTCAGTCTTATCACCACTAGAGGATCCTTGTGAGGGCCTGGACTCACCAACCTTCTCCTTCTTCTTAGGGGCCATCTGAAAGGGTAAACATAACATGATATTAGAACATAATATGAATATATAGTGTTGCCTTAGTGGCCATATATTCCTTGTTCTGATACCATTAATGTAACACCCCTCCCTTGGGTTTCTTACGTAACCAGCGGAAGCACAACCTTATCCCCAACATTATTCATAATGTGGGGTACTTGGCATATCAGGGAGGGATTGTCACATGCATGATCTCATATCAAGAAATAAACAACACTTGGCATTCATAGAAACATAGATTCATACATGAGTTCTTGGAAAGAAAGCTACATCATGCTTCTAAAGGTATACTAAACATAAACTAGATAATCATGAAAAAGATAGGATCTCCATAGATGGACGTCCCACCAGGCAACAACTCCTAAGATCTTGGTTCCTTGGAATCTTCTCAAGAGGTCTCCTTCCCTTTAGCTCCAACTTCTGCGGACATCTCGCCCCCAGCCATGCAAAGGAAAACAAACATAGTAAGTAAGCGACATTGGCATATTATAAAAATAAAAATAATATAGAAGTTGATTTGACCTAAACATGAACATGCATTAACAGTAATAATTTCTTGGCATCTTTTACATAAATAATTTGACTAGAAGTATATGCTCCTCTCTTAATGCCCCATAAGGAGCCCATAATGCTCGGAAAGCCCATAATTGCTCGGAGAGCCCATAATGCTCGGAAAGCCCATAACAAGGTGCATGTAAATCTAAATCAAATACCCTTAACCATAATCTTTCTTAGACTTTACTTATCTTCTTAATAACCTAAACTTGATCTTAATTGGGATTTCTCCCTCTTGAACATAATGAAATTTCTCCCTCTTAAGCATGGATGGGAATCTCTTCCCTCTAAATATTAGTTTTGTGTATATAAATCGTAATTCATAATCTTAATGTGATTTCTATTCTTAGACTTATATTATTACAATCAACATCCAATAATCATATACATTGAAGAAAAACATACATTTATCATGACTTGAGTTTAAAGTGCATAAACATATCATAATCATTCAATAAATCAAGTTTACTATACCAAGGGCATGGCCCACTTACCTTGAGCTAAAGTGCCTAATTCAAACCTTGTTTGACCTTGTTTGACTGATTGGATTCCCTCAAACACCTGAAATCTACATAATTATCCTTCATCATACATATTAAACCCTAATTTGTGTCATGAAATTATTGAGATGTGAAAACAGAGAAATCACTATAAAAATCATAAAATCGAGTTCCTCATCGAAAATCCTTTCCAAAACATATTTTTGTGTATTTTTCTGATAATCAAGCGATTTAATACAAATTTCCAAAGAATCATCCATTCATAAATCGAGATAAAGCCACGTATACATATATGTAAAATCCAAAAATAGTGGACGAGCCCTAACTTGGCCCAATCGGGCTTGGCCAACTAGGGAGGAGGCTCGCCACTGTGGCCTCGCGATCAAAGAAAGGGGTATAAGCGAAAATCCCAAAATACCCTCGTGGTTGCAATACGTAAATAAAAAAAACATGGGGACTCAGGGGTCATTGAACACCCTGGATCCTTCCCTATCACGATCCATGGCCTGACCCTTGCTCCAGGAGCAGGAAGCTAAGATTCACCCATGATAAAGGTTGAAGATATGGATTCCTCTCTAGGAGTTGAGACCGCTAGCGAGCTCGCCAATTCCTAACAGAATCGCAGGGCCCTTTTATGGGCTCAGGCATGAACTAGAGCTTGAGAAGCTGCTCCGGTCATGGACCCATAGAATAGCTAGACGACGATGCCGATTCATTGGGGAGAGCGAGAAAAAGGGAACAAAATCCTATAGATGGACTCGCGGAGGGGAGACGTGGATGAGGGAAGCATTGACTGAAGCAAAAGCAGCTGGGAAGGTCATCGGAGTCGATGAACAGAGTTTTGCGGTGAGAAACAGGGGTGGCTTTGGCTCTATAGGACCCGCAAGCAGGGGTAACCGCGAGGCTAATGGAGAAAGCCAAAACAACGGGGAGGCTTCGAGGATGCTTACCATGCTCACAATTGAGCGGAGGTGACTGGAGGAGGTCGGGCAAACTCAAGGTCGCCGGAAACCAAAACTGAGTAGGTCGGGGCCGTTGGGGAAGCCAGAGGAGAAATTGATCACGGAGGAGCACAACTAGGGGGTCGGTGGTGCTCTCAGGTTGCTCAAATGGAGGTGCTAGCGGTTGTAGCGGTGTCTGTGCAAGGGGGTTTGCGAGCCCTATTTGGGCATTTCTTGTATAGGCCGAGGGAGAAGGCGAGTAAGGGCTCGCACGGATCGGATTGACCTCACAGATTCGATGGTGAAGAAATGACGTGAAACCGTCGAGAAACGACTGAGATTGAATGCGAGCGTTCAAAGCACTAGAAACGGGTGTTCTTCACGTGAAGAGCGGAGGTAGGAGAAGACGGGCACGCCGTTGGATCTTGATCCAACAGTCCCTGTGCACACACGTGAGGAAATAAGAAAGTAACGCGTGGCAGTAAAAAAAATAAAATGAACCTTAGGTCAATTGCTTGTATTAATGAAATGGCATTCAAATCTTGGTCCATTTATATTCAAATCTTCCTCAATTTAATTGAGGGGGTCAAGCATGGTCATTATAGATTCACATTTGAACCATAGGCACACTAGGGTGTCTAGAATATTCATGTGGGGTTAGATTTCGTGCTTGAACCCATTTAGGCCTAAAAATAGCAAAACCCTCATGTATACTTAAATGACCATGATGTATGCAAATAAAGCCATTAATTCTTCAAATAAGAATTGCAAAACATAAAAACATGCCCTAAATATTATTTCTGTTCAATTAACTAGATGGAGGCTATTAAACAAGAAATTAAACATGTAAATCACTAATTACCATATGAGAGGGGAAATTTGACATAGAAGCATTTATTTCCATTTTCTAAACAAAAGAGCATAGATATATATATGAAAACATTTTCTTTAAATAAAATAAGGATAAGAGAAATATTGGACATAAAAAATGAATTTGCAAAACTAACATGGGCAATTTGCATTTAAGTCCTCAACAATTATCTTTTTAGAAAAAGAGCATGCAGAGAATAAAATATTTTGAAAACTTGCATAATAAGATTGGGGTGTTACAATACTAACCACCTTAAATAAATTTCATCCTCGAAATTTCCTAGAGTTTCTACCCACCTTAAGGGTTTCACATAAACTTGCAAATTTTCCATACACATTTTCATTATGAAAGAAACATACATAAACAAAGCATTATGATTCAACATAAATTACTTAACTACACTTACCTTGATCATTTTCCTCTTCTCCATCCGACATTTGCATGGTGAAGAGCCTTGGCTTAACCTTGGGTGGAGGATTAGGGTTCTTAGCTTGGTTATGGTTGGGATCCTTCTTTGCAAGCTTAGGACAATTAGGCTTGATATGTCCTTCCTCACCATAATAGTAGCAAACAGAAGTCCCAAACCTACAAGGACCACCATGATTTCTCTTGCATGTAGGGCATGGGGTTTTCCCATTCTCAGAAGAAGGCTCAGGGGCTTTTCTCTTGTGGTTGGAGAGTGGAGGGGGTTGATGGTGACGATTGTTTTGGGGTACCTCCTTCTTATGATTCCTCCCAGGGTGCTCCTCGAATTCTAGGGCTGCATCCAAGGCTGATTGCATGGTCCTATGCCCTCTACCAGACAAGGCATAACTTAGGTAAGGTTTAAGCCCTCTAATGAACTTCTTAGCTCTCTTTTTCTCAGTGTACTCAAGACCATACTTTTGGAGCTTACGAAACTTCATGGCATACTCAGTGATAGTCATGTCACCCACTTGCTTAAGGTTAACAAACTCATCCTCCTTCCTTTCTAACATGGCTTCAGATACATAATGGTCGTTAAAGACTTCTACAAACTCACCCCAAGTAAGAGTAGGGTCTTCATCTTCCCTAGAGGCTAATAGGTTTTCCCACCAAGTACGGGTTGCACCCTTGAGCATATGGGTGGAAAATCTAACCCTACTACGTGGGGGACACTCTAAGTCTCTAAAGCAATGCTCCATGTTGCTAAGCCATTCCTCAGCCTTGGTTACGACATCTACTTCATTTTCTCCATGGAAAGCATCGGGTCTAATCTTCAAGAAATCTATGAGGGATATCTCATGTACTCTAGGTGGAGCTCTAGGTTGGAGGGCATTCGTCAAGGCTGCTACTAACGCATCTAGGGTGACTGGTGGAGGGACGTGGTTCATGTCTTCAGTCTTATCACCACTAGAGGATCCTTGTGATGGTCTGGACTCACCAACCTTCTCTTTCTTCTTAGGGGCCATCTGAAAGGGTAAACATAACATGATATTAGAACATAATATGAATCTCTAGTGTTGCCTTAGTAGCCATATATTACTTGCTCTGATACCATTAATGTAACACCCCTCCCTAGGGTTTCTTACGTAACCAGCGGAAGCACAACCTAATCCCTGACATTATCCATAATGTGGGGTATTTGGCATATCAGGGAGGGATTGTCACATGCATGATCTCATATCACGAAATAAACAACACTTGGCATTCATAGAAACATGTGAAAAACACTAGAGGGGGGTGAATAGAGTTTTAAAACTATTTTAACAATTTATTGAAATCAAACAACCACAATTGAAATTAGAAGAAGGAGACAGGTGTTTAGAGTGGTTCCAACTTTAGCAAATACTAAAGTTGTCAGTCCACTACCCGGTTGCTTACCCAACCGGGATTTTGAAAGTATTTATTTTATTACCTTCTCAAGGATTTATACAAAATACAATACTTTCCTTTACACCCCTTGAACAACCTTCACTTGAAGTAGGTGCACCAACTTGAGGTAGCCTTCTTGAAGTAACTCCAAGCTCCCCCTTGAAGTAGCCTTCCTCTCTAGAAGTAACCTCCCATTGCACCAGCCTTCTGAAGTAGCTCAAGGTCTCCTTCTTCACCAAGAAGATCTCCACCCTCTCCAATCCGCAGCCTCCAACCTAGGAGTAGCAAGGAGAGTACAAACAGTAATAGAGAACAAGAAAGGAAAAAGGAAATTACAACTTATCCTTTGTATCCCAAGGCTTGATTTGCCTAGATCAAGCGTATAGATCTCCTAACCAAGTGTGTGGACTTGTGATTGCAGTGGGTAGGAGATGGTAGCCTATAGGACACAAATTTGAGCTAAGGAAGAAAGTAGCCAATTGTTACAATGCTCAAATTGCTCACAACAGATTGCAAATGTAATTGCTTGCTCAAAGAGTACTCAATTGTGTAAAAAGGTATGTTTGAGTGTCCTATGGCTTGTCCTATTTATAGGAATGACCTATGGATGCTTAAGGACGTTCTAGACAACTTCTAGGGGTTTCTAAGTGCTTAACTAGCCGTTAGGTACAAGTTTGTTGCTTTAGCAACGGCTAATTAATTTACTCTGCAGTTGCTGTCAGAGATTATCTCGGTCGAGGAATGGTCGACCGAGAAACCTACTCAGTCGAAGGTTTGTCGACCGACAGACTCTCTAGATCATGTGTATTGCAACGTTTATCTCCAACTGCCAACTACCTTGTCAGTTGTGTCTAACGGCTACTCTGGGTCTTTCTCGGTCAAGAAGATTGTCGACCGAGAGTGTCTCGGTTGAGGAGTTGGTCGACTGAGATTGACCCTGTTTCAATGTTTCAATTTAGGCACTAATTATATGTATGAGTGTGCATATGTGATCCTATTTGAAGGGGATGACTTGTCTAAATGTGGTGTTTAGCTAGGGAGAATCTAACGCTTGATTTACATGAAATCTAAGTACTTGTACATTATATATTTGTACAAGTTTTTACAAGGCGATTATATTCCATGAAATATAAACATGTAAGCATATGGATTTCCCTAGTTGCTTTGTCATCCACCTTAATCCTGCACACTCAAGTAGCTCGTTAGATCAATAAGAATGAAATGTTTGTCATAATCAAAACAAAGGGATTTATAGATGTCCATTTAGCCAACAATCTCCCCCTTTTTGAAGATGACAAACATTTCCAAAATAGAAATGAAGGAATTATAAAACAAATGAGTTTCATACCTGAAGATTGCCTTTTATAGCCATTCTTGTTTTGCAAGTGAGTGCTTGGCCTTTTTCTTTAGTTATTATAGTTTTGATCTTTATTTTATTTTTATATTCTTTTCTCCCCCTTTGTCATTTCAAAAAGATATCCATGTTGAATATTTGATATTACTTCTCCCCCTTAATTTTATACTATGCTCCCCCTTAGATAGATATCTCAAGGTATAAATGCTTTGCAATAGATGTCAATTTAGCCGTAACTTTAAATTTTAGGTATTTGCAAGGATTGCATCCTTTTTGATTTATTTTTATTTATTACTCCCCTTATTTTGTATGCTCTACAATAGTCTTATAATCCATATTCAAATGATGCCAAAAAGATATCCATTATAACCAATTTCATTACAAACATGGAAAGATAGCCAAATCATGTAGAGATAACCCTTTTATTACAGTTATGCAAAAATTCCATTACAACTCCAAATCTCACAGGAAAGACTTAAGAATTACATCAACATCAGGGTCTTTCCCAAGAAAAGGCTCAGCTCCATAATACTGGACCAAAGTTTGCCACTCCAGAGCACCTGTCTTGGTCAAGGCATATGCCTCCAAGAAGGTTGGAACACGATCAAATCGGAAATGAGCAGCAATATCTTGTAGTTGCATTGATGAAAACTGAGTATGCGTGAGATCTGTAGATGGTGGAGGTGGGGGTTGATAGTAGTTGTAAGATGGGTTATATGGATTGAGCATGCTAGGATTTAAAGAATAAGGATATTCATCTGGTTGGTTTGGAGAAAGGGTTTGCATTCTTTGGTTTAGATAAGTCATGGCATGATGGTTATAATCTAGTTGTTTACTAAGATGATATTGTGACCCAGCAACATAGGTTAGGGTGTTTTGGATGGGATCATAGGGTAGGTTGGTAGGAGGAGGTGGTGGTGGTATATTTTGGGTAGATGTCTCTCCTTCCGTCCTAGCCCTCTTATGACCGAAATCAATTCCCATTTTTTCTACAATATTCTTACTTATTTTTTGTGGTCTACGCTCCCATGTATAACCCATATCCTCAATTTGTGTCTTAAGAAAATGTTGAGTAATTTGGCATACAAGATCAGCATATGGAGGATTGCTAGAAAACTCAAGCATGTTTTTAAGAATGATGCGGATAAAATTTGTGGGAATTCGTTGGATAATGGCATAGATTAGACACATGCGAAAAATAGGAACTTCAGACTTATTTTCTCTAGGATGTATGTTTGTTGAAACAATAAGGTTTACAATCCTAGCTACAGGTTTGAGATTGATAGCATAGTATGTGCCCCTATCTTCGTGACAGGTTGTATTGGATTGAAAAATGGTTCTTTTGATGTCACTAAGACCGACAGTATGGTCACCTTGGGAAAAAGTATTAAGTGGGTTTCCAGTGGTAAGGTCAAGGGTGTCTTGATATTCATCTAGGTCAATATTTAGCATGTCAAGAATATCCTCTTCAGTAAATCAAAAGCTATGTCCATTGACCATAGAATAGAAGAAGATGGTTTCATTTTCAGAATGGGAAATGAGGTTAGCATAGAATTCATTCACTACCTTGGTGGAGTAGGAAGGGAAGGAAGGGTTGATGAATTCTTTCAACTTTTGTACCTCAAAAAGATCCTCCAAGTCAACGATGTTGAGGAAGTCCAGAACATCAACTGGTCTTCATGGGAGAGGAGCTTTGGAGGAGAGCCGTAGATAGCGATCACCAGCATCTCCGTCGACGAAGGCAATGTCGTTGATGATCGTCAATGGTGGAGTAGCCTCCCTTCCTTTCCTACCAGCGACCTTCTTCTTTCCACGAGCAGAGGATGATGCCATTGCGTTGCTTGAATGTGGATAAGAAGCAAGGAAGTCTTGGGGATGAAGATACTAAAGGTTTGCACAAGAATGCACTAGAGAGAACCTATGGAAGCAAGAATATGAGAGTGTGAAGAAATGACCCGTTTTTGGTCCCTTTTATAGCAATCCAGTGACCTGGTCGGTCGAAAATTTGCCGACCGAGCGTCCGCAACGGTCATATTCCAGACGCGCCACTCGGCCGTCCAACGGTCGACTTGCAATGGTCGGCCGTCAACGGTAACGGTCGGATTGCAACGGTCATATCCCAACGGCTCATTCTCGGTCGAGCAATTGTCGACTGACACTGTCTCGGTCGAACAATTGTCGACCGGAAGTGTGTCCGATGTTAGGTCTGTCTAGATTCTGTCGGTCGAGAGAGGTGGGCTGACCGAGAGGTTTTCGGTCAAAGAATTCGTCGACCGACAGACTTACTGGGTACAAATTTTTAAGCTGATTTTTAATGCAAATGATAGACTAAATTTGTAGAGCATATATATATTTTCTAAGGGAGTAATATTTTATTTTATTATTGACAAGATTGGGACAATTTTGTGATCATAAATTAATTGTGCTTTTAATCACAATAAAATGATATTCAAATAGTTTTTGTGTCAAACTTATTTTAGGTCGATTTTGACTACGACCATAGCGCCCCTTGGTCAAATTTCATTTTAACCAAGAGGCAAATTTGCAGATTTTCAAATTGAATATATCGAGTATAATATCTGCATAAAATTTGATTAAGTATCAAGTTGAAGCATACTACTTAATATGATTCTTAAATGAAGGCACAATTAATATCTCAAGTCTTCAAAGATACTAATTTAGAGATTTTATGTGTTGCAAGCAATAACATATAACCAATAAATCATTTTGCTTTCCTATATATATCATCACGGATCCATGCATACAATTATCATTATCTATGTGTACCAAATAGTGAAAGCATATCCATGATGTAATGATAGAACAATAACAACATATAATGATAATTCCATCACATGATTTGTATATGGATAGACCAGAAAATACTTTAGGAAAAATCATGTGAAAAATAGAAATTTTCTTTTCATTGAATTGAGCATAATTTCAGTTTAAACTTAAATCATTTAGGGAATAAACTAATATTAATCTCATTTGAATTTTTAGGGATGATTTCCAGAATATATCCAGTCATCAATCACAAATAGATAGCAATTTCATCAATTTAAAAGGAATTCAGCAATTTTGCAGTAGACTGGAGATCAATGACATGCTCGGTCAACAATTACTCGACCGATGGGCTCTCGGTCGACAGTCTCTCGACCGACAAGATTCCTGGAACTGTTAATTGTTTCCAAATAAAACATAATTATGCAAGTTAAATATTTAGATACTTAAATTTATTTGTTATGTCATTATGTTGAGTTGAGATAGACATAGAAATATGCAACTAAGGTCCTTGGTCATATCTCAACTTAATTCTAATTATTTAGTTTGGAGGTTTTGGAACCCAAACTAACTCGACATCTTTTCTCTTGTACGGGCATGAAAAAGAATAGTGACCAAGGCGCAAACAATAATGACAACATATTGAGTCAACCTCATATCTTTTTCTATGGTTGTGTTCTGTGTTGTCCTTAGGTGAAGATGTTCCTTTAGGTACATATATAGATTGATGGGTTTGTGACTTTCTCCAACTAGGTTGTTGATAGGATTTCCCTTTAGGCTTGTAACCTAGTCCTCTTCTCCCAATTTGATGATAGGGATTATCTAGGATTTGATCAAGAATGCCATTATTATTTAAACTACGAACTTGTTGTTGTAACTTGGCAATCTCGTCCATTCTCTTCTTGATATCTAGTTTTGCTTGGTCTAGATTAGATGACAATGAATTTCTTTCTTTGACAATAGTGTCATAATCTATATGGGTGCACAATATGGGTTGTTTTTGAAGATCGTTCACTTGAGTCTGCAAATTGATCTTTTCTAAAGAAAGTAGATTGCAATTTGCCTCTATAGATTTTATCTTCATATCATGATCTTCAATGATCTTTTTAAGATCTTCATTTTCAGATGTGATAGAAAGAAGCTTAGCATGTAATTCATCATTTGCTTTATTAGATTTCTTTAGTTTCTTCTTGCACTCAACATATTTATTATGTGTTTCTTCAAGACTAGCAACTAGTTCTTCTTTAGATAAATAAAAAAGACTTACATCTTCTTCTTCTTCACTAGTTGTAGCAATAAGACAATCTTTGTGCTCATCTTCCTTCTTTGATCTCCATGGGCAGCTAGTTGTTGTGTGGCTTGTTCCTAAGCACCAATTGCAACATGTTGTAGATTTGTCCAAGCTGCACCTTTTGCTGCGGTTGTAATCACCATTACCCTCCATTCTTCAAGACCTGGTTAGGGTTCCTTGAAGCCTTCTCTGATACCAATTGAAAAATACTAGAGGGGGTGAATAGAGTTTTAAAACTATTTTAACAATTTATTGAAATAAAACAACCACAATTGAAATTAGAAGAAGGAGACAGGTGTTTAGAGTGGTTCCAACTTTAGCAAATACTAAAGTTGTCAGTCCACTACCCGGTTGCTTACCCAACTGGGATTTTGAAAGCATTTATTTTATTACCTTCTCAAGGATTTATACAAAATACAATACTTTCCTTTACACCCCTTGAACAACCTTCACTTGAAGTAGGTGCACCAACTTGAGGTAGCCTTCTTGAAGTAACTCCAAGCTCCCCCTTGAAGTAGCCTTCCTCTCTAGAAGTAACCTCCTGTTGCACCAGCCTTCTGAAGTAGCTCAATGTCTCCTTCTTCACTAAGAAGATCTCCACCCTCTCCAATCCGCAGCCTCCAACCTAGGAGTAGCAAGGAGAGTACAAACAGTAATAGAGAACAAGAAAGGAAAAAGGAAATTACAACTTATCCTTTGTAGCCCAAGGCTTGATTTGCCTAGATCAAGCGTATAGATCTCCTAACCAAGTGTGTGGACTTGTGATTGCAGTGGGTAGGAGATGCTAGCCTATAGGACACGAATTTGAGCTAAGGAAGAAAGTAGCCAATTGTTACAATGCTCAAATTGCTCACAACAGATTGCAAATGTAATTGCTTGCTCAAAGAGTACTCGAGTGTGTAAAAAGGTATGTTTGAGTGTCCTATGGCTTGTCCTATTTATAGGAATGGCCTATGGATGCTTAAGGACGTTCTAGACAACTTCTAGGGGTTTCTAAGTGCTTAACTAGCCGTTAGGTACAAGTTTTTTTGCTTTAGCAACGGCTAATTAATTTACTCTGCAGTTGCTGTCAGAGATTATCTCGGTCGAGGAATGGTCGACCGAGACACCTACTCGGTCGAAGGTTTGTCGACCGACAGACTCTCTGGATCATGTGTATTGCAATGTTTATCTCCAACTGCCAACTACCTTGTCAGTTGTGTCTAACGGCTACTCTGGGTCTTTCTCGGTCGAGAAGATTGTCGACTGAGAGTGTCTCGGTCAAGGAGTTGGTCGACCGAGATTGACCCTGTTTCAATGTTTCAATTTAGGCACTAATTATATGTATGAGTGTGCATATTTGATCCTATTTGAAGGGGATGACTTGTCTAAATGTGGTGTTTAGCTAGGGAGAATCTAACGCTTGATTTACATGAAATCTAAGTACTTGTACATTATATATTTGTACAAGTTTTTACAAGGCGATTACATTCCATGAAATATAAACATGTAAGCATATGGATTTCCCTAGTTGCTTTGTCATCCACCTTAATCCTGCACACTCAAGTAGCTCGTTAGATCAATAAGAATGAAATGTTTGTCATAATCAAAACAAAGGGATTTATAGATGTCCATTTAGCCAACACATAGATTCATACATGAGTTCTTGGAAAGAAAGCTACATCATGCTTCTAAAGGTATACTAACCATAAACTAGACAATCATGAAAAAGATAGGATCTCCATAGATGGACGTCCCACTAGGCAACAACTCCTAAGATCTTGGATCCTTGGAATCTTCTCAAGAGGTATCCTTCCCTTTAGCTCCAACTTCTATGAACATCTCACCCCCAACCATGCAAAGGAAAACAAACATAGTAAGTAAGCGGCATTGGAATATTATAAAACAAAAAATAACATATAAGTTGATTTGACCTAAACATGAACATGCATTAACATTAATCATTTCTTGGCATCTTTTACATAAAAAAGTTGACTAGAAGTATATGCTCCTCTCTTAATGCCCCATAAGCAGCCCATAATGCTTGGAAAGCCCATAATTGCTCGAAAAGCCCATAATGCTTGGAAAGCCCATAACAAGGTGCATATAAATCTAAATCAAATTCCCTTAACCATAATATTTCTTAGACTTTACTTATCTTCTTAATAACTTAAACTTGATCTTAATTGGGATTTCTCCCTCTTGAACATAATGGGATTTCTCCCTCTTAAGCATGGATGGGAATCTCTTCCCTCTTAATCTTGGTTTCATGTATCCAAATTGTAATTCATAATCTTAATGTGATTTCTATTCTTAGACTTAGATTATAACAATCAACATCCAATAATCATATACATTGAAGAAAAACATACATTTATCATGACTTGAGTTTAAAGTGCATAAACATATCATAACCATTCAATAAATCAAGTTTACTATGCCAAGGGCATGGCCCACTTACCTTGAGCTAACGCACCTAAGTCAAACCTTGTTTGACCTTGTTTGACTGATTGGATTCCCTCAAACACGTGAAATTTACATAATTATCCTGCATCATACATATTAAACCCTAATTTGTGTCATGAAATTATTGAGATGTGAAAACAGATAAATCACGATAAAAATCATAAAATTCAGTTCCTCATCGAAAATCCTTTCCAAAACATATTTTGGTGTATTTTTCTGATAATCAAGCGATTTAATACAAATTTCCAAAGAATCATCTAATCATAAATCGATATAAAGCCACGTATACATATATGTAAAATCTAGAAATAGTGGGCCAGCTCTGACTTGGCCCAATCGGGCTTGACCAACTATGGAGGAGGCTTGCCACTGTGGCCTCGCGATCAAAGAAAGGGGTATAGGTGAAAATCCCAAAATACCCTCGTGGTTGCAATACGTAAATAAAAAAACATGGGGACTCAGGGGTCATTGAACACCCTGGATCCTTCCCTATCACGATCCATGGCCTGACCCTTGCTCCAGGAGCAGGAAGATGAGATTCACCCATGATCAAGGTTGAAGATCACGATTCCTCTCTAGGAGCTGAGACTGCTAGCGAGATCGCCAATTCCTAACGGAATCGCAGAGCCCTTTTATGGGCTTAGGCATGAACTGGAGCTTGAGAAGTTGCTCCGGTCATGGACCCATAGAACAGCAATACGACGATGCCGATTCATTGGGGAGAGCGAGAAAAAGGGAACAAAATCCTACAGATGGACTCGTGGAGGGGAGACGCAGATGAGGGAAGCATTGACTGAAGCAAAAGTAGTCGGGAAGGTCATCGGAGTGGATGAACAAAGTTTTGCGGTGAGAAACAAGGGAGATAGTGGCTCTATAGGACCCGCTAGTAGGGGTAACCGTGAGGCTAACGGAGAAAGACAAAACAACAGGGAGGCTTCGAGGATGCTTACCACGCTCACGATTGAGTGGAGGTGATTGGAGGAGGTCGGGCAAACTCAAGGTCGCCGGAAACCAAAACTGAGTAGGTCAGGGCCGTTGGGGAAGCCAGAGGAGAAATTGATCACGGAGGAGCACAGCTAGGGGGTCGGTGGTGCTCTTAGGTTGCTCAAATGGAGGTGCTAGCGGTTGTAGCGGTGTCTGTGCAAGGGGGGTTGTGAGCCCTATTTGGGCATTTCTTGTATAGGCCGAGGGAGAAGGTGAGTAAGGGCTCGCACAGATCGGATTGACCTCACAGACTCGATGGGGAAGAAATGACGTGAAACCATCGAGAAACGACTGAGATTGAATGTGAGCGTTCAAAGCACTAGAAACGGGCGTTCTTCGCGTGAAGAGCGGATGTAGGATAACACGGGCGCGCCGTTGGATCTTGATCCAATAGTCCCTGTGCACACACATGAGGAAAGAAGAAAGTAACTCGTGACAATAAAAAATATAAAATGAACCTTAGGTCAATTGCTTGTATTAATGAAATGGCATTCAAATCTTGGTCCATTTATATTCAAATCTTCCTCAATTTAATTGAGGGGGTCAAACATGGTCATAATGGATTCAAATTTGAACCATAGGTACACTAGGGTGTCTAGAATATTCATGTGGGGTTAGATTTCATGCTTGAACCCATTTAGGCCTAAAAATAGCAAAACCCTCATGTATACTTAAATGACCATGATGTATGCAAATAAAGCCATTAATTCTTCAAATAAGAATTGCAAAACATAAAAATGTGCCCTAAATATTATTTCTTTTCAATTAACTATATGGAGGCTATTAAACAAGAAATTAAACATGTAAATCACTAATTACCATATGAGAGGGGAAATTTGACATAGAAGCATTTATTTCCATTTTCTAAAAAAAAGAGCATAGATATATATATATGAAAACATTTTCTTTATAGGAGAGAAATTGGACATAAAAAATGAATTTGCAAAACTAACATGGGCAATTTGCATTTAAGTCCTCAACAATTATCTTTTTAGAAAAAGAGCATGCAGAGAATAAAATATTTTGAAAATTTGCATAATAAGATTGGGGTGTTACAATACTAACCACCTTAAATAAATTTCGCCCTCAAAATTTCCTAGAGTTTCTACCCACCTTAAGGGTTTCACATAAACTTGCAAATTTTCCATACAAATTTTCATTATGAAAGAAACATACATAAACAAAGCATTATGATTCAACATAAATTACTTAACTACCCTTACCTTGATCATTTTCCTCTTCTCCATCCGACATTTGCATGGTGAAGAGCCTTGGCTTAACCTTGGGTGGAGGATTAGGGTTCTTAGCTTGGTTATGGTTGGGATCCTTCTTTGCAAGCTTAGGACAATTAGGCTTGATATGTCCTTCCTCACCACAATAGTAGCAAACAAAAGTTTTAAACCTACAAGGACCACCATGATTTCTATTGCATGTAGGGCATGGGGTTCCCCCATTCTCAGAAGAAGGCTCAGGGGCTTTTCTCTTGTGTTTGGAGGGTGGAGGGGGTTGATGGTGACGATTGTTTTGGGGGTACCTCCTTCTTATGATTCCTCCCAGGGTACTCCTCCAATTCTAGGGATGCATCCAAGGCTGATTGCATGGTCCTATGTCCTCTACCAGACAAGGCTTAACTTAGGTCAGGTTTAAGCCCTCTAATGAACTTCTTAGCTCTCTTTTTCTCAGTGTACTCAAGACCATAATTTTGGAGCTTACGAAACTTCATGGCATACTCAGTGACAGTCATGTCACCCACTTGCTTAAGGTTAACAAATTCATCCTCCTTCCTTTCTAACATGGCTTCAGATACATAATGGTCGTTAAAGGCTTCTACAAACTCACCCCAAGTAAGAGGAGGGTCATCATCTTCCCTAGAGGCTAAGAGGTTTTCCCACCAAGTACGGGCGGCACCCTTGAGCATATGGGTGGCAAATCTAACCCTACTACGTGGGGGACACTCTAAGTCTCTAAAGCAATGCTCCATGTTGCTAAGACATTCCTCAGCCTTGGTCACCACATCAACTTCATCTTCACCATGGAAAGCATCAGGTCTAATCTTCAAGAAATCTATGAGGGAGATCTCATGTACCCTAGGTGGAGCTCTAGGTTGGAGGGCATTGGTCAAGGCTGCTACTAAGGCATCTAGGGTGACTGGTGGAGGGACGTGGTTCATGTCTTCAGTCTTATCACCACTAGAGGATCCTTGTGAGGGCCTGGACTCACCAATCTTCTCCTTCTTCTTAGGGGCCATCTGAAAGGGTAAACATAACATGATATTAGAACATAATATGAATATCTAGTGTTGCCTTAGTGGCCATCTATTCCTTGCTCTGATACCATTAATGTAACACCCCTCCCTAGGGTTTCTTACGTAACCAGCAGAAGCACAACCTAATCCCCAACATTATCCATAATGTGGGGTACTTGGCATATCAGGGAGGGATTGTCACATGCATGATCTCATATCAAGAAATAAATAACACTTGGCATTCACAGAAACGTAGATTCATACATGAGTTCTTGGAAAGAAAGCTACATCATGCTTCTGAAGGTATACTAAACATAAACTAGATAATCATGAAAAAGATAGGATCTCCATAGATGGACGTCCCACCAGGCAACAACTCCTAAGATCTTGGATCCTTGGAATCTTCTCAAGAGGTCTCCTTCCCTTTAGCTCCAACTTCTGCGGACATCTCGCCCCCTTCCATGCAAAGGAAAACAAACATAGTAAGTAAGCGACATTGGCATATTATAAAACATAAAAATAACATATAAGTTGATTTGACCTAAACATGAACATGCATTAACATTAATAATTTCTTGGCATCTTTTACATAAATAATTTGACTAGAAGTATATGCTCCTCTCTTAATGCCCCATAAGGAGTCCATAATTCTCAGAAAGCCCATAATTGCTCAGAAAGCCCATAATCCTCAAAAAGCCCATAACAAGGTGCATATAAATCTAAATCAAATTCCCTTAACCATAATCTTTCTTAGACTTTAGTTATATTCTTAATAACCTAAACTTGATCTTAATTGGGATTTCTCCCTCTTGAACACAATGGGACTTCTCCCTCTTAAGCATGGATGTGAATCTCTTCCCTCTTAATCTTGGTTTCATGTATCTAAATCGTAATTCATAATCTTAATGTGATTTCTATTCTTAGACTTAGATTATAACAATCAACATCCAATAATCATATACATTGAAGAAAAACATACATTTATCATGACTTGAGTTTAAAGTGCATAAACATATCATAATCATTCAATAAATCAAGTTTAATATGCCAAGGGCATGGCCCACTTACCTTGAGCTAAAGCACCTAAGTCAAACCTTGTTTTCCCTTGTTTGACTGATTGGATTCCCTCAAACACCTGAAATTTACATAATTATCCTTCATCATACATATTAAACCCTAATTTGTGTCATGAAATTATTGAGATGTGAAAATAGAGAAATCACGATAAAAACCATAAAATCGAGGTCCTCATCAAAAATCCTTTCCAAAACCTATTTTTGTGTATTTTTTTGATAATCAAGCGATTTAATACAAATTTCCAAAGAATCATCCAATCATAAATCGAGATAAAGCCACGTATACATATATGTAAAATCTAGAAATAGTGGGCCATCTCTGACTTAGCCCAATTGGGCTTGGCCAACTAGGGAGGAGGCTCGCCACTGTGGCCTCACGATCAAAGAAAGGGGTACAGGCAAAAACCCCAAAATACCCTCGTGGTTGCATTATGTAAATAAAAAAAACATGGGGACTCAGGGGTCATTGAACACCCTGGATCCTTCCCTATCGCGATCCATGGCCCGACCCTTGCTCCAGGAGCACGAAGCTGAGATTCACCCATGATCAAGGTTGAAGATCTAGATTCCTCTCAAGGAGCTGAGACCGCTAGCGAGCTCGCCAATTCCTAACAGAATCGCAGAGCCCTTTTATGGGCTCATGCATGAACTGGAGTTTGAGAAGCTGCTCCAATCATGGACCCATAGAATAGCAAGACGACGATGCCGATTCATTGGGGAGAGTGAGAAAAAGGGAACAAAATCCTACAGATGGACTCGCGGAGGGGAGACGCGGATGAGGGAAGCATTTACTGAAGCAAAAGTAGCCGGGAAGGTCATCGGAGTCGATGAACAGTGTTTTGTGGAGAGAAACAGGGGGGCAGTCCCTAATTCAAAACCCGGTGAAAACATGCCCGAATGGTGAGATGAGGGTCGGAAGAGATTCACTAAGTGAAGGCGAAGCTACAACTAGGGCTTTTGTGGTCGGAGGACCACTGGTGTGGTCTAGAGCTAGGGTGCCGACAAGCATAGGTGGTGGCTCTATAGGACCCGCTAGCAGGGGTAACCGCGAGGCAAACAGAGAAAGCCAAAACAACGGGGAGGCTTCGAGGATGCTTACCATGCTCACGATTGAGCGGAGGTGACGAGAAGAGGCTGGGCAAACTCAAGGTCACCGAAAATCAAAACTGAGTAGGTCGGGGCCGTTGGGGAAGCCAGAGGAGAAATTGATCACGGAGGAGCACAACTAGGGGGTTGGTGGTGCTCTTAGGTTGCTCAAATGGAGGTGCTAGCGGCTGTAGTGGTGTCTGTGCAAGGGGGTTTGCGAGCCCTATTTGGGCATTTCTTGTATAGGCCGAGGGAGAAGGCGAGTAAGGGCTCGCACGGATCGGATTGAACTCACAAATTTGATGGTGAAGAAATGACGTGAAACCGTCGAGAAACGACTGAGATTAAATGTGAGCGTTCAAAGCACTAGAAATGGGTGTTCTTCGCGTGAAGAGCGGAGGTAGGAGAAGACGGGCACACCATTGGATCTTGATCCAACAGTCCCTGTGCACGCGCTCGAGAAAAGAAGAAAGTAACGCATGATAGTAAAAAAAATAAAACGAACCTTAGGTCAATTTCTTGTATTAATGAAATGGCATTCAAATCTTGGTGCATTTATATTCAAATCTTCCTCAATTTAATTGAGGGGGTCAAGCATGGTCATAATGGATTCCAATTTGAACCATAGGTACACTAGGGTGTCTAGAATATTCATGTGGGGTTAGATTTCATGCTTGAACCCATTTAGGCCTAAAAATAGCAAAACCCTCATGTATACTTACATGACCATGATATATGCAAATAAAGCCATTAATTCCTCAAATAAGAATTGCAAAACATAAAAACGTGCCCTAAATATTATTTCTTTTCAATTAACTAGATGGAGGCTATTAAATAAGAAATTAAACATGTAAATCACTAATTACCATATGAGAGGGGAAATTTGACATAGAAGCAATTATTTCCATTTTCTAAACAAAAGAGCATATATATATATATATATATATATATATATGAAAACATTTTCTTTAAATAAAATAAGGATAATAGAGCAATTGAACATAAAAAATGAATTTGCAAAACTAACATGGGCAATTTGCATTTAAGTCCTCAACAATTATCTTTTTAGAAAAAGAGCATGCATAGAATAAAATATTTTGAAAATTTGCATAATTAGATTGGGGTGTTACATGTATACTCTAGGAGTCTATAAGTATGCCGAAGTTAGGAGATTCTAATCTTTCCCCATTGCAAACATCCCCAGGTAGCCCCACTCTGAGATGTGGAATGATGCTCGCAAAATTCACAACACCAAAAAAATCCCCAACCTAAAGAAAAAATAAATAGATGACTAAATGTCATCTATTTTGGCTATTTCCGTTAACATGTTGCACACTATTTCACATCGACAAAATGATGACTATTGAATTTTGATGCTCATTGGCTCATATTTGCGTTGGTAGTAGGATTGTGGTTATTTAGATAAGATTCTTACCTTCTATAATTTGTCATTTATTACAAAAGGAGATATATGATAAAGGCCTTATAAAGAGCATTCTCCCTAAGGGTCTAAGGGATGAAGTTTCCAAATACTTGTAATAACTCAGTAGCATCCATGCCATGTTTGAGGCCTTGGAGCAATGATATATTAAATATTTTTTTGGATCCTCCCAATGGAAACACTAGATGGGTACTTGAATGATCCAAGACCCTATATGAGTTAGGAAAAAGATAAAGTCATATTCGGGGAAGGACCTAGAGGAAATCTTTTAAGTATAAATGTAGGAACTCGTGGAGGCTTACGAAAATGGCTTTTAAAGAGGACTACCCACTACGCTAAAAGGATTTTTAGGGCATGGTAGTTGACATGGAGGTGAAGTGGATGCCATACAATCTAAAATACCTATTATATAACCTAAATCATGTTGTTAACATTTAAAGTTTTATATTTTAAATAATAGCATACTGATTATTATGTATATTAGTTTGGTACAAAATGCAAGCTCTATTGGATGACCCTGTACATGAGTTGATCAATGAGTGTGTAATGTACTTAACTGTCTCTAGTATAATTATTGGTAGTCACTTGGACCCTAATTTCTATCTTTTATCTATAACTCACACATTGTATGATATGGATGATGTGCCCTTAGCCTGCCCCAACTTGTGGTGAAGGCTACTGATGATTTGTATGATCGTTTTGCTGCTTGAACCAAACATTTCATTATCATGATGGGGATATAATCTTATTGCTTGTATTATATTGTTTTATACATCCATATGAAACTACCTTTTTGTTGTAATTCATTAAAAGATGAAAAACCCAAAATAAAGAATGCTCTAAAATGTCCTCAAAAAGATGTGTCCAAATTTGGTGGCAGATGTCATGGAAACTCTAAAATAGAATAAATAAGTGACATATCATCTCCTAAAACACTATGTCTCTAACATAAATGTGTCAATATTGATGCATGAAGACGGTTAGAGAGGAGATACAAATCAACATATGAGTCCAGGATTTTGTGAAGACTTTTACCTATCAATGGTAAAATGCTTCAATGATAGACGTGCGAACATGTATGTATCCATTTTAGTTAATTATATATTAAAATGAACATATACGTATATCATATATTGCTTACAACCACAACCAATAAATTGCTACTAAGGATGCAGGGTACTTGACCCTTTCGTTGCTCATACTTTTGGAGATGATCAAAATCCAATTGAGGTAGAGGAAAACCTGATCAATGAATTTAAGGGCCTAAAACATATGTCATAGTTACAATGTGATTAAGTGTATCAACATAGCTAAAAAAATAGATTTTAGTTCTTTGTTTCTAAAATAAAAAAATTTGCACATGAAGGGCTCAATGCTAATAGTGGTTTTACTCCAAAACAATTTATGATTGATGTTTTGGACCCTAATTTCTATCCATAGGATTTAAAAATACTCAAATTTTCTTTAGCTACATAAGTTTATTACTCATATGGATGCATTGAGTTTTCCTATATAGTCAAGAAAAAATACATCAAGTTTATTCTATAGTACTTTAAAGGTGTACCATCCTCCACCTTCAGAGAAAGAAATTTGAGGGATAAGTCGATCATATTAATCACCAGAAATTTGAGGGATAAGCCGATCATATTAATCACCAGTAAGGTAAGTATCAAGTTTCATGTTCTTATAATATATACTTCTATGTTGTTGCACTGTTATGGGTTTCATCATATGCATTTCATTATTATATGTAACTGAATATTAATTTTTATTGGTGCCACTTACAACAACGGATTGTAAAATAGATGATATTAAAATATGTTTATGTTAGTAAAAGAGATGATAGCTAGGAATTGTCATGATTGAATAACTATACACATTCTATAATTGTGAAAACTTATCAAGTGGTGGAGAAGTGAATTATTATCTGCTAAAGGTATATATATTTGGAGGGTTATAGTAGAATACATAATAAGGAGTTAAATGATAGTAGAATTTATATTTTTTACATGCTTTAAATATTCTTTTTCTTTTCACTAGTGTGGTTTTTCACCAATTGTTTAGATACAATTGAGTAGCTTAGTATAGTTTTCACTACAAAATTTCCCATAGAGTTTGAGTAACATTTTGTAATCCAAATTTAACTGCAAAGAGAGGTAATAATTTTATATTTTGGGAGTTTATTCTTAAGTAAGTTCAATCTTTAGTGTTTGATCAAAAATAAAATGATAGTGGGTTATAGCCTATAAGAGGATACATATTTGTGTTGTATGACTTGGAGAAAAAGGATACAAAATTTGGGGCCTAAGTTTATAAATATAATGGGGGATTTTTATTTCAAAAGTTTCTATGGAGTAAACTGAAGTGTAATTTTCCAAAGTAGAAGAAATTTTACGTAAGGTGAAGAAGGTGACAATGAGAGATGATCATTCCAGACATTATTCACATTTTAAAGAAGTCACATTTTAAAGAAGTCAAATGAAATTTCACATTCTGTAGTGCTTAATTTATTTCTAGTTTTGTGTTTATGTTTCCGGCTTATAAGTAGGTATTTATCTATACATAGATTGAGAAATGATCAATCCACATATTATTCAAAACATATTCTTTTTATGAACTTGTTCAAGTATATAAGGGTGGAATACACTTACTAAAACGTGTTTTCAATGTATGCATTTAAATTCCTTTTAGAATTTGAGGTAGTAAGTTCAATATAAAGAACACATCTGAGACTCACTTTTATTATCATACCTTACGAAAATGCTCTGTTCATATGACAATCTCCAAAAGTGAACTGCATGATCCATACTGTGGTGTTGTTGTTTACATATTGTTCTTGGGCACTGCTACAGTGCGTAGCTATAGCCGGATGCAACACCCCACCCCACCCCACCCCACCCCCACAAAACAAAAAAACCCCAACCCCAACCCAACACACACACACAACCCCAACACACAATGATGTCCTGTCAACCCTATCCGGGGCTCACCTGTGACATGTTGTCAACCCAAATTTGGCAGTACAGAACCTATTTGTTCCAACCCCTGCTGACGGTATGTTCCCCGACAAGCCGAATCTGATTAGTAACGGTGATGGAGTCGACAGTCTGGTTTCCTGTCCGGAGTTCCATTATACTGGCGCAAGTTCTATATAAAGTAAGGTTTGACGCCACTGTGTGTACAAGTATCGCAGCAAGGTTTCTTTAGCCCTTGATTCCATGGTAGTTAAGCATGTGAAAATGGTCAACTAGCCGGGTTCAAGTGAGACAAGAGAGAAGTTCAGCCACCGGAAAATGAATAAACTAGTGATCAATTATAACATCATAATATCATATCGATCATGCCTGCCTCAAGCCAATGATTCTTGTAACTTGTAAGGTTCAATATGCACAAATATATGGTTGAGTGAGTACTGTGCGGGAGCCATTCTGTTGGGTGCGCAGAACTGGTCTTCACGTTCGCTGGATGCATGATTGGATCAGTTGAAGCAGCTGCACTGATGATTGGGGGATTAACCCATAACCATCTCGAACAAGACCCAACAATAACATGGTGTGTTGTTCAGGCTGTATATGTATTAGAAACCTTGTCTTGCAGTTCTCACTTGAGCCATGTGCACCGGCGCCGCTGCTGTCTCCAACACGTCGGCCAGAGTAATGGACTGCCAAGTGACAGTCTCACTGAGCATCGAAAAACCTGTCTGTAGTTTTTTCTAGGATCTGTGCCCTTTGGTATCTTCTGGAGGTCGAGGACCAACCAAGCAAAACCAATCTAGATGGCATGTTCTCTGCGGGATTCGCTGCGTAAGGGGTATCCATCGAGGAGTATTGCATGCTGACGTACCCGGAAACCAATAAACTTTATCGACGTTTGGGGTCATAATTAGGCGCCACTGGATCCGATGATTAACATCCCGATAATTCATTAGTTAATTGAGTTTAGGTTTATCATTTATGGCAACAATTGAGCGGGCTACATTTCAACCAAAATATATGGGGTAGTGGTATTCATTAATCCTCCTAAATTTGGCAGACTGTGGCTGTGACTCGTGTGCACCGTCTTAACTTTTAGGTAAAAACTTCTAAATAGCATATTTTACTATTTTTATTACCAAAATAACACGGTTTAAATTTTAATTTTAAAATGTCATGTTTCTCAAGTAATGCATCCCGATTGCAGACACATTGCTTCCACCGAGGGCAATGCGTTCCAACGGGAGACACATTGCTCTCTGGGGGCAACACGACTCAAATCAGGATAAATTACCTCGTGGTGAGGCAAATGCGTCTAGTTCGTGTACGCAATATTACCATAGCATGAAAATGTGTACCAATGGAGATGTATTATCCTCTATAAACGCAATGCATCACATGTTGGACACATTACCTCGCGATGTGACTAATGCACCCTAATGGAGGATGTGGTGTGCCATCACAAGAGCAATGTGTCTTTATATGAGACGTGTTGCCTCCGTGCCATACCCAACCGTTGCCTCAAACGCCTATATAACCATTGGGGCAGCGGCCGAACGCCACATGGGGAGCATTTTCCCCTATATAATGTGGCAGAAATCAGACTCCTCAATCCACACAACTCATCCATTCTTCCTCTTCTTCTTCACATCAAAGTAATCTTCAATTATTCAGCATGTGGGGTACTACGGTCAAAGTTTCTAGCTTCTTTCAAGGCTTCTTCTATTCTCTTACCAACGAGTTGCTTCTCTTCTTTATCTAAATTTTTTTATTGACAAGAGTGTTCTCTCCACTATATGTATTTTTCATATTAAAATTTCCCTTAATTATTACATTTTAATATTGCGTAGTGATTCAAGCTTGAAATTATCATTCATTGTAAAAAAAGAAATAATTGAGTTTTTCGGTCGATTATTTTTAAATTATAGAAAAATATTACTATTACTCTAGAATTTGAACTATCACTTATTGAGAAAATATTGTCAATATGAATATAAAATTGTATAAATATAATGAATTAAAAATATGATTTATAAAATTTAATGTATTTTGATATACATGACATCTAGGTCACGTGCAAGAATTATCAAGCTTCGATATGAATGACAATTTCTCTCTCGCATGTGTCTTATTCTATTCGATCGGTTAGACACATAAATATGACACTTATGAATACTTGTATAGAAATATATTCATAAACACTTGATATCAAACTCAATCACTTGTATAGAAATATATTATATCCTTTCCCTAGAGAACATCATATGCTCATACAAGTTGACACTAATGACACATTTCGAACGGTATTCTCAATTACATATGATTCCTATATTGATGTCTTTCTTAAGAAAACACCTATCCCCTGGAATTCAAAAGAATTGACTGCCACCTTATGTTACATACACACTGGCTCTATTTTCATATCCAATTTTGTATGCCACCTGAAGGCACACAGCTTAGTTTTCAGGGACCCTTCACCTCAGCTCCTTCACCTTTTCATTTTTATATTGATTCTCAGTAGCCTTTTGCTACACAATTGATACCCATTGATCCGTATATAGATGACATCTCTACTAAGAAGTCAGAGGTGCATAGACGTGGGAAAGGAAGATGTGGATGTGGAGGACATGCTTATTTTATTATTGTACATGTTGTACAATTACTTATATCTGCCTCAATGAATGCATTTTATCTATTTTATATTTGGATCTATCATATATGTCCACATCTACAGTTTATACACATAGATAGTGATTGGTGACTATGTTCTTTATGATATCAATATTGTAATTTTTTGTATTAAATACAAGTCAACTGAAATAATGGATCTAAACATTGTTTACTAGCCCATGTCGAGGATTACGTATGCCAGGTTGGGTTACTTATTGAACAAAAATGTGCAACAACTATAAGTTTCTAACGACCAAGATTTTCTAACATATAACATTTTTGAGGCCTACTAGACATTGAGGCGACTCTTCTAATGGATAAGAATTTTGTAACAACTCTTTTATTACCGCCCCTTCTCTAGTTTTTCTAAACCCCCTGTTCTAGTACATTTTCACGTAGACACATTTCTCTTACTCCTTTGTCCTATTCTATACCATCAATGTTCTAGAATTTATTACCTTTGATTATTATGTATCTTTCATATATAACTTTATATCATTCACATTAAATATTAATATGTTTACAAATTTTCTTGACTTCAGGTGACACTTCTAAATGGCTCACTAAAGAACATGGACATTTTACATTGCAGTGGAGTTAATTCAAATAATGTCTACAAAGTGTCAACAAGGAAAAATGGCTCATCAAACTCCATTAGATGATGAATATAATTACACACCATAATTTTTGTTTAAAAAGATAAGATTTATGATGATGAAGGAAAAAGTAAACTTCTTATGACAGTCATTGAATCAAATGTTTCACATGTATGAGGAACTTCTTGAACTACCTCTTTGGTACTGGGATCATATTAAACATAAATCAATGTCAGTGGATTTAGAAGTCAAAAGGCAGTTGTTAGCTATGTCACAGACATAGATACATCAAATTGTACATCAAACATGGCCAATTTATGAACCACTAGATCAGATATTGAATCAAATATAGTAGCACATTGTATTATTTTTTCTTCATGTGATTCATCTTGTAAAATTTAACATTGATTGATAATTTTTTAATTATGTTCTTATATAATAAGACCAAATATCACAAAATTCTTGTTAAAATATGACCTCTCTAATCCTAAGGTGTCTTTGGAGCTATTCAAATTAATAAATCTATAATAAATTCATATAATGTATAACAAAAGTACAATTCAACTAATCTCTAATGCACAAATACAATATATGCTATTATTGTACATACAAATAATAAGTAAACAATAACTAGAAAAACAAAAAAACAAAAAGAAATCAATGTGTCTTGCATGAAGACACAATGCCTCTATCTGGTGGCAATGCGTCCTACATGGAGACGTGTTGGTCTCCTATGGAAGCAATGTGTCTCTGACCAGGACGTATAGCCCTCATTATGAGTAATGCATCCCAAATGGAGAAACATTGCTCTCTCAAGGGGCAATGCTTCTACAACCCAGATATATTGCCCTGTGGTGGGGTCAATGTGTCGATGAGGAGGATGCATTTCTCTTTGGGAGCAAATGCATCTTGTCCTTGACACATCGGTCCCATGGTGCAATGTGTCCTGGATGGAGACATATTGCCCCTACTAAAAATAACTATCTTTCTATATTCTAAAACGATTATAGCCATGTACTATAAATAGGAGGGGAAACAACAAGGAAGTACACAAGAAATCCTAATGGGACTATTATACTTAGGCCCATATTACATACGACTTGATTAAAAAGAAAAAAATTGAAAGGGAATAAAACAACTATAGATAGATATATATCTCAATATCCCCCCTCAAGATGAGCACAAATATCAATCATGCCTAAACTACAACACAACTCCTCGAGTCTCTTTTCAAAGAGAGGCTTTGTAAAAGTATTTACAATTTTCTCATGTGTAGGAAGAAAAGGGGTAGTGATATTCTTAGTCATCACATCATCTTAGAGAAAATGATAACCCATCTTAATTTTCTTGGCCCTTTCATGGAAGGAAAGATGACTAGAAATGAAAGTAGCAATACTATTGTCACAATACATTGGAATAGCATGAGCGATGGGAAACCCAAAGTCATACATGATCAATTTGATTCATAATCTCTCACAAGTAGTGTGTGCCATTGCACGATATGTAGATTCTACACTAGATCTGGAAACAACATCTTGTTTCTTACTTCTCCAAGTAACTAAGTTACCCCATCCAAAGGTAAAATAGATATAGGTGGATCTCCTATTAGATTTACACCCAACATAATCAACATCAGAATATCCACTCACATCTAGATGTCATTTCTTTATAAGATAGTCCCTGTGTTGGTGCATTCTTCACATATCTCAATACTCGGCATGCAACGTTCTAGTGACATTGTCTAGGATAATCCATTAATTGGATACCAACAACAAAGCATATATCTAGCCTAGTAGTAATAAAATATATAAGTTCACCAACCAAGTGTTTATAGATAAATTTTTCTGCTAAGAGATGCGTAGATTCTACCCATAGATTATGTGCTTCATCCATAGGGTAGACTACATGTCTGCAACCTAGTATTCCAATTTCAATAAGCAAGTCCAGAGTATACTTTCTCTATGGTAAAGATACTCCATCCTAGTTACGTGATACCTCAATGCCAAGAAAATACCATAGATGCCCAAGGTCTTTGGTTATAAAATGCTTCATAAGATATTTCTTTGTAGCAGAAATTCTCACAACATTGCTACCAGATAGGATGATATCATCCACATAAATAATAAGAACAATAAAGACAAAAATAGTGGCTTTGATAAAGACATAGTGGTCACATTAAGACCATATGAAGCCAAATTTGTGTAGTAGAAAGGATAACTTGTCAAACCATGTTTGGGGACTCTATTTGAGGCCATAAATGGCTTTTTTCAGAAAGCATACTTCCCAGAGTACTCCATCGACAACATAACCTGGAGACTGTGACATATAGACAATATCCTATAAATCTCTATATAAAAAGGCATTCTTAACATCTAGTTGATGTAAGTGCCATCCTTTATTAATAGCAACACAAATCAAAATTCAGACATAATTAAGACATGACATTGGAGAAAATGTTTCAAAGTAATAATACCAACTTCTTGTGTGTGTCCCTTAGAAACACGTCTAGCCTTTAGGCGTTAAACTATCTCATTAGGCAAATATTTCATAATAAAAACCCATCGACGACCAACATGTTTACTACATGAAGGGAGATCAACAAGGTCCCATGTCTCCTGAGAGTGAAGTGCATCTATCTCCTCATCCATGGCTTGTTTCCACCCAGAGTGTAGTTTTTCCTGTTGAACATTCTTTAGAATAGAAATTGTATATATAACAATAGTAAATTGATTCATAGAAGCATTGAAATTATTTGTAGACAAATGTTTAGAGATATAATATTTGGCACCGGATAGTCACCCCTTATGTAGTGCAATGGGCATGTTAGAATTGGAATTTGTAACAGAGTCTGTAATATTACCATTGACTTGAGGTGGATCATAAGTCTGAAAAGATGCCAAAGTAGGGGATATTTTAGGTAGAAATGTAGACATAGTGGGGTCAGAATTGGGGACACTTGGAAGTGGAACCTAGTTGCTAGGTTCAGAAAAGAAAGATGTATCTTCATAAAAGTTGGCATTCGTACTGATATACAAACATATTGCAACATGATCAAAATATTTATACCTCTTTTGTCTATGAGAGTAACCATGAAAATGACAAATGAAAGCACAAGGTGATGGTCTATCATCCCAGGTAGGTGATTATCAACAAGACATAGGCATCCAAAAAAATTTAGTTGTAAAGGAAATATAGGTTCGTGGGGATTAAAAAAGTTATAAGGAATCATATTTTGAAGAATAGAAGAAAGCATTTGATTGGTGAGATAATTGGATAAAAGGATGGAATTTAGCTCAATAAAACTTAGGTACTTTCATTTCAATTAGGAGAGTGTGACTGTAACACCCCAAATTTGGATTTAAACAAGTTTATGGTTTCGAATGTAATTTCTCACTAATTGAACTCAAAATTTGGACATCAATGTAAATAACCCTAGTGAATCAAAATTTCTCCTTTGAATACTATAAAATATGAGTAACATAATTTCTTCCTCTTTCTCTCTTATGATGATAGTTAATTCAATATTCTCTTATATTGAAATATGTTCAACTAAGTCAAAATTTCCAATTCAATGAATCTTCTCTCTCCTTTGTGGATTCAAATCATCATTAGTGTAGATTTTAACTGAGATTGTCCTATCTTTGTTTTATTGACTCAAACAACTTATAGATAATGATTAATTCAACTTATCCTACTTTTAATTCATTTAAATTAAGACAATGACAGATGTAAAATTATGGATAAAGGATAGCCAAAACCTAAATCTAATTAAATAGAAATATACTGGACACTATAAATAGCATGCCTTACAAATTTGATATCATTTGATAGGTAAATGTGAACTTAAATAAACTAGATCAGTTTTTGTATAGTTTTTAATCAATGAGTGTCATATTGATCCTAACTTAAGCTAAGTTCTACTTACTTTGATGTGTCACGTGCCTTAGGCACATTTTTATTTTTCATTTCACATGGATATTAATCACGATCTGAGTAGGACTCTTAGATCACACGATGTTTCTCTCTTGCCCTCTTTCCATAGTGTGTAGGACTCTACAGGCTATCCCCGATTTCTCTTTCTCCCGTATCTACTAGTTTTTCTTTGTCTCAGTTCGTATCACAAGGTGGGTCAGTCTCATTTCTTCACAACCAGGTGAACGTGAGGACCCCTTTTTGGGCAAGACTTCTTCATCTCCCAATAGCGATTGGTCTCTGCCCTTGTGCCAATTTGCCTCAACCTCTATAAGGTCTTTGGGTCTCCAAAGGACACAACCTATATAATTGACTCTTCAGAATCAAATACGAGAATACCACAAGGGGTTCCTAGGATACCAATGTCCACTGTTCTCCCTACTATCCCATAGTCAAACTCCATCACTCCTTGTACCCTTCTAGCGAGCGATTGCAGTGTTTTTGACCTTAAACTTCATCTTGATGGTGCTGGTCCACCTTATGGTACCTCAACAAGGGTCCTTCCAGTGCCAATTTCAAAGCAAACACCGATATTCACCTTTCCCTCTTCTCACAGTGTCTCAGACGTTGTCGTTAATACCCATCTTTAGGTGGCCTCTTTACTTTTTTTTCTCTAATTTTGGCTTCATTGTGCTGTGAGGTTATGGATTTGTTCGGATTGTTGGTGTTCTTTGAGATTCGATCTGACAAATTACTCTACCTCCCCTCCATGAATCATCCTTTACGGAAGTGGTTGTGTTGTCCTCAGAGCACCTCTGCTCCTTGTTCTTAGGCTTGTTGTGGCTGGATGAATCTGAGGAACTTGATGGGTTTGTACCCCATCACTGGTTTGCCGAGTTTTAGATCTTTCATGGAGGAGTTATTCTCTGTCATCATGATTTGAAGAAGCTTGGGACACCTACATTTTGATGGAAGATCAGGAAGCATGTTTTACCATTTTTCCCTAATCTGACTTTTGGTCTTATTACTCGCCTTGCATGGCCAATCACGACTTTTTGTTCTACCTTGTATCACATTTTTATCATGTGAGTTTTTATTTAGCCTTTATGGCATGGCATTGGCTTCCTTGTACACATGGACAATACCAAAGGTCAAGTGGATGATGGTGACGTGGCTTTTCCTTAATTTTTGATTGGGCAGTCCTTAGAAATTCATAGTAAATCAACATGTTATCAGAAATATACAAATAAATAATTGTTGGAAAGATTTTTTTGAGTAGAACATGATTTCAGAGTTTTCAAATTCTAATTCAACCGTCCTTGACCATGTTTCCTTATTACACTAAAATTAGGGTTTAGGATGTTATTTAAGGTGATAATTAATGAAAATTATGTCATTTTAGGAAACCTAGGATTTGACCAAGATAAAAAAGGACTAAGTTAGGATTTTCATTGCTCTAGGTAAGTGGGTCATGCCACTATATATATGTACATTGGTTGAATTGTATGCTATGCATGAGTTATGAATTATGCTTTCAATTTGAAGTTCAATGCTCTAATCATGTTCATATATAAATTGCTTGATGATTTATATATCATCTGTCTTATGGTTATTGTGCTTGTTAAGATCACATATTATGATTAATGATTAATGGTTAATGGATTCAAAGTCCTAGTTTCAAGAGGGAGAAATCACATCACGTTAAAGATTAAAGTTTAAGATTAAATTCAGTTTCTGATAAAAAAAATTTATGAACCTAGCATCTTTATCTTTCCAATACCACTAAAAAGATTAAGTAAAAATGAGTGATCTAAGGAAGATCACTAGCTCAAAGGGAAACAAAAAAGAAAGACCAATTGTACAAAAGAAAGGAAAAGGAGAACTATCTGTACACACTATGAGTGTCTCTAAGGCAAGCATCCCAGATGGATTCAAAGGCCCTTTTAAAATTGTGAAAAGTTTGAAGGTTCCTCTCGAGAAAAATGTTGTAAAGAATTAATACTGTTGGTGCGCCCCCGCCAACATCGTTACACACCACTCAATTTAGACTTAAATGGATGCAACTCTGAAGACGGGAGCACATGGGTAGATTCACTTTCAAAATTTACAAGGACCTAAACCTACACTCCTACTTATACTAAAAACACTATCCCGTAAGTGCACGAGGTCGTGTTGTAGTATAGGGGGCGGAAAGTATAGGGTCGATCCACAGGGAGAAAAGGGGGCCCTAGAGCTAGGTTAGATTTTTCTAGTTTCCTACTATGGAGTCTAGGGTTAATGGTTTAAAGGTGGTTTGATTGTCAAACTAAGTTGAGCAAGAAAGAAAGACAAGAAACAACAAAACCTAAGTTAATCCTTGACAATTAATTCTACTAAGAAGGAAAAGACAAGGTAAGGTATGAAAAGGCAAGAAGAAAATAATCTACACTAATGCAAGCAAGATAAGACAAAAGAGAAATTAAAGACCTAAGCTAGCAAGAACAAAGAAAGAACAGGGCAAGAAGCTATCTAAGCAAGAAAAGAGCTAATTAAGCTAACACTAGCTAAGCAAGATGGAAACTAGGGTTTTAAAGCAATTAAGGGAGATGTGGGCTGTTTAGGGAATGCACTTATCATTTAAGTTGGGGGTGACATATGAACATTATATTTCCATTTAGATTATCAAACCAAACAACAAGTTAGAGTCTAATGAATTATCCTAAGATACTGATTGGTAATGAATATGCTAGGTTGTGTGTAGGGGAACTAGTCCCTAACACTCCCTACTATCCTTGCAAGGATAAATTGGGTTAGGGATTGGGTGTAATTCAATTAGAGTCTAAACAAGCCTAGTGTAATGACCACATTTGTGCTTAATTGGTAAACTAGGGTTTACCTGAATGATTACATGCTAGATTAGATTGAACATCGTTTAGAGTTGATTAATTATAATACATCAATTGTGATGTTACAAACCTAAGAAGAAACTCTAACTATGATTTTAGTTTAAAGAATTAGGATTTGAGTCATGTAAAACCTAATCGGCAAAAATTAGGGTTTTGATAGTGCATGAATATGGACTTTGATCAGGATAGATGTGTGGTAAATGATTTTTCATATTTTCTACAAATTTTTATTTAATTTAATTTTGGATATGATATGGATAACTCAATAATTCATATTTGAGAAAAATTTCAGAATATTTGAGTGTTCTTTGAATGTGGTTCTCAGTCGAACTATACTTCGACCAAAATGCTGACAGAGTGCTTTTTAGTAGTATAGTGTTTTATTTTAAATTATTTATTGGTAACTCAAAATGATTTACAATTTTAACTGGAGATCTAAATCTCAACAATAAACAACATTTAAAATTTTCATAATTTTTGGATGCATTTAGACCATATCAGTAGATGAATTACAGTAATATTTTTATGATAGAAAATCCAGCTGAAATAAGAGAAAGTATAGTGAGGGGTCAATTTGTAATTGACCCAAGCAGCTCAATTGCTCTATATGGTCAACATAACACACAAGGAGCTCTCATAATTCGTGATTCAATCCAGAGAAATGAAATCCTAGAGAGAGAGAGGGATAGTTAGGGTTTGAGAGAAGAAAGTGATGGAGATGCTGACCTAGGATTTTGTGGTCCGAGGAATGATGAAATCATATAAGTTTAGCTTCTTTGGATATAGTTTTATGGTGAATCTTCTCTCACATGTCAAGATTCCGTCCCTCCTCTAATTTGATCCAAAATGGTATCAAAAGTTCCCCTTTTCTCACTCTTTCTTCATAATCCCTCATTTTTAGGGTTTTCGAGTTGAAAGGAAGAAGAATCAGGTGAATTGCTAGGGATTTGATATAAGATAAAGATTTTTAGGAATGAGCTTCGTTTTTTAAGGTGTTTTCACACCTTAGGATGAGTGGGAACTTCCCTTAAATAGTATATTGCACGAAAATTGGTTAAATCATCCATAATCTTTAATTGCTTAGTATGCGACTACAAACCCTGAATTGTGTGTTTGATCTAAGTTGTTGTAAAATGATATGAAATGGATTCTTCCTCTGTTTGGATGAATTTCAGATGATAAAATCATATTATAAATGTATACAATACATCCTATTGAGAATTCCCTAAGTATTCACAGAGGTTATAAGAGTAAGCTGAAATATAGGGAATTTGTCTATGACTGAAATTGCTGTATAATTAATTAGAGAAATTTGTTAATTTGGATCCCCTTGGTTATGAATTATTGTTTATCTGAATTCATAGTACATATATGTCAGATACTATCTTGGATTTCATTTAAGGTGAATAGTGTTTGTTTGATATCTCAGTAAAGATGATGAAACCCTAGATGCGAGGAAAGTTTGATATTTGCGAATAGATATCGTGAAACCCATTTGAACGAATTTTCTTGTCATGATAGACTTTATTTATTCAATTTTATTATTGATGCATGTTATCTCAGTGAATGGCATGGAAACCCAAATTCAGCTTAGTTCCAAGGTTTCATACATATATTGATTTTATATGATTTATTGATAGTAGTCTTTATTCAGTGAATGTTTATGTCGCATGAAATCCTTATGAGAGCTATGCGATAAGTGAATGAGGTAAATGAAACCCTAAGGATAGGGTTTTCAATGAATCAAGTATTTTGATATCAATGTTCATATGATATGTGGTGATGCACAACTCAGGATTTGGGTTTAGGTGCACATTTTCCAAGAAAGTACAAATAATTTACAGGTGAAAATGACGATTACTCGTATGTTAAGTAATTAACTCTTATCAGTGTATTAAGAAGTTCAATTGCATGATTTCAGTGTATAAAGCATCAAGTGTACATGTATTCTGTTATTTAAGAATTTTAGTCTGCCTGCAGGTATAAAATGTTGATTTCTCAGTATATTACAATGTTTTGAGTATATTGCTCTGCCAAGTTTAGAATGATATACATGTTTTTTTATAAACTTCAATAAATAGACATGGTACCATAGAGATACCATAGTCAAGTATAAGTAAGAGAAAAGATACAATATAGTAAGAGATTTCCAAGAATAATAAAATAATAAACTAAAGAACCCTAAACACCGTAGATTCCCTATGAGACGTCTGCGTCGTAAGGATGAAATGACCTAACCCTGGCAGTGTCCAGTATACGGCGGTCGAAACGTACTAACAGGTGGTACGAGAGACGAAGCCCTAGTGGAAGTCTCCTTAAAATATAGAATGTAGTGTCCAACATCAACCGGAGATCTTGGTGGCACTAGAGTACAGTAAAGCCAATAGGTGGCTTGACTCTCCACCTGTGTGCTCAGGTAAGAGGAGTCCAATTTTTATGGCATAATAGGTGTGCTGAGGCTAGAGAGCCATTTTCTTGTTATAGACCAGCGACGTAGTCAGGCTTAGCATTCCCCGATGTGTCAGCTAAGTCTTGTACAGTGAGATCATAATTTTCTATGAGTCTTCATATGTAGAGTACACTGCATATGATCAGGGCATAAGCTAAAATATGATAGTATAAGTTTTAAAGAGTTTCTTATAAGTAAGAAAGGCTAAGAAAGATTCGAGTACAGTTTCCCAACAATTATTCTTTATATGTTGTTGAATTATTAGTTCTCTTTGAAATTAATCAAGCATGCTCATATATTGATTTACTCTTGTAGATATCTAGAGTATCATGCCATATTTATGATTGTAAATGATCAATCTATTTAAAGCTTACTGCTTATATAAATGATATCAGTTGCTCAAAAGTATATCTACAATTATATCAGTGCTTTAGACTGTTTCTTTGAAGTACTCATTCAATGAGCAAGTAGTCTCACCCCTCTAGTCAAAAGTTTTAGCGAAATCGTGGGGATTGAAGATATCATTGCATCAGAGTAGATCTGCCACAAGATTTAAGTCTGAGTATTGTTAAGTTCAGTCGTTCCTTGTCACTCTAGGTCCCTGTAAAGAAATAAGAGAGAGTTTTAAATGATGATGTATAACATTATTCCTCTTTTAGCAATATATGCGAATAAGCAAGTCTTATGTGCTTAAAAGTATGACAAGCATAATGAATGTTCATACATGCATTTTTACTTTTGAAATTAGATTAGAGAAATCAATGTTTAGATTCCCTTGTAAAGTTAGTTTATTTGGTTCAATGCAAGAAAACAAAGAGTTTGAAAAAGAAGAAAAAGTTAAGGGTGATCTTTGTATTACGTTAAATCCTCAATTTATGCCCTAATCTTATGATTTATGGTAGTTGTGAGATCGAGTTGTAACAACTTGGTATCAGAGCTTAGGTTGAGTTGTCAGGGACCATTAAGTTAGTAAGTTAGAGTCATAAGTGTGGCAGATAGGAGATGTTATTATGTTAGCTCTAAGGATTTGAGTATTTGGATATCCTAGCCCGGTATCTGAGTACTTGGATCAACCAGTATCAAGTTACTCTGTCTATTCTTTCATGTATACCCTGGCTAGATATACAGTGGAAGGATGGTCTAGAGAGGAACCCTAGAAATATTAGGGTTAGAAACAAGATAAGTAACATGAATTAAGAGCATAAATATAAAATGAGATAGAACTTTCATTTCATATTTTTGTTTTATTGGAGATGAATAGAAAAGCTCTTATATGTTTGAATTTAGATATTCAGTATTTTGAAATATATAAGGGTCTTTAAGATTTGTTGTACACTATGCAGTTGTAGCATTTATAGATTACATTCTTTGTAACAAGTAGACTAGAAATGATCTTTGAATGAGCTTTCCTAAGTGGATAAGTTTTCTTCCACACATTTGAGATGAATAGGAGTTGAGTAATCCTGAGTAGCTCTTGGCTTCAGGATTGCAGGTTCGGCCTGGTCTGACTGGCAACATGTGGAATGGGTGCACAAGAATATTGTGTTCTGATTGGAATACAATCATAAAGTTGAAAGCCCGACTAGGACCTAGCCATATCTAATTAGATGTTAAAAATAGATTAAGTCAGTTGATTAGGATAAAATTCTATGCATTTGTAGCATTTATAGATTACATTCTTTGTAACAGGTAGACTAGAAATGATCTTTGAATGAGCTTTCCTAAGTGGATAAGTTTTCTTCCACACATTTGAGATGAATAGGAGATGAGTAATCCTGAGTAGCTCTTGGCTTATGGACTGCAGGTTCGGCCTGGTCTGACTGGAAGGATGCATTACTAGGATCTAATGACTCCTATTAGCAACATAACAAGAGTAAATTTTGGATAGATTAGATCCAAATTCTAGTATGAACGTATATACTCTAAGATTTTGATGTATAAGGGAAAGACTAGGATAACTAAGAATCAGTTCAAACTGATATTTGAGATCCAACTTTAGGGCCTCATATGAGAAACCCTTAATTGGTAATAAAGGAACATGACATAAGGTTCAAATTAAGCTTAATTATTAGTATTATATGAACTCTAAATATGAAATATGGAAAATATATGAGAAAAGTATGTAAGGGGCCAAGATAGTAAGAATAAATCATGAGGAATGGATTATATAACCGAGTACAATGTTTTTATGTACTCCAAAGCAAAGGGAAAATAGAAAAAAAAGAGTTAAGTATACAATAAGTACATAGAAGTGAAGAATCTTCAGAAGAGTTAAAGTGAAGAGAACTAGACGAACATGTAAATCATAAAAATAGGATAAGAAACTTAGTTTAAACAAAGAGAAATGTTGGAAATAATGAGCTTGATTAAGGAATGAGGGTTATGATATAATTGAGAGCATGGAATGCATAACTTTATTAATAAGTTTAATACGTTCATCCTTATTGCCTTTGGATTCTAAGTCTCTATAGAACAACAAACTAGTTTCTAAAAGAAGAACAAAAGTGTAGCTAAATAAATGAATAAGTCATACAAAGGTAGACTATATTCAGGAAGGAAAAACTTGATTGAAAGAGAAACTTTGTTTCACCCATGCATGAGCCGTTTGATTTAAAATGAAGGATATGTAATGTATTAAACATGAGGTGATACTAGTAGAGAGATTATTGATTTAAAATTTCAACTTCACATTAGTAGAAGGATAAAAGGAAATATATGCAACATGGTATACATGATCATACACATAAAAGAAGCAATATGATCATAAGAGAAAACTAGAAGTTAAAGATGACATGTGGAATAGTAGTATATGGTAAGGGGATTATAGAAAGTAAAGAAGGGTTTGAAACATAATGGAGTAATATAGATTATAAAAGAAAGAGGTGGCAAGATTCAAGAAAGTGCTAACTAGTCAAGTATCGTTGCTGATAATTAATTAAACCTACATATGAGAAATGTATTATTAAATGTTTGAAGATAAGAATTTTGAGTCTCAAAATCATCTTCTCTTTCATATCTCTCTTAATGAGAGAATGTGGGAATGAAGTGATAAGAAAATGAATCATATATGATGCATAACCACCGTGGTAGAGACATCTAGTTAATGTAATAATGACACAATATGATGATGAAACCCTAGCAGGGTAATTGAGAATGTAATCTATCTGAATGGCCAAGTAAGAGAAAGGAAATTCGATCGATAAGATAAAGAAGACTTTTGTAAAACTTGTGAGATCCAAAGTTTGAATTTCAAATTAAGGGAGCAAGGTCACATCACAATAATGTCATGCTACTGATAAGGACCAAACCCTAGAATGTTTAGAGTTGTAGTAGTTCAAGGGATGTCACTAGTGATTTCACCTTGAATAATAACATCTCTATAAAACAAGATCATGAGATTTGCACTATGAGAAGTAAACTAGCACTGATAGTAATCTAGGGTTTAAAGATAGCTAATCTGATAGGTAGATAAACAATATGGAAATGATTCGGAGTAAAGAGTAAGATATAAAATTGAAACGTAACAAGTGTGTTTTGAATAAAAGGAGAAATACAATATGAGTGAGGTGCGATATGAGATAAATTCTTGCAGTAATAGTAAGAATGATGAATAATCTATTTGTACCTTGTATGTTTCAATTTTAGGAATGTTTAATCTACATGATTAAAATGAGAAGGATAATTAGAAAAAAGTAAGTAGTAGTGAATGAGGAGAGAGATAAGAGAAAACAATGTCTTTTAGTAATATGTGAATTTGTTTTTAGAAGTATAATTTGTTGAAGGTATATTAAGGGATGTAAATTGGTTCTACGTATGATTTCAGTGTACATGTGTAAGAAATATGTTAATTAAATGTGTCTGATGGTTGTAACCATTCATACCAGTAATCCATCTTAGTATTGTACAATTGTGGTATGGTGATATGGGTTGAATAATGATGGAACAAATGAAGGGTTACCCTGAATAAGGTAGTCTTACCTATTCACTCATATGAATAGAAGGGATGATAACCATATTGTATTGATATGTAACCCTAATGAGGCATAGCTTGTTATACCTAGCTTTAATATAACTAAGTGATGGTAATTGGGTATGAATAGTCCTTGAATGATGAATACAATCATGGAGTACTTTGTTACTATTGTTGAAACCCTAACATGCTATAACGCAATGGTTACACCTTGAATTATGTGTGGGTTCATACTTGAGAATAATATGGAATGTGATGGTAATGCTTCACCTTATACATCCATGATACAATGGGGATTTCGTGAGTAGTATTGTACAATTGCCGTTGAATCTAGTCTTCCAACTCATGACTACTTTGCTATTTGAGTAGCACAATAGTAATATTCAAAAGAACATGGTGAACTCTCTTTTGTGACTTAGAGGTAACACAGAACAATAGTACATATTGAATCGTATGAATTGAAATATTTGGATCAGATTATCAATGTTGAGGTAACACCTCAAGAGTATGAAAATATTTAAATTGTTGTCTCTCTCTCTATCCTATGATTGATTGTGGCATAGAGAATTTGTTGGATATCATTGGGAACTATTTCAAACATGTTGTGATTAGAAAAGAAATAAAGGACTTAATGTTGCAAACTGCATTCAAGTATGAAATACAAGAATGTAATGACATGTAAGATTTCAGAAGCATAAAATAAACTTTGAATATACTTTGTTTGCATATTTATGTTTCAGAGATGAAACTTTTTAAGGGGGTGAGAATTGTAATGACCACATTTGTGCTTAATTGGTAAACTAGGGTATACCTGAATGATTACATGCTTATTAGATTGAACATCGTTTGGAATCAATTAATGATAGTAAATCAATTGTGATGTTTCAAACATAAGAAGAAACTCTAACTATGATTTTAGTTTGAATAATTAGGGTTTGAGAAATGTAAACCCTAATCAGCAAAAATTAGGGTTTTGATAGTACATGAATATGGAATTTGATCAGGATAGCAATGTGGTAAATGATTTTTCATATTTTCTACAAATTTTTTATTTAATTAAATTTTGGATATGATATGTATAACTCAATCATGCATATTGGAGAAAAATTTCAGAATATTTGAGCGTTATTTGAATGTGTTCTTAGTCGAACTATACTTCGACCAAAATGCTGACAGAGTGCTTTTTAATAGTATAGTGTTTTATTTATATTTATTTATTGGTAACTCCAAATGATATGAAATTTTAATTGAAGATCTAAAACTCAAACGTAAAAAACATGTAAAAATTTCATAATTTTTGGATGCGTTTAGACCTTATAAGTAGACGAATTATAGTAATATTTTTATGATAGAAAATTTAGCTGAAATAAGGGAAAGTATAGTGAGGGGTCAATGCGGAATTGACCCAAGCAGCTCAATTGCTCTATATGGTCAACCTAACACACAAGGAACTCTCATAATTCGTGATTCAATCTAGAGAAACAAAATCCTGGAGAGAGTGGGAGAGTTAGGGTTTGAGAGAAGAAAGTGATGGAGATGCTGACCTAGGGTTTTGCGGTCTGAGGAATGATGAAATCATGTAAGTTTACCTTCTTTGGATATAGTTTTATGGTGAATCTTCTCTCACATGTCAAGATTCCGTCCCTCCTCTGAATTGATCCGAAATGGTATCAAAACTTCCCCTTTTCTCACTCTTTTCTTCATAATCCCTCATTTTTAGGGTTTCTGAGTTGAAAAGAAGAAGAATCAAGTGAATTGCTAGGGATTTGATATGAGATCCAGATTTTTAGGGATGATTTGCGTTTTTTAAGGTGTTTTCACACCTTAGGGTGAGTGGGAACTTCCTTTAAACAATATATTGCACAAAAATTGGTTAAATCATCCATAATCTTTAATTGCTTAGTATGTGACTACAAACCCTGAATTGTGTGTTTGATCTAAGTTGTTGCAAAATGATATGAAATGGATTCTTCGTATGTTTGGATGAATTTTAGATGATAAAATCATATTAGAAATGTATACAATACATCCTATTGAAAATTCCCTAAGTATTCACAGAGGTTATAAGAGTAAGCTGAAATATAGGGAATTTGTCTATACTGAACTTGTTGTATAATTAAATAGAGAAATTTGTTTATCTGGATCCCCTTGGTTATGAATGATTGTTCATCTGAATTCATAGTACATATATGTCAGATACTATCTTGGATTTCATTTAAGGTGAATAGTGTTTGTTTGATATCTCACTAAAGAGGGTGAAACCCTAGATGCGAGGAAAGTTGGATATTTGCGAATAGATATTGTGAAACCCATTTGAACAAATTTTCTTGACATGATAGAATTTATTTATTAAATTTTATTATTGATGCATGTTATCTCAGTGAATGGCATGGAAACCCAAATTCAGCTCAGTTCCAAGGTTTCATACATATATTGATGTTATATGATTTGTTGATAGTAGTCTTTATTCAGTGAATGTTTATGTCGCATGAAATCCTTATGAGAGCTATGTGATAAGTGAATGAGGTAAATGAAACCCTAAGGATAGGATGTTCAATGAATCAAGTATTTTGATATCAATGTTCTCAGTATGAGATGTGGTGATGCATAACTCAAGATTCAGATTGAGGTGCACATTTTCCAAGAAAGAACAAATAATTTACACGTGCAAATGATGATTACTCGTATGTCAAGTAATTAACTCTTATCAGTGTATTAAGAAGTTTAATTGCATGATTATAGTGCATAAAGTATCAAGTGTACATGTATTCTGTTATTTAAGAATTTTAGTCTGCATGTAGGTATAAAATATTGATTTCTCAGTATATTATAGTGTTTTGAGTATATTGCTCTGCCAAGTTTAGAATGATATACATGTTGTTTTATAAACTTCAATAAATAGACATGGTACCATAGATATACCAGAGTCAAGTATAAGTAAGGGAAAAGATAAAATATAGTAAGAGCTTTCCAAGAATAATAAAATAATAAACTTAAGAGCCCTAAACACCATAGATTCCCTCTGAGAGGTCTGCACCATAGGTATGAAACGACCTAACCCTGGCAGTTTCCAGTATACGGGGGTTGAAACATACTAACAGGTGGTACGGGGGATGAAGCCCTAGTGGAAATCTCCTTAAAATACAGAATGTAGTGACATCAACCAGAGATCTTGGTGGCACTAGAGTATAGTAAAGCCAATAGGTGGCTTTACTTTCCGCCTGTGTGCTCAGGTTAGAGGAGGAGTCCAATTTTTACGGCATAATAGGTGTGCCGAGGCCAGAGAGCCATTTTCCTGTTGCAGACCGGCGACGTAGTCAGGCTTAACATTCCCCAGTGTGTCAGCTAAGTCTTGTACGGTGAGATCGTAGTTCGCTATGAGTCTTCATATGTAGAGTACACTGCTTATGATCAAGGCATAAGCTAAAATATGATAATATAAGTTTTAAAGAGTTTCTTATAAGTAAGAAAGGCTAAGAAAGATTCGAGTACAATTTCCCAGCAATTATTCTTTGTATGTTTCTGAATTATTAGTTTTCTTTGAAATTAATCAAGCATGCTCATATATTGATTTACTCTTGTAGATATCTAGAGTATCATGCCATATTTATGATTGTAAATGATCAATCTCTTTAAAGCTTACTGTTGTTATAATTGATATCAGTTGCTCAAAAGTATATATGTAATTATATCAGTGCTTTAGACTGTTTCTTTGAAGTACTCATTCACTGAGCGAGTAGGCTCACCCCTCTAGTCAAAATTTTAGGGAAACTGTGGGGATTGAATATATCTTTGCATTAGAGTAGATCTGCCACAAGAGTTAAGTCTGAGTATAATTAAGTTCAGTCGGTCCTTGTCACTCTAGGTCCTTGTAAAGAAATAAGAGAGAGTTGTAAATGATGATGTATAACATTATTCCTCTTTTAGCAATATATGCAAATTAGCAAGTCTTATGTGCTTAAAAGTATGAGAAACATAATGAATGTTCATACATGCATTTTTACTTTTGAAATCATATTAGAGAAATCAATGTTTACATTCCCTTGTAAAGTTAGTTTATGTGGTTCAATGTGAGAAAACAAAGATTTTGAAAAAAGAAGAAAAAGTTAAGGGTGATCTTTGTATTACGTTAAATCCTCAATTTATGCCCTAATCTCATGATTAATGGTAATTGTGAGATCAGGGTGTAACACCTAGGTTTTTAGATTATATGATCTTAGGATGATTAGGGTCCAAGATTAGTAAAGGGGGATGGAAGTGAGGTTTTAGGCCTCCCATCACCCACATTCTAACCTTGAGAAAGCTCCATGCTAAACACACAAATTGCATCTAAACTAGCTACTTAGATCTCTAAACTAGGGTTAATAAGATTGATTAGGATGTAGGAGGATGGGTAGATAGCTAGGGATCCAAGAATTGGACCGAGGAGCAAATCCCAAAATTCACACATATAATCAATTTCCCTAAATTTCTAGGTGATTTCAAGCACAAACCAATAAGCAATTTATGGAGAGTGAGATAGAAATAGACATAATCATTATAAAATGGAATTACAAAGTTTACATATTGTTTCCCCCCAACATGGTATCAAAGTAACATTTTACACCCCAAACAACCCACCAACAAGGGCCTAGCTATTCATGGAAATGGAAAATACAAAAAGAAAGGAGAAAGAGGTAGAAGAAGCCATGGAACTTGGTGTAGATGGAGAAATCCTCCTCTCCAGCTGTTGCAAGACATCCTCGTCTCTCCTTTAAGGTGCAAGGGTGTGGAATGAAGGGGATTATGGGTAGAAACTAGGATAAACTAGTGTTTTGGTGGTGGAAATAGTGAAATGGAATGGAATGGAGGTGGAAATGAAGTGGAATGGAGGGAGAACAAAAATGGAGTGGTAGGAGTGAGCTAGGGGTGGCCAACCTTGAGCTCCAGCCACCACCTAGGTATACATAGGTGTGGGGGAAGCACTGGGTCAAGTAGGGGTAGTATGGGAAAAACAGTGCAAAAGTAGCTAGTTTTTTATAGGTAGCATGACCGTGATGGTCACCACGGCCATAATGGGGAGGGGTGAGAACGCTCATGGTGGATGGGAATGCCAATGGTGAGAAATGGTGAAAAATCACAGGGAATAGGTCACTTTTGTACTGAAAATGGCATAGTCGTGGTGGTCACCACAACCGTGGTGGGGTTAGGGTAGAACGGCCATGGTGGGTACCACGGCCGTGGTGGCTCAAACTCAGCTGCCCATTCTCGATTGCACGATTGTTCTCTCTACAGGTGCCATGGCCGTGCTGAGCAACACGACCATTCTGGAGTCAATGCACCACGACCATGGGAATTTCTACACAAATTGAGCTCTGAACCTGTTGATTTTCCCAAGTGTCTTAGAATGGCCATTCTGTGGGACCATGCCTGTACTAGTCTCTGGATCAACACTTTGACTTGATTCTTTGGATTTTCTTAGACATCTTTGCTTTAATGGATCTTTGGCCACTAGAGGTAGGTTGAGAAAGCATCAGACTTCACTTTGGGTCTCTCCAAGGGTAGGGAAACCCAAGGATCACTTCTTCTCTCTCTCATCAATCATGGTCAAAATGCCTAAAAACATGCAAATAATGTCCATAAGTGCATTTTACACATATATGCATATTGAAGGAAATAACATGTAATCTAATAGGTATAGATGTGATTGAAATGCACTATGACACAAGATGAAGCCCTAAAATAGGGCTGAATCACCACCCAAAACTTGAAACATACTTGTCCTCAAGTATGCTCCAACTCAATCTCTCCACAATTTTTCCACAATCAGGAAATGAAAAATACAATGTAAAGCATGATTATTGCTAAATGGGATCAATAGTGACTAAGTACATGCATTCCACCTCTCTCCTCTCCTTCTTTCACAAACCAATCATGAAAAGAGCACAAATCATATGAACTTCAAATATAGTGCATAAAACACACAAGCTATCAATATTTCTTTCATGTAGTTTCGGGTAAACCATTTCATGATGGTGCTAATCGAGGATGACTAGGAGTGCTATTTCACCTTCATGCTTTCAACCTTATATTACAAGTCACACCAAATGACCCACATGGTTGTGGAAAAGGGCAAAATGAGCTAGATTTGATGTTTCCTATCTCAGTGGGTATGAAAATGGAAGAAAGGATTGTGGTAAGATTCTGGAGTGCTATTACATAGAGCACTCATCTTTTCTTTATTTAGATGCTCTGAAATAGGAGCATCTTTTTTTTTCTTCTTTTTTCTTTTCTTTTTCCCTTGGTGTAGATAGGGCATATGGTGGATAGAGTGAAACAGTGAGATGTAGATGTGGCCACCCCAATTTTTTGGAGGTGGCCATGACTAATATGTGCACTTTGGCATCCTTTCATGAGGCGGAGGGGTAAGAAGATGGTGAGTGAATAGTCAGGTCAAAGAGGGGTCACTGGCATGATTCTTAACATAACATATCCTACATGAAAATTAGTCCAACACTTCATCCAACAATATCACATCACATGAATGAACAACCTAAAATTCATACTTCTATCAAGTGATTTCATAGGCACTAAGTGCTCATAGCTTGCTCAAGTCACAATTCACCAAAATATTCACAAACATAAGAGAGGTGATGCACATGTAAAATTTCCAAAATTGATACCATTTAGCAATAAACAATGATAATTCGCTTGCATTTGTCAAAGGTCATTATTTTTAATCCAAAAAGTAGAGATTGGGTTGAAACACACTTTTATGCAAGAAATCTCAAATTTGGGCAAAATCGGATAAAATGGTGCCAAGTTGCCTTCAATCACATATAAGCCTATATTATTGAACTTAAAACAGTAAACAAGCAAATCCTAGCTAAAACATGCAAAAATTACCAAAAATCTACATGATATGCAATGCATGGAAAAAAAGAGATTTTTGTTGAAAATTATGCAAAAATGACAAGAAAGAAAACTACATGGCATGCATGTATGGAAAGCAGGTAAACTCTAAAATAGATAGCAAAAATAAACAAAAAGTAATCAGATGAGATAGGAAATAAAAAAAAATAAGTTGAGAACTGGGGGCTTATTTCCCTACCACCCCAAACTTTTGAATCGTGATATCCTCAGCATGAAACCAAAGCTTAGGAATGATAGGGTAAAAGTCATAGTTGGGGTGGTGTGGGATCCTGTGGTGGGCCTAAGTGTGGGGGTTGGTGCTGGTAGTAACTTTCCCTATAATCCTCCTATGGAGGTGAGTATGTCTCCTGATAACTAGAAAGACCTCCCCAGAAGTCCTCCCCACATTGGGGGTTCCTCTGCACCTGCGCATGCTGATAGTGATACATGTGGTTGATATGATGATGCATCTGTTACTGATCTAACCACATGGACTGTTGTGTCCGCTGAATTACCTCCAACTGTGCATGAATGGCTGACATGTCGTATGCATTTGTTGGAGGTGGCTACACATCAAAATCCTCAAATCTTGGGTGTGTGCGGCGTGGCTACTCAAACATGTGCTGCTGCAGTGGCACATTTATCTCTCCTCCTTCTTCATGTAAGTCCACATTTGATGCACTGAACCCCTCTCTTGGGTGCTCCTCCTCATACTCTGCTATCACCTCAGAAAAGTTCTCCAGTGGCCCCACATCCATGAGTAGGGGGTGACATGGTATGGGAGCTCCAAGGTGATTCCAGGGTACCCGGGATTTAGAACATAGAAGATTTTTCTATTTCTAAGGGAGATCATTTGGGACCTAGCAAGATAGTTTAGATCAACAGATTTTCTTCCTTCTACCTTAGTAAGCCCATCTAGATTGTCGCCCTCTTCCTTTGTCATTGTGGTGATAATCCATCCCATGAATGGATTTTTACTCTTGGAGGGAATTGTCTTCAAGTGGTCAATCACCATGGCACCTATGTTTACAAATCCCCTACTTGCAATTGTAGCCATTACAAACCAATCTTTTTGCGAGCAACACCCTTGATTGTGATAACAACCAAACAAAGTGTTTTCTAGGACTTTCTGTAGGTATATCATGAAGGGGTTGTAAATCTTGCTGGTCTTGGATTTTCCTACAGAAAAAGTGGCTTGACTAGAAATTATCTTCCACGTCTTGGAGTAGTCTGCTCTACCACTCTTATCAAATCTTCCTTCATTGAATTTCTCTGCCATTTCTGAACTGGGGGCAAAGATGCATTGATTTGGGAAACTTTAAGCACATGTGTGGAGTTGTTCAGCTTGAACTTGATGGCATCTTATCCCTAGTACTGTACCTTCTCTAAGGTTGCAAAGAATTCATGAGTAAGCTACAAGTAGGTTTCTTCAACCTCATTTAAGATCTTGTACAACCCACAAGCATTGCATTTGACCCTTGAATGTGTAGTTGATCCCTAGACCTTACACAGTAGTCATACATGCATATCTAGTGGGGATCACCCTCCTTGTCAAGCACTTGGGGTGGAGAGGCCTCATCACAACTTCTCTTGTTGTTCCCCTTCAGTAGGTGGTTCCCTTTGGTTGCTTTCCCACCCATTTTAACCTATCCTCTTCTATCTTGGACACAACGTCCACTAGTTCATCTTCCATCTCCTCACTTTTAGTATCATCTTCTTCCTCTTTTGCATAAGTGTGTGACCATAAACTTGTGTCTAAGTTCAATGGCTTCCACTCAAAGCTTGCACTAGGTCAAGCTGATGAAGTGGAATGTCTTGCTGGAGCTGGTCGTGGTGGTAAGCGTGCGGAAGATGCATCATTTGATTTTTTAGCTCTCCTCTCGTGAGCTGGCGCATCAACATTAACTGTGTCCACTATGTTTTCCAACTCTTCTTCTTCTTCTTCCTCCTCCTCTTTGGGGTTGTCGTAGTTTGGATCCGAAGTGTGGACATTGGAGGAGGAGCGGTGCTGGGAGGCTCTCATCGATGCCGATCATCTGAAGGATTAAGAAATTAAATTTGATAGTGACGAAGCACTACCGAACTGCTGTGACAAATGGGAGGTCTTCTTGGAGCTACTTTTCCTTCGGTGAGGATGTCCATCATCTTCTCTACTCCCTTTCTGATTTCCTTGCCCATGCTCTTCATCTTTGCAACATTCTTCAGTGAAAAATGAGCACGCACAACACCAAACGTGCTTTCGGGCTGTAGGGGCGGATTCTTCTTGGAGGTGGAGAAATAAGTGGTGATGGAGGGTGGAAAATGAAGCTTGTGGTTAGGGAAGTTGATTGGGGACTAAGGGGAACTCAAATCCAAAGTTTGGGAGCAAGAGGAGTTGATTTGGGGGTGAAGGAGGGTCGCCCTAGTAGCCACTCATGCGGAACGACATGCTCGCTCGCGGAAAATGAGTCATGGTTCGTGCTAGCTTGGGTGAAATTGGGCGACTTAAGTGCTGGACCCAGGCCAACATGACCGTTTAGGCCAGCACGACTGTTCTGGCTAGCACAGTCATGCTGCCCACGTCTAAAACTCAAGTTTTCCCTATTGAAATCCTACTTAGCTAGCATGGTCGTTCTAGGCCAGCACGACCATTCTGGATAAATGCCACCACAGCCATTTTGGCCAGCACAGCCGTGTTGTCGGAGGCCAAATCTTGCATTTTACCTATTGAAAGACCATCTTTTCTAGCATGACTGTTCCACAACAACATGACCATCTGGGCTCTGTTAGTTCAAAAATCTTCAGAAATCATCAAATCATTTCATCATTCAATTATCTTGAACGATCCCTTTCATGTTGTGTCAATCATTGTTTTATTGAATGTGTCTCATTTCTCAACTTGCACCTATTTCACCTATCATTTCATCACAACTAAAACAAAAACTATCAAGCACAATTGTGCGTGTGTGTGTTTTTAGGTTTGTGTAAATGTAAAGTAAAAGTATCAAAAATGAGAGGTTGGGTGAAAAATTTCCCAAACCTAGGTGGGTTTCTTCCCACAAGCGTTGAGTTTCTTACCTTCATCTTGTCTTCTTGACGATTCTTCATTCACTCATCTGTTTGTCATTCTCACGTGTCCATTCTTACAAAACATGCATGCCTCATTTGCACTCAATCTATGTTCCTCATCCCTTTGATCACAAAAGTTGTCATCAATTCCTTCATCTTGATCTCCTCTTCTCGAATGATCAATAGGACTCTTGAAGTGACCATATCCAATATCCTCATCTTGAACTCGCCGGTTTGAGTACTTGTATATGTTGATCTTTATCTTCATGTCCATGAAGGAGTATGTCATTATGCCACTGTGGACATGTATCTCGGCATCAACTATAGATAAGAACGGTCTCCCTAAGATCATGGAGATCTTCCTATCACCCAACTCCATGTCAAGAACAATGAAATCAGCTAAGAACACAACTCCTCTTTCCTTGTCAATCATCACCAAGACACCATTCACTCATCCTCTAGGCACTTTGATGGAGAGATCTGCCAATTAGAGAGTGCAATGTGCCAGTTTCAACTTGCCTAAACCCAACTCAACATAGACACTATATGGCATAAAATTCACATTAAATCCCAAATCAAGTATGGTTTGGACTATGTGATGTCCCCTAAATGTAGCTAGGTATGATTGGGGCTCTCAGGTCTTTCCTCTTCATGGGGAGTGAGTGCTGGAGAATGGATCTCACTTGTTCAGTCAACTTCACTTTCTTTGGTATCCTCCCCATTGACCTTCTCTTCACAATGCATAGGTTCTTGAGGAACTTGGCATATGATGGGATTTTCTTGATAGCATCCAAGAGTGGAATGTTCACCTTCACTTGGAGAAACGCCTTAAGAATATCCACATTGTGCTTTTGCCTCCTCTTCATTTCTAGTGGCTCATCTAGTGCTTCAATGAATGGAGGATCACTTGCTTTGGCTTTGCTTGCATCAACATGAGGTGGAACACTGGGGATGGTGGGACTTGCAAATGGAGTATGAGGTGGAACACATGGTATCCCAAAATCAACAAGATGTATCACTAAATCATCTTCGGCAATCTCAATCACAGTATCACCACTTGGCTACCTTTGCTTTGCTTTTTCAATCTTTCTTTGACTTGTGGGCTGCTCAAGAGATTTCCCACTCATTAGAGATGTCACAATACTTCCTTGCTCATGGTGGAGAGGGGGAGCTAGTTTTAGTTGTGGAGGAGGTGGAGGTGGATGTGACACTTGGTGTTGAAATTGAGGTGGAGGGGAGAATTGAGGTTGGAAGGTGAATTGTTGTAGAACGATGGTGATGGAGGGGGAGGTGGAGTATAAGGCTTGTGATCACCTTGGAAATGGTAGATGGGCTGCACTTGCATGGGAGGTGGACTATAGAAAACTTGAGAAGAGGGCATTGACCCACTTGCTTCATGGTAGCTCATGATGGGTTTAGAAGACAACTTTTCTTCTTGGAGAGAAACTACAGAAGATAGTTATTCTATTCTCTCTTCTAGCCTTACCACGTCTTTTTGAACATCATCAAATATTTTCAATCTAGAGAGGACCTCTTCCTCAAAACTTGAGCTATATTTTGGACATTGTGGCTCTTGGTAGCTATAGGAATGAGCTGTCTTCTTTTCCTCACCATAGAACTCAATAGAATTGATCGGGTGGCAAGGAACATTTGTCACCTGTTTCTTCATGAAGCTCACCATGTCACCAAGAATCTTCATCACTTACGGGCTTGAGTCATTATGAGTAGAAGGTGTCACACCAAAGGCATAGTCCCCTTCATTCATCATTCTAGAAGCTCGTATTCTTGATCCTTCAGCCAATTGCTCAAACAAAGGTCATATCTCCTCAGGTGGCCTAGCCATGAAAACTCCCCCATAAGAAGAGTCTACTATATCTTGGTCCTTTAGAGATAAATTGGAGTAGAATGACTGAAATAGCTACCACAAAGGGATCTCATGGTGCGGGCACTCTCTCAAAATCTTCTTAAATCTCTCCCATGCATGGTGGAACTGCTCATTGCCCATTTGACTAAAACTTTTCACAACACACCACATTTGAGTTAACCTTGATATAGAGTAGAATTGTCTCAAGAAGGCAATCTTCATTATTTCCCAACTCATGATGTCCCTTCTTGAGTCATACCAATATTTGGCTCTATCTTTGAGGGAAAATGAGAACAAGGTCAAACGGATTGTATCATCACTAGCCATCGACATCTTAAAGGTGGAGCATACTTCAAGAAAGGAGTCCAAGTGCTTATAGGGGTTCTCACTCTCTGAGGTGTAGAAGATTGGTAGGAGCCTAAGAAGACTCCTCTGGCATTTGATCAACCATGCTAGCAATTGGCGATTTATAGTTGCTATGCATGAAGTAGTCTTGAAGCGGCTTGTGGGGTGCATTTTGGCCTTCCATCTTGTCTTCCCTCGAATGGCTTGTCACATGCACAAAGCAAAACCAAAAAAAGAGGGAAAGTTAGCAAACCAATATGCACAAAGAATGCAAATAATAAAAAATAAATAATAGAAATGATGAGGGCAGTAGGAAAATTCAAGGCAAAACTAACTAGCTAGGCTAAGCACTTCAATCCCTGGGTGCCAGAAAGCTTGGTGCGCCCCCGCCAATGGTGTTACACACCACTCAATTAAGACTTGAATGGATGCAACTCCACTGGTGGGAGCACACAGGTAGATTCACTTTCAAATTTTGTAAGGACCTAAACCTACACACCTACTTCTACTAAAAACACTATCCCACAAGAGCACGGGGTCTTGTCATAGTATAGGAGGGTGGAAAGTATAGGGTCGATCTACTAGGAGAAAAGGGGGCACTAGATAAATGTTAGTTTTTTCTAGGTTCCTATTGTGGAGTCTAGGATTAAGGGTTTAAAGGTGATTTGATTGTTAAACTAAGTTGAGCAAGAAAGAAAGACAAGAAGAACAAAATCTAAGTTAATCCTAGACAATTAATTCTACCAAGTAGGAAAAGACAAGGTAAGGTATGAAAAGGCAAGAAGAGAACAATCTACACTAATGCAAGAAAGGCAAGGCAAAAGAGCAATTAAAGACCTAAGCCAGCAAGAATAAATCAAGAACAGGGCAAGAAGCTATCTAAGCAAGAAATGAGCTAATTAAGCTAACACTATCTAAGCAAGATGGAAACTAGGGTTTTAAAGCAATTAAGGGACATGTGGGTTGTTTAGGGGATGCACTTATAACTTAAGTTGGGGGTGACATATCAACATCATAATTCCATTTAGATTATCAAACCAAACAACAAGTTAGAGTCTAATGAATTATCCTAAGCTGCTAATTGGCCATGGATATGCTACATTGTGTGTAGGGGAACTAGTCCCTAACACTCCCTACTACCCTTGCGAGGCTCAATTGGGTTAGGGCTTGCGTGTAATTCAAATAGAGTCTAAACAAACCTAGTTTTCTAGGTTAGATGATCTTAAGATGATTACGGGCTGATATTAGTAAAGGGGGGGTGGAAGTGGGGTTTTATGCCTCCCATCACCCACATTCTAACCTTGAGAAAGCTCCATGCTAAACACACCAATTTAATCTAAAATAGATACTTAGATCTCTCAACTAGGGTTAGGAAGATTGATTAGAATGTAGGAGGATGGGTAGCTAGCTAGGGATCCAAGAATTGGACCTAGGAGCAAATCCCAAAATTCACACATATAATCAACTTCCCTAAATTTCTAGGTGATTTCAAGCACAAACCAACAAGAAATTTATGGAGAGTGAGATATAAATAGAACATAATCATTAGTAAATGGAATTACAAAGTTTACATATCATTTTCCCTCAACATGGTATCAAAGTAACATTTTACACCCCAAACAACCCACCAAAAGGGGCCTAGCTATTCATGGAAATGGAAAATACAAAAAGAAAGGAGAAAGAGGTAGAAGAAGCCATGGAGCTTGGTGTAGATGGAGAAATGCTCCTCTCCAGATGTTGAAAGACATCCTCCTCTCTCCTTTAAGGGGCAAGGGTGTGGAATGAAGGGGATTATGGGTAGAAACTAGGATAAACTAGTGTTTTAGTGGTGGAAATGATGAAATGGAGTGGAATGGAGGTGGAAATTAATTGCAATGGAGGGAGAATGAAAATGGAGTGGTAGGAGTGAGATAGGGGTGGCTAACCTCGAGCTCCAGCCGCCACCTAGGAATATATAGGTGTGGGGGAAGCACTAGGTCAAGTAGGGGTAATATGGGAAAAACATTGCAAAAGTAGCCAATTTTTTGTAGGTAGCATGACCGTGGTGGTCACCACGGCCGTGGTAGGGAGGGGTGAGAACGGACATGGTGGATGGGAACGACCGTTGTGAGAAATGGTGAAAAATTATAGGGAATAGGTCACTTTTGTACTGAAAATGGAACGGCCGTGGAGAGTCGCACGACCGTGGTGACTCAAATTCAGGTGTTTGTTCTTGGCTCTACGGTCGTTCTCTCTGTAGGTACTATAGACGTGCTGAGCAGCATGACCGTTCTAGAGTCAGTGCACCATGGCCGTGGGAATTTCTACACAAATTGAGCTCTGAACCTGTTGATTATGCAAGTGTTCTAGCACAGTCGTTCTGTGGTACCACGACCATGCTAGTCTCTAGATTATCACTTTGACTTGATTCTTTGGATTTTCTTGGACATCTTTGATTCAATGGATCTTTGGCCACTAGGGGTAGATTGAGGGAGCACCAGACTTCACTTTGGGTCTCTCCAAGGGTAGAGAAATCCTAGGATAATCCTTCTATCTCTCTTCCATCAATCGTGGTCAAAATGCTTGAAAAACGTGCAAATAATGTCCATAAGTGCATCTTATACATACATGCATATTGTGGGAAATAACATATAATGTAACAGTATATATGTGATTCAAATGTAGTATGATACAAGATGAAACCTAAAATAGGGTTGAATCAACTGCATCTACTTTTGTTTCCCCTTTAACCTTCAATAGATCTTCCTTTGAACCTAGGCAGTAACCATAACTTGCAACAAACTTTCTCCATATGAGGAAACTAAAATTACAAGAAAAGAACAGATGCTCCAATTCCTCAGAATTCCTTTTGCAATGGAGCATCTTGAAACCATATTATAGCCCACTCTCTTGAAGTAATCTAGTGTAAGAAGTATATTAACAAAAACTTTCCAAAGAAAATAGGAGCACCTTCTAGGGATTTTACCCTTCCACACCCACTCAGCCCAGGCAGTGATTGGGTACTTTTATCCTTACAAGATTCCAAGCATCCCTTAATTTAAAGGAATTCAATTTCTCAACAATCAAGGAATCTGAGTGGCCAGTCAGATTAGGAAGCTTTATAAGATAATCAAGTAGATTCTCTGAACCTCTGCAACTAGGAACTGACCATTTTGAGCATTACTTGACTATCAATCTCCTCGGAGAGGGATTTACCATTGGGTTTCTAGGGGTCTCTCCACAACAAGATGTCTCCAATTACAACATAGAAACTTAAATGAGGGATCAACATATATTTGAAGTTAAGAAATATTTTAAAAAAACAGGGAAAGCTTGGTTTACACTTCACATACCATATAGAATTTGTCATAAGGTATTTCCCATGAATCCATTTAACCCATAATGACTCTTTATCAGTAGCAATGTTCCATAAATTCTTAAGAACACCTGCTTTAGACCAATCATCCACACACCTTATATTCAAGTCACCTTCCTTTTTAGGTCTGCAAATAGATTCCCAGTCAACCATGTGAAAGTTTTTTTATCATCTCTATCACTTTAAATGAAATCCCTCATCATCTTCTCAATATGCATAATAACTAATTTTGGAATAGGAAAATCCCAAGTCCAGAAGATATGATGATAAGATGAAATAGTAGAGATAACGAGTTCAATCCTCCCCAGTTGGGATAGGAGATTACATTTCCACAAGTCAAGCTTTTTCCTTACTTTGTCAAGAATAGGATTGCACATGGCCTTCGTGAGTCAACCTTTGAACAAAGGAAGGCCTAGGTATTTCACAGGCAGACCAAAAATCTGAATATTTAAGTTATTTGAGATATCCACTACTCCAACATCATTAGTACTCCTTCTAACAAAAAGTTGGCTCTTCAAATTATTTAATTTCATACCAGAGATCCTGTGAAAATCATGAAACATTTCTTTAATGGCTTGGACAATTTTAGAGTCAACTCTTGCAAAAATTAAGAGATCATCCACAAACACAATATGAGAAACCCTGAAATCCACAACATTATGAATGGGTTTAATACTTCCTTTGGACACATAAGCATTAATTAGAGAAGTGAACCCCTATGTGGCAACTACAAACAGATAAGGGGCTAAAGGATCACCCTGCCTGACACAATTAGATGCAAAAAAAGGAATAAAAGGACTTACATTAACCAGTATCTGATAAGAAGTAGTAGAGAAGCACGTACCAATCCACTTCAACCACTTTAAAGGAAACCCCATACTTTTGAGAATGAATAGAATGTAGTCCCTACAAATAGAGTCATATGTTTTTGAGAGGTTAGCCTTAATACGCATTTTCTCTAGGCCATGGGCATTTGAAAAAGAGCTAAGAATGTCATTAGCCAGGAGAATGACGTCTCCAGTCGATCTCCCCTTAATGAAGGCCAACAAATTACCATCAATGAGGTCAGGAAAAATAGAGATCAAATGATTAGCAAGATTTTTTTAATAATCTTGTAAATCACATTTTGTAATGAAAGGTCTGAACTCATTAAGACTAGAATCCCTAGGGAATTTAGGAATTAAGGTAATGAAGGTATTGTAACATTCACAAAGTAATTTTCCCATTTCAAAGAAACTCAAAATGGCCTTACAAATATCATCTCCAACAACCCCAACATGCTTTAAAGAAGTAGCCATTAAATCCATCTGGCCCAAGAGATTTGTCCTTTCTTAAACCTTTAAAAACAGATTCAATTTCCTCTATGGAAATGTGTTTGTTCATGATATCCAACTGAACCTTAGAAACCTTCAGAAGAACCCAATCTTCATACCATTTAACATAGTTAGGGGAAGATGAATTGAAGAGAGACTTAAAATATTCAACAACATACACACTAATGTGTTTCTGGTAATGTTAATGTTAATGTTAAGATAAATGGAATTGAATCATTTTTTATATGTTTCTCGAATCATGCATGGACCTCAAGGGGTTGTTATGGGATTTCATACCAATTATGGAATTTCATAACCAATCATGGACCCCAAAGGGTCGCTACAGACTTTTTAGTCAAATCATGGGCACTCATGCCAATTATAGGCTTTCCGAGCAATCATGTGCTCTTAAGTGGGCGTCATAGAGATATGCATATAGCTATTGCTCAATTCTTGATGTTATAAGATTCATGTAATCATAAATGCTCAAGTAAAATACATGGCAAATGTTTCTCTCAAGTCAAGTATATATGCTTATTTTTTAGTTCTTATAAAATATATAGTTCTGATTATTGATTTATGCCTTTGTTTCACATGGTCATGGGATGAGATGTCCCTAGATTAAGGAGCAAAGGGATTTTAAGTGAGTGATTCAAAGTGGATGTTCTTAGACTTATCTTGTGGGGTTCCATCTACACCTAAGAAGATCCTATATCAAGTTTCTAGAGATGATTTATGCCGTATATTTCTTCCACCTTTCATGTACTAGATTTGGGATAGTTTGCAGTATAAGTTTTCTCTTTCAAATAATATTGTATGAATCTATATTTACAATTAATGCATGGTGTTTTGTTTTCCTTTTTTTTATAGTTATCATGTTTTATGATGTCCCCCAATCCAAGTGACCCATGTTTTGGACAATGTGGGGGTTTTCTTTTGCTGGTATATATGTGTGTTTAGAGGGGCGTGACAATGTGGTACCAGAGAAAATAAGTAGATGGCCACCAGTCATAAACTAGATTCATATGTTCTAACCCTAGGTATAGAAGAAGTGAAGATATTAGAAATCAAAGTAGAAGTCTAGTCAAGAAATAAAATTTAGATATGGTTTGGGGTTATGTGCCTAGATGTTTTAGACTTTTATGTTAATTCTAGAATATTATATAAAATGCTCTCCCTTTTTCCCACATGTTTGTGGTGTGGGACACAATCTTATGGGATTTTGTAGAGAGATTCGTATGTACATTATCATGCTTATCTTGTCCTTTTGAGTACATGTGGTATGGGGCATGTGTATGGTTAAGGTGATAAGATAGGTGTATAATACATGTCACCTCTGAATATTTGACTGATTGACATGTATCCAAAGGCGACAAAGAAAATAAGAGTCATCATTAAAAGTTTGAAACATATAGTCACCGAAACCTAATCTGATTAATAGACCAACAATGCATAAGAAGGATAGATAATTTGACATAGATAAGCTAGAAAGTCATGTACATGCTAATAAACATTGTTTTTGACTATTTTATGATTATGTGTTCGTCATGTATCACTACCCTTTTAATAGATTATGGAATTATGAAAATAAAGTTTAAGTTTAAGAAATTGTCTCATGTTGATATAGTCCTCTCGATTATGTTCTGTGAGCCGCAATTGACCTTATGTGAGCCTTAGTCATCCTTATGAGTATTGCGGGTGCATTCAAGAGAGTGACTATATCAATGTAAATATGAATCTAGTCTAATATGGAATCATGATAAGTTAATCAAGTACCATAAGTAGATTATATCCTAAGTATACCAATGAGACTTTAACATAATATTAAATAGTTAGTGTGAGAACCCATTACATTAAATGAGATTACTCAAAACATAAAGCACAATCGATCACTAATTAATCACATACCCAAAAATAAGGGTAAATTAAAACCAATTTCAACATCAGCACCTGCTCGGAAATATTTGTATAAGAGCTCAACATCTTTCTTTTATCCATACTATGCCAAGAATTTAATACAAATTGTTCTATTCCCTTAGCCACAACATATATGCACAGGAGAACAATATTCATATATGAAACACAAACAAGCATTAACATGCTAACAAAAGTTTGATTTGTTTGAAACAACATATACAAACTTTTCCTACCCAAACCTGAGAGTACAAGGATGACTCTAGGACACACTAGACATCTAATCAACTTTCTCAAAGATTCATTACTATAGCTCCTCTTTGCTACCACATGTTTGTTTTTGTCACTTCCAATTACCTAAAAAAATATGGCGAACCACAAGGGTGACACCCAGTCCCAGCAAGAGATATAACCTTCAATAATGCTTATTGATTACAACATTTTAAATAGTAAATAACTAAGCAATTGGTGTATTTAATAATCAATTGAACATATTGAACAGTTCGAGTATACTGAATAGATTAAGAAAACCATCTTAGCAACAAGTATGATCATCAATGCATATTTAGATAACAAATAAATCCATTTCTTTGGATAGATATCTACTCAAATATTATCAAATTACATCTAATAATAATCATTATCATTAATCTGACTATCATCATATTCCTTGCTAACAACACAAGAAATCTAGTAGAATAAGCATCCCTAACATCATGAATATGTCTAGTAACATAACATGGCTATCAATATTAGCATTTCAAATAAAGGGAACAAATCTATATCATAAGTAGAACTAACATCATAGCACAATTAACTGCAGAGACATGATTAGTAGTTTAAACATTTCTAATTACATAGGCATGGCTATCAATATTAAACATAGCTAGCAACATCATCTTAACCATCATTGTCAGTATATTTGACAACATAAGCATGTTAACTACAACATAATCATATATATTATCTCTTATTATACTATACATGATCTCAGTGAAAAGAAAGCAAACAAGGGTTATCATCCAATATGAAGCGTTGTGTATAACCCTAAACAGATATGCTAGATGGATGTTTTACATATTTTATTATGCCCTGGAAAATTTTAATCGTACCATTCAAAGTCCAACCGACCCCTGCGAAGGGCTATTTGGTTCCGTACAAGATCTAGGAGTGCCGGTATCCAAAGATTTCTTCCCCTCGATCAGTATGAGTAAAAAGGCAGTGGCATATCAGTCAAAGCTTCCACCACAATGACATATAGTCAAGATGCTAACCACTAGTTAGCCCTTGGTATAGGTCACAACACTAGAAACTAGGGTATACGAAACCCAATCACTGAGGTACAACCGCCGTTTCCCTCTAATCACATAATATTATAATCACTGAGATACGACTGCAGCCGTTCTCAATCACATCATATGTATGATGCATGACCATAGCAAACCTGCACAATATACATTGTGGATGACAAGGATATATCCTCAACCTGCCACCCCCACAGACTCAACATTATGCGCTCTGATTTTACCTTAGGAATACTTGTTTCACCATCCAACAAGTTTTGATACTGAAGATGGCTCTACAACACAAGGCACTACATGATTAGAGTTGCACTTGATTAGTTATGCCAATTGGGTGAATTAAGGCTGCATCAAACAAGTGGACATACAAACCCTAATTCACTTCTAGCAAGCATATAAATATCATAACTTTTAAAAGATATAAAATGTGTGAAACATAATTTATCATCTCATCATCACATGGTACTATTCACTTGCCATTCATGAGACCACACTAGTCATCGTACTATCACAAGATATAAAGCCATTTCACAATATCATAGGGTATCAACCATTATCAACAAAAGAGGATTACATCTCATTCAGGGCTCAATCATGCCCAAAGGTCATTAAGACTATCATACTATCACAGGATATAAATCCTTTTCACAATATCATAAGGTATCAACTCTTATCAACACAAGAGAATTACAACTCATTTAGGGCTCAACCATGCCCAAAGGTCATTAACACCATCATACTATTCCCTTCAAGATCATCATTATCTTTGCATGCCTTATAACAAGGTTCAACAATATCACTTACATGTAATACATTGGATAAACACAATATTGCATTAATGAGCTAGGAGATATTAACAAACAATAATAGCAAGGTTATATTAACATTAAGAACATTACTTTATTACATCAGCATGCAATGAATCTAGATATGATTAACACTATGAATGCACATGTTTAACATAAGAAAGTATCAACCATGTGGCTATGATAACCACCAATTAACACATTAAGGTTATGATCATGTTAAGGAGGTTATTACACCATCTTTCCATCATATAAGAATGTTAAACATGAATACTCATCTTTATCTATTTGCATTAGAATTAGGTTCAACATGATACATTATATTAATGTTACTAATCAGCCCTTATACCTAAACCCTAACTCACAACATCCCCATTGGATCATGGATGCATATGCTGAAGCATCACCATCACATTCCAAACTATTCTCAAGTATGAACCCACACATAAATCAAGGTGTGACCATCGGGTTATAGCATACTATGGTTTCAATAATAGTAAGAGAGTACTCCATGATTGTATTAGTCATTCAAGGACCATTCATACCCAATTACCATCATTTAGTTATATTAAAGATAGGTACAACAAGCTATACCTCATTAGGGTTACATATTAAAACAATATGGTTATCATCCATTCTATTCATATGAGTGAATAGGTAAGACTACCTTATTATGGGTAACCCTCCATTTGTTCCGTCATCATTCAACCCATATCACTATACTATAATGTCACCCAGAACCATTGGATGTTTAAAAGGTAATATCATTGGTTGTTTACATAAGTAAACACCTTGGATAAACCACCTATGAAGTCCTTGATTTTTTCTCTAGAAAGAGTCACCATTTAACCTTAGACATCTGTTGATTAACAACACAAAAAGTTCCATTGAGAGTAGGGTAAAACCCACAATCGACTGTCCATTTAAAACAAGACATCCATTGTCAACAAGTAAGATGCTTACGTTGATCATATAAAGGAAACCATATAAATCACATTATTAGGACCAACATATTACATTATACATCATTACACTTTATTGGAGGAAGAAACATTATATCTTGACCATTGGGTCAAGTTCATATGTTAAAACCATCAATTATAGTGTAGGTTCGACCATTGCATCAAGTGACCCAAGAAACCATTGGTCTAAGGGTTAATTGATGCGACAACTATATGATTAACTCACCATAGGTTGTGGAGACATGATCCAATATCATTAGTGACCATTAAGTCACCATAGGTTTTTAGATTAGCACTACATTCATCAATCCATATAAAAAATTAAGCTAATGTCATCATTGATTGATAACATTATTAGGGTACTTAATGGTTGATCATTAAACTTCTAATTGATCCAAAACCTAACCTAAGGAGGTTACCATAGTTTGTCACCATAGTCTAAACCCTTTTATCTCGACCATCAGTTATCATGAAGACAACACCATAGGGTTGTTGTAATGGTACCATCATCGGATCATGGGTTCATACAAGAAATCAACATTAAACCCTAAAATTGACCATTGGTTGATAAGTACTTAGCACCATAGGTTGTAAAACCAACCTGATCCAAGTCATATTATACCTTAGGAATAATGTACACATGATCACAGGTTCATCTAGAAATGAAATTAGAACAAGGACCATTTAAAAATCGAGATCCAAGTCAAGCATAGCTTTTTAGTGCATGAATCATCATTTTCAAGCAAGAACATGAGCTAGCAAGCTTATGGTAAGCAATAAACGTGGAGAAAGTTATAAAATTGCCTCTAATGAGAAGATGAAATCCTAAACAGAAGAAAACTGGAGCAAGTAGGGTAGAAAATCCATGCATAAGCTATGATCTTGTTCATCTAGCACCTTTCTTCATCAAATGAGAAAACCCTAAGCATAAGGAGCAAGAAAGGTAGGGTTTTAGAGCTTTAGAGCAATTTCTACCATGGAACAGCAAGGCTCCGACCTGGAGAAATCTAGGACGAAGGATAAAAAAAATAAACAGAGGAAACAAGGGCATTCTTACTCTTTTAGGTCAGGATCACTAGAAGGAATCTTTTCAAACCCTAAATGGAAGTCAATTGCAGCCCTAGATTCTTTTTCTAAGAAGCTCCCCTATTTCTTCTTCCTTGGACAGGAAATTTGCAGAACAACAGAGTGAGAATGAGGTTTGTAGAAGGAGGGAAGTGGTGGAGAGAAAATGGCTCGTTTTGGTGCTTAGGGATAAGTATATGAAGCTTTAAGATAAAGATAAAGAAAAAGTTGAAGTTCTAGTATCTTTCCAAGTGCCCATGGTCTTAAACTTTTAAGAATATACAAGCACACACACAAGCATCTCCCCCAACATCCATAGAGACATGATTATCCCTCATTTATTGAATTTCCAAGCAAAACAAATAACTAATTAGTTGATAGCTACTGAAGGTAGCTCATCCATGAAGGGGTAAACCCTAAAATACCCTTGGAGAAAACACCTTCAAAACAAGGTTTAAATAGGCACCCTGTGGATAAACAAGATCAAGAATGATGTTAAAATATCAAAGGAACATAATGAAAGTTATAAATTGCAAAGAAAACCTCTCAATTGGGTACATTGCAGAAAAGTCCAAAATGTGCATAAAGTTGCATAACTTGCTGAAACAGTGTCCAAATCGGACCAAATTTTAATATTAAGCTTGTATTATGATTTAAAATAATATCACAAGTTTATATTAGGGTTATAAGAATTCAATTATGACAATTAAGCTTATTCAACTCATTAAGAAAGTTTAGGGGCCTTACAATTAGCATATAAAGAATATGTGAAGCCCTAAGGTGGGAAGTAGCCTGAGGAAATTTCAAGGACAAAATTTATTTAAGGTGGGTACAATTGTAACACCCCAAATTTGGATTTAAACAAGTTTATTATTTCTAATGAAATTTCTCATTACTTGAACTCATAATTTGGACCTCAATGTAAATAACCTTAGTAAATCAAAATTTCTCCTTTAAATATTATAAAAGATGAGTAACATAATTTCTTCCTATTTCTCTTTTATGATGATAGTTAATTCAATATTCTCCTGTATTCAAATATGTTCAAACAAGTCAAATTTCCAATTTAATGCATCTTCTCTCTCCTTAGTGGATTCACATCACCATTAGTATACATTTTAATTGAGATTGGCCTAACTTTATTTATTGACTCAAACAACTAATAAAGAATGATTAATTCAAATTATCTTACTTTTAATGCATTTAAATTTAGACAATGACACATGTAAAATTTGTGAATAAAGGATAGTCAAAACCTAAATCTAATTAAATAGAAATGTACGTACTAGACACTATAAACAACATGTGTTCCAAGTTTGCTATCATTTGATACATAAATGTGCACCTAAATAAACTAGACAATTTTTATATATTTTTTATTAAATGATTGTCTCATTGATCCTAACTTAAGCTAAGTTCCACTTATTTTGATGTTTCACACGCTTTAGGCACCTTTTTCTTTTTCATTTCACACAGATGTTAGTCATGATCCAAGTAGGATTCTCAGATCACACAATTTTGCTCTCTCACCCGCTTTCCAGAGTGTGTAGGACTCTACAGGTTGTCCCTAATTTCTCTTCCCCTCATATCTATTGGTTTTTCTCTCGATATCAGTTCTTATCACAAGGTGGGTCAGTATCAATTTCTTCACAGCAAGGTGAACTCAAGGACCCCTTTTTGGATGGGGACTTCTTCGTCTCCCAATACCAGTTGGTCTCTGCCCTTGTGCCAATATGTCTCAACCTCTGTGAGGTCTTCGGCTCTCCAAAGGACACAACCTATATAATTGACTCTTTAGAATCAATCAAGGGAATACCACAAGGGGTACCCAGGAAACTAATGACCCCGTTTTCCCTACTTCCCCATTGCCAAACTCCATCTCTCCATGTACTCTTCCAACAAGTGATGATGGCATTGTTGATGATCGACTACATCCTGGTGGTGGTGGTCCACCTTATGCAACCTCAACATGGGCTCTATTGTCACCAATTCGGATGGAAATACTAGTATTGACCTTTCCCCTCTTCTCATAGTTTCTCAGAACTCACCATCAATACCCATATTCATGTTTTCATTTTACCTTGTTTTCTCTAATTTTGGCTCCGCCGCGAGGCTATGGATTTGTTTAGATTGTCAATGTTCATCGATATTTGGTCTGATGAATTACTCTACCTCCTCTCCATGAATCAACCTTTGTGGAGGTGGTGTGTTGTCCTCGAGGCACCTCTATGCCTTTTAGGCTTGTTGTGGTTGGATGAAGCTGAGGAACTTGATGGGTTTGTCCCCCATCACTGGTTTGCTAAGTTTTAGATCTTCAATGTAGGATTTTAGCTCTGCCATTGTGATTTGAAGAAGCTTGGG